>CM035440.1:43298658-43956158 GCA_020310875.1 Ceratopteris richardii
CCAAGCATTATCATGTTGATGAGGTGGTGGCGTATGCTCAAAATTACCATAATCTACCTCATGTTCATTACATTCCAATCATGGTCTTTGGTGTGTGCCATAGCAAAGATTACACCAATAGATATTATGCTCTTGATAATAAAAATTATCATAATTCCTATCAGACGATACATGTGTAGTCCTTGCATGGGTAGGAGGTGGTGAAGTACCCTCTGATTGATAAGAGTCTGATTATAATATAACAATAAAAAAGCATATATCAGTCATGTATGTATCTATCAAATATTAGAGTTAAAAGTTTGAGATACTAGTATAGTAAGTAGTCATTGCATGGTTATGAGATGGTGGTGGAGTTCCCTCTGATTGATCATAATCTTATTGTGTAGCAAAAAAGGTATTAGATATTAAAGATCTGATTATTTACACTAATACACATTCACATGTACACATTTACACATACACACATATTCACATTTCCATAGATACATATTGTAACATATAAATACATCTGTAATCATGTGTGGTGATTCATGACTATTTTCATGCTCATATGTGTGTGTATATGTATGTGTGTGTATGTATATGTGTGTATGTGTATGTGTATGTATGTGTACGTGTATGTGTATATTGTATGTATGTGTAAGTGTATGTATGTATGTGTAAGTCTATGTATGTGTCTATGTGTGTATGCATATTTATAAATTTAAAGTTTTTTTTGTATATTGATCCTTTTTTTTGTTTGAGATTGAAATAACAAGAAATATTCTTTGGTAGAAAGAAATAACAAAAGAGCTAACATACCACATGAGATGTGGCAGTATTTTCAAAGAAAACTACATCTTCAGGGATCATTTCCTCAGTAAAAGGTATGCGAAATTGGTTATGTTATTGTGAGTTATAATTCAAATATGTTTTATAAATATTTTATATTTAATCTACGTACTTTTCTTTCATAAAATAAACACAGGCTACTACAAAAAAGAGAGTTGAGTCAGGTAATACATCATGCTTAGGCCAAATGGGCCATCATGGTTTTGCTGCTACATTTGTAAGTATATGTATTATTGAAACTATATTTTTTATTTTATTTAAAACACTAATCATTAATCTTTTTTATTTGTTTCAATGCACCAAAAGTAGTATGGTTGTTATCCTACAGAAAAGGAAATTGGATATGCTACATATTTTAGATATTGACATTTGAGTGAGCAAATAAGAGAGTATCCATATGATTTTGTGAGTATTATTAAATTTGATGGACTTTATTTTATTTTTGGTGATGTGTTATATTGTTTTATTTATTTATGTTTGTTAAATGTAATACAAGAGTATCATGGAGAGGTCGATATGGATGAGGTGGACAAACAGACACTGGAGGGATGATATCAATCATCACAAGTTACTAACCCCTCTACCCATGATGCCTCTTTAGATACATCAAATCATGCAAATGATCATGATGATACAGATGATGATGGCCAAGGGAGTGATTCACATGATCGACACTATTTGTTGATATATTTTGGTAGAAATGTGTGTGAAAACACTTAGGACCATTGGGGCACTTTTTTCCCTCTTTAGGAGGTTTTTTCCCCCCTCTTGTATATACACATATAACCCTAATGGGTTACTTATCTTTTTAAATTCACTTGGTTCAGAATTGTGTGTTGTGTGCCAAGATTCTTCTTCTTCCTCATGTTGTTTGTGTGCTTTCGTAGACCTCAAAGTCCAATAATTGCTATCAAAGCATGTCGCCACTGTCAAAATTTTGATCTAAGCTCATTTGAACTCCGAACACACTATCACAATGCCTGTGCAAGCAATTTCATCTTTTTGTGCCAAACATATAAACAAGTTTGGGCACACCAGTACAAGCACCTCAAAGTGAGCTACAGGTTAATCAGAACTCGATAGGGTAGTTCTATTCAAATTTTGAGATACAATCATTTTTCTGCAGGTATTTTAGTGAGTGGCCATGGTTGAAAGCAATGATGTATTTTGTATGTTGGTTGTTGAGGATAATTGGATGGTACCAATTACAAATTATGGGCATATATGATGCATCATGTATTTGTCACAAAAGGATTGTGGAATATTGTGTAGATTATTGAAAGACGACCTACTACAATTGTAAATACAATTATTGAAGGTTATGTAGAAGGCATTGAAGACAATGATCTTCAAGTTCCTCTTTGTGTTATGGTTCTTGTTGCACCTACAGTAGAGCAACTTTGTTGGTATGGTAGAGATGCTCAAGCACATGCATTGATAGCTGTGTCTATCAAACATTCCATTATCCCTCATATTTTCTCTTGCCAAACAACAAAGGGTACTTGGGATACACTTACCACTTTGTACCAAGCAAGAAATGAGGCTTGTGTTGCTTACCTCTGAAAATAGTTGGAGTGTGAGTATATGAATGAAGGAGATTGAAATATTTTGATGATGATGCACCACAGTGTGTTCTACTTCTTGAGAGCTCCATGATGATATCCTCGGAGGAGAAAACCGTGCTCCAAGCACCGCACATGGTACTCTGCATAGAGGCTGCAGAATATGCAGAAAAACACAGTATCTAGGGAGCACAAACACAGACTTCTTGGATGTTACAAATGCGGTCAAACTTACAGTTTGTGGCTGACCAGGCCACTATATGTCTTATTAAAGAACATATACAAAGTATACAAAGTATACCTCCCACCTAATGGGCATGTTACACATTATACAACTGACTGTGTAAGATCATGAATCAAGTAACCCCCATAAAGTGACAATAGTGTCGAAAGCTATCCTATGGTAGAGCTTTAGTCAAAGCATCTGCAGCATTATATCGAGTATGAACCTTCTCAAGAATAATGTGTGCAATGGCTAAGCAATTTCTAATGAAGTGATAACTCACCTCAATGTGCTTAGTCTTTGCATGATAGACCAGATTCTTAGCCAAAGCAATGGCACTATGACTATCATTGAACAACGGAGGTACATGCTGAGGTAGACCCATATCACAAGCAAGACGAGAAAGCCACAATTCACTTGCTACAACATACTCTACTTTTTTGGTGGAAAAAATTGTAAATTCTTGAAGACAAGATCTCCAAGAGATAGCACCTCCAGTAAAGTGTACACTTACGATTGTCTACACAACCAACATAGTCAAAATTTATGTAACCAATAATTGATTCTTTCCCTCTACCTAAGCATAGACACTTGTCCTTAGTGCCACTCAAATATCTCAAAATTATCTTGAATGCTTCCCAATGTTTCTTGCCAAGATTAGACATATATCTGCTCACAACTCCCACTGCAAATGCAATGTCTGTACATGAGACTACCAATAGTAGACTGATAAGGAATTTTGGTCAGGAATTCCTTTTCCTCATTTGATTTGGGGAAATCATCCTTGCTCAATTTCACATATGTGGGTAAAGGTTACTCAATGCCTTTCCACCTTGCATATTGAACATGTAAAGTACTTTGGATATGTACTCATTTTGAGACAAGTATATGCATCTTTCTGTCCTATCACAAGTAATGTGCATGCCAATCATATGTTTGCCATCCCCCAAATCCTTCCTATCAAATGTTTGAATCAATTTATTTTTGAGAATTGACAAGTCATAAGAGGACTTCACAGCAATCAACATATCATCGACATAAAGTATCGAGCATATCAAGCTGCCATCTAAGCATCTCTTTGTGTAGAGACAATGATCCTCATTGCTTTGAGAATAGCCTTGAGACTTAATAAAAGCACCAAATGTTTGGTAATATTGTCTAGGGGACTGTTTAAGTCCATACAAGCTCTTCTTGAGCTTACAAACTAGACTTTCCTTGCTAGGAACTACATAACCCTTTGGTTATTCCATATAGATCTCATATGTAAGATCTCCATGCAAGAAAGCAATTTTCACATCCATTTGGACTAGCTCTAAGTCCTCCATTACAACAAATCCAAGAAACATGCATAGGGTAGTCATCTTGACCATTGGAAAGAGGATTTCCTCGAAATCAACACCATGTTGTTGCTTAAAACCTTTTGCAACAAGTTGTGCTTTATACTTTGGAGAAGCACTATCTGATGTGAATTTCAGCTTATATACCCATTTACATGGTAAAGCTTTCTTGCCCTTAAAGGTATTAAATCCCAAGTACCATTCTTGTGAATAGAATCCAACTCACTCTTCATGGCACGTACCCACTTGACATGATCCTCTGTCTGCATAGCCTCTTTATAGCAAGAAGGCTCACCAGCATCTGTTAGCATAAAAAAATCTAAACCATGTGGATGTGAGACACGTGTAGAGCGTCTCAATGGTTGTTGAGCAAGAACATTTGCAGATTGATTTGATCAGACATCCTCTAGAACGTCAGTATGTGTAGCATTTTTATGTATTCTAATTGGAGGACTAGTATCCTCAAACACCACTCTTCTCAATTCAACCTCCTTAATGGGATGTTTATGCATCTTAGACTCATTGAAAATAACATCACTACTTCTGATCATTGACCGTATTTCAGGATCCCATAATCGATATCCAAATTGTCCTTCTCGACCATATCGAAGAAAAATGCATTTCTTTGACTTAAGGTCCAACTTTTGTCTAAGATTCTTGGGTATATGAACATATGCTTCACACCCAAAAACTCAAAGATGATCATAATATGGTGGCTTCCCTATCCATAACTGTTGTGAGACTTTCAAAACTTTGGCAATACTAGGTGAAATGTTAATCACATGAACTGCAATCAAAATTGCTTCTACCCAAAAGCCTTGTGAAAGGTTTGCATGATGCAACATAGAGATTACTCTATCCTGAATAGTTCTATTCATCCTTTCAGCTACACCATTCTGTAATGGGGTATAATGAGCTATAAAGTCTCTACGAATTCCTCTAGATTGGCAGAAAAGGCTGAATTCATGTGAGGTATACTCACCCCCATTATCTGAATGTAAAGCTTTGAGCTTAGTTCCTTTTTTAGTCTCAATTGAAGCAAGACATTTTTGGAAAGTAGGGACCTTATCATTCGATTTGATAGGATATACCCAAAATTTTCTAGTAGCATCATCTTTAAAAGTGACAAAGTAAAGAGAACCACCTAATGACTTTATGGGCATAGGACCACACACATCTGTATGAATGAGAGCTAAAGGCTAAATTGACAAGTCAATGTGCATCCTATGCACATTTCTGGTTTTCTTTCCATATTGATAATGCTCACAAAATGAAAAATCAGAGAAAGATAACACAAGTAAGTAGCCAGAATGAGAAAGATTTTCCATTCCACTACAAGATATATGACCCAAATGACCATGCCAAATACAAGCCATAGGTTGTTCAGTAACAGCTAACAAGTGTTCTTTAATAAAGGATAAAGTGAGCCAACTTTGCTTCTTTTTGCAATAACCATATTGCCCTTTGATATGCAAAAGGACGGAGCATAGAAGACCACCTTGTAACCAAGGTCATCAAGTTGACTCAATGGCATCAAATTGCATGGTAATTGAGGTACATGTCATACATTATGCATACTAAATTTTGAACCATCAATGAACTGCACAACCACATCTTCAATCCCCACAGTGTCACACTCGTAAGAGTCACCAAGTCTCACGGTACCAAGAGACTTTGCTACATAATTAGAAAGCCTTTCTCTATGTAGTGTCACATGGAAAGAAGTACCAAAATCTAGCAACCATGTGTGGGAAAGAGAATCCACCATAAGAGCCTCATTTGGCATAGTACTATCGAGTGTCAACACATCAGCATCATTAGAAATAGCATTAATTTCTTCAAACTTCACAGTCAAAGTAGATGGTGCAACTAACTGTTTAACATGCCCATCAACATTATGTCCTTTACCTTTAGCATTCATTAATGCATAACAATCTTTCTTCATGTGTGTTTTCTTATGAAAATAATGGCATTCGATATCCCTCTTCCTTGATTTACTTCTACTCTTATTCCATTGACCATTTTTTCCTTGTTCTTGCTCCTACCACGTTATTGATCCTTTCCTTGGTAAGAATCACGAACATTATATGCATCTCCACTCTGAGTGCCAACCATATATTTTCTACAAATCTCCTCATTCAAGAGTGCCCCCACATATGCCATCATAAACTAGTTTACCACCACATGCACTATTGCTAATAGCCGTGCAAAATGTATCCCATGATGATGGCAAGGTGCATAGCAACAAGACTGCTTTCATTTCATTATTCATGTCCATTTTCTGAGCCTATAAGTGGGAGAATATAGCATCACACTCATTCAGATGAGCAACAACATTGTCTGTATCCTTCATGCGAAGATCGTATAACTTTCTCATCAGGTAAACTTTTTTTTATGCCATTTCTTTTTCATATGTATTGCATAACTTCTTCTAGAGCTCCTCTACACTTTCACAATACAATATTCTAAAGTAAGCATTATCTACCAAGTTCAATCGAATGGTAGACCTAGCCATTTCATCTAGCTCATCCCAGTCATCTTCATCCATGTTAGCAAGCTTCTTTGAGATTCCATTTATTGGCTTCCATTGCCTCCTCTAAATCAGCACATCTTTAATCTGATTCTTCCATAGAGAAAAGTTTGTACCATCAAATTTTTGGACCTCAAAATGTTCTTTACCCTGCAAGTTATAGCTCCTCCTTGGAACATTGGCACTAGACCCTGATCCACTAGACATGCATGAGACCTCTGATGCCATGATGGTAGAGAAATAAATAGAATGATAATGGAGCTAGAAGAGTCCAAGCCCCACTAAAGCTCAAAGAAGGATGATCACTGGTGTCAGATTCTAGGAGAGAATTCAGTAATCTTCCCAAAAAAATGAATTAATGAACAGTAGTGACCAACCAAAAGGAGTGTGTGAGAATAAATGTGCTCACACCAATAAGTGCATCAAGAAGTAAATCTACCACTATGTAGTTGAAAAAACCAAAATTTTGGAAAATTTTTGTCAGATTATCCTCTACAAAATGAGCATATGACCAGTGTCAAAATCTCATAAAATTGCAAGTACTGATGTTTACTTGCATAGTTAATCACTAACTCCACTACATATAATCAGTTACCTGAAAGAAGCCAACTAGACTTATCGAGCACCTATGAACAACTATCATACATCTCCTATGGCAAGGCTGGGTAAATCTTCCACCTACATCACCAAAGATACCCAACATCTGGGTGTCTCTAAGTTAAGAAATGTTAGAAATTTAGTAGGCCCATAACTAATACCACAGGTCCAAGTTCCATAGGTCCAAGATCTACAACATAAATTTCAGCAATCTTCCAATATTGACAAACCATGAACATACCACACTTAATCATACAAATGATGAGACAAAGATAGAGAGAAATTAGACAACATGTGTAAAGTGTTACGTAAGCCACTGCTTACTCACACTATCATATATACGAATGTTTGAATGACAATGTGGGAGCAAAACTCTCAACCACTCTATGTGAACAGAAATAGATGGATGAGTGAATGTACAAATGTAACAAACATATTCAGATGTATGGACAGAAATCTGAATATATATAAGATGTGTGACCTAATAGGTTGTAGAAGAGTGAATATGAGTGAGAGAAAGAGGAAGGATCAGTCTAAAACTGATAATCAACAAACCCTCATCTGATTTTAGGCTATCGAAGACCCTAAGTCAGATACATGTGTGAAAGATCACATACTTACAAAAGTAGCAAAGAATGCTAACAAGTTTGCTGCCAGAAATCCTCAAACTCATATGAACATACCTTCTCTAACACCTCATCCAAATATGCATGAAGCATACATGTACTGATTCTCCTTTAGATATGCTGAATAGGACTTCTCCTGATATGGATGCCACTGCCTCCATAAGCTCCAAGTAGTACCTGTGTGCATAAAAAGAATATGTACCTGAATAGTTAACATAAGATGCAAATCTTCTGTTAAGCTCCATCCAATGTCGTTGAAGTACACCAAAATCTTCATGTAGAAGACAATCTTCAAATACATTATGTAGATGGCTGATCCACACCACCAAGTTGCTGATGAGTAAGTCCTCTCCATAAGCAAGAGTGTGAGCACACTCTTCTCCAAGAAGTACTCCATAGATGCTCCTCAACATGCTCCTAGAGTGCACCATGGCTGCCCCATGTGTGCTAGAGCACCACCTCCTCAAGAGAGGGACCAAAGCTAGCGTTGGCTTTGTGTTGAATAATTGAACAATGAGCCAAAGCTCTTCTTATATAGTTTTGGTGATCCCTCCAAAAGCATATTTTAACCATATTTTAGATGTCAAGGCAACCATTTCATTGGTGAATGTCCCCACTCACCTGCTCCAGGACAAGGACAAAACATCACAATACAAGGCTTTTGTCTTGAGTGTGGCAAGGAACATCTTCCGAGAGAGTGTCCTAGGAACCCCTCTAGTGCACCCAAGGTTACACCGATTAATGTGGTAGGCTTAGTGGTGGATTCAAACACCAATAGCAGTCATGTGGCTCCTATACAAGTAGTTACTAGGGCACAAGCATTAAAACAGGATAAACCAGCTGAGTAATCAGAGCCAAGTGAATCAGGAGAGCATAGTAAGAGGAAAACAAGAACATGGAAGAATACCAGAGAGAAGGCCAATCGCAAGTGGAATAGAAATTTATCTGAACTAGAAGAAAGCTTGAGAGATACAAAAAGCAAAATAGAAGATATCGCCTCTCAAAGTCCCTCGCATGCTGAAGATTTGAACGAGCAGTTGATTTTTGCTAATGAAGTCTTGCCAGATAATTCACTTGTGCAGACTATTATGAATGGTCTTCCATATTCATATTAGATTTTTGTAAAAATGGATTCAATAGAATCTCATTTTAAAGGAAAAGGAAAGTCAAATAGATTCCATTGCTAGAGCCCTATTCCTTAGATGAGATTAGAGAGAGGGAGAGAGAGAGAGAGAGAAAAATATTATTCTCTTTAGATTTTTGAGATAGGATTAGTAGTATCTTATCAAAGAAAATAAAGAGATCAATTAATCATGACAGTTAGGTTGAGTCTCACTTGATGACTCTAGGAGAGTGGTATTATTCCTAGGAGAGTGGTTATGTCTCAGTGATGGTCTTCAATTAGATGAGTTCTAGTTGTTGGCATTAGAGAGACTAGGCATGTAGTGATGACTTCTCTCTTTAGGGTTTTCAAAAGATATGTATAGATCCTACCTTTAGGCTTACAAAAATCTTAGTTTTTCCTTTATCATGAGGACAATGATTGGGCATCAATAAGGGGGATGGGTACTTATGGATTATCTAAATCTCAAGAAGGAATGCTTTTGCATTCAAATGGAAAACTAGTGGGAAGAAAAAATAGTAGAGTTTTCACTAGTGCCATTGATGCTCTTCCACTAGAATGTGCATGATGGCCAGTCCACCATTGTAGTTATATAAGGTTTTTGGGTCACTTTGTTGCTCTAGCAGAATGGAAAGTACCACGTTAAGAAGCTCCACCTCCTTACTGTCAATCTGCGGAAGAGATAGGAGTGATATGAAGATCGTGAACGTGAGATGAAGTGAGAGTGATGGTGAGAAGCATAAAGATGCACACACACATACACACACACAACAAAGAGACAAGCAAGACACAATGGAAGGTAGGAAATCAACTCTATTGCTCAAGATCTCAATTACAAGCTCAAAAATAGCTCTAAGCTCACACTAACCAACCTCAAAAATGAGCTCTCTAGCTCTTTTTATAGATTCTAGACTAGTTTTGACCGGTTTCACATCTAGTGACCGGGATAGTTAAAAAATAGGTTCTAGGTGCTATTTGAAAGGGTAAATGGTGTCTAAAAATAACCAAAATTGGTACGGTTATTCTACCTAAGCTCCTCAAGCTCGAGGATTCCTCGGCTTGCAGAAAATGGAGCTATAAATTACAAAAAGGAGTTTTTTCTATGTTACATATGGTACATGAGTGATGAAAATCACTGTTGAATGTTTGAAAGAGTAATATAAAACATATTTTCTTGAAAAATTGATTGGACTGGCTCCCTGCTCTGTCTTTACATGCTTCTACATCTTCTATGCCTCTGGCTGCTGCCAACACCTCCCTCCCTCTCGCTTCTGTCGTCCTCGACAGAACCTTGTTGTGCGGTCTGTCGGATGTAGTTCTGTAGGAGATCTTGAGCGAGGGTGTGCTCTGATATGTGAATGCCTCGGGCCAGATCTGCCTCGAGTTTCTCCCAATCGATTGGCTGTGGTTCATCTGATGGCGAGAGTTGATAGTGCATGGAATATACCATATGTTCACAGGCAAATAGTTGAAGCAAATGCGTGGGCCTGCTGATGAACACCTCTGAATGGTATTCCCAGAAACCGGTTGTGAACATTTCTTCAAAAGTCTGCTTATAGCACGCCGGTAAGTATTTAATTCTACAAAGTCAGGCATAACACACCCGTAGCGATGGCGTTGTACTCATATCATATGCAAGATCAAGATTGCCATGCTCGAAGCCCGGGGTGTTTACATGAGGTGCCTTAACATGATGGAAGACTTTAAAAACCATCTGCATCATGTCAAATATCTTGACAGTCATGTGCACTGCTATATCGTCCATATGTTTCAAGCGAGGGAGCCAGTGACGAATCGTGGCCATCATGTATCCAACTGTTGGTGGTCCTGTGGGTGGCCTGAAGTATCGGTAGTTTAACCAATCCTGGAATTGCCTGTTGTTCTGTACTTTAATAGCGAATGCCTTCCAGGAGCGGCGACGTGGCACTGGTCCCCAACATGGGTTGTATTTTAAGTGTAGTGGTGCCTTAACCCAAGTACTCATCATCTCAGGATATTCTTGTAATAGATTCTTGCGCCATTCTGGTTGAAAGATTTCTCCACGTTGCGCATCTGTTGGCAAATCGTTAGGCTCAAACTGAGTAGCATGAGATGGTTTCTTGCCTGTTTCTTTCTCTATGGCCAATTGATATTCTGCCATTAACATAAAATAAGGTTTATACTGTAGCTCATGCCCAGAGATGTATCTGCGAGGGGCCAAGTGAGCAAAGTAGGGGGACTGTAAAATGCGTTCTTCAATCATTGCCATGGCGTGTAACTGCGCCTCTACCCGTGCTGAGTGGTTTGTTCCAAGTTCTTCTATCGTCTTCATCCATGCGGGAGTTGGAAGTTCAAAAGTCATCTGGCCTTCGGCCGTGACTCGTTTGCCTGGGATGGGTCGGGGTTCATATGCTTCCTCAAAAGTTTCCTCCACCAGAATAGTGACTGTTTCCTCCTTTGCTGGTAGGTCCGGTGCGGAGTCTGGCCTTGGGGGTGCTTCATATAATGCTATCTGTGATTGAAGCGTTGACACCTGGGCCCGTAATGCGTTGAGTTCCTCTAGGATGTTAGGAGATGGGTCCGTAGGAGCTGGTAGTCCTTCTGGTATTGGTGCTCTTAGTTGGAGTAGTTTATGAACTTCTTTCAGCTTTTGATATTCCTCGTTCATGCTGTCGTACTCATCTAACAATCTGACATGATCATCTAACAACATTTTCATAGATTCTGAGGGCATTGCCTTAAAGCGACTAGGGCTCAATGGTTGGTCAAGTTGATCAAGGGCAGCTTCTAAATTTTCTCTGTTCTGTTCTTGTAAACGCTGGTTCTCTTCTTTCGCTGCTGCCAAGTGTCGTCTGAGTAAGCCCATGTTCCTAGTAAGAGTCGCATTATGAATCGTCTGGGCCCTTAACAAATTATCGAGATCGGTGACGGCCTCTTTCATCTTTTCTTCACTTTCTAGTTCAAGTTTATGATATGCCTCTCGTAGCTCTTGATATTTGGTGTTTAGTGAGGCATTCTCGATGGTCAGTGAATTGAGCTACGATTGTAGATCGTTCGTTGTCTTCTGCAGCTGTTGATAATTGTTGGTGCATTTTACCCAAGCCTACATGCTTGATATATTTGATATCATCCTCATTTGTAAGTCACATGAGTAGTCATGTGAACACCTCTTGTAAAAGAGTTCATTTTTATCTCTTGTAATTGAAAAAAGAAAAAAGAAGAGTATAGCTTACCTCATCCATGATGTAAAAGAAAAGTCGTGGTCCTATCTACCTAAAATCACGAATTTTGGAGCTGAGGGAATATCTCCTAACTTTGGGGATCACTTTTAGGTGGAGCCATTCGAATTCGAATTCAAAACTCCCTCCAAGAATAGCTATAAAAGGAGCAAGAAGGAAGAGGCGATTAGCAAGCCTTGTACGTGACCACTTCATGTCATTTTGTAGAGATTGAAGAGCTTACTCCATAGCTCTATCATTCTACTCCCATTGTGCAAAGATTCATTGCCAATGTGGTTGTAATCATATGTGAATCTATACATTTATTATCATCTACCTCTCTGTTTTGTTCTCTGCTATACTCACTCAGAGCAGTAACTTCAGAAGGTCATATCTCGAGTTTTACTGAACCTTTTTCAGTGTTTTAAAGTGCGTTGGATAGCTCTCACTGTCTAGTTTCTACCTATAAATTGTCAAGGTCATTGGATTTATACTTTTGGAGATATCTGCATTTTACTGCTTACTGGTCTATCTCTGCAGAGCCCCGAGAATTGTGGGAATGTTCCAGAACTTGATGAAACTTGTTCTCAGTGCTCAGTCCATCATTTGAAGTGTTTTAACTTGGAATAGGAAGCTTGCTAAGTCTATTTGCTATGCCCAAAAGGAATTTTTCTAATTCCTTCCAGGTTGAGAGCACTGTTGATTTTTTCCAGCAGGTGTATGTCCAAAAATAGCAAGTTTTGGGAGCTAGTCATTTCGCAACTAGCCTGTCTTGACTTAAACTTTTGGGATACATGTTCCAAAGTACTTGGCTGATATTTTGGTGGATTTAGGAAGCTCAAAGGGTCTACTAATCAACTCTGAAGTCTCAGTTGGCTGGTGTGAAGCTGGTTGTAGCGGCACCTACTCATCTTTGGATTGCATCCACCATCTCTCTTCACAGTGGTATCAGAGCATAGGCAAGCAACATGGGAGATGGATTTCCATCAACAATTGACAAATTGGATCGAAACAACTATCCGGCATGGTCTCTAAGGATGGAGGCTTACCTTCAAGGGAGGAATCTATATGGATTCATATCCGGAGATGAAGCAATGCCAACCATGAGGAACAAAGGGCAACCATCACATGAAGAAGTGGAAGGACTTTCGAATTGGTGTTCGAAGGATGCACTTGCAAGGTCCTATATTCTAAACTCAATCTCTGATTTTCTTTTACCTCATGTCAAGGGATGCAAGACATCAAGAGAAACCTGGAATGCACTTGCTTCTTTCTTCTCTTCCAACACTCGAGCAAGGAAGAACCAATTGTGGATGGAGTTCACAACAATGAAGAAAAGCCCGAAGCAAAATGTGACTGATTATGTCACAAAGATGAAGGAGATTTCCGACCAACTTGGAAGCATTGGAGAGGTAATTGAAGAGGAGCAAATCATAAGACAAATCATGAATGGAATCAAAGCAGACGACAAGTGGGAGTCATTCACAACAGCCATGGATTTATACATGGATATGCATGTACCCGACCTCAACACACTCATGGGCCAACTCTTCACTCATGAAGCAAAGATTAGCAAAGGTGGTGAGTCCTCAAGAGGTAATCAAACTTCTGCCTTATATTCTGATAAAGCTAAGGTCAAGGACAAGTCAAAGAATAGGAAGAATGAAGATGAAGGAAGCTCTTTCCAAGCAAACTTTGCAGGTAGAGGAAGAGCTAGAGGAAGAGGCAGAGGTGGAAAGCAAGGCAGGGGGAGATTCCAATCATCTCAACCTTGCAACATATGTGGCTTATCTAACCATACTACTGAAGAATGTTTCAGGAATCCAAGGAACTCAAGAGGAAGAGGATTCAATAGAGGTGGCTATGGATCAAATAGAGGTAGGTACAATGGAGGCTACAACAACAACAACTACTACAACAACAATTACAACAACAACAACAACTATCAAAGTGGCCATAGAGGAAGAAGAGATTACAATAACTATGCAGAGGACCAAAGTCAAGAAGACTCATTATTGATTATGAATCTATCAACAAAGAAGGGTAAGGATGATGATCACATATTTTACATTGATTCGGGATGCTCGAACCATGTAGCAGGAAATGTGGCTTTACTTTCTGATTTGGAAGATCCTCATAACAAGCATGAAGTGCAGACAGGAGATGACACAAAGCACTCAGTGGAGAAGATAGGTAATGTGAAGACATCAGATGGGAATATGAACCTCTTAAGCAAAGTCTTGTATGTCCCTACAATTACCAAAAATTTAATAAGTGTTGGACAGATTGTTGAAAAAGGATTGCAGGTTAGATTCAATCGATTTGGAGCATATGTTGAAGACCCAAGGCAAGGCTTTCGAAGGATTGCCAAAGGAGAAAAGACAGGAAGGCTTTTCACTTTTGAAGTGGAAGATACAAAGAACATAGCTTTGTTTAGCTATGGATCTCAAACTCTAACAGAGTTGGAGATATGGCACAAAAGGCTTGCTCACATTGGTGAGAGGACACTCAAACAGATTTGCAGGGACCAAAGTGTACTTGGTTTGCCTAATATCACAAGGCAACACATGATTTATAAGTGTGAAGCTTGTCAACTCGGCAAGGCTCATAGACAACCTTTCAATAAGAAAGGATATATGTATCAAAATCCTTTGGATCTAGTGCACACGGATGTGTGGGGTCCAAGTAAGGAGCCATCTATATCAGGCTCAAGATATTATGTGTCTTTCATAGATGATTGTAGCAGGTGGACCATTCTGTTTTTCATGAAGCACAAGGATGAAGTGTTTAATTGCTTTAAGAAGTATATTGCTCTTGTTGAAAACCAAACAGGTAGGACTTTGAAACGACTCAGATCAGATGGTGGAGGAGAATACTTCTCTTTTGAATTTGATGCCTTCTTGCATGAAAGAGGCATTAAAAGGGAAGTCACTACAAGGTATACACCCGAACTCAATGGTGTAGCAGAGAGGAGGAACAGAGCTATTGTCGAAGCTGCAAGGTCCATGCTCAATGAAAAGGGATTGCCGAACTACCTATGGGCAGAGGCTGTGTCGACAGCCACATATCTCATAAATAGACTTCCATCTAAGTCACTAGATGGAACCACTCCATATGAAGTGTGGAATGGAAGAAGACCTAGTCTAGAGCATTGTAAAATCTTTGGATGCTTAGCCTATGCTCACATTCCTTCTCAAGTAAGAGGGAAATTGGATCCCAAGGCAGAGAAGTGTGTATTCATTGGTTATGATCAAAACCAAAAAGGATATAGATTGTACAATCCAACCAATAAAGGATTTTCTGTGAGTAGAGATGTAATTTTTGATGAAAACAAATCATGGTTTGATGATGACAGGAAAGTGAAGCTGCCATATGACTTGGATGAAGATTTTCCATCACTTCAACCAAAGGAGCCAAAGCAGATTGAAGAAAGTGATTCGGAGATTGACCTAGAAGACTTGGAAAGACTAAAGCTATGGAAGAACAAAGGTAAAGCAAAGATGCAGGATGCTACATATGGACCCGAGAGCTCACATCAACCACTTAGAAGGTCTTCGAGGGAGAAGAAGAAACCAGAGAGGTTTGGTTATGATACTTCTTTGGTCACCAAGCACTCAATCTACATTGCAAAGGATTCAACCAATGAAGAACCTACCACATTCGAAGAAGCACAAAGCAAGAAAGCTTGGAGAGATGCAATGGATGAAGAAATGGAAGCCTTGAAGGAGAATGACACTTGGGAGCTTGTACCTAACAAGCCATATATGAAGATAATCGGATCTCGATGGATATACAAAATCAAGAGGAATCCAGATGGAAGTATAAATAGACACAAAGCAAGGTTAGTTGCTAAAGGGTTTGCTCAAACCCATGGTATTGATTATGAGGAGACTTTCTCTCCTGTTGCAAAAATGCCTACAATTAGGGTTCTCATAAGTCTTGCTGCATCTAGAAATTGGAATCTTTATCAACTTGATGTAAAGAATGCCTTCTTGAATGGATGGATTTCTGAGGAAGTGTATATGGCACAACCTCCTGGATATGAGGATGCACATCATCCTAACTATGTATGCAAACTAAAGAAAGCTTTGTATGGATTGAAGCAAGCTCCAAGAGCTTGGAATTTCAGATTGGTTACTTATTTGCAGGACCAAGGATTCAAAGCTAGCAAGGCGGATACCTCTTTGTTCATAAAGAGGAATGGATCTGAAGTGATCTATTTATGTGTGTATGTTGATGATATTATTATCACAGGCAATGATCTTGAAGGAATCAAACAGGTAAAGAGTCAAATGAAGGAGGAGTTCAAAATAAGTGACCTCGGACCACTCACTTATTTTCTTGGATTGGAGTTGATCTACACAGATTCAGGTATATACATCACACAAAGGAAGTATGTCCATGACATGCTCGTCAAGTTCAAGATGGAAAATACAAAGTGTGCAGGTACACCTATGGAGCAAAATCATAAGCTTAGTGCTTATGAAGGAGAGCCAATTGAAGACATCACAAGCTATCAAAGCTTGGTTGGAAGTTTGAACTATGCAACACTCACAAGGGTGGATATATGCTATAGTGTTAGCATATTGAGTCAGTTTATGCATAAGCCGAGAAGACCACATATGGAAGCGGCCAAGCGAGTCCTCAAGTACCTAAAGGGGACCATGAATGAAGGTTTGTTCTATTCATATACTTCAGATATTGAGCTAAAGGTCTACTCAGATGCAGATTGGGCCGGATCTAAAGATGATAGAAGAAGCACATCAGGGTATATATCATTTGCAGGTTCAAAAATCATTTCTTGGTCATCGAAGAAGCAACCAACCGTGGCATTATCTTCTACTGAAGCTGAATATAGAGGTTTGGCTAATGCAACTCAAGAAATCATGTGGTTAAAATCTTTGTACACAGATCTTGGACTTCATTCTTCAACACCTCACATTTTTGGTGACAACACAAGCTCACTACATCTAGCAGCTAATCCGGTATACCATGCTAGAACCAAGCATATTGAAGTCCACTACCATTATGTAAGGGAGAAGTTAATGAGCCAGGATATTCAACTATCCTATGTCTCTACAGATATGCAATGTGCTGACATGTTGACTAAAGCTCTTGATGGTATGAAGTTAAGTAGATTCAAGTTGATGACTGGCTTGCAAGAAATCAAGGACAATTGAAAACTTATTTGAAGGCCAAGCATGTTCGGCTTGAGGGGGAGCTGTTGGTGCATTTTACCCAAGCCTACATGCTTGATATATTTGATATCATCCTCATTTGTAAGTCACATGAGTAGTCATGTGAACACCTCTTGTAAAAGAGTTCATTTTTATCTCTTGTAATTGAAAAAAGAAAAAAGAAGAGTATAGCTTACCTCATCCATGATGTAAAAGAAAAGTCGTGGTCCTATCTACCTAAAATCACGAATTTTGGAGCTGAGGGAATATCTCCTAACTTTGGGGATCACTTTTAGGTGGAGCCATTCGAATTCGAATTCAAAACTCCCTCCAAGAATAGCTATAAAAGGAGCAAGAAGGAAGAGGCGATTAGCAAGCCTTGTACGTGACCACTTCATGTCATTTTGTAGAGATTGAAGAGCTTACTCCATAGCTCTATCATTCTACTCCCATTGTGCAAAGATTCATTGCCAATGTGGTTGTAATCATATGTGAATCTATACATTTATTATCATCTACCTCTCTGTTTTGTTCTCTGCTATACTCACTCAGAGCAGTAACTTCAGAAGGTCATATCTAGAGTTTTACTGAATCTTTTTCAGTGTTTTAAAGTGTGTTGGATAGCTCTCACTGTCTAGTTTCTACCTATAAATTGTCAAGGTCATTGGATTTATACTTTTGGAGATATCTGCATTTTACTGCTTACTGGTCTATCTCTGCAGAGCCCCGAGAATTGTGGGAATGTTCCAGAACTTGATGAAACTTGTTCTCAGTGCTCAGTCCATCATTTGAAGTGTTTTAACTTGGAATAGGAAGCTTGCTAAGTCTATTTGCTATGCCCAAAAGGAATTTTTCTAATTCCTTCCAGGTTGAGAGCACTGTTCATTTTTTCCAGCAGGTGTATGTCCAAAAATAGCAAGTTTTGGGAGCTAGTCATTTCGCAACTAGCCTGTCTTGACTTAAACTTTTGGGATACATGTTCCAAAGTACTTGGCTGATATTTTGGTGGATTTAGGAAGCTCAAAGGGTCTACTAATCAACTCTGAAGTCTCAGTTGGCTGGTGTGAAGCTGGTTGTAGCGGCACCTACTCATCTTTGGATTGCATCCACCATCTCTCTTCACAATAATTAGTTCCGAGAGATGTGAACTCATCTCTTACTTGAGTCATACACGTGAACATCTGTCGAAATGTTGTGTCTATGGTGGGTGATAATATTAATGGTGTGCTAAGTGAAGATGCAGTGGGTGTAGATGCAAAGGGAATGGGGAATGGGGGTGGGAAAGTGGATGCTATGGTGATTGTGGAAAATTGTGATGTACCTATGTATGGTTGTGCCATAAGTGAAGTGAGTGGTGGTGCAGTGGGTGGTGAGATATCCATGTCGCTGGATGTGGTGTCCAGTGCGGTGACTGTGAATAAAGGCGTGATTGTGGGTGCTTGTGTGGGTGTAAATACTGGATTTACAAAGGTTGAAGAGTAATTTACAGAGGGGTTTTCTAATGCTGCTTGGTGGAAAGGGAAAAGTGGAAATATGGTGGGTCGGGGAGGTGATACAGGGGAGAAATTCATCGGGGTTAGAAATGGAAATAGTGGTCTCGAGGGTGTAGGAAAGGAAGGGAAGGATGGAGGGAAAATTGGATTGGATAGAAAGGTGGATGTGCTAGGGGGTAGACTAGGTTGAGTGGGTGTGGACATGGTGAGAGGAATGGATGTTACAAGGGCTTCTGCTACTTCGTCGTGGAAAAATGTGGGAGGTCTAGGAGAGAGTGGATGTACATGGGAGATTGGAGAGACAGGAGGTGAAGGAGGATCGGTTGGGGTGGTAGGTACTTTGACAACTGTGGTGGTATGTATAGCAGTAGTACGGGGGGGAGTTGATGATAATGGTGTCTTCTGCCCATGAGCCTTCAGGGACAAGACGTGCTTCCCTGGCCTATTCTAAAGATTGACCGTCGATGGGTACCTGAATGTATTCACCAGGTTTGGTTAGTAGACGGATTCTACGAGGGTCATACTGCGGTAACGGTTTCCTCTGCAAATATCGTAAGGCTTCTGTGGATCCCACTGATTTGACAAGTTCTCTGAAGCCTCTGATGTATACTTCTTCAAATCCGCCTGAGACAAGTTCCTGTTCTATAAGTGCTTGATTCTCCTCCTCAGTCAATTTCTTACGTGCCCAAACTTTTTCCATCGTACGATACAACTTTTTGATGGCCACCGTATAAGCTGTTGCTTCAAAGGTTTCATCTTCATGTGTACTGGTATCATCCTGGGTGTCCGTGTGTTGTCCTTGTTCATCTATCTGCACATGTTCTTGGGAGTCATGAGTGCCTTGGCTGGCTTCATCATCGACTTCATCTTCATCGGTTTCTGTTCTTTCTTCCTCGGAACTAGACACTACTTGTCCTTGTGGTTGGTCTATGGGCGTGGTCGGGTAGCTTGGCCGTTCATATTCCTAAGAGAAAATCCGGCCTTCTGAAAACTGAAATTCATTGGAGAAAGCATCCTGCATTTCAAAATCAAAGGTTGTATCCAGTGGCTCTGCTTCTAGGTTGGGTATCGGAAAAGAAAAAGCTTCCACACCAATAGTGGAGGGAACTCCGGCTGTAGTGGTGGTAGGTTCCTGAACTAATGTTGCCTATGAGGTAACTGCACTAGTAGTGCCTTCCATTACAACTGGTCTTGATAATCGTATGTGAATAGGTTGTATCATTGGAGTGGCTTCTGTCGGAGACTGCTCTGGAGAAGGTTGTAGTGAGGGTGATTCTGGAATATGTAGGCAGGGAATAGTTCCTCTCATTCGCTTTCCTGCTCATGCTTTGCTAGCCTTCCCAGCTTTCTTTGTTGTCCCCTTGAATGTTTTTAGCTCCTCACTTGTCAATGCACGTTCAATCGGCAAGTCATAGGCCAAACACATGTATACAATTCTCGTAAGAGCGCAACATCCATTGATTACCTTCTTTCTTTCCCATCTATGTTGTGCTAAGTAGAGCTGATCAATTATCCAGCTAGCTAGATCAACTGTTTGTGATCCAGTACATGCTAAATATAAACCAAACCAGATACGCTTGTGGGGCATGGTGAATCTATCCTGAGCGGGAAAAGCGAAATGCTGCATGCATATCCTTAATGGTTTTGATAGCTCAGGTGTCATAGCAGAAATATCTTCCCACTTAGTAACATCTCCACGTTTCATTGGCTCTGGAACCAGCCTTTCTCGTTCTGTTGGAGTGTGCGTACCATGGATCTTGATTGCAGTGCGAATCAGATCTTTAGAAAGATAAAACCTCTTATATGGCGGATCATTTACCAACGACGGCAAGATGAATGTTCCTGGCAGATCTTTGTTCTCTGAAGTTGTCAAAGTGGTGATTAAGTAAAAACATCTGTAGAAGTCAGGTTTAGGCAAGGGATCACTGAAATATTCTGTAAAGCCTGCTCTTGCCCAAACATGCGTTAAGTCTTCTATGTTCTGTAGTCCTTCGAATTCTCTTGAGAAAAATTGGTACTTGGCCCAAGTACGGTGATCAAACGCCAAGTTGGCTTCAAAAATGAAATCTGCATCCGCTAACGGTCCTGCTAGACCTTGAAACCAGTGAGAATTGCAATGAATCTTTTCAGTATAACCCCTAGGATCGTCAATTGGCATGGGCCCTGGTGTTGATATATTTAGGTAGTGATGTGTGTGAACACTCTAGGACTGCCAGGGCACTTTTTTCCCTCTTTAGGAGGTTTTTTTCCCCCGGCTTGTATATACGCCTATTGCCCTAATGGGCTACTTATCTTTGTACATTCTCTAGTAATACATTCAGTCTTGTGTGTTGTGCTCCAAGCTTCTTCCTCTTCCTTGTGCTGTTCGCGTGCTTCCGCAGACGTCTAACTCCAACAATTGGTATCAGAGCAGGTCGTCGCTTCTTCTAGGGCGCCGTCGACACTCCTCCGTTTGCAGTCTCAGATTCGCACGAAATTTGGTGAGCATACTCAGGGTGTTTCCGAGATCAAAACTGCTTTGCTCTGTGGTGCCAAAATCGCGATCTAAGCTCGTTTCGGCCTCCGAACGCACTATCGCAGCGCTTGTGCACGCTGTTTCGTCCTTTTGTGCCAAAGGTATATACCAGTTTCTGTTCGCCAGTTTAAGCGTCTCGAAGTCTGCTACAGGTCTAGCAGAACTCGTTTGGGTAGTTCCGTTCAACTTTTTTAGATACAGTCAATTTTCTGCATCAAGGTATTTTAGTCACCGGCCATGGCTGAAAGCAATGATGTATTCCGTATGTTGGCTGTTGAGGATAGGTTGGATGGTACCAACTACCCATTATGGGCTTATATGATGCGACATGTACTGGTTGCAAAAGGATTGTGGAACATTGTGCAGGGTGTTGAAAGACGTCCTGTTACACCTGTAACGACAGGTACTGCAAATACAGGTGTTGGAGCTGATGAAGATGGTATCGAAGATGATATTCCGCAGATTCCTGTTCGTGCTGCTGTTTCTGTTGCACCTACTGCAGAGCAGATTCGTTGGGATGGCAGAGATGCCCAGGCACATGCATTGATAGCTTTGTCTGTCAAACGTGCCATTATTCCTCACATTCGCTCTTGCAGAACAGCAAAGGATGCTTGGGATACACTTACCACTTTGTACCAGGCTAGGAATGAGGCTCGTGTTGCTTACTCCGAAAACAGTTGGAGAGTGAGCACATGAATGAAGGTGATTCTATGGACAGTTTTCTTACAAAGATCAAAGACCTGAAGGAACAATTGATTTCTGCTGATGAGGTTATACCAGATAGCTCACTTGTGCAGACCGTTCTGAATGGTCTTCCTAATTCATATCAGAGTTTTGCCTCTACTCTTCGGTTGATGATGAAAGGCAATCCGAATGCCTTGTCATTTGAGGAATTAGTCTCTGTTCTATTGCAGGAAGATCAGTCCAGGCAGAACAGGTCCATTATGCGTGTTGCAGATCAAGCTTTCCTGGCTAGTCAGAAGGGCAAAGGAAAATGGAGCTCTTCTACTAGTAAGCAGAAATCTGCAAATGCTGCACATTCAAAGAACCAAGACAAAGATGAGAAAAAATCAGAAAAGCAGAAATTGTTTTGTAAGTACTGTAAAGGCAATGATCATATCATAAAGAACTGTCCAAAACTGGCTGCTAAAGAGGCAAAGAAGAAAGAGGCTGGAATGGTTGTTGCAGAGGCCTCTACACCAAAAACAGAGTCTGCAAATCTTGTGCAGGAAGAAGATTGGGCGTTTACTATTGTCTGCAGTTTTGACCCATCTTCTCCTGATCAGTGCATGTCTGCAGTAGACTCAGATGTTTGGTACTTTGACAGTGGGGCGACCAAACATATTACCTCGCAGCGCAGTTTCTTCTCTTCACTTGAGCCTGCTCCTACAGGGAATACTGTCACATGCGCCAATAACTCCTCTTATCCTGTTATGGGAGTTGGTAAGATCATTCTGACTACTGCTGATGGTAGTTCTTTCACTTTGTCAGATGCTTTATTTGTGCCAGGGATCAAAAAGAATCTGTTATCAGTTTCTGCATTAGCCAAGATTGGCTTGGTTGTGAAATTTGTTGATGACAGGTGTACAGTCCATGATCTCTCAAATGGCGATGTGATTATTGCTTCTGGCATTTTATGTCGTGTGTTGTATAAGCTCATAGACTATGAAAGATCTGTGAATGATTCGGCATGTGCAGTTCATGATTCTCAGGCTATGTCAGATGCAAAGCTTTGGCATGCACGCTTTGGTCATCTGAATTTTGCTAGTTTGTTACGCCTGCAGAAATCTGAAATGGTGTCCTCTTTGCCCAAACTTGAGGCACCTGGAAAACATGTTTGTGAAGGCTGTATTTTGGGCAAAATGCAGCGTTCTTCCTTTCCAAAAGATGGTTCAGTTTGGGCTATGCAGAAATTGCAGCTTGTACATAGTGATGTCTGTGGTCCTATGCAGACACCCTCTTTTGGAAATTACCTTTACTTCGTGACTTTCATTGATGATTTTTCCAGGCATGCATGGGTATATCCACTCAAAGCAAAGTCCGAAGTGTTCATGTGCTTCAAACAGTTTTTGGTTTTAGCTGAAAATCTGTCAGCATGTAAAATGGGCACCCTCCGTTCTGATCGAGGGGGGGAATATATGTCTTCAGATTTTAATGCATTTCTGGCTGAACGTGGGATAAAACACCAGTGTACAGTGCCGTATACACCTCAACAGAATGGAGTTGCTGAACGAAAGAACAGGTCACTCATGGAGATGGCGAGGTGCATGGTCAAAAGTCAGGCTTTACCACATAGTTTCTGGCTTGAGGCTGTCATGTGTGCAGCATATGTACTGAACAGGTGTCCCACTAAAGCGTTGCAGTCTATCACTCCATATGAGGCTTGGCATGACCGCAAGCCATCTGTTGCTCATCTGCGTGTTTTTGGTTGTTTGGCATATGCATTAGTGCCTGAACAACATCGCAGAAAATTGGATGATAAGGGAGTAAAATGTATTTTTGTTGGGTACAGTTCTAAAAGTAAAGGCTATCGTTTGTATCATCCACAGACTAAACGCATTCTGGTTAGCCGTGATGTTGTCTTTGTGGAAGATGCTATTCAGCCATTGCTTTCATGTACTAAGGAGACATCTGTTAGCTCCAAAGACATGTATGATACTTTGATGCCTCTTTTTACAGGTGGACAGGCTAGTGCTGGTCCTAATGAGGCAACTTCTCAGCCTTTGCAGGTTTCATATGATGATGCAGATCATTCCATTTCTGATGCAGATTTACATGATGCACTTGTTGATGAGAGAGCTGATATTGAGCAGGCAAATACTATGCCAAAATGGCTGGTGCAGACTTTGCGTGACAGCAAAGTAGATGCACCTTTGTCATATCGTACTCGTTCAGGCTCTCATAGTACCTCCTTTGCATCAGATTGCTATGCTATGGTTGCATCTAGTCTCTGTGATGAGAATGAGCCTGTTTCTTTTGATGAAGCACAAAATTCAGAAAATTGGATGGCTGCTATGCAATCTGAATATGATGCTATAATGAAGAATGGTACATGGTCTTTATGTGACTTGCCTCCTGGCAAGAAGGCCATTGGCACTAAGTGGGTATACAAGCTGAAGCGTAAACCTGATGGTACAGTTGACAGGTATAAGGCTAGGCTTGTTGCAAAGGGTTATGCGCAGGAAAGAGGCATTGATTTTGATGAGACCTTTGCACCTACATGCCGTATGACTATTGTTCGGAGCATTTGTGCACTTGCAGCCCATCATGGTTGGAATGTACATCAGTTGGACATTAAAACAGCATTTCTGAATGGTGACTTGCATGAAGAAGTGTATGTTTTTCAGCCCCGTGGCTTTGTGCAGAAAGGGCATGAAAACCAGGTGTGCAGGTTAAAGAAGGCGTTATATGGTTTAAAGCAAGCACCACGTGCTTGGTATGAAAAAATACATGCCTATCTGATTGCACATGGTTTTGAGAACAGTCCAACTGAAAGCACCTTATATGTTAAGCGTGCTAATGATGTGCTTTTGATCATTGTTGTCTATGTAGACGACATGCTGCTCACTGGTCCTCTTGAGAAGCATATTGCTGATTTTAAGGCTGATTTGCATGCCTCATTTGAGATGTCTGATTTGGGGCATTTGCATCACTATTTGGGCATTCAGTTTATACACGTTGATGGTGGAATGGCTTTGTGTCAAACGAAATATATTGACACATTATTGCAGCGTTTTGGCCTTGAAGACTGTAAGCCTATTGCCACTCCTATGGAGACAGGTTTACGATTGAGTCTTCATGATGCTGGAGATGCATTTGATGCTGTTCTCTATCAGCAGGCTGTTGGATGCTTGATTTACTTATGCATTACTCGGCCAGATATTCAGTTTGATGTCTCACAGATGAGCAGGTTTATGCATTGCCCAGGAGTCACGCATTGGAAAGCGGTTAAGCGCATCTTTCGCTACTTGAGTGGTACTCGGCTACTTGGGTTGTTTTATCCCAAGGGGGGATCACTACCGCCAGATTTGCATGCTTTTTCTGACTCAGATTGGGCTGGTTGCTATGACACTCGTGTGTCCACCAGTGGTTTTTGCTTCATGCTTGGTAGCTCATGTATATCTTGGTTGAGCAAGAAGCAGCCTACTGTGGCCACTTCCAGTTGTGAGGCTGAGTATAGGGCAGCTTTCACAGCGACTGTTGAGTGTGTGTGGCTCAGACGCCTTATGGCTGATTTGGGTGTTGGCCAGTCTTCTGCCACCACCATCTTCACTGACAGTCAGAGCGCATTGGCAGTTGCGAGGAACCCTGTGTTCCATGCTCGCACTAAGCACATTGAGGTGCATTATCACTATGTCAGGGAGAGGTTCTCTGCTGGGGAGATCAGCTTGGCATATGTGCCCACGCAGGAGAACATTGCAGACCTTTTCACGAAGGCTCTGTCTAGGGAGAAGTTTGAAGCTTTCCGCAAAGCTTTGGGCTTACTTCCTTTTGTGGAGTGATTTCCACATAGCTTGGCACTTCCTTATACATGAGTGCCAGCTCCTTGTTCACCGCATCACTCCCAGGGGGGATTTGTTGATATATTTAGGTAGTGATGTGTGTGAACACTCTAGGACTGCCGGGGCACTTTTTTCCCTCTTTAGGAGGTTTTTTCCCCCCGGCTTGTATATACGCCTATTGCCCTAATGGGCTACTTATCTTTGTACATTCTCTAGTAATACATTCAGTCTTGTGTGTTGTGCTCCAAGCTTCTTCCTCTTCCTTGTGCTGTTCGCGTGCTTCCGCAGACGTCTAACTCCAACACCTGGAAATCCTTGAAACTCTGGTGGTTGAGCCGTAGGATGGGGCTCCATTAGTAGTTCTCCAATATTGGCCATGGCTACGCTAGGGCCAGCTTCTGATGGTCCTTCTGCCTGCATGATGAATGGTGCGAATGCGTAGTAGATCTGCTACATAAGATTAACACATTAGTATGGAAATTAATCATGATCCCATTAAAGTGAGACCGCAATCCCTTTCCATAACCGATGTATAACCCGTGTAGCCGAGTGTTGTGCTATGGTTTATGGAATGATTTCTTGCAAACTAATGTAGGTCTCTAGACACCTACATGCTTCAGATGATGCATACATTTCTTGGTGAGACATTATTACAGCTGATGTTGGGTTATAGTGTGTGGATTTATACAAGGTTCAGTTGTGAATGATTTATTACAAGGATGGTGTTTAGTCGGGGTGGGAGTAATGTTAGATAATGGGATCAGAAAAGACGGTTGGATACGTTTCGGTATCCACTTCCTAAGAGTTCGTGTGCGGGTGATAGGCTTCTGTTGAGGGACAAAAGATGAGATCGGATTTGGTGGTATTGAAAGGTGAAGAGATTTTTGAGGGGTATATATTACATGGCTTGAGGGTTGAGCTATAATACACTGTTTGGGGACCCAAATCTGCGTGGGTGTGGGTCGGTTTCTAAGGTACTTCTTGGCGATCCAAATTTGTCGAGTGTTCGTACTCGTAGAAGAAGGTTGAGTAGACTTTGAATGCTGACTCTGCTTCTGCCTTGACTTCTTCTTGTCAATGTCTACTGTGTTGAATTCTGTCGGTGGTTTCTGTCCTTTTGGCATCCATATTTGTCTCATGCCGCTTGCTTTGTGATACTGATACTGTTGCTTTCGTTGTGTCGTCTGATATTGTCATCGGCCTGGGTTCCTTTGCCGTGGTTGACTCCTTTGTGGTTGAGGTTGAGAGGTCCAATGGACACTCTGCTTTGGAAAAGAAGGGAGGTCCAACACTTGCGAAACTTGCCCATTAGGGAGTGATCCATTTTGTACTTTTAATCTAGGCCAGTCCGCAGTAAGTGTGGAAAGGTGGGCACCGCAGTTGATAGTGTCCATTTGGCCGCTGATGGTGTCCATTTGACCAAGTGGTTGGGTGGTTGTCCCTTCTAGTTTGCAGGAAGACCAAGGGAAAATCTCCTGACGTCCTTCTGATTGACAATTGTCCCTTGCCAAGCCCGCGTGGGTTGGTGTAGACGTAACTTGACTCATCTGACCAAAGATCTTCCGGTCTTCCTTCGCATGCTGTTCATATGGTTTCTAGGGTTACATATCTCAGACGGAGGTTTGTTAGGGAAGTCAAGCGGTATCACTCGCTTCTGATCTAAGGTTCCAATCTGTAAGGAGCCTTGTCTAAGATTTAGGTCCACTGAGTGATCGTATAACCAATCTTGGCCAAGGATTAGGGGTTCTATCAGGTCGTCGTCATGGCACACTAGTAGTTTCACTGTCAAGGTCACTTCGTTTATGAGAATAGGAAGGTCCACCTCACCCATGCAAGGGGTTTCCATGCCTCCTAGCTCTATGAGGTATTCCTCAATTGGCCGCATTTCTATCTTGAGTCCTTATAGTGGGACCATCTAATCGCACTAGTCACAGCACCTGAATCAATTAAAGCCCTGAGCTCTTGGCAAGGGTTGCCATGCTCTAGCCTGACTGTAATGAATGGTCTCCTGTCCACTATGCTACGGTGTGTACTTGACTTTGCTTGACACATGGCCATGGGGTATCTGGGTGATGTTTCTAGATGTTTATAATGTTCTCTCCCTAGTCCTTGTCTTCTTAACTTCATGCGCTTAATGCGTTCTATAGCTTCTGCCTGAGCTTCAGCTCGTATTCTATTTTCTTCCTCCTTACGCTTCTTCGCCAACATGAGTCGTCTAAGCATATCCTCAGTAAGAGGTTCCTGATATAACTTGACTCTACAGCCACTAATGTAATTAGGCATTATGTCTCCTTCTAAGGTGGCTAATTGTACTGCTCCACTTGTTGAGAGTCCATTAATGATCATAGGTCCATAACCTCGCTTTTCTAACTTCTGTGCGTGCTGTTTTAGCGTATATACTAGAACTAAATCTCCTTCTTTCAAGCCTTTATCTTTCACATGTGCATCAAAATATGCTTTCTATCGCTTCTTAGCTGCGTATATTCCTGCTGCTGCTTTCAGCCTGGTTTCTCCTAATCGTTCCAAGTCCATTATTCTTGCTGATATTTCATGGCCGGTCCACTGATGTTCTTGTGCAACCTTAAGGGTCGGTATCAAGAAGTCCAAAGGAAGCACAACATTCTGACCAAAAACCATCTGAAAGGGAGATGCATTGAGTACGGTCTTGTAGGCCACTCGATATGCCCAAACAGCATGGTGTAACTGTTTGTCCCAATCTGAACGTTTGTTGTTCATGAGTTTCGTCAGTACGTTACAAAGGATCTTGTTAGTGCTTTCAGCCTGACCATTGGCCTGAGGATGATATGGTGCGGATTTCTTGTGAATCACCATAAAATCATGTAACAAATATTCAATGACTTGGTTTAGAAAGTGAGTTCCTCGATCGCTCACTAACTCTATAGGCAATCCATATCTTGTAAAGACATTTTCAAATAAGAATTTTGCAGCCGTGTGTGCATGTGTTGAGAGCAATATGGGCACCCAAGGACTAAGGAGACAAGGAATCCAGCAGAGAGAGTCAGAGCAAAGTGACTGATTAAGTAGACAAAGCAGTCGACGCAGATCTGGCAGATAGGCCCTTCAAAATTTTCCAAATCAACATCTTTATAACAGTGATTCTTATCACTAACAATCATTGTAAATACCATTTCATATTTTTGTAGCTCCATTTTGTGCAAGCCAAGGAGTCCTTGAGCTTGAGGAGCTTTAGAAGTACCTACATATCAATTTTCGTATTTTTTAGACTTTGTTTAAGCCCTCAAATAGGCCTTGGAACCTAATTTTTAACTAGGCCGGACACTAGGTCTGGACAGGGCCAAAACCTAGTCAAAAACTATAAATATAGCTAGAAAGCTCATTTTTGAGGTTAGCTTGTAATTGATCTAAACTTGTATGATCACTTTTGAAGTAATCTAAAAGAACTCCATTGTCTCTCTCTTTGTCTTACCTTGAGTGCGCGTGTGTGTGTATGTGTGTGCATGTTAGTGTGCTTCTCACTCACGCACTTGTGCCTTCACTTGCTCGAGGTCTTCATACCATCCTCACATCTTCCTGGATTGACATTAAAGGAGGTGCTACTCATCACTGAGCTACACCAAATTTTGGCACCGTTGCCGGGGATCGAGCTTTGAGGACGAGCGTGTGATGGTAAGACGTAGATTTGAGACGTTGGCGTTGTAGGTAATTTCTTCACTCTTCTTATTTTTCTTTTTTTTACCTCATCATCATCATCACCATCATCATCATCATCATCTCCCACCTCCATCTCCATCATCGCAAAAATTTTCAGTTTTTTATCATACCACCCTCTCCACCTCATTTCCCTCATTCCACTTGTGAGAGAGAGCGAGAGAGCAATATTGTGTGCCTTGTTTTTGCATGCTTGTTGAGTTTTCTTGCAGGATCCAGCAGTATCATCCCCTCCAGCACGCTGCGCAGGTACGGAATTGTGCAGAACTGTCTCTGTGTGGCAAGCTTCTGTCGATCGCGATTGACAGAAAGTTTCATCTTTTGGTAAAACTAAGTGCACCACAGTAGACTAGAGACCTTGCACATCAGAGATCCACAAAAATTTTTGAAAAATTTGCATTTTTTCAGTCCATCGCGATTGATAGCATCAATCGCGATTGACACTGTCCATCGCGACGGACAGCCAGTCAATCTCGACTGACAGGCCCCGACGGACACGTGTCCATCGCAACAGACACCCCTGTCCATCGCGACTGACAGAAAAATCGCGATTGACCCCAGTCCATCGCGATTGACACCAAACCATCGCGATTGATACCAGTCCATCGCGATTGACACCAGTCCATCGCGATTGACACCAGTCCATCGCGATTGACACGTGTCCATCGCGATTGACAGCCCAGTCGATCGCGATTGACAGCCAATTTCGGTCAATTTTTTAGGGTTTTTTAATTTGAGGATTTTGGCCAATTTTGGGCATAAATATTGGGTTGTAGGGCATATAAGGAGGCTATAAGTAAATCATTAGGGGAAAACCTGTTTGCCTGTTAGCCTGTTTGAACCCTGTTTTAACCCTAGAACCCTGAATTGGCATAACTTTCTCATACGAAATCCAATTGTTGTGATTCTTGTCTTGTTGGAAAGCTCATGGGGAGTACAACCAAAACTTTCACTTGTTACGGTTAAATTAAGATCAGGATTATTAGATAGGGTATTTTGAAGTTGACCATACCCAGGGGGAACAAAATTCATGGATCTCTAGATCTCTAGAATTGGTGTTTGTGTTACATGAATGAAAGTGATTGGTTCTGTCTTTGGAATTTAAGTCTTGAGCTAACTTTGGAACTCTTACAGATCTATTGAGAGCATCAAAGGGCATTCTAAGCAAGAGTAAGTGTAAGCTTGGGAACACGCTTCCTAGGTACTCAAGGGCAACCAAGAAGGAAACAAAAGGTTGTAAACTCTCAACTCCCTCTATCAATTCCTAGCTTAGGCTAAGAACGACTAGTGATAGGAGTAGGCCTGGGTGGTGATAGGCACTTATCAAGTTGAAGACTACCTAAATACTCACGTTCAAGCTAACGACATAATCTTTGTACGGTCAAGAACTCTAAAGGAAAAGAACTTAACGTGGAACGATCAACTTCAAGTGCGGAAATACACTCAAGTATACCTGACGACATGATATCAGACAAGACCATAAACACGGTAAGCAACTAAAAAAGGAATCAAGTAACTGATACAAAAGAACTCAACAACGAGGTTGTACTTGGGCAAATTTGGGCTATCCAATTAGGCTTATGAACCTTAGATCAGGGCGACATCTAGGGAGAGATAGAAAAAGTCTTAGGTCTTCGGAGGCTAGTGTCAACCACACTGCTCGGTCTTGGGCCCAACAGTTGAGCAACTTTTCTCATTACCCTAGCTCGGAGACTAGTGAATCAGAGATGTCTCAAGCTATGGAGAGACCTACGGGGAGTTCAGGTGTGCCATATTTGCACAGGGTAGAAGGCCCGTACAATACGCAGTTGGAATACCTTAGGACCAACCGATTAGGTGCTAGCATCTATGAGGACAGTCTAGGAAGATCCGTGGTCCAAATCAAAAACCAAGACCAATGCATTGGGCTAGAGCACCCTGCTGTCAAGTTTGAAAATGGTGAATACTTTGATAAAGAGGGAACCATATATGTGGTCACTAGTCACCCAGATAGGACAGACGAATTCGGTAACGTGATCCCAGAAGCAGACTTAGGCGACCTAGAGCAAGGAAACATGGGTGCAGAACCCAGGACCCCTCAAGGGAAATCTGTTCTTACTAGAATCCTCAATCCCGAGTGGGTTCCCTAGGACAACAAGAGTATAGATCTGCTTCTGAATCGAGAGACCGACGAAGCCTTTTGGAGGTATAAATCTGATCGGCCAAATGATATAGGAACAATCATGATCTATGAGTTTAAAGATCCAGATAGCCCAGGCAGAGTGACCTACCTAGATCACGCTTCAGAGAGGATCTTTGTGGTTACAGAACATGATAGACATGCTTACACTTGGATGGGTGAGTTTATTTTCCCCCAACCAAAATCTAATGTGTCCTTTGGTCACTCGGAAGCTAGAACGTCCCATGCTCATGGAGTTCAGAGAGACATAAAGAGAGACAGACCTGAGGTAAGCTTTGCCAACTCCTTGGGAAGAGGAAGAACGAGAACGAAAACAAATAGAGTGGAACCTGAGGGTCATAAAGCCCCAGGAAACTGAAGAAATGCCGATGATTTTCCTTTGCCAAGACCGAGAGAGCACACGAGGACCCTGAGACCGACCCAGCTAGTTAAGTCCATGAAAAACTACTTTGATGGCACTGGAGATCCCTACGATCATGTGGCTGAGTTCAGGCAAGTCTTGAGAGCTGAACAAGTGGAGGATCTATTCACGCAGTACAATGCCTTTGGTCTAACCCTTAGGAACAAAGCCCTTACGTGGTTTCAACCATTGAATGAGAGACAGTTCAGGAGCATAGACCAACTCCTAGAGGCTTTCATTATTGAATTCTCTAAGAGTGGCATAAGGCATAATACCTCCTCATTGATTCACAGCTTCAAGCAAACCCCTCAAGAGACCGTGAGACTTGCAGGAAGAAGATTTAGGCAATATCTTGAAAGATGCCCTGTTTCGGAGCTACCCACACCAGCTAAGCAAGTGGCTTTATTCTTGGATGGATTGCTAAGTACCAAATTGAGATCTTATGTGTACTTGAAGGACCCTAGGACCATAGAAGAGTGTGTACGCATGTGCATTGACATCGAGGATAACCTAGGGGAGGAGTTAGAGCTCTCCAAGATATACAAAGATTCAGATAGTGCCTCTAGCCTCTCTTCCACGCAATCCACATCAATTGAGGAACTCGCTGAGAAAGTGGCACAAAAACTAGGTGACTCTAGCAAACAAATCCCAAGGTTCGCCCCAGTAAAGAGGTGCTATACTTGCAGTGGTGACCATATGGCAAATGTATGTCCCATTATGGCTCTACCCCAAGTAAATCCTAGTAGCCAGTACTGCACCATAGAACGAAGATACACAAATCACACAGCACAAGACTGCCCATACAATAAGCAAGCGATTAGGCAAACCTACCCTCAGCCATACCCTCAACAAGGCAGATACCAGAGTCAATACCCTCCACAACAGTATACTAGGCCTCAGCAACATTACCAACCGCAATATCAGGCCCAATTGAGACCCCAGCCAGTGCTAGCACAACAACCACCTGCTCCTACTAATGTGATTCCGGTAAAGTATGCAGCTGCAGAAGAAAACCTGAATAGAGCTATAGTCCCAGTAACACCATTAATTTCAGAAAGTGATCCCAGTAACCATAGCTTTGATTCTACGCATGTTGATAGTCCCCAAGCTTACTACATGCACTCTCTTGAACATGGTGAGTCCTACTACAGTGAGGAACCGAGTGAACCTAATTGGGAGCCCGAGCAATGTCATGTACGCAAACCCCAACTCTAGACCTCAACCTAGGCAAGTAAGACCCCCATTCCCTAGAGGACCATGCTACAGATGTCAGGGAGATCATCTCACTCGTGATTGTCCCTTGCCTCCACCTACACAACCCCTGTCAGTGACGATCCAGGGCTATTGCCAAGAGTGTGGAAAGGAGCATCTTTTACGAGACTGCCCAAAGAATCCTAATAATATGCCAAAAATCACTCCTATCAATGTCGTAGGTTTAGTTGTAGACTCCACAGGAAGTGTGACGTCCACTACGCTAGTGCAAGTGATCACTAGAGCCCAAGCCTTGCAGCAGAACCAAAGCGTAGGCCAGGAAAAGAGCCCAGAGGTTAGTGAAACGGAGAGCATGACAAAGAAGAGGACTAGAGCTTGGAGAGATAGTCGTGAAAGAATGAAAAGGCAATGGGCTAAGAAGATGAGTGAACTTGAGGAAAGCCTAAGAGAAACGAGAGCCAGGATAACCAAACTCACATCTCAAACTCCCTCTCACACTACCCCACCTCCACCACTCCCAACTCCATTCGACCCACCACCTTCCAACCCACCTCACACAATTCCACCACCCCCAAGAGTAGGATCAGTCCTAGCAGATCCCACTCCCGAGGACCTTAATATGATGCTTAAAGCATATCAGGCCAGAATCCAAGAAGGGCCAAACGTAACTGATCATGAAAAGTGTTACCCTAGAGCAGAACTAGAGCTAGAACGAACCAAAATTTGTGCTAAGATGGTGGAATTGGCTCAGACCATGTTTGAAGCCAGTCGCCTATTTAACATCTCTAGTTCAGCGAAGACACAGTTGCACTTTGATGGACTATTAGAAAGAATAGAGAAGCTAATTGCACAATCAGAAAAGGAACCCGCCTCTCAACACAAGGACAAGGCATGTGAAAGGGCAGGTCTTCTTGCCCAGGAAGCCTATGTGCCTAACTCTACAGAGCCAGACACATCATCTTCTATGAATCGGTTCACACCAGAATTCCTACGAGAGATTCAAGAAGACAAATGGGCTAAAGAAAGTGAAGTCCCTCCTCCCATTGAACTTGTGGATGATGCAGATGACCAATTCCCACAAGACATCCCATCCATTTATGAGGAGCAGGGGAGCACCCAATCTCAGGAAAGATTAGACTTTGAGTCTAACTCTCTACAAGAATTACCCCACTTCACAGGCCCATGGGAAGCTAAGTCTACTTGTATGAGAGCACCCACGGTCATGGTACGAAATGAGGACTCATTCATACCTAGGAACACAGAGGTGGTGAAAAACACTAAAGTACAATGCAACCTCACTTTAGAAGAGCTACTCAAAGTAAGGCCAGAGCTATGGAAACATGTAGCCAAACAAGTACCAGAGATAGCAAAACCTCGTTCCCAGGTAGGATCCCAGAGAACAGTGCCAGAAATACCATTGGACAAGATAGGAGAAATGAGTGAGGGCGAAGAGGGAAACACATATCTTCCTATCACCCATCAAGGATACACCACCAAGGCCATTTTAGACTCAGGCGCAGGAGTTGCAATTGCTACCACTTCCCTATGGAAGTGTTGGGGCAAGCCAGCACTCAGGCCCACAAGGATGAAATTGCAAATGGTCGATGGTCACATAGAGAGACCCCTAGGGTTGTTAGAAGGAATAACTCTCACCACATGTGGTGTTGAGTTCGAGCATACATTTGCTATATGTGATTTTAGCAAAAATCATGCCTATGAAATGATCTTGGGACGACCCTTTATGCTACAGTTGCAAGTGGTACAGGATTGGGGAACCAATTCCTTGTACCTGCAACACTTAGGTGTTACGACCAAAGTGAATCTCAAAGATTACTCTCATAGAGATGTCCCTCCTATCCAATGGAATCCCCTCCATAGAGCCAAAGATGATACGGAATCGGTGCATTCCATAGGATCAGGATCCTCATGGATGCATGAAGACACTATGGATGTGCAAAGTAGCAGTAGCAGAAGAGAAGAGAGAAGAAGCCAGAGAGAGAGGTGCAAAAGAAACACATAGATCAATTCAAGACCCAGCATATGCACCTGTAGTCTTTCTTGACGAAGAATTTGAACCCCACGGCTGGGCAGAAATCCTAGCAACCATGGATGTAGCCATCAATGAGGAACAATGGACACCTCACTGTGATGAAGATGGCTATGACATTTCAGTCTTCTCCATAGAACCCATCATGGGAGAGGCAGTGTTAGAAGAGTGTGAACCCAGCCCTGATGCATTTGAGGATGCAAGTGACTCCGATCTAGAGTCAATCATCATGGACCCACCTTTTGCATCAGATGAAGAATACTTCTATGAAGTAGAATTTCAACCCCAGAGGCATGGAGAGCTTACAAATGATGTACGGCTAGCCACACATGTGACCCCGAAGGAAGAAGGAAAGAAAAGAAAGAAGAGAGAAATCACACCAGAAGAGGAGGAATCTTTGTTTGAGGTCCCAGAAAATTTTAAGAAGTATGAGATAGATGACAGGAGAGTCATGATCAGAATGCCTAAACGAGAGGTGCAATCGGGGGAGGCCTATGATAACAAAGAAACCACGAAGAAAGTAGTTGTAGCCATCGAAGAAGGAGAAGAAAGATGCACGTACATAGGCCATGACCTGACAGAAGAGGAAGAACAAGAGCTAATAGCCTTGCTAAGAGAATACAAAGATGTATTCGCTTGGAGTTACAAGGATTCGAAAGGAGTGGACCCTGACATATGCTCACACACTATCCCCATGACCTCAGATGCCAAACCTTCTAAGCAAAAGCCATATACATATAATGATAATTATGCTGCCAAGATCAAAGAGGAGATAGATAGACTAGTTGAAGCTGGATTCATCTATGAAATTGAGCACACTGAGTGGGTATCCCCCATCATAGTGGTGCCCAAGAAAAATGGAAAGCTGCGTGTATGCATTAACTTAAAGAAGGTCAATGCAGCCACAATTCGAGATAACTATCTGCTTCCTATCATAGAGCATCTCTTAGAAAGAGTAGCAGGCAAGGAAGTGTACAGCTTCCTTGATGGATTTTCGGGCTACAATCAAGTAGCCATAGCTCCAGAAGATCAGCATAAGACAGCTTTTGCCACTGAATGGGGAATTTTTGCCTTTAGAGTAATGCCATTTGGGCTTACCAACGCACTAGCTACCTTCCAGAGGCTGATCTGCCATGTATTTAAAGAGTTCCTGAGGAAGAACTTAGAAGTCTATGTTGATGATCTTTGTGCTCATTCCAACATCAGACAAACCCATATTCTTGAACTCAGACAAATCTTTGACAAATGTAGAGAATATCAAGTCTGCCTGAACCCAGAAAAGTGCGTTTTTATGGTCAGGCAAGGCAAGATTCTAGGACACATAGTGTCAAAGAATGGCATATCCACTAATGAAGAGAAAGTGAGAGCTATAGCCGAGTTACCTAGGCCAAAGAATGTCAAGGAAGTACAAGCTTTCATGGGGCATTGTGGTTATTACCGACGGTTTATACACATGTATGCCATCATAGCAAAGCCTCTGTATGGACTTTTGACTAACTTTGAGTGGACTGACGAATGTGAGAATTCCTTCAATGAGCTTAAACGGCGATTATGTTCAGCACCAATCTTAACCACACCAGATTGGAATAAGCATTTCCATGTTCATGTGGATGCATCCAATTATGCTATTGGGTGTGTACTCGCGCAACCTACCGGTGAAGGTAATATGGATCTTCCAATTGCCTATGCTAGTAGACAATTGAATGCAGCTGAACAAAATTATACCACTACTGAGAGAGAAGGACTATGCATGGTCTATGAAGTTAAAAAGTTTAGATATTACTTGCTTGCAAATAAGTTTAAATTTTTTACTGACCATCAGGCACTGCTATATCTTGTGAACAAGCCATGCAATACAGGAAGATTAGTAAGATGGTTTCTCTTACTAATGGAATATGACTTTGAGGTAGTGGTAAGGAAAGGTAGGACTCATTTGAGAGCTGACCATCTTTCTAGTCTCACATCTGGAGAGGCCCCACAAGGAGTGTCAGATGACCTTCTTGATGCTTACTTGTTTAATTTGGAAGTGGTGCCGCAGTGGGCTAAGCCACTAGTGCCAGTATTGACATACATGCCTAACCATCCAGTAATAAACACACAGGATAGAGAGGTAGTAAAAGCCCAAAAGTATCACATCATGGCAGGAAGTATGTACAAGCACACGGATCAAGGGATCTTGGCGTGTTGTGTGGAAGAGGATGAGTACGCTAAATGGTTGCAATTAGCACATGTAGGTGCATTAGAGCAACACTACTCAAAGAAATAAACCCTACAGACACTAAGGAGACTTGGAGTGCATTGGCCGACTATGGAAGCTGATGTCCAAAAGTTATGCAAAGAATGCCCAATCTGCTGCACTAAACCACCTGTGGAACATGCCACTCTTTATCAAGTGTCCATAGTGCCAGATTGGAGTGAACCACTAGTATCCTTCCTGAGGACGAAAACATTCCCTCCAGACATGACCCTGGCTAGGAAAAGGAGTTTAGAACAAGAAGCCCTGGATTACTCACTCATTGGTGATAATCTATACAAACGTGGTAAAGATGGGTACCTCAGACTATGCGCCCATGAGAGTGAATATCTCAAGATATTGGAAACTGCTCACCAGGGTGTAGCAGGAGGACACTTTGGCCCAGATCGAGTGATCAAGGCAATATTATTTGCAGGACTTTGGTGGCCGACTCTTCACATGGACGCCTATACCTATGTGAAGAGGTGTGATGTCTGTCAGCGAGCTCAGCCTCCTATACGCAAAGATGAGATGCCACTGAAACCCATGATGGGTGGACGAGCATTCTCTAAGTGGGAAATAGACTTTGTTGGTCCTATTAATCCCCCAGCTAAGGGTTCCCATGCTGAGTATATCATTGTTGCCACGGACTATCTAACCAAATGGGTAGAGGTAAAAGCTACGACAAAGAACGATGCTCAGACAACTGCTAAATTCCTGTTTGAGAATGTATTCACAAGATACGGGCTACCTATAGAGCTAGTAAGTGATAGGGGCACTCACTTCTTGAATGAAGTGATTGAAAATCTGCTCCAAGAATTCTTGGTAGTTCATAAGAAGTCTGCCCCCTACCACCCACAAGCTAATGGGCAAGCCGAAAGCACAAACAAGATTTTGTGCAATGTGTTGACCAAATTAGTGAATAATAAACGCTCTGATTGGGACAAACAGCTACACCATGCTGTTTGGGCATACCGAGTCGCCTACAAAACGGTACTCCAAGCCACCCCCTTTCAGATGGTATTTGGCCAAAACGCAGTGCTACCGTTGGACTTCTTAATACCTACATTGAAAGTAGCACAAGAGCATGAATGGACGGGTCATGAACTCTCCTCTAGACTTTTTGACCTTGAACGATTAGGAGAAACAAGACTGAGGGCGGCTGCAGGGATATATGCAGCTAAGAAATGACAGAAGGCATACTTTGATGCCCACATTAAGGATAAAGGTTTGAAGGAAGGCCACCTAGTACTAGTATACACTTTGAAACAACATGCGAGGAAACTAGAGAAGAGAGGCTACGGACCCATGATCATTAATAGAATCTCAACAAGTGGAGCAGTGCAACTAGCCACATTAGAAGGCGATGTTCTCCCGAGCTACATAAGCGGATGTAGGGTCAAGTTATATCAGGAACCTCTCACAGAGGAAATGCTAAGTCGACTCAATACTGCTAAGAAACGCAAAGAAGAAGAAAAGCGAATTCGAGAAGAAGCTCAAGCAGAAGCTTTAGAGCGCATACGGAGAATGAAATTAAGAAGACAAGGCAGAGAGCAACCTAGGCCAGATGCATATGCAGATCAAGGATATCATGTGGCTATGTGTGAAGTTTCAGATATCAGCTCTCATAGGATAATTGATCGACGTCCTTTTATAACCTTAGAGATAGGACAAGGAAAGGGTGCAAGGACTGTAAGAGCCTTGATTGACTCAGGTGCAGCCACTAGTGCTGTTAAATTTTTGTACTGTCAAAAGTTGAAATTAACCATCAATCCTATAGAAGCATATCTCATAGGATTGGGAGGTGTGGAAACCCCTTGCATAGGCGAGGTGGAACTTCCCCTCTATATTCAGGACGAAGCAATGACAGTCAAAGTACTAGTGTGTCAAGATGAGGACCTCACTGAGCCTCTTGTCTTGGGTCAAGACAGGATCTATGATCATGCAGTCAACCTAAACCTAAGAAGTGGACTTCTTCAGGTATGGGTAAATCATAGTCAAATTATAGTTGAATTGGAAAATGAGGCACTCAAGGAACTAAGTAAGGCACGAACTCCTGGTCCTTCCAGGGGTGCACATGAAGTTGACAATGCTATTCTTGTCCAAAACTGTATGATGCAGAACGAGGATTGTCTCAACAACGGAGTCAAGGATAAGACGGCACTCCCTTCTTTCCCAAAGACCAGACGGATGCAGCAACCAAAGGCAGATCAAATACAGGAGGAGCAGCGTACAACCTATACTGGAGGCCAAAAACACGTGCGAAGCAGAATGTCTCAGCCATCGAAACGAGTGTGGGTGCGGAAAGGCGAACACCCTGTTACGACCATGCCAACCCCACGGCCGAAACCTCTTATCAGTAATCAACAACACGACACTAATAAGAAGTCTTTCATAAATTCTTCTACAAAAGTAAAGTCTATTTGGGTACCCAAGAAGTCGATGAAGGCCAGCCCACAATCACGACAAATCTGGGTGCCTAAGGCTTGCTTGCGGGCTCAAATAGCTACACCAAGGCCACACCCGGTACAACACGTTTCACTCACTCGAACATCCGATGCCCATTCTTACACATCACGCACGAACACATATTCTTCCATGAGCACAAGTAGAATCACTTGTAAATGGGTCCCTAAAAAGCCTCATTTTCAAGCAGATACTCCTATCAAACTCTCCAGAGTCTCCACAAAATCAAGATCAAAACCCATCCACTACATTTGGCAGCCTAAAACTTGTAATAAACCCCTGGACCCCAGGTGTAAATCCATGCCCACCTAATAACTACATCACTCTCACACTACATCATTCCACTTAGCTCCTAGGTCTACCCAATTCCTAACTACACACACAAGCACCGCGCACTCACTGACTGACTGACTTATCACTAAAAGCTCATGTTAATGTTGTAACGGGGACATAGTGTCATTTTTGTGTCCATTGCAATGTTAACATTTATTCATATATTCTCACAAAACCAGCTGCAAATTTTTCAACATGGCTGAGGCTGTAGGAACAAGCTCTCAAGGAGGAACGAGCCAGCAAGTGGTGGATTTAGATAGTTTACCCATTTTGGCTGAGACAAATGAAAGACCAGAAGAGTTGCAGGCCATCAAAATCATACCAGTAGCGGACCCCCCCAGTGGCCATACCATGCCTGTAGGAAAAGCTTCCCACTGGTTTAGTGAAGTTGCAGGACCCTTGGGAGAGGGATCATACCTATGGGAATCAGAGTTGGAATTCAATGGGAAGCAAGGTAAATACCATTTCTTTACAAGGGAATTCGAGAAGTTACAAAATGCAGAAGGACTACGCTCGGTGTGGGAGAAGGCAGGATTGGATGCCTACTTCAGTGCCCGGCTCCCAAAGCGTGACTTCATGCGATGCTACTATCTCATCAATACCTTAACTCCAAGCAAGACCCCAAAAGGCGCAAGCTCATTTGTGCTCCCATCTCTGACAAAAGGAAATGAGCTCAAAAGGTTTAGGCTCTCAAACAACTTAGAGAGAGAGGCCCTAGACATGCGATGAATGCATATTCCAATAGAAAAGGAGACCCTCGTGCCTGATTACATGAAGAATCGAACCCTCACTAAACTCAAGGACATGGTGTCCATGATGCCTAATATTGCAATACACCTCCACATGTGCATGCAACACTTTGCTTTTCCTGCCCAAGATAGATTCACCATGCCACCCAAAAAGATATGGTTTAGTTTGTATCTGGCAGAGACACAGAGCCTCACCATCAACTTACCCCACTCGATAATTGATCAGATACACCTAGCCCACAAACGATGGCCGCGGAAGCATGTTTTATATGGATGTTGCACTTTGACTCGAATCATGTATAGATGTTTGGCCTATGACATCCCTATTCAACGAGCCCTGATGTGGAATCGAGTGGAGCAGTTCAGAGGCAGGACGTCCACTGGACCCCCTTCTAAGAAGATGAGAGGAACTGTCCAAGTCCCTTGTGCTCAACCACGTGGAGCCACCCTAACACCGGATGTTACCCCTCCACCTCGAAGAGTCCGACCATTCACACTCCGACTTCCAGGACGCAGCACCGATGGTCCTAACTTGATATTTCCTCCCATCCCAACCAATCTTGAATTTCCCGGTGGTGCACCTTTGGAAGAACTCACGAATGAAGACTAGAAATTGGAGTTCCAGATTGGGTTAAAAGGATCGAGAAAGTAGGAAAGACACATGATGATCGCGTTGCCGTGCAAATTCAATCTCTCACAAATCTGGAAGAAACTGTCCTTCGATCTTCTTACTTTCAGAACCTATCCCACCAACGTTTGATCACAACATCAGAGACGCAATACATGCCTTACTTTGTCTTGCTACATAATTATAATGCAGAAGTTAAAAGGCATACAGGGAAGGAGCCCACATTCGCCACTCAATTTGAACCAGAGGACTTATCGGCAGATGCCCGTGCTGGCTCGATCTTCCAACCTAATTAGCGTGCACGTCTACTAACCGATTACCCTGAGATGATGAGCACATGGGCAACCATGCCACTGTATATCAAGTATAATCCATGCTATTGCCCAATGGTACGTCGCAGATCCTGGCAAGCATTTGCAGTCAAGGTACGCAACAATAACGAATGCTCGGCTTGGGTTAACTATCCATATTTTGCTCCACCTCGAGGGACCCCAACCGTAGCCTACATGATATCAACAATTCGACACTGGTCTACACGTCTAAATAATGTACCCGACATAGCAGCGAAAATGTGTATGAAAATATTCAAGCTCATGACCATTGTCTTCAAAACCTTTCGGAAGGTACAAGCTCCATACATCTCTGCCCCTGGATTCTCTCAAGGTAACAAGGATTTAGTCTACGACATGAGCCAGACTCCCTCGGTCAATATAATCTTTGCCTGGCATGCACGAATAAAGTACTTACCCGCATGCTTCAAGCAGACATTTGAGGAAATGTTCTCTACGGGATTCTGGGAATATCATTCGGAAATTTTCATTCCCAGACCAACACATTTGCTACATCTATTCGCAGTAGAACAAGCCATTCATGCAGATCAGTTGCGTCTGCCACATCCGGACATTCCAAGACCAATTGATTGGGATCGCATGATGACAGATTTGGCCAGAGGACTACGCATACAAGAACATCAACTTGCCACTCATGTGGTGGACTATTACATCCAGCACTCCCAGCAACAAGAGTTTGTCAGAGACGACAAACGCGAGAGAGGGGGGGGTGTTGAGAGCAGTATGGGCACCCAAGGACTAAGGAGACAAGGAAGCCAGCGGAGAGAGTCAGAGCAAAGCGAAGGATTAAGTAGACAAAGCAGTCGACGCAGATCTGGCAGATAGGCCCTTCAAAATTTTCCAAATCAACATCTTTATAACAGTGATTCTTATCACTAACAATCATTGTAAATACCATTTCATATTTTTGTAGCTCCATTTTGTGCAAGCCAAGGAGTCCTTGAGCTTGAGGAGCTTTAGAAGTACCTACATATCAATTTTCATATTTTTTAGACTCTGTTTAAGCCCTCAAATAGGCCCTGGAACCTAATTTTTAACTAGGCCGGACACTAGGTCTGGACAGGGCCAAAACCTAGTCAAAAACTATAAATAGAGCTACAAAGCTCATTTTTTAGGTTAGCTTGTAATTGATCTAAACTTGTAGGATCACTTTTGAAGTAATCTAAAAGAACTCCATTGTCTCTCTCTTTGTCTTACCTTGAGTGCACGTGTGTGTGTATGTGTGTGCATGTTAATGTGCTTCTCACTCACACACTTGTGCCTTCATGCTCGAGGTCTTCATACCATCCTCACGTCTTCCCGGATTGACATTAAAGGAGGTGCTACTCATCACTGAGCTACAACATCATTCTTTTTTGTGGCTTTTGCCTCTACCCATTTGGTAAGATAATTTGTGGCAACAATAATGTATTCAGCATGAGTACCTTTTGCAGGGGGGTTAATGGGTCCTAAAAAATCTATACCCCACTTAAAAAAGGCACATCCGCCCATCATGGGTTTCAATGGAATTTCATCTCTGCGAGTAGGAAATTGAGTTCTTTGGCACACATCACATCTCTTGACATAGGTATGTGCATCCATGTGAAGAGTGGGCCACCATAATCCTGCAAAGAGGATGGTTTTGATTATCCTATCGGGTCCAAAATGACCTCCTGCAACACCTTGGTGTGCAGTCTCTAGTACGCTCAAGTAATCGCTTTCATGAACACATTGTCTTAGGTATCCATCTCGTCCTCATTTGTATAGATTGTCGCCAATAAGTGAATAGTCCTGAGCTTCTTGCTCTAGACTTCGTTGTCGTGCTAAGGTCATTGCTTGAGGGAATGTTTTCGTCCTCAAGTACGTCACTAAAGGTTCACTCCATTCTGGTGTGAGAGACACATGATATAACGTAGCATGTTCTACTGGTGGTCTTTCACAACAGACATGGGATTCTTTACATAACTTGTAGACATCTGCTTCCATAGAAGGCCAATAGACTCCTAGTATATGCAGAGTCTGCAATGTACGATATTTCGAATGATGTTGCTTCAACGCACCTACATGTGCTAATTGCAACCGATTCGCATGTTCTGATTCATCTACACAACAAGCAAGAATCTTTTGATTATCCTGTTTATATATACTTCCTGCTATTATTTGGTATCTTTGAGACTTGGTAATCTCTCCTTCATTGATCCTTATCCTAGGATTCTTGGGTCCATATGTGAGAATAGGGACTATCATCTTAGCCCATTTTGGTGCTATCTCATGGTTAAAAAAGTATGCATCGGGTAATTCATCCACTATTCCTTGAGGAGCTTCTCCTGTGGTTAGTCTCGAGAGGTGGTCAGCTCTGAGATGCGTCTTTCCCTTCCTGACTACTACTTCAAAATCATACTCCATGAGTAATAGAAACCAACGTATTAATCGTCCTGTGTTACATGGCTTGTTGACTAAGTACAATAGGGCTTGATGATCTGTAAAGAACTTGAACTTGTTTGCCAACAAATAATGCCTGAATTTCTTTACCACGTAGATCATCCCTAATCCTTCTCGTTCCGTAGTGGTGTAATTTCTTTCTGCTGCGTTCAACTGTCTGCTCGCGTAATCTATGGGAAGATCTATATTTCCTTCATTCGTGGGTTGTGCTAACACACATCCTATGGCATAATAACGTGTTCTGGTGACTCTGAGTAGTATGCGGGTGGATATCTACATGAGTAGAGTCAAAACTGTTAGAGTTCGGATCGTTGTCGGTGATCAGGGGTGATGAAGGCACTAAAGCCCTACTTAGGTTTTCTTCTGCAGTAGCATATTTGACTGAGATGACATTCGCTGGTGGGGGTGGCTGCTGAGCTAAGACAGGTTGAGGTCTTTGTTGATCCTGATATGGATAATTTTGAGGAGGCCTATAGTAATGAGGCTGAGTATTGTATTGACCTTGATACCTACCTGGCTGCAGGTATGCTTGCGGGTAGTTCTGTCTCACTGCCTGTTTGTTGTATGAGCAGTCCTGAGCCGTATGATTCGTGTATCTTCTCTCAATAGTGCAATATTGGCCACTAGGGTTGGCTTACGGTTGTGTCACATTGGGGCACACATTTGCCAAATGATTTCCACTACAGGTGTAACAACGTACGTTAGTTGTTAACTTGGGCATCTGTTTACTAGAAACTCCTAGTTTCTGGGCCACTTTTTCTGCTAGGTCCTCTATCGAGTTAGACAATTTTGTGGATGCTAGAGATGAACAATCCGAGTCCTTGTAGACCTTAGTTCCAACTCGTCTCCTAAGTTATCCTCAATGTCTATGCAAATTCTTACACACTGCTCTAGCGTTTTGGGTTCCTTCAAGTATACATAGGAGCGTAGTTTAGAGCTCAACAGGCCGTCTAGAAACAATGACACTTGTTTGGCTTGTGAGGGTAGCTCTTGCATAGGACATCTTTCAACATATTGTCTAAACCTACGTCCTGCAAGTCTAACTGTTTCCTGAGGGGTCTGTTTGAAGCTATGAATCAATGATGATGTGTCATGTCTGATTCCACTTTTAGAGAATTCAGTGATAAATGACTCTAAAAAGTGATGAATATCCCTAAATTGCCTTTGTTGCAATGGTTGGAACCAAGTTAAAGCCGTGTTCTTTAACGTTAGTCCAAATGCGTTATATTGTGTGAACATGTCTTCTACTTGCTCTGCTCTAAGCACTTGCTTAAATTCTGCAACATGATCATAGGGATCTCCTGTCCCATCAAAGTAGTTTTTCATGGACTTCACTAACTGAGTGGGTCTTAATATTCTTGCGTGTTCACATGGTCTAGGTAGAGGAAAATCATCTCTACCACCTGGTATTCTAGGTTCACTTTGTCTATCCACTCTATCGGGGTCCATGGTGGTTCTATCTCTCCCTATGGGATGATTGAAACTTACTTCTGGTCTTTCTTTATTCTTGTCTCTTTGCATGCCATGGGCTGAGGCTGTCCCTGCCCCTTGTTGGCTCGCATTTACATTTGTTCGTGATGGAGGGAATACCATCTCGCCTCTCCATGTGTATGTGTTTCTAGCATGGTCTGGCACCACAAATACTCTTTTTGAAGTTTCATCCAGGTATACAACCTTTCCAGGTGTATCTGGGTCCTTGAACTCATAAATCGTGATGGAGCCTACCTCATTATGCTGTTCCATTCTGTACCTCCAAAATGCTTCATCTGTTTCTTTACTTACAAACAACTCTATGCTCCTGTTATCTTGAGGGATCCACTCTGGAATTAGTACTCTTGTCAGTACAGATTTCCCTCTAGGTGTCCTAGGTTCTTCTAATGGTTCTTTTCCTTGGGCTTTTGCTTTCGCCTCTAACTGAATTACGCCAAACTCATTGGTATTGTTTGGCTGAGTACTTAAGATGTACATCGTTCCTTCTTTGTCTATGTGTGCGTCTCTTTCGAATTTCACCACTGGACGTTCCAATCCAATGGGTTGATCAGGATTGTGCATTTGCACCACTTGTCTTCGCAAACCATCCTCATAGATGCGAGCACCTAATCGGTTGGTTCGGAGAAATTCTAATTGAGTCCTATAGGGTCCTTCGGGTCTTTCTAAATATGCTACATTTGACCCTCCTTCTGGTCTTTCCTTGCTAAAAGCCATTTCCGATTCACTCGTATCTGAGCTCAACTCGTAGGGGTAATTACTATTCAGCTGTTGTGCCCACGATCGTGTAGTAGTTCCCACACTTGCTTCTGATGATCTAAGGCTTCGTCGGTCTGACTTACCTATGTGTTTGCCCGATCTAAGGTTCATGAATTTACTTAGCGGCACTTCTTTGATCGTCACTGGTTCTTTGTTCTTTTAATTGCTTGGTTCTTTTTAAAGTCTTTTAAGTTCTTGTCCAACTGTATGCGTCAGGAATCGACTTTCCGTGGTACTTTTGAGTTCTCGTTCCGTCAGACTTAAGTTCTTTCCCGTTAGGTTTTTGTATCACACACCTTTACTTTAGTCTTGGACTTGAAAAATTTAAGTCTCTTGCACTTGAGGCGTTCCTATCGTCGTTAATCCACAATGCTACCGTTTAGCCTAAGCTAATAATTGACTGAGGGGGTTGAGTAATCTTCCAACCTCAAGTCAGCTTTTTTGGTTGCTCTGATGCCCAAGAAGCCGCGCTTCCCAAGCTTTATGCTCTTCACTGCCTTGCCTTGAATGCCCTTGATTGCCTTTGCTAGACTTGGAAAAATCCAATATTAGACCAATATCACAATGGATGATCAAGCACTTGGATATAAACACTTTTAAAGTCCCTTGTCCTTTGCCCAATTTTTTTCAATGCCCCTTGGCTTTCTAGTCCCAAACTAGGTGAACCTCAAATTATCCTCTCTAAAAATCAATGTATCCTTTATGAAAAAATTAGTTGAGGTCACGTAGTACTCGTCAAGAGCTTTCTAACGAGCTATAGAGCTCAAAAAACAAACTTTGGATGAAAAAGATATGACTGTTCAGGCCCTCGGGGGTAAAAATTGACAAACAGGTTTTTCTCCAAATATGAGCTAAGGGGTCTCCTATGAGTCTAATCACCCAAAAAGTTCCCAAAATTAGCCCCAAAATTGACCAAAAAATCAATTCCAAAAAATCCGTTTGGGGTGGACAATCGCGATGGTCTGAGATAATCGCGATGGTCTCGGACTGTCACGATGGTCCAGGTGAACCGTCGCGATGGCGTGGCACAATCGCGATGGTCCGAAGGAGCGAATAGTCGTGATGGTCAGAAAGTGGATGATCGCGATGGCGTGAATGTGAACTGTCGCAATGGTTCAAATGAACCGTCGCGATGGTCACGGGCGTGATGGCATGAGCCAATCGTGATGGTACGATTTTGGGTCGTCGTGATGGCGTACCTGGGACAGTCGCGATGGCATGACTAGTGAGCAATCGCGATGGTCTAGCTTGCCACGTGGCAGCGTCGGCGCGATGGCATGAGCCAATCGCGATGGCGTGGGGTCGACGGGATCGTCGCGATGGTCCAAGTGAACCGTCACGATGGCTCAAGTGAGCCGTCGCGATGGTCTGAGACCGTCGCGATGGTCCGGTTGAGCCGTCGCGATGGCGTGAGCCAATCGCGATGGTGTGACACAATCGTGATGGTTTGAGCCAATCGCGATGGTCTGAGCCAATCGTGATGGTCCACCAAACTATGAATTTTTCAAATGCAAGTTTAGATTCCTATGTGCGCAAGGATCGCCTACACGCTGGTGTGGTCGCCTACCTCAAATTCCGAACTTGGCAAACCATCGCGATGGTCTGACACAGTCGGCAATTTCTGACAGAGAGTACATTTCTTACCTTTTTGCAGCTTTCCTGATGCTCTAGAGCATTGTACCTGCAAGAAAACTCAAAAAAACAATAGCACATGCAAGCACAAAAGCTCTCTCTCACTCTCGCACATGCACAAATGAGGGGAAATGAGGAGAATGGGTGGATATGGTGAATTTTTTGATTTTTTTGGAGATGAAGATGATGATGCAATGATGAAGATGGAGTGTGGGGGAGGTGAAAAACACTAAAAACTAAGTAAAAACAACAACAAAAACTGAAATTTTTGATGGAGAGTGTTAATCTCCAAAAGAACAAGTTGACCTTGAATTTAGATCACCTCTATATCAAGATCAACTTTAGACTCCACCTAATTTAGAGAATCTTTACCAAATTATCAGAAAATTGATTATTCTGAAAAATTCAGTTTCTTCAGAAAAATCTGCTACAGATTAGTCACTCATTGACTAATCAATCCTGTAAAGTTTTTGATAAAACTTTGCACAACACTTCGCCTTAAGGTTGCGCAACTTTGCCAAGTTAAATCTCTCAAAAAGATTAAGTACACACTGAGAAATGTGTGAAACACTTTACCTATGTCTGAAAGTGCTTCTCTGCAATGGCGACTTTGACACCTGCAACTTCTTAGCACTGGTTCTCCCAACTCTGAACCCGTTTGATCAAGATCTTCTAGCTATAGATAGCTTACCTTCCAACTTAGATTTTGAGCCCTCACTTGTGTAAAACTTTACACTGTGGACTGAGCACTGACCATTTCTTTGAAGATGAAATGTGCGCCAGATTTTTCGACTCTCAGAACATCTTCACATATGAATGTTCCTAAACAAAATTCTCACAGCCTGATTGAAATTAATCTCTCAAATTCTAGCCATAGATAGATTAGCTATGGACTTAGATACGTGCAAAAGGATTCTTCAAAAGATTAAGCACAGAAGGAGAATGGGAGAGAAGATCAACGCGCAGAATTCTACAACATTTTCTTCTTCATTACTTTTCATACATATGGTTGATGATACATACAATGTTCATCACCTCTTCACCTATTCTTCTCTATCTGATCTATATTACTCTCTCTCTCTATGAATACGTATCTGTAGATATATATACGAGTCTAACTCGTCATCTTTTTCAAAATACATTGAACTATTTACAAGAGTAATATACAAAAGAAACCTTTCTGATTCTATTTTCTTCCTCTGAAAGTAATCTTCATTCTTCCACATATCTTCTCAATTTGATCTTCATATAATCACTATTGATGATTGTTCTGCTCCAACAGCTCCCCCTCAATCTTCAATTGTGATTACCTGTATCTTCTTTATTCCTGCCATATCTTTAAACCTCTGCAATTTAGATCCATCCAAACTTTTAGTCATCATATCTGCAAGTTGATCTTTTGTAGGAGTGTGTATGACTTCAATTTCCTTCTCAATGACCTTCTCTCTCAGGAAATGATACTGTATTTCAATATGCTTAGTTCTAGCATGAAACACAGGATTAGCTGCCAAGTATAAAGAACTCATGTTGTCTCCACAAACAATAGGAGTACTTTGAACCACATCAAAAACTTTCATAAGTGTCTTTAGCCATATTACCTCTTTTGCAGCTTCCACCATACCTTTATATTCTGCCTCTGTAGATGACAAAGCAACTGTATGTTGCTTCTTAGAACACCATGAAATCAATTTGTCTCCTACATAGCATAAGTATCCATGTGTTGATCTTCTATCATCCACATTACCTGCCCAATCTGCATCACTATATATCTTGATTCTTGTATCTGAAGTAAACCCATAGTACAACCCTTCTTTGAGTGTACCCTTGATGTACCTAAGTACTCTTTGTCCTGCAATCCAATGTTCCTTTCTAGGACAATGCATGAATTGTGAAAGCACCCCAACTGCATATGACAAGTCAGGCCTTGTCAATGTAGCATAAATCAAGCTACCAACCAAACTTTGATAGAGTTTCATATCTCTGAACTCTTCTCCTCCAAACCTAGACAATTTATGGTTCACTTCCAAAGGTGTAGGTGCAACCCTGCAATCTTCCATTTTAAACTTGGTTAGCAAATTTTTAAGATACCTTTCTTGGGTCACATATACTCCATGTTGAGTATAAGAAATCTCCATTCCCAAGAAGAATGATAGGTTCCCCAAATCACTGATTTTGAACTCTTTCTCCATCTGCTTCTTGATCATTTGTATCCCCTTATCATCTGTTCCTGTAAGTATTATGTCATCAACATAAATACACACATAAATGAACCCATCTTCACTTGCTTTGACTAGCAAGCTACTATCTGCCTTTGATGCTTGAAATCCAAGATCATTCAAGAATTTTACAAGCCTATAATTCCAAGCCCTTGGGGCTTGCTTCAACCCATACAAAGCTCTCTTGAGCTTACATACATAATTTGGACTCACTTGATCTTTGAACCCATCTGGTTGCTCCATGTAGACTTCATCTGAAATGTAACCATTCAAGAAAGCATTTTTAACATCTAATTGAGACAACTTCCAACCTTTACAAGCAGCAATTGCTATGAGTGTCCTGATGGTTGTCATCTTTTCCACAGGACTATATGTCTCATCATAATCCACTCCATATGTCTGTGCATACCCTTTCACAACAAGTCTAGCTTTGTACCTAGACACACTTCCATCTGCAAATCTCTTTGTTTTGTAAACCCACTTACATCCAATGATCTTCTGACTATTAGGTTTAGGAACCAAATCCCATGTTTGATTCTCTATCAATGCATCATACTCCTCTTGCATAGCATCTTCCCAATTCTTCTTTCCTTTGGCCTCTTCATATGTAGAAGGGTCTTCATCTGCTTTTACCAAATAAGCATAATCTTTAGTAGTTAAGAATGAAGTATCATAGCTATACCTTGTAGGTTGCCATTTGTGCCTAGATGACCTCCTAACTTCTGCACTTCTTGAAGTTTCTGGTTCATCACATTCTGGATCAAACCTTGGCCTCTCTTCAACTTCAATCTGTACTTCATTGTTCTCACTTTCATCAAGTAATTGAATCTTTGCTTTACCTTTTCTTTGATCCACTACTTCTTCATCATCTGCATGTACATTATATTTACCTGCATACCAAGTACCTTGCTCATCAAATGTAACATCCTTGGATACAATAAATTGCTTTGTGGATGGACTCCACAACTTGTATCCCATTTGCTTATCATCATAACCAATGAATACATACTTTTCTGCCTTAGGCTCCAACTTATGCCTCAATTGAGATGGCACATATGCATATGCCAAGCATCCAAATATTCTGCAATGATCCAAGGTAGGTTTCTTACCCCACCAAGCTTCATATGGTGTCATACCCTGCAAAGCTTTACAAGGCAATCTATTAACCAAATATGTAGCTGTATTAACAGCCTCAGCCCACAAATAATTTGGGTAATTCTTCTCTTTCATCATAGACCTTGCAAATTCAACAAGTGTCCTGTTTCTTCTTTCTGCTACCCCATTTTGTTGAGGAGAGTACCTGCAAGTAACTTCTCTCTTTATACCTGCATTCCACAAATAATCATTGAACTCATTTGAAAAATACTCTCCCCCTCCATCTGACCTTAGTCTCTTTAATTTTTGACCTGTAATCCTTTCTGCATATGCATGGTAGTGTTTAAATGTATTAAACACTTCTGACTTTTCTTTAATCACATAAATTGTGATCCACCTGGTAGCATCATCAACATATATGACATAATATCTTGAACCATTTATACTAAAGTCCTTTGAAGGACCCCACACATCTGTATGCACCAATTCAAGTCTTTCTGAATACATAAACCCATGCTTGGAATAGGATTGCTTATGAGCCTTACCTAATTGACATGCCTCACATCTGTATGTCATGTGTTGACCTGCAATGTTAGGCAATCCAAGCACTGAATCATTGTTGATCATTTCTTTGATACCTCTTTCATTAAAGTGTCCAAGTCTTTTGTGCCAAAGATCCAACTCTGACACCTTCTGCTCTACATATGTGAACATAGCATGTCCAACATTTCCTTGTACCTTCAATGTGAAAAGCCTTCCTTCTTTCTTTCCTGCAATAACTTGTTTATACCCTTGACTAGGGTCTTCAACATAAACTCCATCATTGGTGAACCTTACCTCATATGCTTTTTCCACAATTTGACCCACACTGATCAAATTCTTTGGAATTGTGGGAACATAAAGTACCTTACTCAGAAGAGTGCTCCCATCCTTAGCCTTGACTGAACCAATTGACTTTACCTTATGCTTTGTATTATCACCTGTCTGAACTATATGATTAATTGCATTATGATCTAAGTCAGTCATCAAAGCAATATTTCCACTCAAATGATTACTACATCCTGAATCAATATAAAACACTCTCATGTCCTCATGTGAAGTTTCACATGTATTCATAATGAGAGTCGAGTCCTCCTTTTGATCTGATGTATAGTTGTAGTAGGTGTTATTATAGGATTGACTTTGGAAATTTCTTCCACCACCTCTTCCAAAAGAATTCCTACCACCTCTACCTCTGAAATTTCCTCTCTGAAATCTACCTCCTCTTCCTCTTTGATTAAAGTTCTGATAATTACCATTGTTTTGATTATTATGCCAACAATCATGAGATAGATGATTGGTCTTACCACATATCCAACAAGCTCTTGCATTCTCTTTGTTGTTTCTGCCTCTTCCTCTACTTCTGCCATTTCCTCTTCCTCTTATAAAGTTTGCTTGGTTTGATGTACCTTCTTCTTCACCTGATTGTTGCTTCCCTTTGTTAGCTTTCTTCTTGTCTTTAGAATACATTGCATGACCTGCACTCTTATCAACATCTCCTTTGATATCATTCTCAAAAGTTAGCATATGACCTAACAATTGATTCAAGTCAGGAGTAAAATGATCTAATGAAAGTTCTGCAGATAAAATGAAAGGCTTCCATTTCTCATCTCCTCTTAGCCCTGTGAGTATTTGTCTTACCAATTTGTCTTCTTCAATGTCTTCATCAACTGCACCTAAAGAATCTGCAATGTCCTTCATCTTTGTCACATAATCAGAAATTGATTGTGAGGCCTTCTTCTTGAAGGTAGTAAACTCTGCCCATAGTGAAGCCTTCCTTGATTTGGTTGTATTTTGGAAATGCTCTTCCAAAGCATTCCAAATGTCACAAGCACTCTCAAGTCCTCTAATGTGAGGAAGCAAATAGTCATTGACTGCCATGTAGATGATGCTTCTTGCTTGAGCATCCTTCTTCATCCAATTCTTCAAATCTGCAAGCTCCTCCCTAGTTGGAACACTAGGATCTCTGAATTCTGGCTTTTCTTCATCTCCTGTGATGTATCCTATCAGATCTTTGCTCATAAGATGAGCTTCCATCCTCATAGACCATGCAGGATAGTTCTCTCTATCCAACTTTTCAATTTGGAGACTATCTCCCATCCTTACTTCACCTGTAGTCTCAAAACTTTAACCTTTACAGATAATGAATGTACCTTTACTTCGAATGTTGCTCCTTCTGATCCTTTTGATACTCTTTGTATGTCTTCCTTCAAGTTTTCTTCAGCCTTTACCCTTCTGCACCTTCAAGATGTAAAGATTTGTACTTCTGCAATAGTCGGAGTCTTCTTTACTTCAATTTTGACAGAACCTGCTCTGATACCACTGATGGAGAGTGTTAATCTCCAAAAGAACAAGTTGACCTTGAATTTAGATCACCTCTATATCAAGATCAACTTTAGACTCCACCTAATTTAGAGAATCTTTACCAAATTATCAGAAAATTGATTATTCTGAAAAATTCAGTTTCTTCAAAAAAATCTGCTACAGATTAGTCACTCATTGACTAATCAATCCTGTAAAGTTTTTGATAAAACTTTGCACAACACTTCGCCTTAAGGTTGCGCAACTTTGCCAAGTTAAATCTCTCAAAAAGATTAAGTACACACTGAGAAATGTGTGAAACACTTTACCTATGTCTGAAAGTGCTTCTCTGCAATGGCGACTTTGACACCTGCAACTTCTTAGCACTGGTTCTCCCAACTCTGAACCCGTTTGATCAAGATCTTCTAGCTATAGATAGCTTACCTTCCAACTTAGATTTTGAGCCCTCACTTGTGTAAAACTTTACACTGTGGACTGAGCACTGACCATTTCTTTGAAGATGAAATGTGCGCCAGATTTTTCGACTCTCAGAACATCTTCACATATGAATGTTCCTAAACAAAATTCTCACAGCCTGATTGAAATTAATCTCTCAAATTCTAGCCATAGATAGATTAGCTATGGACTTAGATACGTGCAAAAGGATTCTTCAAAAGATTAAGCACAGAAGGAGAATGGGAGAGAAGATCAACGCGCAGAATTCTACAACATTTTCTTCTTCATTACTTTTCATACATATGGTTGATGATACATACAATGTTCATCACCTCTTCACCTATTCTTCTCTATCTGATCTATATTACTCTCTCTCTCTATGAATACATATCTGTAGATATATATACGAGTCTAACTCGTCATCTTTTTCAAAATACATTGAACTATTTACAAGAGTAATATACAAAAGAAACCTTTCTGATTCTATTTTCTTCCTCTGAAAGTAATCTTCATTCTTCCACATATCTTCTCAATTTGATCTTCATATAATCACTATTGATGATTGTTCTGCTCCAACAGCTCCCCCTCAATCTTCAATTGTGATTACCTGTATCTTCTTTATTCCTGCCATATCTTTAAACCTCTGCAATTTAGATCCATCCAAACTTTTAGTCATCATATCTGCAAGTTGATCTTTTGTAGGAGTGTGTATGACTTCAATTTCCTTCTCAATGACCTTCTCTCTCAGGAAATGATACTGTATTTCAATATGCTTAGTTCTAGCATGAAACACAGGATTAGCTGCCAAGTATAAAGAACTCATGTTGTCTCCACAAACAATAGGAGTACTTTGAACCACATCAAAAACTTTCATAAGTGTCTTTAGCCATATTACCTCTTTTGCAGCTTCCACCATACCTTTATATTCTGCCTCTGTAGATGACAAAGCAACTGTATGTTGCTTCTTAGAACACCATGAAATCAATTTGTCTCCTACATAGCATAAGTATCAATGTGTTGATCTTCTATCATCCACATTACCTGCCCAATCTGCATCACTATATATCTTGATTCTTGTATCTGAAGTAAACCCATAGTACAACCCTTCTTTGAGTGTACCCTTGATGTACCTAAGTACTCTTTGTCCTGCAATCCAATGTTCCTTTCTAGGACAATGCATGAATTGTGAAAGCACCCCAACTGCATATGACAAGTCAGGCCTTGTCAATGTAGCATAAATCAAGCTACCAACCAAACTTTGATAGAGTTTCATATCTCTGAACTCTTCTCCTCCAAACCTAGACAATTTATGGTTCACTTCCAAAGGTGTAGGTGCAACCCTGCAATCTTCCATTTTAAACTTGGTTAGCAAATTTTTAAGATACCTTTCTTGGGTCACATATACTCCATGTTGAGTATAAGAAATCTCCATTCCCAAGAAGAATGATAGGTTCCCCAAATCACTGATTTTGAACTCTTTCTCCATCTGCTTCTTGATCATTTGTATCCCCTTATCATCTGTTCCTGTAAGTATTATGTCATCAACATAAATACACACATAAATGAACCCATCTTCACTTGCTTTGACTAGCAAGCTACTATCTGCCTTTGATGCTTGAAATCCAAGATCATTCAAGAATTTTACAAGCCTATAATTCCAAGCCCTTGGGGCTTGCTTCAACCCATACAAAGCTCTCTTGAGCTTACATACATAATTTGTACTCACTTGATCTTTGAACCCATCTGGTTGCTCCATGTAGACTTCATCTGAAATGTAACCATTCAAGAAAGCATTTTTAACATCTAATTGAGACAACTTCCAACCTTTACAAGCAGCAATTGCTATGAGTGTCCTGATGGTTGTCATCTTTGCCACAGGACTATATGTCTCATCATAATCCACTCCATATGTCTGTGCATACCCTTTCACAACAAGTCTAGCTTTGTACCTAGACACACTTCCATCTGCAAATCTCTTTGTTTTGTAAACCCACTTACATCCAATGATCTTCTGACTATTAGGTTTAGGAACCAAATCCCATGTTTGATTCTCTATCAATGCATCATACTCCTCTTGCATAGCATCTTCCCAATTCTTCTTTCCTTTGGCCTCTTCATATGTAGAAGGGTCTTCATCTGCTTTTACCAAATAAGCATAATCTTTAGTAGTTAAGAATGAAGTATCATAGCTATACCTTGTAGGTTGCCATTTGTGCCTAGATGACCTCCTAACTTCTGCACTTCTTGAAGTTTCTGGTTCATCACATTCTGGATCAAACCTTGGCCTCTCTTCAACTTCAATCTGTACTTCATTGTTCTCACTTTCATCAAGTAATTGAATCTTTGCTTTACCTTTTCTTTGATCCACTACTTCTTCATCATCTGCATGTACATTATATTTACCTGCATACCAAGTACCTTGCTCATCAAATGTAACATCCTTGGATACAATAAATTGCTTTGTGGATGGACTCCACAACCTGTATCCCATTTGCTTATCATCATAACCAATGAATACATACTTTTCTGCCTTAGGCTCCAACTTATGCCTCAATTGAGATGGCACATATGCATATGCCAAGCATCCAAATATTCTGCAATGATCCAAGGTAGGTTTCTTACCCCACCAAGCTTCATATGGTGTCATACCCTGCAAAGCTTTACAAGGCAATCTATTAACCAAATATGTAGCTGTATTAACAGCCTCAGCCCACAAATAATTTGGGCAATTCTTCTCTTTCATCATAGACCTTGCAAATTCAACAAGTGTCCTGTTTCTTCTTTCTGCTACCCCATTTTGTTGAGGAGAGTACCTGCAAGTAACTTCTCTCTTTATACCTGCATTCCACAAATAATCATTGAACTCATTTGAAAAATACTCTCCCCCTCCATCTGACCTTAGTCTCTTTAATTTTTGACCTGTAATCCTTTCTGCATATGCATGGTAGTGTTTAAATGTATTAAACACTTCTGACTTTTCTTTAATCACATAAATTGTGATCCACCTGGTAGCATCATCAACATATATGACATAATATCTTGAACCATTTATACTAAAGTCCTTTGAAGGACCCCACACATCTGTATGCACTAATTCAAGTCTTTCTGAATACATAAACCCATGCTTGGAATAGGATTTCTTATGAGCCTTACCTAATTGACATGCCTCACATCTGTATGTCATGTGTTGACCTGCAATGTTAGGCAATCCAAGCACTGAATCATTGTTGATCATTTCTTTGATACCTCTTTCATTAAAGTGTCCAAGTCTTTTGTGCCAAAGATCCAACTCTGACACCTTCTGCTCTCCATATGTGAACATAGCATGTCCAACATTTCCTTGTACCTTCAATGTGAAAAGCCTTCCTTCTTTCTTTCCTGCAATAACTTGTTTATACCCTTGACTAGGGTCTTCAACATAAACTCCATCATTGGTGAACCTTACCTCATATCCTTTTTCCACAATTTGACCCACACTGATCAAATTCTTTGGAATTGTGGGAACATAAAGTACCTTACTCAGAAGAGTGCTCCCATCCTTAGCCTTGACTGAACCAATTGACTTTACCTTATGCTTTGTATTATCACCTGTCTGAACTGTATGATTAATTGCATTATGATCTAAGTCAGTCATCAAAGCAATATTTCCACTCAAATGATTACTACATCTTGAATCAATATAAAACACTCTCATGTCCTCATGTGAAGTTTCACATGTATTCATAATGAGAGTCGAGTCCTCCTTTTGATCTGATGTATAGTTGTAGTAGGTGTTATTATAGGATTGACTTTGGAAATTTCTTCCACCACCTCTTCCAAAAGAATTCCTACCACCTCTACCTCTGAAATTTCCTCTCTGAAATCTACCTCCTCTTCCTCTTTGATTAAAGTTCTGATAATTACCATTGTTTTGATTATTATGCCAACAATCATGAGATAGATGATTGGTCTTACCACATATCCAACAAGCTCTTGCATTCTCTTTGTTGTTTCTGCCTCTTCCTCTACTTCTGCCATTTCCTCTTCCTCTTATAAAGTTTGCTTGGTTTGATGTACCTTCTTCTTCACCTGATTGTTGCTTCCCTTTGTTAGCTTTCTTCTTGTCTTTAGAATACATTGCATGACCTGCACTCTTATCAACATCTCCTTTGATATCATTCTCAAAAGTTAGCATATGACCTAACAATTGATTCAAGTCAGGAGTAAAATGATCTAATGAAAGTTCTGTAGATAAAATGAAAGGCTTCCATTTCTCATCTCCTCTTAGCCCTGTGAGTATTTGTCTTACCAATTTGTCTTCTTCAATGTCTTCATCAACTGCACCTAAAGAATCTGCAATGTCCTTCATCTTTGTCACATAATCAGAAATTGATTGTGAGGCCTTCGTCTTGAAGGTAGTAAACTCTGCCCATAGTGAAGCCTTCCTTGATTTGGTTGTATTTTGGAAATGCTCTTCCAAAGCATTCCAAATGTCACAAGCACTCTCAAGTCCTCTAATGTGAGGAAGCAAATAGTCATTGACTGCCATGTAGATGATGCTTCTTGCTTGAGCATCCTTCTTCATCCAATTCTTCAAATCTGCAAGCTCCTCCCTAGTTGGAACACTAGGATCTCTGAATTCTGGCTTTTCTTCATCTCCTGTGATGTATCCTATCAGATCTTTGCTCATAAGATGAGCTTCCATCCTCATAGACCATGCAGGATAGTTCTCTCTATCCAACTTTTCAATTTGGAGACTATCTCCCATCCTTACTTCACCTGTAGTCTCAAAACTTTAACCTTTACAGATAATGAATGTACCTTTACTTCGAATGTTGCTCCTTCTGATCCTTTTGATACTCTTTGTATGTCTTCCTTCAAGTTTTCTTCAGCCTTTACCCTTCTGCACCTTCAAGATGTAAAGATTTGTACTTCTGCAATAGTCGGAGTCTTCTTTACTTCAATTTTGACAGAACCTGCTCTGATACCACTGATGGAGAGTGTTAATCTCCAAAAGAACAAGTTGACCTTGAATTTAGATCACCTCTATATCAAGATCAACTTTAGACTCCACCTAATTTAGAGAATCTTTACCAAATTATCAGAAAATTGATTATTCTGAAAAATTCAGTTTCTTCAGAAAAATCTGCTACAGATTAGTCACTCATTGACTAATCAATCCTGTAAAGTTTTTGATAAAACTTTGCACAACACTTCGCCTTAAGGTTGCGCAACTTTGCCAAGTTAAATCTCTCAAAAAGATTAAGTACACACTGAGAAATGTGTGAAACACTTTACCTATGTCTGAAAGTGCTTCTCTGCAATGGCGACTTTGACACCTGCAACTTCTTAGCACTGGTTCTCCCAACTCTGAACCCGTTTGATCAAGATCTTCTAGCTATAGATAGCTTACCTTCCAACTTAGATTTTGAGCCCTCACTTGTGTAAAACTTTACACTGTGGACTGAGCACTGACCATTTCTTTGAAGATGAAATGTGCCCCAGATTTTTCGACTCTCAGAACATCTTCACATATGAATGTTCCTAAACAAAATTCTCACAGCCTGATTGAAATTAATCTCTCAAATTCTAGCCATAGATAGATTAGCTATGGACTTAGATACGTGCAAAAGGATTCTTCAAAAGATTAAGCACAGAAGGAGAATGGGAGAGAAGATCAACGCGCAGAATTCTACAACATTTTCTTCTTCATTACTTTTCAAACATATGGTTGATGATACATACAATGTTCATCACCTCTTCACCTATTCTTCTCTATCTGATCTATATTACTCTCTCTCTCTATGAATACGTATCTGTAGATATATATACGAGTCTAACTCGTCATCTTTTTCAAAATACATTGAACTATTTACAAGAGTAATATACAAAAGAAACCTTTCTGATTCTATTTTCTTCCTCTGAAAGTAATCTTCATTCTTCCACATATCTTCTCAATTTGATCTTCATATAATCACTATTGATGATTGTTCTGCTCCAACAATTTTTACCTTCCAACGCCACTTCTTGCTATACTCTTACCATCACACATTCGTCCTAGACTCGATCCCCGGCAACGGCGCCAAATTTGGTGTTGTTATAGCACAATGGAAAGTACCACGTTAAGAAGCTCCACCTCCTTAATGTCAATCCGCGGAAGAGATAGGAGTGATATGAAGATCGTGAACGTGAGATGAAGTGAGAGTGATGGTGAGAAGCATAAAGATGCACACACACATACACACACACAACAAAGAGACAAGCAAGACACAATGGAAGGTAGGAAATCAACTCTATTGCTCAAGATCTCAATTACAAGCTCAACAATAGCTCTAAGCTCACACTAACCAACCTCAAAAATGAGCTCTCTAGCTCTTTTTATAGATTCTAGACTAGTTTTGACCGGTTTCACATCTAGTGACCGACATAGTTAAAAAATAGGTTCTAGGTGCTATTTGAAAGGGTAAACGGTATCTAAAAATAACCAAAATTAGTACGGTTATTCTACCTAAGCTCCTCAAGCTCGAGGACTCCTCGGCTTGCACAAAATGGAGCTATAAATTACAAAAAGGAGTTTTTTCTATGTTACATATGGTACATGAGTGATGAAAATCATTGTTGAATGTTTGAAAGAGTAATATAAAACATATTTGCTTGAAAAATTGATTCGACTGGCTCCGTGCTCTGTCTTTACATGCTTCCGCGTCTTCTATGCCTCTGGCTACTGCCAACACACTTTATTATGGGTCTTTGTTCTATGTTTCACAAGATTTTATGGTTTGTTATCTCCATTGTCTATGGTTGAGCCTTCACAGCTTGGCATTCTACACTTTCCTTTCATCTTACTAATCCATACGGGATATAACATATGGACTAATGTCATTATGGGAGTGATAGTTTGGAAGTTAAGTGTATATAGAAGATAGTAGGCACTACACAGAGAGTATTCCACCTTTGGGATGATCTCATTTGAGACTTCCTAAGATGTAGTACATGGAGAAGCAACACACAGAGATGACCATGTATCTAGAGTACATGTTCATGGGAGTCGGAGCACTCTCTTCTACCATTATGGACATTTCATCTATATTTATGAGGATGAAATATTTCTAAGGGGAAGGTAATCTCACATCCCATATTATAGTGTGGGGTGGGAACACCTCTTATGCTTAGGTGGCTTGTTTGGCCACTTGACACTTAGATAATAAACCTTGTTATGAGAAGGGTAGAAGGGAGAGGGAGGGATTGATTTGCATCTCCCATGAGATGAGATCGTATGGAGACTAGGAGGAAGAACAAATTAATCTCTGAGTGTGTGTTTTGTGGAGGTGTTCTATCCAGTTGCATGAGCTCAGCCTTGGATCCATTGGTTTGAGCAAAAAAGATGTTTGATATTAGAACATCCCACCAAAGTTGAATTGGGCAACATGATTTTTAACACCTATAACTCGGGAAAAATGTTTCAAACTTTTCACATTTTAAGGATTCATAGCATTGCAAATATTAAGAGACTTCTCCACACCAATCATCACCTCAAAAGCAAGATGAATGGCCCAGAAATGTATTCCCAAGTCCACATAGACCTTGCTTAGGTGCTCCTCTAGTTGGATTTCTTGCATTACCTTACTTGAAGCATAAGGAAGTGGAGTATTCAAAACATGTTCTAAAGCCTTACAATCCAAATTATTATGTTTTCCTTGATCCCATCATCAATCAATTGCAAGGAGTGCCTTCTTAGATGCAATTTGAGCTATATGTGCACACTCCAAGAGTTTCAAAGACAAATAGATGGCAAACCTTACACCAATAACAATACTTCTAGACACCCATGAGTCAATCTTAGTAGCATGAAACCCAAATTACATCTATTTATATGAATCTAAGGACTACAGATCATCGAGTGATAGCCCAACCATCATTGCAAGTAGTCTTTAAAAAGAACCCAATAGTTCCAACACTTACTACATGTGAATATCCTCATTGTTTAAAGTAAATGGTGTCTCATCTATTCAACAACTATCCTTAGCACCCAAAGAGTGTCCAATTGGATCACTTCTTGAAAGGTAGCGGCCATTATTTCTGCTCATGTGAAGCCTGACAAGAAGAGTCACATAAAGTATTCCCAAAAGCTCAAGTAAAAGATCAAGCACTCAAAGTAAACATAGAGGAGTTCTTAGAAATGCAATCACTTCACATAGAGTCATCTCATAGACGCTCAACATCCCCACCACTTATCCAAAGTCCTAAGAACTGTCATGATTGTAGAATCACACATTGGCTCAAAGGTTTCCCGAATTTGTCCAAGAAATTATTGATGGCTAAAACCAAATTCCAAGTGAGCCTAAGATGAGGGAGAGCAATGAAGAGGATGAAATCCCAATCCAAGTAGTCATTGGATCCCAAGCCAAGAGAAAGGCTCCGTTCAAAGATAAAAAGACAAAATTGCTCACTAGTGAGAAAGATAAAGGAATGAAAAGGAAACAACAATGCGAAACAAGATCCAATAGGATGAAAAAGTGAATAAAAAAAGTTAGAGAATCAATTCAAACAATTTCAAAAGGAAGCTAAATCAGCTAACGAAGAAAGTGAAAAATCTAAATGAGGTTCACAAGCTAAATCTAGGGAACCCTAATATAGTTGATCCTAATCTAGATCTACTACTACAAGCCTTCCACAAGCATATTGGCAAAGGTCCCAATCTAGAAAACCATGATATTTGAAGGGAATGACTAGAGGTCTACAAAAAAATGATCGAATTAGCCCAAAAAATAATGGAATGTACTCCTCCAATCTTTCCTTCACACACATTCCTAAAGAGAAATTTCAAAAGCTAACCGAATAAGAAAATCTTCATAATCAGCATTTAAAAGTGTAGATCCACAAGGGACTACATCCAAGATGCAACCTTAGATTCTCCCAATGTAAATGCACCTATTGAAGGATGCATCTTTGACCTAGAAATAGGGATTCAAAAAGAACAAAAACCCTAGGAAGAGGTACAAGTGACAAGATGGAGCGACATGAAAAATCAGTCTCCAACCTTCTATGTACTTCACTTTCTACATCCACTAATAGAAGATGATGTAATTCATTGGATGCATCGATTTTGATCCAAACATTACAGCAAGTTTAGGATCTTTGGTGAGATACTTAGGCCACTATGAAGAAAATTTGGAGTGTCATGAAACCACCTCAGTATGTAACATGCTGAATACATCTAGTAAAATTCTAGTCCCCATAGAAAAAGTGGGAGAATTCACTCAAGGAGATTAAGGAAATATGATTCTTCCCATCAAATACAATGGGGTGATTGAAAAATCCATAATCCAATTCAAGAGCAAGTATAAACATATCAACCATCGAGAGTTGTAACTAGTAGACAGACATATGGAAAGATTGATTGGCTTTCTAAAGACGATAACATTCAACATGTGTGGTATCTAGTTTGAGCACATTGTAGAAATCTATCAATTTGGTAAAGCCACCACTTTCAAACTACTCTTACAACATCCGTTCCAAACATAGTTAAAAATAGTGCAAGATTGAGGTCAAAATTCTCTATACTTGCAACATATAGGGGTAATCGCAAAAGTCAACTTGCATGAATTTTCTTAAAAAGGCATTCCTCCTTTGCAATGGAATTCATCAACCATGAAAATGACAAAGATGATTCCACTTGCATTCATAGTTCCAATAGTGATTTTGACCAAATGAATGAGGGTACCCATCTCTCGATATTTCAACATGCTGATAGAGAAGGTATATGAGCTTTCTCTATTATCTAATGAACCAGAGCAATTGTAAGAGACTCGTCTTAATGTAGCCACAAGCATCTATACTGTAAGAAAGCAATAGAAAACCTACTATGATGCCCACATATGCGATAAAGGTATCGAGTAGGATATTATGTCCTATTGTGCACACTAAAGTAGCATGATAAAATGATTAAAATGAGAGGTTATAGACCACTCATAGTCAACCATGTCTCTTCAATAGAGCAATTAGTTTGGCCACACTTGACATTGATGTCTTGCCAAAATACATTAGTGGTTCTAGACTTAAGCTTTATCAAGAGCCTCTTACACTAGAGATACTTGCGAGACTTTAGAAAGCACAAAGTAAGAAATTTGAGGATCAAAGAATTCAAGAAGAATCACATCAAGAGGCACTCAAATGCATAGTTAAGAGGAAAACTTAGATATGAAAAAGAGATGAAAAACAAAGAGTGCAAATTCTTGGATGATGTCTATCCAATTGCTACATACAACCAATGTGGACCACATGTGTGTCCATGCTCATTCACAAAAGCTCATGTTGGCCTCCATGCTCAAAATGTGTTCAAATCACTAATCATCATAGGAGCTTCACATGACACCATTAGAAAATGACTAGTTGCCACATGGATGTACCCTATTCAAGAAACCCAAGCTTCACAAATAAATATCGATGGCGCACATATTCAATTTGGGTACTCATTGACAAATACCCCATATGAACCACCTTCTTAGTTTTTCACTACCATGACTTACCTATAGATGTCATTTTGGGACACCTATGATTGGTTGAGCACATAGCTTTGCTAGACACGACTAAGCACATACGGACTAGTCATGTGACCAATAGAACCATTATATGCTCTCTTGAGGGAATTAACTATAGTTTTACATATGCACAAGATATGGTGAGTATTTCCCTTGCACTTGAGTCCATTCCAAGCTAATCATATCACCAAGACAAAGATAAGTAGCCCATGAGGGTTATATGCATACATACAAGTTGGGGGAAAGAAACCTCTAAAAAGGGAAAAAAAAAGTGTCCTGGGAGTCGTAAGTGTGTTCACGCACATCAGTATCAAAATATACCAACAATTATCATAGATAACGAGTAAGATGAAATTTTTCTGATATTGTTTGTTAAAGATGTCAATATATTTGTTTCAAATGATTAAGAAAGCCCAAAGCACTCTTTGGAATGTCTGGAAACCTTTTTCACAATGTCTACCTCCACGGTCAACCATAGGAAGTTCGGTTTCAAGTCCTTTGGCCAACATCTATCATAGTTCATTTTGGATTAAGGATACAAATATTTAAATTGTTGGGTGTCTCCATGGATTTCAATATTTCAATGCATCAAAACTAGGAATAGTTCCTGAGAAAAAAAAAAAAGGAAACCAATCTTCAATATTCTAAGGGCATGCAAGTTAATGTGATAGGTACAGCTATAGTCATCAACATGTTTCTCATTCCATCCATTGTTTACTTCTTCTCCTACTAGAGATGGAAGCAATAAAGAGTTGATCAAGGTAGAACGTAGTTGTAGCAACTTTCTTTGGATGGGGGATCCAAACAAAAGAGGTATCCCCAATAACAAATGGGATATTTCCACTCCACCCAAGGATATGAGAGGGTTGAAAATTCTCAATTTACCTACCAAAAGAGATCAATAAAGAGTTGATCAAGGTGGAACTTACTTGTAGGAACTCTCTTTCAACGATGAATCCAAATTAAAGAGGGATCCCCAATGTTAAATGGGGCACTTATACTCCACCCAAGTATATGGGAGGGCTGAATTCCTAATGTGCCTATTTTGGCAGAAAAACTTGTTTCCAAGTGTATGCTCAAGGCCTCGATAAACATGAATGTGTTGTGGTATCTCAAGGTGGAAATACTAAGATCTCATTAATCTTCTTGTTTCCCCATTGAAAGTGATCATTAAAGGGTCTAATGTGCCATTTCCTCTCTCAAAACCTTGGAACAAGATATAGGCCTTTGTTTGCCTTAATAATTAGTGAAAGCGGACTATTATTTCTTTTGGCCAAATGACTTTATTTGATACCCATCTCATGCGCCAACCCAATTTCACAAGGAAGTATTTGACATTGAAGAAACTTTCGGCCAAGGGATTCTGAAATTGAAAACATTTTTGGACTCTGAAAGAAATGATTGGATACATAAGAGTAAATCGATGCGGGCCTCAAATGGGATTAAGAAGAGTGGTGCTTGATGTATGGTCAACTTCTTGCAAGGAAAAGCGAATATGCATGGTTTTAATCCCACCTCAAAAAGATTGTGGTGGAGCAATGTCAATAAATTGAGGATATCCATTGATTCAATAAAAAAGTTGACTTCCATCTCAAGCTAAACCAAAAATGGTGCATTGATAGCTCATTGATTACATGGGAATTGAAGTTTCAAGGACTCCAGCATTCGGTTATAGAGAGGAAGAAAGTTCTCCTCCTTAAGAAAATTCCTCATTGAGGCATTTAGACTAATATGAAAGATCACAAGGTGTGGAAGGGCCCTCCATGGTGTAAGAGATGCACCAAGGGAAATAGCACTAAGGTGCAAAATGAAACCAATTGGGTTCTCAACTTTAGTTGGCAAACTTCTTAGTAATCAATTTTGACAATTAACGCCTTTAGGGTAGGGGGTGGGCTCACTTTAGTGTTTACTTCTGTTTTGGAGCCACCTAGCATTGTTGTGGTCTTTGTCATGGGTGGGCTTTGGAAACCATGGGCCTAATTGATCTGTACTGTTGTTTAGGCCTCCAAAAATATGTAGCCCCCTCTATATGGGATTTAGAGATCTCAATTTTCTTAATGTGACTAGATGCTTTGTGATGCTTGGCAATGAATGTGGAATCATCTTTTTATGCCAATATACCTTGGATTTTAGGACCTATATTTTTTTATGTGCCTTAGAGCTTTATGATGCTTGGCAATGAATGTGGAATAATTTGTTTGATGTATTTGAAAACATTTGATGAATATACCTAGGATTTTAGGACCCATATTTTCTTTGGGTGGTGCACATTCCATTTGTGATTTGCTTCATACATGTTGATGGTGTGCATTTGACTACATATAGCTAGCTAGATTGTCTCCTCTGTGAAGGTGTGTAGCTTTTTGGGTCTTAGGAACCCAAATTTGAGCTTGTCCATGCTAGAATGTAAGGTGTTTTGGGAACACACATTTTCAACATTGATGTTCCTTGAGGTTGCAAGGGCAATGGTACCTATCTCGACCATCTGATGTGTGGAGGATCTCTTCACTTTTGTGATCTTTAAGGTGGATTTTGTTTGTGTTTTTTTTCGTGATATGTACGAACCTTCTTGACTCCTTGTTGTGGTGAAGGATAGATTTTCCCTTTTGGAACCCAAATTTGTGTGGTGTTTGGAGGAGAGACCTTGTGTAGTCATTGATTCCTTTACTTGGATTAGAATTGAGTTTTAGGCTCTCCCCTCCTTGACCTTGTAAACATTCAAAAAATTATTTGTAAGGGAAGCCTTCATTTGAATGACCATTCAAAGTGACTAATGCATTATGCATCATCAAACTCATACCTAGAGTGGTATTTGTGATCCAAATAATCAAAATCTTCATTGAGCTCTAGACCCTCTACATCACAATAGAAATCATTATAGTGCCTCTTTTGCATCAAATTGCTATGCTATGGCTGCCTCTAGTCTCTATGATGAGATTGAGCCTATTTCGTTTGATGAAGCACAAAATTATGAACATTGGATGGCTGCAATGCAATCTGAATATGATGCTATCATGAAAAATGGTACTTAGTCTTTATGTGACTTGCCCTCTTGTCCAGAAGGCCATTGGCACTAAGTGGGTATATAAGTTGAAGTGTAAACCTGATGGAAGAGTTGACAGGTAAAAGGCTAGGCTTGTTGCAAAGGGTTATGCATAGGAAAGAGGTATTGATTTTGATGAGACCTTTGCACTTACATGTCGAATGACTACTGTTCATAGCATATGTGAACTTGTAGCTCATCATGGTTGTAATATGCATTAGTTGGACATTAAAACTACATTTTTGAATGGCGACTTGCATGAAGAAGTGTATGTTTTTCAGCCATGTGGCTTTGTGGAGAAAGGGCATGAAAACCAAGTGTGTAGGTTGAAGAAGGCATTATATGGTTTAAAGAAAGCACCACGTGCTTGGTATGAAAAGATACATGCCTATCTGATTGCACATGGTTTTGAGAACAAGCACCTTATATGTTTAGCATGCTAATGATGTGCTTTTGACCATTGTTGTGTATGGTGATGGCATGCTGCTTACTCATCCTCATGACAAGCATATTGCTGATTCTAAGGCTGACTTGCATGCCTCATTTGAGATGTTTGATTTATGCCATTTGCATCATTAGTTGGTTATGCAAGTTGATGGTGGAATGGCTTTGTGTCACACGAAATATATTATTATTGTAGCATTTTGGCCTTGAAGACTGTAAACCTATTGCCACTCTTATGGAGACATGTTTACGATTGAGTCTTCATGGTGTTGGAGATGCATTGGATGTTGTTCTCTATCAGTAGGTTGTTGGATGCTTGATTTACTTATGCATTACTCAGCCAAATGTTTAGTTTGCTATCTTACAGATGAGCAAGTTTATGCATTACCTAGGGTGTCAAGCATTGGTAGGCGGTTAAGTGCATCTTTCGCTACTTGAGTGGTAATTGACTACTTGGATTGTTTTATCCCAAGGGGGGATCACTACTACTAGATTTACATGCTTTTTTTTACTTTGACTGGGCTAGTTGCTATGACATTCGTATGTCCACTAGTGGCTTTTTCTTCATGCTTAGTAGCTCATGTATATCTTGGTTGAGCAAGAAGTAGCCTATTGTGGCCAGTTCCAATTGCGAGGCTAAGTATAGGGTAGCTTTCACAACGACTATTGAGTGTGTGTGGCTCAAAGGTCTTATGTCTGATTTGGGTGTTGGTCAGTCTTCTGCCACCACCATCTTCATTGATAGTCTGAGTGCATTGGAAGTTTTGATTAACCCTGTGTTCCATGCTTGCACTAAGCACATTGAGGTGCATTATCATTGTGTCAAGAAGAGGTTCTCTGCTGGGGAGATCAGCTTGGCATATGTGCCCACATAGGAGAACATTGCAGAACTTTTCATGAAGGCTCTGCCTAGGGAGAAGTTTGAAGCTTTTCGCAAATCTTTGGCCTTACTTCCTTTTGTGGATTGATTCCACATAGCTTGGCACTTCCTTATACATGAGCGATAGCTCCTTGTTCACAGCATCATTCCCAAGGGGGATTTGTTGATATATTTAGGTAATGATGTATGTGAACACTCTAGGACCATCAGGGCACTTTTTTCCCTCTTTACGAGGTTTTCTTCCCCCGGCTTGTATATATGCCTATAGCCCTAATGGGTTACTTATCTTTGTACATTCTAGTGGTAATACATTCAGTATTATGCATTGTGCTCCAAGCTTCTTCTTCTTCATTGTGTTGTTCACGTGCTTTCACAGACCTCGACCTCCAACATATTTTTGTTGGGTGCAGTTCTAAAAGCAAAGGCTATCTTTTGTATAATCCATAGATTAAACACATTTTGGTTAGCCATGATTTTTTTTTTGTGGAAGATGCAATTTAGTCATTACTTTCATGTACCAAGGACACTTCAGTGAGCTCTAGAGATGTGTTTGAGACTTTGTTTCCTCTTTTTATAGGTGGGCAATCAAGTACTCATCCAAACGAGGAAATTTATCAGCCTTTATAGGTCCCATAGGATGATGTAGATCATTCCATTTCTTATGTAGGTTTACATGATTCACTTGTTGATGAGAGGGTTGATATAGAGGAGGCAAAAACTATGCATAAATGGCTAATGCAAACTTTGAGAGAGAGCAAATTAGATGCACCTCTATCATGTCATACTCATTCAACTCTCATAGTGATTCCTTTACATCTGATTGTTGTGTGATGGTTGCCTCAAGTCTTTGTGATGATGTTGTTTCTTTCAATGAAGCACAAAATTCAAAAAATGGGATAATTCTTATGCAGTTAGAATTTGATGATATTATGAAGAATGGTTTTTGTCCTTGATGTGATTTTCCTCTATGTAAAAAGCCGATTGGTACTAAATATATACAAGCTAGAATGTATACCTAATGGAGTAGTTGATAGGCATAAGGTTAGGCTTTTTGCAAAAGGTTATGGCTCAAGAGAGAGGCATTGATTGGAGACTTTTGCACCCACATACCAAATGACCACTGTTCATACTTGAATGGTACCTGACTACTTGGATTGTTTCTCTTGATATATTTAGGAAGTGATGTGTGTGAACACACTAGGACCATCGGGGCACTTTTCTCCCTCTTTAGGAGGTTTTTTTTCCCCGGCTTGTATATACGCCTATTGCCCTAATGGGCTACTTATCTTTGTACATTCTCTAGTAATACATTCAGTATTATGTGTTGTGCTCTAAGCTTCTTCTTCTTCCTTGTGTTGTTCACGTGCTTCCGCAGACGTCTAACTCCAACAATTGGTATCAGAGCAGGTCGTCGCTTCATCTAGGGCGCCGTCGACACTCCTCCGTTTGCAATCTCAGAATCACATGAATTTTGGTGAGCATACTCAACGTGTTTCTGAGATCAAAACAACTTCGCTATGTGGTGCCAAAATCGCGATCTGAGCTCGTTTCGCCCTCCAAACGCACTATCACAGCGCTTGTGTAGGCTATTTCGTCTTTTTGTGCCAAAGGTATATACCAGTTTCTATCGCCAGTATAAGCGTCTCGAAGTCTGCTACATGTCTAGTGGAATTCGTCTGGGCAGTTTTGATCAACTTTTTGAGATATAGTCAATTTCATGCATCAAGGTATTTTAGTCACAGGCCATGGCTGAAAGCAGTGATGTATTCCGTATGTTGGCTGTTGAGGGTAAGTTCAATGTTACCAACTACCCGTTATGGGCTTATATGATTGGACATGTGCTGGTTGCAAAAGGACTGTGGAACATTGTACAGGGTGTCAAAAAACGTCCTATCACACCTGCAACTATTACAACTGCAGGTACTAAAGCTGATGCAGAAGGTGTCGAAGATGATGATATTCTGCATATTCCTCTTCGTGCTGCGATTTCTGTAGCACCTACTGCAGAGCAGATTCACTCGGATGGCAAAGATGCCTAGGCACATGCATTGATAGCTTTGTCTATCAAACGTGTCATTATTCCTCACATTCTCTCTTGCAGAACAGTTAAGGATGCTTGGGATACACTCACCACATTGTACCAAGCTAGGAATGAGGCTCGTGTTGCTTACCTCCGCAAACAGTTGGAGAGTGGTCACATGAATGAAGGTGATTCTATGGACAGTTTCCTAACAAAGATCAAAGACTTGAAGGAACAGTTGATTTCTGCTAATGAGGTTATACTAGATAGCTCACTTGTGCAGACCGTTCTGAATGGTCTTCTTGATTCATATCAGAGTTTTGCTTCTACTCTTCGGTTGATGATGAAAGGCAATCCAAATGCCTTGTCATTTGAGGAGTTAGTCTCTATTCTGTTGCAGGAAGATCAGTCTAGGCAGAACAGGTCCAATATGTGAGTTGCAGATCAAGCTTTCCTGGCTAGTCAGAAGGGCAAAGGAAAATGGAGCTCTTCAACTAGTAAGCAGAAATCTGCTAATTCTGCATATTCAAAGAAGGAAGATAAAGATGAGAAGAAATAAGAAAAGCAGAAATTGTTTTGTAAGTATTGTAAAGGGAATGATCATATCATAAAGAACTGTCCAAAACTTGCTGCTAAAGAGGCAAAGAAGAAAGAGGCTGGAATGGTTGTTGTAGAGGCCTCTACACCAAAAACAGAGTCTGATAATCTTGTGCAAGAAGAAGAATGGGCGTTTACTACTGTCTGCAGTTTTGACCCATCTTCTCATGAGCAGTGCGTGTCTACAGTAGACTCAGATGTTTGGTATTTTGACAGTGGGGCGACCAAACATATTAGCTCACAGCGCAGTTTCTTCTCTTCACTCGAGCCTGTCCCTATAGGGAATATTGTTACATGCACCAACAACTCCTCTTATCCTCTTATGGGAGTTAGTAAGATCATTTTGACTACTGTTGATGGTAGTTCCTTCACTTTGTCAAATGCTTTATTTGTGCCAGGGATCAAGAAGAACCTGTTATCAGTTTTTGCATTAGCCAAGATTGGTTTGGTTGTGAAATTTGTTGATGACAGGTGTACAGTTCATGATCTGTCAAATGGCGATGTGATTATTGCTTCTGGCATTTTATGTCGTGGGCTGTATAAGCTCAAAAACTATGAAAGATCTGTAAATGATTTGGCATGTGCGGTAAATGATTATCAAGCTATGTCAGATGCAAAGCTTTGGCATGCACCCTTTGGCCATCTGAATTTTGCTAGTTTGCTACGCCTGCAGAAATCTGAAATGGTGTCCTCTTTGCCCAAACTTGAGGCACCTAGGAAACATGTTTGTGAAGGCTGTATTTTGGGCAAAATGGAGCGTTCGTCCTTTCCAAAAGATGGTTCAATTTGGGCTACGTAGAAATTGCAGCTTGTACATACTGATGTTTGTGGTCCTATGCAGACACCTTCTTTTGGGAATTATCTTTACTTTGTGACTTTCATCGATGATTTTTCCACGCATGCATGGGTATATCCATTGAAGGAAAAGTTGGAAGTGTTCATGTGCTTCAAACAGTTTTTGGTTTTGGTTGAAAATCTGTGAGTATGTAAAATGGGCACCCTCCATTCTGATCGAGGGGGGGAATATATGTCTTCTGATTTTAATGCATTTCTAGCTGAACATGGGATAAAACACCAGTGTATAGTGCCGTATACACCTCAACAGAATGGAGTTGTTGAACGAAAGGACAGGTCACTCATGGAGATGGCGAGGTGTATGGTCAAGAATCAAGCTTTACCACATAGTTTCTGGCTTGAGGCTATCATGTGTGCAACATATGTACTGAACAGGTGTCCCACTAAAGCGCTATAGTCTATCACTCCATATGAGGCTTGGCATGACCGCATGCCATCAGTTGCTCATCTGCGTGTTTTTGGTTGCTTGGCATATGCATTAGTGCCTGAACAACATCCCAGAAAGTTTGATGATAAAGTAGTAAAATGTATTTTTGTTGGATATAGTTCTGAAAGTAAAGACTATCGTCTGTATCATCCACAGACTAAATGCATTCTGGTTAGCCGTGATGTTGTTTTTGTGGAAGATGCTATTCATCCATTGTTTTCATGTACTAAGGAGACATTTGTTAGCTCCAAAGGCATGTATGATACTTTGCTGCCTCTTTTTACAGGTGGACAGTCTAGTGCTGGTCCCAATGAGGCAACTTCTCAGCCTTTGCAGGTTTCATGTGATGATGCAGATCATTCCATTTTTGATGCAGATTTACATGATGCACTAGTTGATGAGAGAGCTAATATTGAGCAGGCAAAAACTATGCCAAAGTGGCTGGCGCAAACTTTGCGTGACAGCAAATTAGATGCACCTTTGTCATATCGTACTCGTTCAGGCTCTCATAGAGCCTCTTTTGCATCAGATTGCTATGCTATGGCTGCATCTAGTCTCTGTGATGAGAATGAGCCTGTTTCGTTTGATGAAGCACAAAATCCAGAAAATTGGATGGCTGCTATGCAATCTAAATATGATGCAATAATGAAGAATGGTACTTGGTCTTTATGTGACTTGCCTCCTGGCAAGAACACCATCGGCACTAAGTGGGTATACAAGCTGAAGCGTAAAGCTAATGGTACAGTTGACAAGTATAAGGCTAGGCTTGTTGCAAAGGGTTATGCGTAGGAAAGAGGCATTGATTTTGATGAGACCTTTGCACCTACATGCCGTATGACTACTGTTCGGAGCATTTGTGCACTTGCAGCCCATCACGGTAGGAATCTACATCAGTTGGACATTAAAACTGCATTTCTGAATGCTGACTTTCATGAAGAAGTGTATGTTTTTCAGCCCCGTGGCTTTGTGTAGAAAGGGCATGAAAGCCAGGTGTGCAGGTTAAAGAAGGCATTATATGGTTTAAAGCAAGCACCACGTGCTTGGTATGAGAAGATACATGCCTATGTGATTGCACATGGTTTTGAGAACAGTCCAACTGAAAGCACCTTATATGTTAAGCGTGCTAATAATGTGCTTCTCATCATTGTTGTCTATGTTGACAACATGCTGCTCACTGGTCCTATTGAGAAGCATATTGCTGATTTTAAGGCTGATTTGCATGCCTCATTTGAGATGTCTAATTTGGGGCATTTGCATCACTATTTGGGCATTCAGTTTATGCAAGTTGATGGTGGAATGGCTTTGTGTCAAACAAAATATATTGACACATTATTGCAGCGTTTTGGCCTTGAATACAGTAAGCCTATTTCCACTCCTATGGAGATAGGTTTACGTTTGAGTCTTCATGATGTTGGAGATGCATTTGATGTTGTTCTCTATCAGTAGGCTGTTGGATGCTTGATTTACTTATGCATTACTCGACCAGGTATTCAGTTTGATGTCTCACAGATGAGCATGTTTATGCATTGCCCAGGAGTCAAGCATTGGCAGGCAGTTAAGCGCATATTTCCGTATTTGTGTGGTACTCGGCTACTTGGGTTGTTTTATCCCAAGGGGGGATCACTACCACAATATTTGCATGCTTTTTCTGACTCTGATTGGGCTGGTTGCTATGACACTCGTGTGTCTGGCTTTTGCTTCATGCTTGGTAGCTCATGTATATCTTGGTTAAGCAAGAAGCAGTCTACTGTGGCCACTTCCAGTTGTTAGGCTGAGTATAGGGCAGCTTTCACAGCGACTGTTGAGTGTGTGTGGCTCAGATGCCTTATGGCTGATTTGGGTGTTGGTCAGACTTTTGCCACCACCATCTTCACTGACAGTCAGAGCGCATTGGCAATTGCGAGGAACCCTGTGTTCCATGCTCACACTAAGCACATTGAGGTGCATTATCACTATGTCAGGGAGAGGTTCTCTACTCGGGAGATCGGCTTGGCATATGTGCCCATGCAGGATAACATTGCAGACCTTTTCACGAAGGCTCTGCCCAGGGAGAAGTTTGAAGCTTTCCGCAAAGCTTTGGGCTTACTTCCTTTTGTGGAGTGATTTCCACATAGCTTGGCACTTCCTTATACATAAGTGCCAACTCCTTGTTGACCGCATCTCCCAGGGGGGATTTGTTGATATATTTAGGTAGTGATGTGTGTGAACACACTAGGACCGCCGGGGCACTTTTTCCCCTCTTTAGGAGGTTTTTTTCCCCCGGCTTGTATATACGTCTATTGCCCTAATGGGCTTCTTATCTTTTTACATTCTCTAGTAATACATTTAGTATTGTGTGTTGTGATCCAAGCTTCTTTTTCTTCCTTTATGCTGTTCGCGTGCTTCCGCAGACGTCTAACTCCAATAGTTTTATCCGAATGAGGATCATTACTACTAGATTTACATGCTTTTTTTGAATCAGACTAGGTTGGTTGCTATGAAACTCATGTGTCCACTAGTGGATTTTGCTTCATGCTTGATATCTCATGCATATCTCGATTGAGAAAGAAGCCACCTACAATGGCCATTTCTAGTTGTGAGGCTGAGTATAGAACAACTTCCACAATGATTATTCAATGTGTGTGCTCAGATGCCTTTTGACTCATTTGGTTGTTGGTTAGCGTTGCAAGATCTTACATATACATGTACACAAAGCATACAAAAAATCAAACATATAGAAAACAGAGATGTGAATAGATGGAATAGTACACATGATTGGGTGCAATCTCCCCCTACACACTCTATTTGATGAGTTTTAGAGTGCGTGTATTTATAGGATTTTTATTATGTTGAAAATAGAGAGTACAATGAGGGCGGCACTTCAAAAGCAAGCATTTAAAGTAAAATTTTCTCTCTTTCACAAAGATCCTTTTCATTTTCTTACATAAATCATGATCTAAAGCAATCCTAATCTTAACCACTATTTTTACTACTTTTTAAGAATGAACCCTGTACATGGGTCTTTATTTACAGTTGAAGGAGTTTAATTTATAGTTATTTAATGTGCTTTTGTGTATAAAAGTTGAAGGTTTGTGAGGACATGGACATTTGGATATGTTTGTACAAGAATAAGAGGAAATATATTTTATCTCTCTCTCTCTCTCTCTCTCTCTCTCTCTCTCTCTCTCTATATATATATATATATATATATATATATATATATATATATATATATATATATATATATATATATATATATATATATATATATATATATATATATATATATATATATATATATGAGTTAGACGTCTGCGGAAGCACGTGAACAACACAAGGAAGAAGAAGAAGCTTGGAGCACAACACACAATACTGAATGTATTACTAGAGAATGTACAAAGATAAGTAGCCCATTAGGGCAATAGGCATATATACAAGCAGGGGGAAAAAACCTCCTAAAGAGTCCTAGTGTGTTCACACACATCACTACCTAAATATATCAACAAATCCCCCCTAGGAGTGATGCGGTGAACAAGGAGCTGGCACTCATGTATAAGGAAGTGCCAAGCTATGTGGAAATCACTCCACAAAAGGAAGTAAGCCCAAAGCTTTGTGGAAAGCTTCAAACTTCTCCCTAGGCAAAGCCTTCGTGAAAAGATCTGCAATGTTCTCCTGCATGGGCACATATGCCAAGCTGATCTCCCCACCAAAGAACCTCTCCTTGACATAGTGATAATGCACCTGAATGTGCTTAGTATGAGCATGGAACACATGGTTCCTCGCAACTGCCAATGCGCTCTGACTGTCAGTGAAGATGGTGGTGGCAGAAGTCTGACCAACACCCAAATCAGCCATAAGGCGTCTGAGCCACACACACTCAATAGTTGCTGTGAAAGCTACCCTGTACTCAACCTCACAACTGGAAGTGGCCACAGTAGGCTGCTTCTTGCTCAACCAAGAAATACATGAGCTACCAAGCATGAAGCAAAATCCACTAGTGGACACACGAGTGTCATAGCAACCAACCCAATTAGAGTCAGAAAAAGCATGCAAATATGGCGGTAGTGATCCCCCCTTGGGTTAAAACAACCCAAGTAGCTGTGTACCACTCAAATAGCGAAAGATGTGCTTAACTACCTGCCAATGCTTGACTCGTGGGCAATGCATCAACCTACTCATCTGTGAGACAGCAAACTGAATATATGGTCGAGTAATGCATAAGTAAATCAAGCATCCAACAGCCTGCTGATAGAGAACAACATCAAATGCATCTCCAGCATCATGAAGACTCAATCGTAAACCTGTCTCCATAGGAGCGGCAATAGGCTTACAGTCTTCAAGGCCAAAATGCTACAATAATGTGTCAATATATTTTGTTTGACACAAAGCCATTCCACCATCAACTTGCATAAATTGAATGCCCAAATAGTGATGCAAATGCCCCAAATCAAACATCTCAAATGAGGCATGCAAATCAGCCTTAAAATCAGCAATATGCTTCTCAATAGGACCAGTGAGCAGGATGTCGTCAACATAGACAACAATGATCAGAAGCACATCATTAGCATGCTTAACATATAAGGTGCTTTTAGTTGGAGTGTTCTCAAAACCATGTGCAATCAGATAGGCATGTATCTTCTCATACCAAGCATGTGGTGCTTGCTTTAAACCATATAATGCCTTCTTTAACCTGCACACCTCGTTTTCATGCCCTTTCTGCACAAAGCAACGGGGCTGAAAGACATACACTTCTTCATGCAAGTCACCATTCAGAAATGTTGTTTTAATGTCCAACTGATGTACATTCCAACCATGATGAGCTGCAAGTGCACAGATGCTCCGAATAGTAGCCATATGGCATGTAGGTGCAAAGGTCTCATCAAAATCAATGCCTCTTTCCTATGCATAACCCTTTGCAACAAGCCTAGCCTTATACCTGTCAACTGTACCATCCGGTTTATGCTTCAGCTTGTATATGGCCTTCTTGCCAGGAGGCAAGTCACATAAAGACCAAGTACCATTCTTCATTATAGCATCATATTCAGATTGCATAGCAACCATCCAATTTTCTGAATTTTGTGCTTCATCAAATGGAACAGGCTCGTTCTCATCACAGAGACTAGATGCAGCCATAACATAGCAATTTGATGCAAAAGAGGCACTATGAGAGCCTAAATGAGTATGATATGAGAGAGGTGCATCTAATTTGTTGTCACGCAAGGTCTGCAACAGCCATTTTGGCATAGTTCTTGCCTGCTCAATATCAACTCTCTCATCAATAAGTGCATCATGTACATCTGCATCAGAAATGGAATTATCTGCATCATCACATGAAACCTGCAAAGGCTGAGAAGTTGCCTCATTAGGACCAACACTAGATTGTCCACCTGTAAAAAGAGGCAGCAAAGTATCATACATGTCTTTGGAGCTAACAGATGTCTCCTTAGTACATGAAAGCAATGGCTCAATAGCATCTTCCACAAAAGCAACATCACAGCTAACCAAAATGCGTTTAGTCTATGGATGATACAGATGATAGCCTTTACTTTCAGAATTGTACCCAACAAAGATACATTTTACTGCTTATCATCCAATTTTCTACGATGTTGTTCAGGCACTAATGCATATGCCAAAGAACCAAAAACATGCAGATGAGCAACAGATGTCTTACGGTCATGCCAAGCCTCATATGGAGTGATAGACTGCGGCGCTTTGGTGGGACACCTGTTGAGTACATATGCTACACACATGACAACCTCAAGCCAAAAACTATGTGGTTAAGCCTGACTCTTGACCATACACCTCGCCATCTGCATGAGTGACCTGTCCTTTCGTTCAGCAACTCCATTCTTTTGAGGTGTATACAGCACTGTACACTGGTGTTTTATCCCACGTTCAGCCAGAAATGCATTAAAATCAGAAGACATATATTCCCCCCCTCGATCAAAATGGAGGGTGCCCATTTTACATGTTGACAAATTTTCAACCAAAACCAAAAAATGTTTGAAGCACATGAACACTTCGGACTTTGCCTTCAATGGATATACCCATGCATGCCTGGAAAAATCATCTATGAAATTCACGAAGTAAAGATAATTCCCAAAAGAAGGTGTCTACATAGGACCATAGACATCACTATGTACAAGCTGCAATTTCTGAGTAGCCCGAACTGAACCATCTTTTGGAAAGGACAAACCCTGCATTTTGCCCAAAATACATCCTTCACAAACATGTTTTCCAGGTGCCTCAAGTTTGGGCAAAGAGGACACCATTTCATATTTCTACAGGCGTAGCAAACTAGCAAAATTCAGATGAACAAAGCGTGCATGCCAAAGCTTTGCATGTGACATAGCCTGAGAATTGTTTACTGCACATGCCAAATCATTTATAGATCTTTCATAGTCCTTGAGCTTATACAACCCATGACATAAAATGTCAAAAGCAATAATCACATCGCCATTTGACAGATCATGAATTGTACACCTGTCATTAACAAATTTCATAGCCACGCCAATCTTGGCTAATGCAGAAATTGATAACAGGTTGTTCTTGATCCCTGGCACAAATAAGGCATCTAACAAAGTGAAAGAACTACCATCAGCAGTAGCCAAAATGATCTTACCAACTCCCATAACACGATAAGAGGAGTTGTTGGCGCATGTAACAGTATTCCCTGTAGGGGCAGGCTCGAGTGAAGAGAAGAAACTGCGCTGCGAGGTAATATGTTTGGTCGCCCCACTGTCAAAATACCAAATCTGAGTCTACTGCAGACATGCACTGCTCATGAGAAGATGGGTCAAAACTGCAAACAGTAGTAAACACCCATTCTTCTTCTTACACAAGATTAGTAGACTGTGTTTTTTGTGTAGAGGCCTCTACAACAACCATTCTAGCCTCTTTCTTTTTTGCCTCTTTCGCAACCAATTTTGGATAGTTCTTTCTGATATGATCATTCCCTTTACAGTACTTACAAAAAAAATTTTGCTTTTCTGATTTCTTCTCATCTTTATCTTCCTTCTTCGAATATGCAGAATTAGTAGATTTCTGCTTACTAATTGAAGCGCTCCATTTTCCTTTGCCCTTCTGACTAGCCAGGAAAGCTTGATCTACCACTCGCATAATGGACCTGTTCTGCCTGGACTGATCTTCTTGCAACAAAATAGAGACTAAATCCTCAAATGATAAGGCATTTGGATTGCCTTTCATCATCAACCGAAGAGTAGAAGAAAAACTCTGATATGAATCAGGAAGACCATTCAGAACGGTCTGCACAAAGTGATCTATCTGGTATAACCTCATCAACAGAAATCAATTGTTCCTTCAAGTCTTTGATCTTCGTTAGGAAACTGTCCATAGAATCACCTTCATTCATGTGCTCACTCTCCAACTGTTTTCGGAGGTAAGCAACACGAGCCTCATTCCTAGCTTGGTACAATGTGGTAAGTGTATCCCAAGCATCCTTAGTTGTTCTGCAAGAGCGAATGTGAGGAATAATGGCACGTCTGACAGACAAAGCTATCAATGCATGTGTCTGGGCATCTCTGCCATCCTAGCAAATCTGCTCTACAGTAGGTGCAGCAAAAATCGTAGCACGAATAGGAATATGCAGAATAGCATCATCTTCGACACCTTCTGCATCAGCTTCAGTACCTGCAGTTGTAATAGTTGCAGGTGTGATAGGATGTTTTTTGACACCCTGCACAATGTTCCACAGTCCTCTTGCAACCAACACATGTCGCATCATATAAGCCCATAACAGGTAGTTGGTACCGAATACATCACTACTTTCAGTCGTGGCTGATGACTAACATTCTCTTGAAAGGACTTCCATGTTGTCGAACAATCTACACTATGTCATAAAACATTCCACCAAAGTTGGGCCTTCCCTACTAAATAATCAATTGCAAAATTTACTTTATCTTTTTCACAATAGGATTCATTGAAATAAAAATGATCAAACTGAGATAACCATGATAAAACAAGTTTCCATCCTTTTGGCCATCAAACCATAAAAATTGGAACTTCTTGATGCCAATCTTGGGATGCATGCCATCAGCTTGGGTAGAAACAATGGCCTTCACTGCCCTTGCAAGGTTTTCCTCTTTAGAATGCATCTTTTAAAGTACTTCTTCACATTATTGAATCTTGTTTTGGGCACCTCAAAGTTCATGCCACAAAAGCTCCAATTTTTGTTGGAGTGGTACCTCGAGTAGAGTTGATTCTTGAAGAAACCCCCTTGCTAAAGATGTGAAAACAATTTTAAGAATTCTTGAAGATGGTTCTTGGGAACTGAAAAAGTGAGAGAGATGAAAGTTATGTGAAATATAAGTAAAAAGGGGTAGTGTGAGAACACATGTGGATAGTGGTAGATAAGAGACTTGTAATTGCCATTTCTTAATTAAAAGGTGTTTGTGCCTAGCCAATGGTCACCAAGGGAGCCATGGGTGCCAAAGTTATGCCAAAGTTCTATGCCTTAGTCCATGCCTTTCAGCAAGCCAAAGGATTAAATTGTAGGTTCAAGTTCAAGAACAGAAACAGAAACCAAAACTGAAATTGAAAAAGAAAACTGAAACTGAGATAGGGAAAGAGGCTTGAATTAAAATTTGAATGTTGGACACCGAACAAATAGCGATCGGATGCAAAAATGAATAGTGTCAAACATCTTTGTAGTGATGCATGCAAGCATTTATATCACTGTTGTAGGATCTTACATACATGCATACATAGAGGATACTAAAACTTAAACACATAGAAAAGAGAGATGCAAATAGATGAAACAATACACAAGATTGGGTGCAATCTCTCCCCATGCACTCTGTTTGATGAGTCTCACAGTCGGTGTATTTATAGGAATTTTATTATGTCGATTATGGAAGTTACAGTGAGGGTGGTGCCTCCAAAAACAAGCATGAAAGTAAAAAGTTGCTCTCTTTTATGGAGAGCCTTTGCTTTTATTTACATAAATCGTGATCTCTGGTGATCCTAATCTTAACTATTAATTTTATTACTTTTCTAGAGCAAAAGGATGAGGAGATTTCACTGTTGATATTAAGCTCAGCTAAGGTGTTGTCCCATTTTGGGAAATTTATTGCCAAATCCCAAGTCCTAAAGAGATCCAAGAATGAAGCCAAATGATACCTATTGTGATACGTTTAGAGACTTTGTCTACAATCTTTGAAATACTCCATTTCTTTTGAAATATCAACAGTGGCTTCAATAGTAGACCTTTTCTTCATAAGATCTTTTTTTTATGGATCCAATAATGGAAAATCATTGTTGGTTGATTCCCTAGGAAATTTGCAATACTTTATTTATGAGCTATAGCATACTTATCAATCTCCATTTATCAATGATCTTCCTTTTAACATTCTTATTGAGATCATCAAGGCCTATACTTATCTGTTTAAGCAAGAAGTAAGCTCTGACATGGATAAGGTTTTGTTAGTACACCTTTCTACATTTGGTGACATGATTTTTATCTTGAAGAATGAAATCATGAACATATGATCATGGTTCCTTGTGGTCAAAGGTGAGAAGATCCCAAAATTATCTTTAAAGTCTCATGAAGGGAAAAACAAAGATGGTAGGGTTGTCATGAACCAATAAAATGTACAACTTTGAAAGAGATTTTTAAAAGAGATAATGATAGGGTAATGATTTGACAAGACACTGTTTGTATAAAGGGAATTCATGAAGTACCAAATTCTTTTGGGATTGCCATCAACAATGTCACTTTTCTAATCAAAATTTCATAAGCTTGTTCCCATTCTCCATATTGGATTATAAGACATACTGATGGACTTTCATGTTGGAGTTTGAGGTCTATGGAAGCATGCAAATGTTATACACATATATACGAACTGGGGGAAAAAACATCCTAAAGAGGGAAAAAAGTTCCCCCACAGTCCTAGTATGTTCACACACATCACTATCAAAATATAACAAATCCCCCCTCGAAGTGATGTGGTGAACAAGGAGCTAGAACTCATGTATAAGGAAATTGCAAGCTATGTGAAAAGAGATCAATCCACAAAAGGAAGTAAGACCAAAACTTTTCGAAAAGCTTCAAACTTCTCCCAAAGTAAGCCTTTGTGAAAAAGTCTACAATCTTCTCTTTTGTGGGCACATATGCCAAAGTGATCTCCCCAGTAGAGAACCTCTCCCTAACATAATGATAATGCACCTCAATGTGCTTTGTGCAAGCACGGAACACACGGTTCCTTGCAATTGCCAATGTGCTCTGAATGTCAATGAAGATGGTGGTGGCAGAAGACTAACCAAAACCCAAATCAATCAAAAGGCTTCTGAGCCACAAACACTCAATAGTCGTTGTGAAAGTTGCCCCATACTTAGCCTCACAACTAGAAGTGGCCATAGTAGGCCGCTTCTTGCTCAACCAAGATATGCATGAGCTACCAAACATCAAGCAAAAACCACAAGTGGACATAGGAGTGCAATAACAACCAACCCTAACATAAAAAAAGCATGTAAATCTCATGGTAGTGATTCCCCTTGGGATAAAAACAATCCAAGTAGCCAAGAGTACCACTCAAGTAGTGAAAGATGCACTTAAACACCTATCAATGCTTGACACATGGGCAATGCATAAAACTACTCATCTGAGAGATAGAAAATTGAAGATCAAGTGGAGTTATGCATAAGTAAATGAATCATCCAACAACCTATTAATAGAGAAGAACATCTAATGCATCTCCAACATCAAGAAGACTCAACCATAAACATGTGTCCATAAAAGTGGCAATAGGTTTGCAATTTTCAAGGCCAAAACGTTGCAATAATGTATCAAAACATTTTGTTTGTTATAAGGCTATTCCACCATCAACTTGCATTAATTAAATGCCCAAATAATGATACAAATGCCCCAAATATGACATCTCAAAAGAGGCATGCAAATCAGCAATATGCTCCTCATTAAGACCAGTAAGCATCATGACAACAATGATCAAAACAACATCATTTGCACACTTAACATATAAGGTGCTCTAAGTTGGACTATTCTCAAAACCATGTCCAATCAAGTAGGCATGATGAGTACCATATGAAAGAGATGCATCTTATTTGCTATCTTGCAAAGTTTACACCAACCATTTAACCATAGTTTTTGCCTCCTCTATATTAGCCCTCTCATTAGCAAGTGCATCATGTAAATCTGCATTAGAAATGGAATGATCTACATTATCTTGTGGAACCTATAAAGGTTGAGAAATTATCTCATTTGTACTAGCACTTGAGTTTCCACCTATAAAAAGAGGGCACAAAGTTTTATACACATCTTTGGAGTTAACTAATGTCTCCTTAGTACATGAATGTAATGGTTGAATTGCATCTTCCACAAAAACAACATCACGACTAACTAAAATGTGTCTACTCTGTGGATGATACAGACTATAACCTTTTCTTTTAGAATTGTGCCCAACAAAAATATATTTTATGATCCGATTTTTTGTGTTGTTGTTCCCACACTAATTCATATGCTAGATAACAAAAGACATGCAGTGTGAACAACAGATGGCTTGTGACCATACCAAGCCTCATATGGAGTGATAGATTGTAGTGCTTTGGTGGGACACCTATTAAGTACATATGATGCACACATAATAGCCTCAAGCTAGAAGCTATGTGGTAAAGCTTGACTTTTGACCACACACCTCGCCATCTCCATGAGAGGCTTGTTCTTTTTTTTCAGCAACTCCATTTAGTTAAGGTGTATATGGCATTGTACATTGATGTTTTATCCCAAATTTATCCAAAAATGCATTAAAATAAGAAGACATGTATTCCCCCCTTGATCAGTTTGGAGGGAGCCCATTTTACATGCTGACATATTTTTAGCCAAAATAAAAAACTATTCGAAGCACATAGACACTTTGGAATTTGCTTTCAATGGTGATCCATGTGAAATGTGAAATGTGATCCATGTGGTGGGGTGGTTGGTTCTATGCCACAAAACATTCCACCATAAATGAGCTTTACCCACCAAATAATTAGTAGAAAAATTCACTTTTTCAATTTTAAAATATGATTCATAAGAATAAAAGTCGTCAAATTAGGATAGCCATGAAAAATAAATCAACCATCCTTTTGCCCATCGAATTGAGAAAATTGGAAAATTTTGGCACCAATCTTGGAATGCATGCCTTCTTCTTGAGCAATGATAATGGCCTTCACTAGCCTAAGTAGGTTGTTGTCCTCACTTTGCATTTGTTGGAGCAAAGAATCGTGTTCTTTTATCTTGTTTTGAGCATCTTGGAGTTCGTGCCACAAGAGCTCAAATTGTTGCTCAAGTGATACACCGGGTAGAGGTGATGTACCAAAATCCTCTGTAGTATGGGTGGGGTCTATGGCCTTACATAGAACCAAAAACTATTACTAAACATATGAAAAGAATCTTATCAATATTGGAATTGAAATAAAAAAGGGAAGGTTTTGTCCGAAAATGTCAAAAGGAAGAGAGAGGTAGAAGTAATGTTAAATATAAGTTAAAAGAAATGGGGTATTACCACATGAGAATAGGCTAGTGGATAAAGCATGTCTTTTGCAAGTGAGATGTGGTGGGTTCAAATCCCCTACATGCTAAATAGGGAAATAAGTAAGCTCTTATTACCACTCATTAGTTAGAGAGGATTCACACATAGCCAATGGAACCAATGGGAACCAAGAGAACCATGAGTGCCAGAGAAGCCAAAGTTATGCCATAGTTCTATGCCTTAGTCGACACCTTGGAGTAAGCGACAGATGTTGATATATTTAGGTAGTGATGTGTGTGAACAAACTAGGACTATCAGGGCACTTTTTTCCCTCTTTAGGAGGTCTTTTTCTTTTGGCTTGTATATACGCCTATTGCCCTAATGGGTTACTTACCTTTGTACATTCTAGTGGTAATACATTCAATATTCTGTGTTGTGCTCCAAGCTTCTTCTTCTTCCTTGTGTTGTTTGCGTGCTTCCGCAGCCCTCAAACTCCAACAATTGGTACCAGAGCACGTTGCTGCTTCATCTAGGGTGTCATCGACACCTCTCCAGTCACAGTCTCAAAATCACACGAAATTTGGTGAGCATAGTCAACGTGATTAGGGGATTAAAACTGCTTCGCTCTGTGTGTCGAAATCATGATATGAGCTTGTTTTGGCTTTCGAATGCACTATCATAGTGCTTGTGTAGGCAATTTCATATTTTTGTGCCAAAGATATATACAGGTTTTTTTTCGCTAGTATAAGCATCTCAAAGTCTGCTATAGGTTTAACAGAACTCAATCGGGTAGTTCTATTCAACTTTCTGAGATACAATCAATTTTTTGCATCAGGATATTTTAGTTAGTGGCCATGGTTGAAAGCAGTGATGTATTTTGTATGTTGGTTATTGAGGATAAGTTGGACGGTACCAATTACCCATCATTGGCTTATATGATGTGTCATGTATTGGTTGCAAAAGGACTATGGAATATTGTGAAGGGTGTTGAAAAACATCCTATTACACCTACAAACAGAGTTGTTGAAGTGATGCAGACAACATTGAAGATGATAATATTCTTCATGTTCCAATTCATGTTGCGGTTCCTATTGCACCTATTATAGAGAAAATTTGTTGGGATGGCAGAGATGCTCAAGCACATGCATTGATAGCCTTGTCTATCAAACATGCCATTATTCCTCACATTTGCTCTTGTAGAATAGCTAAGGACACTTGGGATACACTTACCACTTTATACCAAGCAAGGAATAAGGCTTGTGTTGCTTATCTCTGAAAAGAGTGGGAAAGTGATTATATGAATGGAGGAGATTCCATGGATAGTTTTTTGACAAAGATCAAAGATTTGAAGGAACAATTGATTTCTACTGATGAAGTCTTGCCTGACAATGTAAAGGTTTGGCATGCACACTTTGGTCATTTGAATTTTGCTAGTTTGCTATGCCTGTAGAAATCTGAAATGGTGGCATGTTTGCTCAAACTTGAGGCACCCGAAAAACATGTCTGTGAAGGCTGTATTTTGGGCAAAATGTAGCATTCCTCCTTCCCAAGAGATAGTTCAGTTCGAGCTGCTCAGAAATTGCAGCTTGTTCACACTAATGTCTGTGATCCTATGTGGATGCCTTCTTTTGGGAACTATCTTTACTTCGTTTATTGATAATTTTTCTAGGCATGCATGGGTATATCCATTGAAAACAAAGTATGAAGTGTTTATATGCTTCAAACAGTTTTTTATTTTGGCTAAAAATCAGCCTGCAGCATGTAAAATGGGCACCCTCCATTCTAATCGAGGGGGGAATATATGTCCTCTGACTTGAATGCATTTCTGGCTGAACACAGGATAAAACATCGATGTACAATGCCACATACACCTCAATAGAATGGAGTTAATGAAAGGAAGAATAGGTCACTCATGGAGATGGCGAGGTGTATGGTCAAGAGTTAGGCTTTACCACATAGTTTCTAGCTTGAGGTTGTTATGTGCGCAACATATGTACTTAATAGGTATCCCACTAAAACATTGCAGTCTATCACTAAATATGAGGCTTGGCATGGTTGCAAGCCATCTCTTGCTCACTTGCGTGTTTTTGGTTGTCTAGCATATGCATTAGTGCCTGAATAACAACATAGGAAATTGGATGATAAAGTAGTGAAATGTATTTTTGTTGGGTATAGTTCTGAAAGAAAAGGCTATCATCCATATCATCCACAGACTAAACACATTTTAGTTAGCTGTGATGTTTTTGTGGAAGATGATATTCAGCCATTACTTTCATATACTAAGGAGATATCTGTTAAGTCCAAAGACATGTATGATACTTTGTTACCTCGTTTTACAGGTGGACAATCTAGTGCTGTTCCTAATGAGGCAACTTCTTGACCTTTGTAGGTTTCATGTGATGATGTAGATCATTCCATTTCTTATGCAGATTTACATGATGTGCTTGTTGATGGGAGAGCTGATATTGAGGAGGCAAAAACTGTGCCAAAATGGCTAGTGAAGACTTTGTATGATAGTAAATTAGGTGCACCTCTGTCATATTGCACTCTTTCGGGCTCTCACAGTGCTTCTTTTGCATCAGATTGCTATGTTATGGCTGCCCCTAGTCTCTATGATGAGAATGGGCTTGTTTCATTTGATGAAGCACTAAATTTTGAAAATTGGATAGTTGTTATACAATCAGAATATGATGCTATTATGAAAAATGGTTCTTGGTATTTATGTGCCTTGCCTCCTGGCAAGAAGGCCATTGGCACTAAGTGGGTATACAAGCTGATGTGTAAGCCTGATGGAACAGTTGACACGTATAAGGCTAGGCTTGTTACAAAGGGTTATGCTCAGGAAAGAGGCATTGATTTTGATAAGACTTTTGCTCCTACATGCTGAATGACTATTGTTCATAGCAAATCTGCACTTGCAACTCATCATGGTTGGAATGTACATCTGTTGGACATTAAAACTACATTTTTGAATGGTGACTTGCATGAAGAAGTGTATGTTTTTCAGCCTTGTGGCTTTCCGCAGAAAGAGCATGAAAACAAAGTGTGCAAGTTGAAGAAGGTATATGGTTTAAAGCAAGCACCACGTGCTTGGTATGAAAAGATACATGCCTATCTAATTGCATAGGGTTTTGAGAGCAATCCAACTAAGACCACCGTATATGTTAAGCATGCAAATGATGTGGTTCTGATCATTGTTGTGTATGTTGATGACATGTTGCTCACTAGTCCTCGTGAGAAGCATATTGCTGATTTTAAGACTGATCTGCATGCCTCATTTGAGATGTTGCACATGGTTTTGAGAACAACCCAACTAAGAACACCTTATATATTAAGCATGCAAATGATGTGCTCCTGATCATTGTTGTGTATGTTGATGACATGCTGCTCATTGGTCCTCATGAGAAGCATATTGCTGATTTTAAGACTAATTTGCATGCCTCATTTGAGATGTGTGATTTGGGGCATTTGCATCATTATTTGGGCATTCCGTTTATGCAAGTTGATGGTAGAGCTTTGGTTCAAACGAAACATATTGACACATTATTGCAGTGTTTTGGCCTTGAAGACTGCAAACCTATTGCTACTCCTATGGAGACAAGTTTATGATTGAGTCTTCATGATGTTGGAAGATGCATTTATTGTTGTTCTTTATCAGCACGCTATTGGATGCTTGATTTGCTTATGCATTACTAGGCCAGATATTCAGTTTTCTGTCTCATAGATGAGTAGGTTTATGCATTGCCCACATGTCAAGCATTAGCAAGAGATTAAGCGCATCTTTGCTACTTGAGTGGTACCCGGCTGCTTGGATTGTTTTATCTCAACGGGGGATCACTACCGCCAGATTTACATGCTTTTTCTGACTCTAACTGGGCTAGTTGCTATGACACTCATCTATTCACTAGTGGCCTTTGCTTCATGCTTGGTAGCTCATGTATATCTTGGTTGAGCAAGAAGCAACCTACTATGGCCACTTCCAGTTGTGAAGCTAAGTATAAGGCATCTTTCACAACGATTGTTGGGTGTGTGTGGCTTAGATGCCTTATGGCTGATTTGGGTGTTGGTTAGTCTTCTGCCACCACCATCTTCACTAACAATCAGAGTGCCTTGGCAATTGCAAGGAACCCTATGTTCCATGCTCGCACTAAGCACATTGAGGTGCATTATCATTATGTTAGGAAGAGGATCTCTACTGGAGAGATGAGCTTGGCATATGTGCCCAAACAGGAGAACATTGCAGACCTTTTCACAAAGGCCCTGCCTAGGGAGAAAGTTGAAGCTTTTCGCAAAGCTTTGGGCTTACTTCTTTTTGTGGATTGATTCCACATAGCTTGGCACTTCCTTATACATGAGTGCCATCTCCTTGTTCATCGCATCACTCCCAGGGGGGATTTGTTGATATATTTAGGTAGTAATGTGTGTGAACACATTAGGATCGCTAGGGCATTTTATTCCTCTTTAGGATGCTTTTCCCCCAGCTTGTATATATACATATTGCCCTAACGGGTTACTTATCTTTGTACATTCCAGTGGTAATAGATTCAGTATTGTGTGTTGTGCTCCAAGCTTCTTCTTCTTCTTCTTCCTTGTGCTATTTGCATGCTTCTACAAACCTCAAACTCCAACAATAGAAGTAACTGAATGCATAAATTGAACTGATAAATAGAATTGATAAAACAAATTGATAAACCGAATTGATAAAATGAATTGATAAACAAACTGAACCGGAACTGGGATAGGGCACAATGCACAATGCACAATGTGACAGTGTGAAAGTGTCACAAGGACACGTCATAGTGCACAATGTAACAATGTGATAGTGTACAGTAAACAGTAGGCAGTAGATAGTAGCATATTAAAAAAACACCGACACACATGGCTAAAATAAAAAGAAATTGTGAATTGAAAAACACAAGCCCAAACTTGACAAGAATAAATGAACCAAAATAGGTGTTGAGTCACGAACAGATGTCAAACGAGAAAAAATGGACTGAAACAAGTATCAAATTATGAACCGACACCGAGAAGTATACCTCCACAGACATGCGCAAGCTCTGATACCACTATAAACTAGATCTTGTAGATGCACGTATTTAGAGATAATACAATAACAAAATCTCACAAGAACACACATAGAATAGAGAGAGACAAGACTGAACACAAGATTGGGTACAATCTCCCCCCACATACTCTGATGGACGATTCTCTCATGGTACATGTATTTATAGGTATTTTTATTACGTCTTGAACAGAATATACATCAGGGTGGTGCTTCAAAAGGCATGTGTTTACTAAAAATCTACTTTATTTACAAAAACATCACTTTCTAAGCGATTTACTATTTTTACAAAAATATATAAAATACTATCTTTTAAATATCTTCAAAAATATCTCATGCGCATGTTCTTCACTTGCTAAATCAAAACACAATCACATTAAAAACCTCAAGACATTAAAATCAATTTAACACTCCATTATTCCATAAAGTGTAACAAAATCGTTAATAGATTTTGCATAGTCTATGAGCTTATACAACCCACAACATAAAATGCCAGAAGCAATTATAACATCACCATTTGACATACCATGAACTATACATCTTTCATCAACAAATTTGATAACCAAGCCAATCTTGGCTAATGTTGTAATTGACAACATATTTTTCTTGATCCTTGACACAAACAAAGCATGTGACAATGTGAAAGAACTACCATCAATAGTAGTTAAAATGGTCTTACCAACTCTCATGACAAGATAAGAGGACTTATTGGCACATGTGATAGTATTCCCTGTAGGGGCAGACTCAAGTGAACAGAAGAAACTGCATTGCAAGGTATTATTTTTGGTTGCTCGGCTATCAAAGTACCAAACAACTGAGTCTACTATAGACATACATTGTTCATGAGAAAATGGGTCATAGGTACAAATCCTAGTAAACACCCATTCTTCATTCTGCACAAGATTTGCAGACTCTGTTTTGGGCGTAGAGGCTTCTGCAACAACCATTCCAACCTCTTTTTTATTTGCCTCTTTTGTAGCCAATTTTGGACAACTCTTTATGTCATGATCATTATCTTTAAAGTATTGCAAAATTGTTTTTACTTCTTTGTTTTCTTCTCATCTTTGTCTTCCTTCTTTTACTATGCAGCATTAACAAATTTTTGCTTACTAGTAGATGAGCTCAATTTACCTTTGCGATTCTAACTAGCTAAGAAAGCATGATCTATAACATGCATAATGGACCTGTTCTGCTGGATTGATCTACCTACAACAAAATAGAGAACAAATCCTCAAATGTTAAGGCATTTGGATTGCCTTTCATCATTGATCGAAGAGTAGAAGCAAAACTCTAATATGAATATGTAAGATCATTAAGAACAGTCTGCATAAGTGAACTATTTGGCAAGACTTCATCTACAAAAATCAACTGCTCCTTCAAATCTTTGATAATTGTCAAAAAATTGTCTATAGAATTTCCTTCATTCATATGCTCACTCTCCAACCATTTTTAGAGGTAAGGAACACGAGGCTCATTTATTGCCTAGTACAAAGTGGTAAGTTTATTCCAAGCGTCCTTTGTTATTTTGCAAGAGCGAATATGAGGGATAATGGCACATTTGATAGAGAAAGCTATCAATGCATACGCTTGAACATCTCTGCCATCCCAACAAAGTTTCTTTGCAATAGGTACAGTAGGAACTGCAACACGAACATGAACATAATTAAGATCATCATCTTCAATACTATCTGCATCACCTTCAATACTTGTATTCGTGGGTGTAGCAGGGTGTTTTTCAATACCCTGTATAATATTCCATAGTCCTTTTGTGGCCAATACATGATGCATCATAAATGCCCACAATGGGTAACTGGTACCATCCAACTTTTCCTCAATAGCCAACATATGGAATACATCATTCCTTTCAGTCATGGACACTAATGAAAATACGATGACACAAAAAAATGACTATATCTCAAAATGTTGAACACAACTACCCTGTCAAGCTCTTCTAGACTTGTAGTAGACTTTGAAGCACTTGTGCTGGCAAACTAAAACCTGTATATATTTTTGGCACAAAAGGATGAAATAACTTGCACATGTGCTACAATAGTGCGTTTGGAGGGATGCCAATGATGCATTAGATGAAGTGGCAACTTGTTCTGATACCAATTATTGGAGTTTGAGGTCTACAATGTTGATATATTTAGGTAGTGATGTGTGTGAACACACTAGGACTGCCAGGGCACTTTTTTCCCTCTTTAGGAGGTTTTTCCCCCCAGTTTGTATATACGCCTATTGCCCTAATGGGCTACTTATCTTTTGTACATTCTCTATTAATACATTCAGTATTGTGTGTTATGCTCCAAGCTTCTTCTTCTTCCTTGTGCTGTTCGCATGCTTCCGCAAACGTCTAACTCCAACAATTGGTATCAGAGTAGGTCGTCGCTTCATCTAGGGTGCCATCGACACTCCTCCGGTTGCAATCTCAAAATCGCACAAATTTTGGTGAGCATACTCAACCTGTTTTCCAGATCAAAACGGCTTCATTTTGTGGTGCCGAAATCGCGATCTGAGCTCGTTTTGGCCCCCAAACGCACTATCACAGCGCTTATGCAAGCTATTTCATCTTTTTGTGCCAAAGGTATATACCAGTTTCTATTCCCCATATAAGCGTCTCGAAGTCTGCTACAGGTCTAGCAGAATTCATCTGGGCAATTATGTTCAACTTTTTGAGATACAATCAATTTTCTGCATCAAGGTATTTTAGTCACCGACCATGGCTGAAAGCAGTGATGTATTCCGTATGTTGGTTGTTGAGGATAAGTTGGATGGTACCAACTACCCGTTATGGGCTTATATGATGCAACATGTGTTGGTTGCAAAAGGACTGTGGAACATTGTGTAGGGTGTCAAAAAATGTCCTATCACACCTTCAACTGTTACAACTGCAGGTATTGAAGTTGATGCAGAAGGTGCGAAGATGATAATAATCTGCATATTCTTGTTCGTGTTGTGGTTTCTGCTGCACCTACTACAGAGAAGATTCGATGGGATGGCAGAGATGCCCAGGCACATGCATTGATAGCTTTGTCTATCAAACGTGCCATTATTCCTCACATTCGCTCTTGCAGAACAACTAAGGATGCTTGGGATACACTTACCACATTGTACCAAGCTAGGAATGGGGCTCGTGTTGCTTACCTCCGAAAATAGTTGGAGACTGAGCACATGAATGAAGGTGATTCTATGGACAATTTCTTAACGAAGATCAAAGACTTGAAGGAACAATTGATTTCTACTAATGAGGTTATACCAGATAGCTCACTTGTGCGGGCCATTTTGAATGGTCTTCCTGATTCATATCAGAGTTTTGCTTCTACTCTTCGATTGATGATGAAAGGCAATCCAAATGCCTTATCATTTGAGGAGTTAGTCTCTGTTCTGTTGCAAGAAGATCAATCTAGGCAGAACAAGTCCATTATGAGAGTTACAGATCAAACTTTCCTGGCTAGTCAGAAGGGCAAAGGAAAATGGAGCTCTTCAATTAGTAAGCAAAAATCTGCTAATTCTGCATATTCGAAGAAGGAAGATAAAGATGAGAAGAAATCAGAAAAGCAGAAATTGCTTAGTAAGTACTGTAAACGGAATGATCATATCATAAAGAACTATCCAAAACTGGCTGCTAAAGAGGGAAAGAAGAAAGAGGCTAGAATGGTTGTTGTAGAGGCCTCTACACCAAAAAAAGAGTCTGCTAATCTTGGGCAGGAAGAAGAATGGGCGTTTACTACTGTCTGCAGTTTTGACCCATCCTCTCATGATCAGTGCATGTCTGCAGTAGACTCAGATGTTTGGTATTTTGATAGTGGGGTGACCAAACATATTACCTTATAGCACAATTTCTTCTTTTCACTCGAGCCAGCCCCTACAGGGAATATTGTTACATGCGCCAACAACTCCTCTTATCCTATTATGGGAATTGGTAAGATCATTTTGACTACTGCTGATGGTAGTTCTTTCACTTTGTCAGATGCTTTATTTATGTCAGGGATCAAGAAGAACCTATTATCAGTTTCTGCATTAGCCAAGATTGGCTTGGTTGTGAAATTTGTTGATGACATGTGTACAGTTCATGATCTGCCAAATGGCAATGTGATTATTGCTTCTGACATTTTATGTTGTGGGTTGTATAAGCTCATAGACTATGAAAGATCTGTAAATGATTTGGCATGTGCAGTAAATGATTCTCAGGCTATGTCAGATGCAAAGTTTTGGCATGCACGCTTTGGTCATTTGAATTTTGCTAGTTTGCTATGCCTCGAGAAATCTGAAATGGTGTCCTCTTTGCCCAAACTTGAAGCACGTGGAAAACATGTTTGTGAAGGCTGAATTTTGGCCAAAATGCACCGTTCGACCTTTCCAAAAGATGGTTCAGTTCGGGCTACTCTGAAATTGCAGCTTGTACATAGTGATGTATGTGGTCCTATGCAGACACCTTCTTTTGGGAATTATCTTTACTACGTGACTTTCATCGATGATTTTTCTGGGCATGCATGGGTATATCCGTTGAAGGCAAAGTCCGAAATGTTTGTGTGCTTCAAACAATTTTTGGTTTTGGTTGAAAATCTGTGAGCATGTAAAATGGGCACCCTCCGTTCTGATCGAGGGGGGAATATATGTCTTCTGATTTTAATGCATCTCTGGCTGAACGTGGGATAAAACACCAGTGTACAGTGCCATATACACCTCAACAGAATGGAGTTGTTGAACGAAAGAACAGGTCACTCATGGAGATGGCGAGGTGCATGGTCAAGAGTCAGGCCTTACCACATAGTTTCTGGCTTGAGGTTGTCATGTGTGCAGCATATGTACTGAACAGGTGTCCCACTAAAGCGCTGCAACCTATCACTCCATATGAGGCTTGGCATGATTGCAAGCCATCTGTTGCTCATCTGCGTGTTTTTGGTTGTTTGGCATATGCATTAGTGCCTGAACAACATCGCAAAAAATTGGATGATTAAGCAGTAAAATGTATTTTTGTTGGGTATAGTTCTAAAAAGTAAAGGCTATCGTCTGTATCATCCATAGAGTAAACGCATTTTGGTTAGCCGTGATGTTGTTTTTGTGGAAGATGTTATTTAGCCATTTCTTTTATGTACTAAGGAGACATCTGTTAGCTCCAAAGACATGTATGATACTTTGCTGCTTCTTTTTACAGGTGGACAATCTAGTGCTGGTCCTAATGAGGCAACTTCTCAGCCTTTGTAGGTTTCATGTGATGATGCGGATAATTCCATTTTTGATGCAGATGTACATGATGCACTTATTGATGAGAGAGCTGATATTGAGCAAGCAAGAACTATGCCAAAATGGATGGTGCAGACCTTGCGTGACAGCAAATTAGATGCACCTATGTCATATCGTACTCCTTCAGGCTCTCATAGTGCCTCTTTTGCATCAGATTGCTATGCTATGGTTGCATCTAGTCTCTATGATGAGAATGAGCCCGTTTCGTTTGATGAAGCACAAAATTCAAAAAATTGGATGGCTGCTATGCAATCTAAATATGATGCTATAATGAAGCGCAGACGTCTAACTCCAACATACAGAGGCACACAAATAACACAAGGAAGAAGAAGAATCTTGGAGCACAACACATGATACTGAATGTATTATTCAGTTAATGTACAAAAGATTAGTGATCCGTTAGGGTTCTATGTGTATATACAAGACAGGGAATAAAAACCCTCCTAAAAGATTGGAAAAAGGTGCCTTGGGAGTCCTAATGTGTTCACACACATCACTACCAATATATATCAACATTTCACCTCCCACCAAGTCTAGATAGAGTTTTGGAAGGCCCTAGTGTGACTTCCTTCCCTTCAATGGACTTTCCCTTCTCATCTAAACAATAAAAAATCAATTCCATGATGTTTTCCCAATCAACAAGATAGGGAAATGAAGGGAATTCAAGAATCTCCCAAGCCTTCATCTACTTTTTCTCTATATTTGTTGCACATATGGAACCAAATCAACACGATAGGGAAATGAAGGGAATTCAAGAATTTCCCAAGACTTCGTCTACTTTTTCTCCAGATTTGTTGTATATATGGAACCGTTTCAGAAGGGCTGAGAAATCCCAAAGTTGGCACGGGGATCTTGCCTGTACTTTCACAAGCATATGCATGTGGACTATCATACCTATAACGACACTCTCACTAGTAGGGTTATCCTCTTTCCTAGTATATTATTCATCTTGGGAACTTTTGTCGTTTGATTCCTTCATGTATTTTGCTTGATTGAAACCTCTAGGTTGTTCCATTAAGTTAACTTTCTTGTTTGGATTGTTGGCTCCTTGTTTTGTATTAATTTTGTTGAGTCTTTTTTTTTTTCCTTTTCTTCCTTTCAATGAGAGAATCTATTGTTGCCGGTAGTTTTTGTGACAAATTTTGTTTGTTTCAATTGAAAAATAATTTTTGTTAAGCCACACAAAGCAACTAATGATTGTTCTAGGGTCAGAACCACCAATAGCACTGGGGTGGGAGATTGGTCAGCATGAGCCCAAGATTGAGATTTGTCCTTTTGAGCTCCTTCCATAGGGGACACTCCTTGATTATGTGGCCCTTAGTTCCACCATGCTGGAAATAATTGGGAAGATTCTTGAAGGTAACCTCTTGTTTCAACAACTCTTCTTTGCCTATGTTGATGTTCATTGACCTTGATAGATATTTTCTCAAGTCCACCTCTACACAAATATGAGGGAGACATACAAAATTCAACAAAGTGAGGGACCCTCTCATAATTTTTATATCCATGTCTCTTTGCTGGTGAAAGCATGATCACTTGAGGTCAAAATTTCATTGATGGAGCTATAAATATAGAGTGGTAGGTTTGGGCGATCTATCCATAGTGGAAACTACATGGGTTTGATTTCTTAGGTAAGAAGTCAGGAAACCACTTAAAGAGAGACATTGTCGTTCTTTGAATTTGCCAAGTGTTTATGTGGAAGGCATGAGAGGCTATCCCTTTACTCTCAAAGACTATTAGGACATGATTTTTTGGTAGGAATTGGCATTTCCTTACCATGATTCCCCTTGGATAGTACCAATGAGCCATATGCATTTGAGATCGTCTTGGGTTTTAGTGACATGCCCTTGGGAATGAACATCACTTACGGCTGAAGTCCAAACAAAGGAGCAAAGGTCCCATTGCCAAACCTTTCTCCTCTATGCTTGCATTACCCACCACAAGACATAGAAAAGCCATAGCTCACTAAGCATGACACTTTCAAGAAGCAATCAAAAGGGAAAAACGAAAAAACTTCTCTAAACTTAGAACATGAATCTGAAGTGTTCCAAAGTTGAACTATGCAATAAATGTTGTTGCCCCCATTCTACAGAATGCAAAACTTAGGTGTATGCTGAGGATCCGTGGTAAGCGGATATCAGTTTGGATCCTAAATTGAGATGTCTAGGGTTTAAAATTCAGAGTGTGACTTGATATATAACCTTTTGAAAGTGGGGGACAAGAGGGTATTTAGGGTGTATGAGTTATTGTTTCAATATTTTAAACCTAAATAAAAGAGTAGGTGGATGATCGAAGTTCCAAAAGAATATAACCTTTTGAAAGTGGGGACAAGAGGGTATCTAGGGTGTATGAGTTGTTGTTTCAATATTTTTAACCTAAATAAAAGAGTAGGTCGATGATCGAAGTTCCAAAAGAAAAAATCAGACTTGCGAAAGTTTATCTTCTAACACTCATTGGAGGAGAGGTGCTCTCATGCACATGTGCAAGGAAGAATGTACTCCTGTCATCGTTGGATGTTGTGATAAGAATGTACTCCTGTCATCGTTGGATGTTGTGATGGAGTTCTTGGAAGAGTGTATGCTCATACACTTGTCAAAGGTCTCTTTTATTCTTTGTGGAGGTTGCCTTGGAGTTCCTCATTAGCCTAAGCATCTCTTCATTAGCTATTCTCTTATTCTTCACTTGCTCTTTCGTAGCCGTGGGTTATGAATTTTTGTTTTTTTGTCACTTTTGTAGTTAATTTTAGAGGGATCCCAAATCGAAAAGGGATCGCGATTCCCAATTCCATGTTTGCACACTCTCATACGCGTGGTTAGATAATGAGCAGAAAATCATGTACGTTTCGACGCTCTAAATGGAAAAAGCTTCTGTGCAGCTCCACTTCTGGCACAATTTCTCACTAAAGACAAAAGCTACGTGCTACAGGGAATGGAGAAGAGGATTAATGCAGACCATGGATGGAGAAGAGGATTAATGAAGACTACATGTCACGATCCTCTACTGAAATACAGAGAGAGAGAGATAGAGGGAGAGAGAGAGAGAGAGACGATGGACACACATGATCTCCAACATGTGAAGCGTTTGGAGATCGTGGTCGCCATGTGGAAGACTCTATCAATGCATATATGATATCATATCCATAAGGTTCCCTGGGCCGCACATCTCTCTCTCTCTCTCTCTCTCTCTCTCTCTCTCTCTCTCTCCACGCGCGCGTATAGAGACACACACTATATACATGCCTGCAGCCTCATTGTTTCGTGTTGCTCTTTTTGATTCGCTTTAGAAGACAGAGATGATCTGTGCGTTTACTTTTTCAAAGGACTTTATTTTTCAAAGCTTGGAACAATTCCTATTGCACGAGCTCTCTGGCGCAAACACGAAAGATGCGGAATGTATCTCTTCTACTTCTTGGATCCTGAATCTTGAAGCTCTATTGTTTATCGGATACGAAGCTCTCGTCTTTCAATGCGAAATGAAGAGATTCTCTCATTTAAAAGCAGTCTTCTTGATACATCGCGATACTGGTTAGTAGAAATCGATGTTTTCAATCATTCGAGTGTTTTCTACACGGAGAAGAAGCCGATTTCGTGGTGTTTGTTACATTAATAAACTTGTTCACAAAATTATGAAATAATGGAAAAAACTAGTGGATCTATGTTGTGTCTGCGGGATATTGTTTTCCCGTTCTGTGCATGGGAGAATGCTCGATCTCAGGTCAAGATTGTCAATTGCGATTCTTTCTTTTTTTCAGTACCTATATTCTGAATAGATAGAGATATAAATTGTCTGGATGATGCATCTGCGACAGATCTGAGTTCCTTTTCCACTATCTTATTTATCTGACATTCTATAACAATACAGTACATAGTACAGCCTGATTGCCGCTGCTGCAGAGTTTCTCTTTTCGGCACGAGTATGGAGTAAAACATGTGAAGCTTAGGTGCGTTAAAGGTTCGTCATCTCCGCTAAATAAACTCTAGCTGGCGTTGTACATGACCAGATTGAGCAATGGAGGAGACGACTCCGATTTGGAGCAGGCATGGCTCAAAGTCTCAGCACAGCATGAGCTCGTCTTCAAGCTCTTCAAGCTTACGTCTCCTCAAGACAACACTTCCAGAGAGCGCGCAGAAGTGGTTACCCAATGAAATTCTTTCCTCTCCAGCCAGGCCATCTGTTGCCATTAAGGAGTTGCTCATGCGCAAATATGGGATTACAGATCTACATTGGGCGGCCATCACAAAGTCCATATTCGAGGCAGGAGACCTTCTCAACAGGGGTGTAGATGTGCACAAGACCACTCTGTCTGCGAGTCGCCGATCTAGTGAGGATGAGAAGGAGATTTCGGGTGTTACAGCCCTATTCTGTGCTGCAAGGTCAGGACATGCAGCTATGGTAGAGCTGCTTCTTGAGCATGGTGCTGTTGAAGACATTCTTAAACCAGGTAGCAAGGGGGATACTTCCCTGCATGCGGCTGCACTGAGTGGAGATTTGGAAGTCATGCAGCTAATGCTGCAGGCATTAGCTAGTGTGCCTCGCAAGGGCAGAGCTGTAGATGAAAAAGGCCACAAGAAGAGGACTCCCTTGCATTATGCAGCTGGTTTAGGCGATTTACGTATCGTAAAAGCTCTTCTTCAAGCAGGAGCGGATAAGTCTGCCAAAGATGCAAGTGGGGCTATACCGCTGCATTTTGCTGCAGGATGGGGCAACAACGTTGAATGCATAGATCAACTTTTGGGCACTTCAGATTCATGTGTGAATGAGGCAACTGATGATAAAGACTGGACTGCCTTACATTATGCAGCAGCCAATGGCCAAGTAAACATTGTTAAATGGTTGCTGAACAAACATGCTAACATCAATGCTGTTGACAAACATCATGGAAACGCTCCACTACATTTGGCAGCAAGGCGCCCTGACATAGTTAATGCCCTCATATCTGCAGGAGCTGATATCTGGCTTGAGAACAAGTACAAAGAGAATGCAATTGGTCTTGCACATAAACAGAAGGACTCTGCTGCTGTCAGAGCTCATATACAAGCAATCCAAGAGGTAATGCCTAGGGATGTTGTGGATCCTTTTGAGAATCATGGGAAAAATGGATCTACTCTGCTTCATTACGTGTCTGCCTATGGGACAGAAAAAGACATGGCATGGATTGTTAACCTCTCAGCATTTCAGGAGGAGATCACAAGTTCTCGTGTTGGAGAGGATTTCAAAGTTAATGTAAGAGATAATGATGGACAGACTGCCCTACATTGGGCAGCTGCATTTCATAATTTCCATGCTCTCCGCATGCTTACTGAAAATAGAGCTGAGCTTGATGTGTTGGATAATGAGGATAGAAGTGTCTTATGCCTAGCCATCGCTCACAGTGAATCGGCTTCTGATATGGCCTTCATTCATAGTTTTCTTGCTTTACCTACAGTGAGACCTCAGATACAGAGATGGGTCAACCATGATGAAGCGATTGGATGGATGAAAGAGTATTATGTTGTTCATAACTTGCAAACATCTATGGTCTCTAGGCTATGGAAGCTCCGTGGAACACGAGCTATTATGCGGCATCGAATTGGCAAAGTGCTCCAGCAGCTGAGAAAGTTGATCAGTGTCCCTCGGAAACGAACTGCTTCTGTCCAAAGATCTAAAAGTTTCTCTTCCAAGTCAACATTCAAGGAACCACGACTATCGCCTCGAAGTGGGTCTGCATACCATATGATGAATGATTTGCCGCCAATATATTTGGCTCTTCATGCAAAAAGAGATGACATAGCTAGGTTCATCCAAGAACATGTCAGAGGACTTGCCTGGCAGGATGCTGCCATTAACTGGAAGAGCGAGGAGACTGAAAGGACAGCTCTCCATTGGGCTACCATTCTTGGTGAATCAGACATAGTCTCCAATCTCTGTACCGATAAGTTGTATAGTGAGTACTTGAAACCTAATGTAGAGGATCGGTATGGAAAGACACCACTGCAATATGCAAAGGAGATGAATCAAGCAGGAATGGAGAAGCAGTTGCTGGAGCGAAAAGATGTTAAGAACCATCTTGAGGGGTTGTACAGGGATAGACAGGTGTATGTGGATGCAGCAAATGCAGTCCTAGTTGCAGCTGCACTGATTGCAAGTGTGACGTTTGCTGGATGGCTTCAACCACCATTGAACTATGTCTCATATTATGACATGCCTCTTCAAGGTGCTCCAGATGGCTCCTATGCATCTTATGCAGCTGTGAAGCAGTATGTTGGAGTGGATGTGTTTTGGAGTTTTAATAGCCTCTCTTTCACTTTTGCAATAGCGACAGTGCTTGCAGGTTTGGTGGGTGTAGTGCCTATCCCCAATCGATATATAGCCACCACAGTGGTACATTTAAGGAAGACACTGTGGGTGGCCTCCATAATGCTTGCATTATCCATTGTTTTTGTTTTGGGTGCATTTGCAGCTGCTGGATTCACAGTTTTGCCTCCTATATTCAAGTACCGGGCTAACATGGTAGGCACTTTTGCATTAGGGGGCTTACCCTGTGTCTTGTTATTGGGCTGGTTTTTGGGAATTTTATGTATTTCAAGAGAACGTCCACCACCTGAACCCTTCTCTGAACCACCACCACCTCCACCACCACCTCGTCGGCATGTCCCCTCCAGGTCTCGGCCTTGGGAAATTGATGACCATATAGCCTGGTCATCTTTCCCTTGACACCTTGATGTCAACCTTCATACATATTCCTTACATATTCTTCACAACTGAAGGCACCCTGCTCCTTTGAAAAGTCAGCTCCTATTCTTTAATATTCAGTGTGCCTGATACATCATTAGTTGAATGGAAAAGCTCTGGCTGACTATTTCTCAGCGTAGAATGATATGTTAAGATTGCCAGCTGCAGTGTATCAAAAGAAACCTTTTATAAGGGAACACACCTATCATTATTGTATACACGTACTTCTGTAATGTGCATAGTCCCCTCTTTGGCTCCCTTTTTAGAGGCCATTATATCACAGCCATGATACGTTTCTTCGTTTCCCTAATTGGAGTTCTATGCTCATAAGGCATTAATATGTTGTGCACAGAAAGCTCTTGGAGAATGTACTAAAGCTGAGAATAGTTCTACACCAACGTAATCATAACATCTTGACGGTAGACATTTCTTTCTACACATGGAAGGTCGTTTGTTGGGATTGAAATTTAAATATCCTCATACCGGAGTAATGTCAATGCTTATGTTTAGTGAAGAACAAAGAAAGGCAACCACGGTATTAGCTTTCAAATTTAGTCACCTCGGTCCTCAGCTACGAAGTCCCGTTCTATTAAAAGAATTTAAAGTCTCAGATAGTATGTAATGAACTTTTAGCAATTTGCAGCTTACAAATGCAAGTTGACAGTTAAGTAGTTAAGTTAGCATGCTATTAAAAGATGATGCCTTAACCATTGAACAAAATCTATCTTTACAATGTTTCTCATAATATGGATTGGGATTCTTTTTTATTTGCTTTTTTGAAGGTTGAGTAGTTATTGCAAGATTGAGAACCTTCTTGGATGAGCTAACCACCATATGTAAACACTTTCTTTAGAGTTTAAAATTCTACTAGAGTTGGAGCCTAAGGAGGGCCCACATGCAATAACTCAATGCAATATGCCCACATATATGATAGAGGGGGTTGACTTAGCACTTTGGACATTCACACCTATTGAGGGAAAGGGATTATCATCTATAACACAAACAATTGACATCACTTGTTGAAAATCAAACAGGAAATACTTTGAAGAGGCTAAGGTCAGATGGAGGGGGAGAATATTTCTCCCATGAATTTGATACCTATCTCCAAAAGAGAAAGTTTGAGTGAAGATATGAAGTTCAATGACAATATTAATGCATTTGATGCAGTCAACGAAAGCCTTTGTCCTTGCTATTTGAACCTGTATGTAACTCTAGTAGTTCTAAATATAGAAGTGTCTAAATCATATCATTTCCATCTACCATTCCCTCAAAAGGAGTGTTCTAAATCCTTGAAGATCGTATGCTTCACCTTTGCATATTAAGGCTTAGAACCTTAGTTTATGACATTTGTTCCCCTTAGTTCAATATTGTATTCAAAATGGCATTTGAAGGTGTATTCTCCTATTGGCCTTTGTGTATCTTTTACATAGTTATCAATAACTGATGTTCCCCATCCTTCCCATTAAGAAGTCTCTTGTGAAGATAAAGCAAAATTGCCATACTATATGTTGGAGTTCGAGGTCTACGGAAGTATAGAAAAAATGCAAGGAAGAAGAAAAATCTTGGAGCACAACACAACACTAAATGTATAACCAAGTGAATATAAAAAGATAAGTAACCCGTTAGGGTTATCGGCATATATAAAGTCAGAGGAAAAAATCTCCTAAAGAGGGAAAAAGACCTTGACACTCCTATGTGTGCTCACACACATCACTACCAAAATATATCAACAAATACCCTCTAGGAGTGATGTAGTGAATAAGAGTTGGCACTCATGTATAAGGAAGTGCCAAACTATGTGGAAAAAGATCAACCCACAAAAAGAAGCCCAAAGTTTTGCAGAAAGATTCAAACTTCTCCCTAGGCATAGCCTTTGTGAAAAGGTATGCAACATTATCTTGCATGGGCACATAAGCCAAACTCATCTCTCCAGTAGTGAACCTCTCCCTTTCAACCTGCATACTTTGTTTTCATGTCCTTTGTGCAGAAAACCACATGGCTGTAATACATGCATTTCTTCATGTAAGGCATCATTCAAAAATGAAGTTTTAATGTTGAAAAATGTACATTCCAACCATGATGAGCCGCAAGTGCACAAATGCTTGGAACAGTGATGATTGAGCATGTGGGAGCAAAGGTATCATCAAAACCAATGCCTCTCTCTTGAGTATAATCTTTGGAAACAAGCCTAATGTTATACTTGTCAACTATTCCTTTGTGCTTAGGCTTATATTTCCACTTGTATAACCATTTAATGCCAATGGACTTTTTGCTTAGAGGCAAATCACATAAAGAGTAAGTACCATTCTTTAGAATAAAATTATATTTTGATTGCATAAAAACCATCCAATTTTTTGAATTTTGTGTTTTATTAAAAGAAATGGGCTCATTCTCATTAAAAGGACTAGAGGCAGCCATTGCATAGCAATTTGATGCAAAATGAAAACTATGAGAGCCTCACCGAGTACGACATGACAAAGGTGCATCTAGTTTGCTATCTCTCAAAGTTTGCATCAGCCATTTAGGCATAGTTTTAGCCTCTTCTATGTTAGTTCTCTACTCAACAAGTGCATGAGTAAATATGCATCAGAAATGGAATGATCTCCATCATTTTGTGGAGCCTATAAAGGCTGAGAGATCGCCTCATTCGGACCAACACTTGATCGACCATCTGTAAAAAGAGGAAGAAAAGTTTCATACACATCTTTAGAGCTAATTGTAGTCTCCTCGGTACATGAAAGTAATGATTGAATTGCATCTTCTACAAAAAAACAGCATGGCTAACCAAAATGTGTTCCATCTGTGGATGATACATGCGATAGCCTTTTCTTTTAGAACTGTACCTGACAAAAATACATTCCATTGCATTATCATCCATTTTCTTGCGTTGGTGTTCAAGCATTAATGCATATGCTAGACAACCAAAGATACACGGATGAGCAATAGATGGCTTGCGATTATGCCAAGCCGCATATGGAGTGATTGATTGGAGTGCTTTGGTGGGACATGTGTTAAGTTCATATGCTATAAACATTATAATCTCAAGCGAGAAGCTATGTGGTAAACCCTCAGTTTCAACCATACACCTCACCATCTCCATGAAAGATCCATTCTTTCCTTAACCAAATCCATTTTTTTGAGGTTTATATGGCATTGTGCACTAATGGTTTATCCCAGGCTTAGTAAAAAATGCGTTAAATTATAGAAGACCTGTATTCCCCCCTCGATCAAAATGGAGGGCACCCAATTTACATATTTCAACCATAACAAAAAACTCTTTGAAGCACCTAAACACTTCGGACTTTGGTCTCAATGGACACACCCAATGCATGCTTGGAAATCATCAATAAAATTCATGAGGTAAAGGTAATTCCCAAAAGAAGGTGTTTGCATAGGACCACAAATATCATTATGAACAAGTTGAAATAATTAGCAATTGGAACTGAATCAATCATCTTTTGGGAAGTATTTTTCCCAAAATATAACCTTCATAAACATGTTTCCAAGGTGCCTCAAGCTTGGGTATAGATGAAACCATTTTAGATTTCTACATGCATAACAAACTAGCAAAATTTAGATGACCAAAGCATGTATGCCAAAGCTTTGTATCTGAGATAGCATGATACACGTGCTGAATTATTCATAGATTTTTCAAAGTCTATGAGCTTACACAACCCACGACATAAAATGCCAGAAGCAATGGTAACATTGTCATTTGAGAGATCATGAACTATACATTTTCTAGAAGCAATGGTAAGATTGTCAGTTGAGAGATCATGAACTATACATTTGTCATCAAGAAATTAACAACCAAGCCAATCTTGGAGAATGTTGAAATTAAAAAAAAAATTCTTGATCCTTAGCACATATAAAAAATTTGACAATCTAAAAGAACTACCATCAGAAATAGTAACAATGATCTTACCAACTCCCATTACAGGATAAGAGGGGTTGTTAGTACATGTGACAATATTCCTTGTAGGGGTAGACTCAAGTGAACTAAAGAAACTGCATTGTGAGATAATATGTTTGGTTGCCCCACTATCAAAATACCGAACATCTGAGTCTACTAGAGGCATACACTACTCATGTGAAAATGGGTCATATCTTCAAATAGTAGTAAATGTCCATTATTCATTTTGAATAAGATTAATAGATTGTGTTTTAGGTGTAGAGGCCTTTGCAACAAAATTTCTAGCCTCTTTGTTCTTTGCCTCTTTTTGAGCCAATTTAGGACAACTCTTTATGACATGATCATTTTGTTTAGGATATTTGCAAAACTGCTTCAACATTTTTATTTTCTTCTCATCTTTGTCTTCCTTCTTCGACTGTGCAGCATTAGCAAATTTTTGCTTACTATTAGATGAGCTCCATTTTCCTTTGCCCTTCTAACTAGTAAGAAAGCTTGATCTCCAATATGCATAATTGATGTGTTCTATCTAGAGTGATCTTCATACAACAAAATAAAGAATAACTCCTTAAATGTTAAGGCATTTGGATTGCCTTTCATCATTAACCAAAGAGTAGAAGCAAAAATCTGAAATGAATTTGGAAGACTGTTCAGAACAATATGCACAAGTGAACTATCTGGTAAGTCTTTATAAGTAGAAATCAATTGCTCCTTCAGATCTTTGATGTTTGTCAAAATATTGTCCATAGAATCTCCTTCTTAATGTGCTTACTCTCCAATTGTTTTCATAGGTAAGAAATACAAGCCTCATTTCTTGCTTGGTATAAAGTTATAAGTGTATCCTAAGCATCCCTTGTTGTTTTGCAAGAGCGAATGTAAGTGATAATGACACATTTGATAGACAAACCTATCAATGCGATAAATCAATGCAATATGCCCACATATACGATAGAGGGGGTAAACTTAGCACTTTGGACATTCACACCTATTGAGGAAAAGGGATTATCACCTATAACACAAAAAATTGATATAAATAATAAAAAAAACTACACATATCTTGGGAAATTTTTGTTTGTGATAGAAAAAAAAGAAACTTATGTAATCATGACAAGTACCTCTCTTTGAGCTCTTTGTTTTAGGCATGCATATTGTTGATATATTTAGGTAGTGATGTGTCTGAACACACTAGGACCGTCGGGGTACTTTTTTCCCTCTTTAGGAGGTTTTTTTCCCTAGCTTGTATACACGCCTATTGCCCTAATGGGCTAATTATCTTTCTACATTCTCTTGTAATACATTCAGTATTGTGTGTTGTGCTCCAAGCTTCTTCTTCTTCCTTGTGCTATTTGCATGCTTCAACAGACATCTAACTCCAACAATTGGTATCAGAGAAGGTTGCCGCTTCATCTAGGTCATCGTCGACACCTCTCCAATTGTAGTCTCAAAATCGCACGAATTTTGATGAGCATTCTCAGTGTGTTTCTGAGATAAAAAATGCTTCGCTTTGTGGTGCCGAAATCGTGATCCAAGCTTGTTTCGGCCTCCGAATGCACTATCACAGTGCTTATGCAGGCTATTTCATCTTTTTGTGCCAAAGGTATATACTAGTTTCGGTTCCCGAGTATAAGCGTCTCAAAGTCTGCTACAGGTTTAGCAAAATTCGTCTGGGCATTTAACTTTTTGAGATACAGTCAATTTTCTGCATGAAGGTATTTTAGTCACCAGCCATGGCTGAAAGCAGTGATGTATTTCGTATGTTGGCTGTTGAGGATAAGTTGGATGGTACCAACTACCCATTGTGGGCTTATATGATGCAACATGTATTGGTTGCAAAAGGACTGTGGAACATTGTGCAGGGTGTTGAAAAACGTCCTATCACACCTACGACTCTTATAACTGCAGGTATTGAAGCTGATGCAGAAGGTGTTAAAGATGATGATATTCTACATATTCGTGTTCATTCTGCGGTTTCTGCTACACCTATTGCAGAGCAAATTTGTTGGGATGGCAGAGATGCCCAGACACATGCATTGATAGCTTTGTCTGTCAAACATGCCATTATTCCTCACATACACTCTTGCAGAACAACTAAGGATGCTTGGGATACACTTACCACATTGTACCAAGCTAGGAATGAGGCTTGTGTTGCTTACCTCCGAAAACAATTGGAGAGTGAGCACATGAATGAAGGTGATTCTATGGACAGTTTTCTAACAAAGATCAAAGACTTGAAGGAACAATTGATTTCTGTTGATAAGGTTATACTAGATAGCTCACTTTTGCAGACCGTTCTGAATGGTATTCTTGAATCATATCAGAGTTTTACTTCTTCTCTTCGGTTGATGATGAAAGGCAATCCAAATGCCTTGTCATTTGAGGAGTTAGTCTCTGTTCTATTGCAAGAAGATTAGTCTAGACAGAACAGGTCCATTATGCGAGTTGCAAATCAAGCATTCCTAGCTAGTCAAAAGGGCAAAGAAAAATGGAGTTCTTCAAGTAGTAAGCAGAAATCTGCTAATTCTCCACAATCGAAGAGGGAAGGCAAAGATGAAAAGAAATAAAAAACGCAGAAATTGTTCTGCAAGTACTGTAAAGGAAATGATCATATCATAAAGAACTACTCAAAACTGGCTGCTAAAGAGGCAAAGAAGAAAGAGGCTGGAATGGTTGTTGCAGAGGCCTCTACACCAATAATAGAGTCTGCTAATCTTGTGCAGGAAGAAGAATGGGTGTCTACTACTGTTTGCAGTTTTGACCCATCTTCTCATGAGCAGTGCATGTCTACAGTAGACTCAGATGTTTGGTACTTTGACACTGGGGTGACCAAACATATTACCTCGCAGCGTAGTTTCTTCTCTTCACTCGAGCCTGCCCCTATAGGGAATACTGTTACATGCACCGACAACTCCTCTTATCCTATTATGGGAGTTGGTAAGATCATTTTGACTACTACTGATGGTAGTTCTTTCACTTTGTCAGATGCTTTATTTGTGCCAGGGATCAAGAAGAACCTTTTATCCGTTTTTGCATTAGCCAAGATTGGCTTGGTTGTGAAATTTGTTGATGACAGGTGTATAATTCATGATCTGTCAAATCGTGATGTGATTATTGCTTCTGGCATTTTATGTCGTGGGCTGTATAAGATCATAGACTATGAAAGATCTGTGAATGATTCAGCATGTGCAATACATGATTCTCAAGCTATGTCAGATGCAAAGCTTTGGCATGCATGCTTTGGTCATCTGAATTTTGCTAGTTTGCTACGCTTGTAAAAATCTGAAATGGTTTCCTCTTTGCCCAAACTTGAGGCACCAGGAAAACATGTTTGTGAAGGCTGTATTTTGGGAAAAATGCAACGTTCCTCATTTCCAAAAGATGGTTCAATTCGGGCTGCTCAAAAATTGCACCTTGTACATAGTGATGTTTGTGGTCCTATGCAGACAGCTTCTTTTGGAAATTATCTTTACTTTGTGACTTTCATTGATGATTTTTCCAGGCATGCATGGGTATATCCATTGAAGGCAAAGTCAGAAGTGTTCATGTGCTTTAAACAATTTTTGGTTTTGGCTGAAAATTTATCAGCATGTAAAATGGGCACCCTCTGTTCTAATTGAGGGGGGGAATATATGTCTTCTCATTTTAATGCATTTCTGGCTGAACGTGGGATAAAACACCAGTGTATAGTGCCGTATACACCTCAACAAATGGAGTTGCTGAATGAAAGAACAAGTCACTCATGGAGATGGCGAGGTGTATGGTCAAGAGTTAGGCTTTACCACATAGTTTCTGGCTGGAGGCTGTCATGTGTGCATCATATGTACTTAATAGGTGTCCAACTAAAGCTCTGCAGTCTATCACTCCATATGAGGCTTGGCATGATCGCAAGCCATCTGTTGCTCATATGCCTGTTTTTGGTTGTCTGGCATATGCATTAGGGCTTGAACAACATCGCAAAAAATTGGATGATAAAGCAGTAAAATGTATTTTTGATGGGTACAGTTCTGAAAGTAAAGGCTATTGTCTGTATCATCCATAGACTAAACGCATTCTGGTTAGCGGTGATGTTGTTTTTGTGGAAGATGCTATTCAACCATTGTTTTCATGTACTAAGGAGACATCTGTTAGCTCCAAAGACATGTATGATACTTTGTTGCCTCTTTTTATAGGTGGACAGTCTAGTGCTGGTCCTAATGAGGCAACTTCTTAGCCTTTGCAGGTTTTAGATGATGATGCAAATCATTCCATTTCTGATGCAAATTTACAGGATGCACTTATTGATGAGAGAGCTATATTGAGCAGTCAAAAACTATGCCAAAATGGCTGGTGCAAACTTTGCATGACAACAAATTAGATGCATCTCTATCATATCGTACTTGTTCAAGCTCTCATAGTGCCTCATTTGCATCAGATTTCTATGCTATGGCTGCATCTAGTCTCTATGATGAGAATGAGTGTGTTTCGTTTGATGAAGCACAAAATTTAGAAAATTGGATGGCTGCTATGCAATCTGAATATGATGCTATAATGAAGAATGGTACTTGGTCTTTGTGTGACTTGCCTCCTGGCAAGAAGGCCATTGGCACTTAGTGGGTTTACAAGCTAAAGCATAAGCTTGATGGAATAGTTGATAGGTATAAGGCTAGGCTTGTTGCAAAGGGTTATGCGCAAGAAAGAGGCATTGATTTTGATGAGACCTTTGTACCTACATGTCGTATGAATACTGTTTGGAGCATCTGTGCACTTGTAGCCCATCGTGGTTGGAATGTACATCAACTTGACATTAAAACAACATTTCTGAATGGTGACTTGCATGAAGAAGTGTATGTTTTTTAGCCTCATGGCTTTGCACAGAAAGGGCATGAAAACCAGGTGTGCAGGTTAAAGAAGGAATTATATGGTTTAAAGCAAGCACCATGTGCTTAGTATGAGAAGATACATGCCTATCTGATTGCACATGGTTTTGAGAACAGTCCAACTAAAAGAACCTTATATGTTAAGTGTGCTAATGATGTGCTTCTGATCATTGTTTTCTATATTGATGACATGCTGCTCACTGGTCCTATTGAGAAGCATATTGCTGATTTTAAGGCTGATTTGCATGCCTCATCTGAGATGTCTGATTTGGGGCATTTGTGTCATTATTTAGGCATTTAGTTTATGCAGTTGATGGTGGAATGGCTTTGCGTCAAAGGAAATATATTGACACATTATTGCAGTGTTTTGGCTTTGATGATTGTAAACCTATTGCCACTCCTATGGAAATAGGTTTATGACTGAGTCTTCATGATACTAGAGATGCATTTGATGCCGTTCTCTATCAGCAGGCAGTTGGATGCTTGATTTACTTATGCATTACTCGGCCAGGTATTCAGTTTGTTGTCTCACACATGAGCAAGTTTATGCAGTGCCCAGGAGTCAAGCATTGGCAGGCGGTTAAGCGCATCTTTTGCTACTTGAGTGGTACTCGGCTACTTGGGTTGTTTTATCCCAAGGGGGGATCACTATCGCCCGATTTGCATGCTTTTTCTGACTTTGATTGGGCTGGTTGCTATGACACTCATGTGTCCACTAGTGGATTTTGCTTCATGCTTGGTAGCTCATGTATAACTTGGTTGAGCAAGAAGCAGCCTATTGTGGCCACTTCTAGTTGTGAGCTTGAGTATAGGGAAGCTTTCACATCGACTGTTGAGTGTGTGTGTCTCAGACACCTTATGGTTGATGTGGGTGTTGGTGAGTCTTTTGCCACCCACCATCTTCACAGACAGTCAAGGCGCATTGGCAGTTGCAAGGAAGCCTATGTTCCATGCTTGCACTAAGCACATTGAGGTGCATTACCATTATGTCAGGGATTGGTTCTCTATTGGGAAGATCAGCTGGGGATATGTGCCCACGCAGGACAACATTGTAGACCTTTTCATGAAGGCTCTGCCTAGGGAGAAATTTGAAGCTTTCCACAAAGCTTTGGGCTTACTTCCTTTTGTGGAGTGATTTCCACATAGCTTGGCACTTCCTTATACATGAGTGTCAGCTCCTCCGCATCACTCCCAGGGGGGATTTGTTGATATATTTAGGTACTGATGTGTGTGAACACACTAGGACCGCCAGGGCACTTTTTTCCCTCTTTAGGAGGTTTTTTCCCCCCCTTCTTGTATATACGCCTATTCCCCTAATGGGCTACTTATCTTTGTACATTATCTAGTACATTCAGTATTGTGTGTTGTGCTCCAAGCTTCTTCTTCTTCCTTGTGGTGTTCGCGTGCTTCCGCAGACGTCTAACTCCAACACATATAGTATACATGAAGCCTTCCTCCTCACCACATGAACCTATATGTGATTCTAGTAGTTTTAAGTATAGAAGTGTACAAGCCATATCATTTGCATCTACCATTCCCTCAAAAGGGTTTTCAAAAGCCTTGAAGATTGTATGCTTCACCTTTTGCATATTAAGGCTTAGGACCTTAGTTTATGACATTTGTTCCCCTTATTTTTATAGTGTATTCAAATAGCATTGGAAGGCATATTCTCCTATTGTCCTTTGTGTACCTTATACGTAGTCATCTACAATTGTTGTTCCCCTATATCCCTCGCATTAAGAAGTCTCTTGTGAAGATAAGCAAGATTGGCATACTCTCTATTGGAGTTTCAGATTCCCAAAAGCACACAAACAATGCAAGGAAGAAGAAGAAGCTTGGAGCACGCCACAATAGTGAATGTATTATCATATGAATGGACAAAGATAATTAATCAATTAGGTGTATATAAAAGTCGAGGGAAAAAACCTCTTAAAGATGGAAAAAGTGCATCAGTGGTCCTAAGTGTGTTCACACACATCAGTACCAAAATATATCAAGAAATCCTCTCTTGGAGTGATGCAGTGAGCAAGGACTTAGGACTCATGTATAAGGAAGTGCCAAGCTACGTGGAAAAAAATCAACCCATAAAAGGAAGTAAGCCCAAAGCTTTGTGGAAAGCTTCAAACTTCTCTATAGGTAGAGCATTTGTGAAAAGGTATGCAACATTATTTTATGTGGGCACATAAGCCAAACTGACCTCCCCAGCAGACAACCTCTTCCTTTCAACCTGCACACTTTGTTTACATGCTCTTTGTGCACAAAACCATGGGGTTTAAATACATACATTTCTTCATGTAATTCATCATTTAGAAATGCCATTTTGATGTCCAAATGATGTACATTCCAACCATGATCAACTCATATCAGCTCTCTCTTCATGAATAAAGTGTATAGTGTATATATAAAATTTTGCTTGATGTCTATTGATAGATTCCACTTAAAAGTGATTCCAAACTTTTAGGGAGTGATTTGAATTTCGAATTAAAATGGATTGTGGTTTTTGGATTCCTATAAATCCATAAAATTTTCTCCGAGTATCTCATTTAAATTTGACTAAGATAAAACTAGACATTAACCTTTGAATCTCATTAAGTAAATGCTACAATGAATGTAAGTTTATGCCTCATGTATCAAGAGAAATATTTTTTGCATAGTTCAAGCACTTAGGCTTGCTTCATGCACCAACAATTTTTTGTGCAAAGCTTCTATAGTGTATGGGTTTTCTGCCATAACTCACTTATAGGGGTAGTGAGGACTATTCTACAAGATTAGGGAACTTATAGCTTCAATAGACTTGGATAACACTACTCTCTCACATACTTGTATACTGCACGATTGGATGAAATAAGAACTTGGAACAAGGAGATGGAAGGAATATGAGTGAGTGAATTATGAATTATGGGTGATAACTATTCTTATAACCTAGAATAGGTATATACACTAAGCCTCACATGGAAGTAGCAATGATTGCCAACCCGTGGTGCACCAACTCTTCTACTTCCACAGAGGCTCTCAAGAAAACCTTATAGGATGAACTCAAATGATAGATCCTATGGGAGAGTCAACTAGTTGAGAGGTTCTTCAGGGAGAAAGATCCAAAGTAAGATCTCTTTAAAAGATACAACACATGTGGTAGTTGATTCTATAGGAAGTACAAAAGATAGAGGAATTCTTCAAGGAGAAAGAGTTGTCAAAGAGGAAACTGATCAAATGCTCATAGTAACAATCTCACATCAGCAATCTCACGACTCTCAATGGCTCCTACAACCACTACTTCTGTCAGTCCTTCTACAACTCTACCTTGCCCTGCCGATTGCCAAACCCTTAGTTGCTTCTTTAGGTAGTGTTTCGATGTTGGTGTCTCTTGATCACTCGATCCCCCAAGCTCAATAATTTGTGCTCAAATTTCCTCATGATTCTAACCTTCTACGATCATGACCAGTGCATTTATGTATATGATTATCTCAATCTCTCTCTCTCTCTTGCTGTCACTCTTTGCATCACTCTATCTATGATATGAATGTATATTTATGCATGTGTCTCTCTTTCTCTTCACTCTTCTTATATAGAGGAGGGGGAACTTGGTCCATCGAGCATCTTCATGGCTCTTGCTCACAAAACCCCATGCTATACCATCATGATTCAAGATGTCGTTGCAAGGAACTGAAGTTATGCACGAGTGAGATGATGAGGGAATATCCTTTAAGATTGTTGCATTTGTCCAAAGAGGTGTAGCAAGTGAGAAGAATATCATTCATGGCGGGAAGGACATGATATAGTTAAGAGGATGGATTTTACTAGTTGCTATGGGAGCATGAATGTTGTCAAAGTTTTTTGAGAAGGGAGGACATAGTCATAATGATTTTGGCAAAACTAAAATTTGGTGAGGGGATCCATTTTGTGTGAAGAGACATGTTAGAGATTCTACATATAGGCTTGGAATATATATTTTTGTGAACAGGTAAATTTTGTATCCAATGGAGAATTCATTTTCCCTTGTGTTGGGATGTATTAGTTTTGAAGGATTTTTATTCTTCTTCTTTTCTTAGTGGAAAATTCCACTATGGATGCTTGGTTGAGATAACTTTAAGATAAAATATTTTCCTTATTAGCCTCTTCAAAGTCATCATTGAAAATTCATTATCGTCATAGTACAAGCCATCTATCTCTTATTCATCTTTTCCTCAAAGTGTTTCCTCATTTAAATTTCATCTTTTCAAGAGGTCTAAAAGAAGTATCTAAGAGTGCTTCATGCATTTGACAAAATTTGACAACCTTATCTAGAGGAGTTTTTGTGCATCTCCATTGACTTTGGTCTTGATAGGTTTATCTAATTCACTGATGAATCCACACCTCTTTTGAAAATCATCAAGCCCTTTTGATTTAAGGATAATATCTTGATACTGAGGAAGATATGTGGATAAGGGCAGATCTCTTTGCTTGAACGTAAATATTCCTCCTAGTTATAGTATTGCATAGAACAAGAAAAGCAAAGAGGAGCTACAAAGTGGAGAGGAAGCTTAAAGAAAGATTACTCTTTTTTTGAAGAAACAACTATTTAATATAAACAAGGCCCATTCAAAAGTATAGCAAGCCTTGTAAATGGAGTTGCGGAGTTCTCTAGTTGCATAATCACAACCATGTATAGTAGTTTTGTAGCAATTTTTCTCTATTACTAATTTTTAGAAGTGTTTGCTCCATTGATGTGAAGGATTCAATTTAGGTCATATGTATATAATTCAATATCTTTTCATTTTAAAGAAGTTCTTGTCATTTTGAAGAAGTTCTTGTAATTTTGAATAGAGAACTTGAAGAAGTGTAGTACCCTAACTTGTCTTTCTTGATATCTTTTCTCCTTGGTATGGTATGGAATGCATTCTAAGTACGCTTTCTACCCCCATCCCTTTTTTTATCATTCTCTTCTATATTCTAGGTGTTAAGAGTTTCTTAGTGTAGGTAGGTAATCCTGAAATTTGGTTTATTTTCCATAAAGTGAAGCACATTTTCAACAAAAGCATCTTGTTATGAGCTTCAAAATGAACCCACTATTGACTATATTTTGATATTTGACCTGTGAGATTTTTAATTTCTAGTGTTGGCTATTGTGTATGTGTTGGAATGCATGGGTTAGCGATTAGACATGGTGTGAGTATGTTTACTTTCTTAGGTGCCTCTTTTTGCATTCCATGCATCAACCATCACCGAGATACATGTTTCTATGCTCTTGATTGAGTCAGCTCTCAACTTGAAAATTTAGCATGTTTAGTTCAAGCCACCACTTGATTAAGATCATAGGACATGTGCTAGCTAGGTAGCATCACTTATCAATGAGTGCTCTATGTCTTTCATGATATTGCACTTGCCATACAACTAGCTACTTAGTTAGGTGTGTAGTGAGTTTCATTAGAGTTAGTGTAATTAGGACTATAGGAGAGTAGAATGAGGTGAGCTAGGGAGCATTTGTGATAGTTTCTTAGATTTACCATCATCTATAAGATAGAAAAATTTTTTGAGTCTTTGGGAGCACACATACCTCTAGAAACCCTAGTGCTTCTTGTTTATGTGTATTCAGTAGCCAAACGGGGAGAGAGAGAGAGAGAGAGAGGAATTTCTCAAGCTTGGTAAAACTAGCATATTGCATCTAAGAGGCTAAAATTTGAGGCCTAAGTTCATGTCAGATAAGCTCTTCAAGATTCTATATTCAATGTCTGAAAAACAAAGCTTTTGAGTGAATAGTGAGAAAATCTACGTACTACAATGCTCCTTTTCAGTTATACAAATATTATTCTTGAGAGCTAAGCACATGAAAAAATAGAGGAGAGAGAGAGAGAGAGAGAGAGAGAGAGAGAGATAGAGAGGAACCCAAATATCTAAAAATGTTTCAATTTGGATGATTAAAAACCCAAGTTTCATGACACCTGCATTGAGTAAGGTGTGATAACAACTAATTCCTTGAGTATCATGGTGCCTGACACTTACGAAGTGCCACCAACACTTGGGTAGGTATCATGGGTTTCTAGTATCATTGTCATCTAAGGGGCATGCAACTTTCTAAGTTTCATCAACATCTCTCAAGTATCATGAGGCTTGAGGATTATTATCAACATTTTGAATGTATCACAACACCTGCTAGGTAGGATTAAGATGCTTGTATTGTCGACATCTGCTAGGTGTCATGTACTCCAAGTATCACTAATAATTGTTGAGTGTTGTGACATTTGGTAAGTCAGATGAAGCTCAAGTCTCACTGATACTTGGCTAGTATCAAGACACCCATCAAGTAATGCAACATTTATCAAGTCTATATACATTGGTAGCATAGAAGGATATGAAATGCAATGTTTGGCTGACGTGGAAATTTCACTTCACGTTGGACATTAAGTATGCTGGTGAAATTGATCATGTGTGATGATGAAGATTTTTTACAAGAGATAATACTAGGCCAAGAGTGGCTTTATAGTCACTCTTTCAGATTGAACATTGCCCAAGGCACACTATCTACTATAGTCAATGGTAAACAAATACTTACTTTCTTAGAAGACACATCTTTAGCCCCAATGGACAATTCAAGATGACTTGTCCATGTTTCTCAAGAACCACCTTCTAATTCCAAGTACACATCATAGCTGAAAGATTAGCAATTGGAAGAGTGTAGAGTGGGACAATGACTTAGGGATCACTTCGTTCTAGATCACTCAATAGAAGATGAAGGCACTTTGGACTTTGTAGATCCAAGACGTGACATTGAATTTCAATTTGAGGAAGAAGTGGACATGATTTTGCAAGAATTTGAGGAATTATCACGAGCAAATCACTCAAAGAATCTAAAGGGTGCAATAGAGTAAGTACAAATAATGGTTCCCAAAGAGGAAGATAACCTCCTTGAAGTTATAATCCTAAACTATGATAAGAAAAAGGAGGCAAGGAGTTACAATTTTTCATAGTTATGGTACAATTACAAAATTGCCCCTTAACTAGACCCTATTATGGTACACTAATGCAAATCTGGATGCCAAAAAAAGTTTCTCAATCCCAAGCACAAGGAATACCCATGTGGATATGAGAGACCCATTTACCTCAAGAAACTCAACCTAGCCTACCTTCAAGGAAAACACCACAATAGAGATGGCCTAAAGCTCATTACAATTCTCTCAAGCACAAGTCTATATGGTTCCCATAGGAACAACATTGGAAAGGGCCCAATACATGAAATATTCGGGTGCCACAACAATAATTATGATTAGATTTTTGTTCCTAAGATACATACTTCTATGTCAGTTTAGGGTATCCCATCATCACGCTAGCAACAAAAGAAGAAGAACCAAAGAAAGAAACTAGCTCTTGCTAAGATGCAAAAACAAGGGGCACACAATATAGAACTAAGACAATGTGCAAAGAAACCATGCACAATAAAGAGAATCTAGATACCCAAATCCCAAATTCAATTTTTCAAATGACTCTAGGTATACTTCAATGCCAAAGAATTCCAATTTCATTGATGAGAAGCAACCACAAGGTCACACCAACGAGTTAAAAGATGAAAAACCAAAATCACACACAACCCAAAGCAAGTGAAGCAAATATAGATGAACAATTCTTGAATTCAATCGTCAAAGGATGGTAGATATGTTCGGAGGCCCAAGAAAAAGAACATTCACTCTCAAGGAGTCAAGACTTCAAAACGACGACATAACAAAAAACTTCTTGAAAGGTAATGGAGTCCTACACTAAAATAGTTCCTATGGTGGCAACCTTAAATCAAGAGACCCATTGTATAACAAATAACAAAATTTATCAATAGAAACCAAGAAAATATGGGTTGCCAAAAGGCTTCCTCAAAGGTAATGTTGACAGGAGAGAAAATCTAGGAACAAGTGCTACGTCGAATGTTGAAGTTGTTGAGTCGGATTGTTATTGACTCGGAATTGTGCTGAGTCTGTGTTTTGGTCACTCCAAATTTTAATAAATAGTTACTAATTAGTTACTAGTTCATGTCGCGTGATTTTTGGTCATTGTTTCTTGTTTGCGCAAATATCAAAAGGGAAGGAGAAGCGTCTTTCAAGAAGATCGAGAGAAGAGAGAAGACAAAGAGCCTAGATAAAGTCGAAAAGACTTTGTTTTACACGACTAAGCAGGCTGTACGCAGTTTAGGCTTTCCAATACTATTAATTTAGAGACGTGTTGCGATTACTTATCTTGTAATTCTATAATTTTTTTGAAGAACTTTAATCAATATATTTTGTAAGAGGATGAACTTCAAGAGGTTAATTTAGGAACGCATGCTGAACCAAAGATGGTGAGAGGCAGCAAAAAATTAGAAGGCTAGTTCTTGGAAGATGTGATTTGTTTGCTAAAGGACTATGTTGATGTCTTTGCTTGGGACTACTCAGAGGTGAAAGGTATAGACCTAGATCTACATCAACATAGGATAAATTTAAAGAAAAATACAGTTTCGATTGTGCAGCAAAGCTATCGGATAAATCCTAATTTTGCTAAGGAGGTTAAGGAAGAAATTGATAAGTTATTGGCAGTAGGATTTATCAAACTTGTTAATCAGGTCACATGGTTGTCTCCTATTATAGTGGTTCCTAAAAAGAATGGGAAGTTGAAAATCTGTGTTGATTATAGAAAATTAAATGGAGCAACGAGTATGGATCCCTTCCCTATGCCATTTTGTGATGCTTTATTGGATGCAATCTAGATGTGAAATGTATAGATTTCTAGATGGATTTTTTAGCTACAATCAAATTTGTGTTGCTGAGGAGGATTAGCAAAAGATTGCATTTATTATAGAGTTTGTGCTTATGTGTTCACAGTCATGAGCTTTGGATTGAAGAATGGACTGTCTTCATTCAATTATGTGGCACATAAAGTGTTTGAACCTTATTTATAGGATTTCATGCAAGTCTTTGTGGACAAATTTTCAGTATTTGGGAAAAAGGTACAACACCTGCAACATCTGAAAACTTGTTTTGATAGATGCAGGAAATTCAGGATGGTGCTCAATCCATTCAAGAGTGTCATGTTGTGAAGGGTGGCATTTTATTAGGTCATGTTATTTCTCAAGAGGGAATGGCTATTCATGTTAAAAAGATTGAAGCCATTAGGATAGCAAAAGCACCGACAAATGCGAAAGAAGTAATGAGGTTTGTCAGACAAATCAAGTGGCATGCTAGGTATTTGAGGTACTTGGCTAATATATCATTACCTCTAACTCATTTAACAAAGAAAGATGTTCCATTTCTATGGGCTGAAGCTCAAGAAAAAGCATTTGAGTTACTGAAAAAGATGGTTTTAGTAGCACCAATTTTGCAGTCGCCAAATTGGTCTTTGCCATTTCATATATCTGTTGATGCATTAGATGTAGTAGTTGGTGCAGTGTTGATGCGCCAGAAAGAAAAAGGATGGTATAGACCAGTGTATTATGCTAGTAGGGTGTTGTGCTCAATCGAAAGAAATTATCCAGTGACTGAAAGAGAAGCATTAGCAATGGTGTATGCTCTAAATAAATTTAGACATTATTTATTGGCCTATAAAGGAATCTTTCATGTTGATCACCACGATTTAGTGTATTTGATCCAAAAGTCGTTATTAACAGGAAGCTTGGCAAGGTGGATGCTTCTATTGCAGCAATTTGATTTTTTCATAATTCATACTCCAGGTAAAGGACATGCAATGGCAGATTACTTCAACAGATTGGAGTCAGGCAAAGCACCGATAGGTGTCAATGATCAGTTTCCAGATGCAGAGTTATTCAATGCACAAATTGTCGAATCTGATTCTTGGTATGAACAATTATTAGTGTTTCTAACAGATGGAGCATTACCTCAACATTTTACACCTGATCAGAGGAAGAAGTTTAGTAGACCATATTTGGTTATAGTTGGTGCATTGTATAAGAAAGGAGTAGATCAGGTCATTAGAAGGTGTGTACTAGATTTTGAGCAACCAGCTATTTTGTAGGAAGCACATTCAAGTGCAACACGAGGAAATTTGTTAAGTGATATTACATGGAAAAAGATTTTACAAGCAGGATTGTGGTGGCCTATAATATTAAAGGATGCTCATGAATTTTCTAAAATGTGTGTGCTTTGTCAAAAAACAGGACAAACAAGTAGTTCGAATCGGATGTCTGATCATCCTGTTTTGCCATTGTATCAATTTCAAAAGTGGGGCATGGATTTTGTCGAGCCTATAAAGCCTATTACTTAGCATGGTAGTAGATATATTTTAGTAGCTATAGATTATTGCACGACGTGGGTGGAAGCAATAGCATTGACAGACAATAAGGCAACAAGTGTTGCAAAGTTCCTCTACCACAACATCATGACTAGGATTGGTTGTCTCGTTGAGTTAACAAGAGGAGCTCATTTCCTTAACAAAGTAATTTCAGAATTAACAAGAACACATCTAATTATGCATAAAAATTCTACAGCATATCATCCTCAAGCAAATGGTCAACCGAAAAACACTAATAAGATTTTGCTGCGTATTCTTAAAAAGTTAGTGCATGAAAATTAGAAAATTTTGGATTTGTTGCTTGATTCAGCATTATGGTCATTTCAAACAACTTTCAAAGTGACAACAGGCATGCCACCATTTAGATTGGTTTATGGCTTGGAAGCAGTATTTCCAATGGAGTTTGTGGTTCTGAGTTTGCAAGTTACAATAGAAAAGATGTCACTTGAAGTATCTGTCAAACATCGAAGTAAGTATGCTCTTCAATTGGAGGAAGATCATTTAGTTAGTGCATACATAACTGAGGTAATTCAAAGAAGGAGACAAGCTTGGGTCAATATGAGTGTGAATGTGAAATTCAAGGTATTTCATGTTGGATATTGGGTGATGGTCTACAACTCCAAATTAGGGCCACATCCAAGAAAGCTCACCTTGCGGTATAAGGCTCCAAATAAGATTGTGCAGGACCTAGGACAATGAACCTTTTTACTAGCTGATGTGTTTGGCACGAGAATGGAAAAGCTAATCAATGGATTTCATTTCAAGAAATTTCAAGGGAAGCCGTCGCATATGGATTGGCTGTCATCTAATCTAGTGCAAGTGATGTGTAATTCAAAAAATCAGAATGGCATCATTGGTGATCACGGAAGTAAGAAGTCATATTTCTCTACATTTTTTCCAATGGTTCTATGTTATCTGGAAAAATGATGGGTTAAGAATACTTTAAGTACATTCTTAAGGGTACATTGGTCAACAAAAGTGGATTTGAGGTTAAGGATGGTACTATTTAAAGTTTACCCAATCAGATTTTACTTGGTCAGAATTTACTATATCGGATTTTTGTAAATCGGATTCTACTCAATCAGATGTTGGTGTGTCGAAATTTGTTCAATTAGATTCTGCTAATTCCAAATTTCCTTAGTCAGAATTTTTTCACTCAGAAATTATTGGGCTGATGTCTCTATGTGTGATTGGTGCTCTATTCAAGTATTTGTTGTTTTTGCATGGTGGAAGAGAAGCATAAAAATATTTTAATTTGTTGCACCGATTTGCAGGGAAAATTTAAATCATTTGCTCAAAGTTTCGCTCAAAAGTATGCATTATGGAAAGGTGGTGCAGTTTGCACGAATTATAGTGTTGTACAATTTTAGGATTTTGGCTTCGGATTGGTAGAGTTCAATCGTGCGTTTCAAACGTGCAGCTTTATGTGCCAAAAGAAGAAAATCCGTTTAGCCTCTCTGATTCCGAGTGCAGATACAACATACATGAAGAATCAAGCGCATACAAGAGAAGCGGTTGCTCATAAAGAAGAATCTTCTACTGAATACAATGATAGCTTGCTCCAAGAGGAAGAGGATGAGGTGCAAACTCCGACATCGGCTAGTAAGTTGTCGCAGTCACTGATGGAGCCTTTTGCAAATTCCAAGATAGAAATTGATGTAAGTTGACCTATGCATAATATCTAGTTACAACACATTTCGTTGTTTGAGTTTGCATCATTACCATGGGTGAGCTAGAAGTTAAATTACTACGCTAGAAGTTAGATGGATATCATCCGAAAGACGAAAGGCCAGTTGTCTCCTCAGGTGAAATTTTCTCTTGAACTGATTGTTGAGGTCTTTAAAGTATCTTTATTAAAAGAACAGGTGGTGCTTAAGTGTACTGAGGAAGAAATGAAGAAGGATTTTGAGCCCAAGGAGGGGGGTAGAGAATATTATATGTTAAAAAATGTATCCTATATGCAAAGAGAGCAACTGAAGTGGTATCTTGAGCGTTTGTGCTTCATTGTCAAATATGATTACATGTCCAAAGATAATTATGCAGCATTTAGTTGGGCAGAAAAAGGAGGAGCTGTTAGCTGGGCTCATTAGATATTCGAAAGGATGTACAGTGAGGTATTTGCTTCAGATAAATGCAAAAGCAAGCTAATAGTAGGTTGGCAGCCTATTTTGTAGCAATTTTCCAATTTGTGTAGCAGGTCGAGAGAAATGAGGTTGTTTGGCCAAAAGCACAGGACGAGTAGATAGATTCTTTAAGGAATCAGGAGCAGGAGCAGGGTGGTATTAAGGACAAAGACCAATTGGATGAGATGTAAAGTGACTTATTAAAAGCTAGTTATAAGTGGGAGGAGGTCAATTCGGTGGTACAAAAATTGTAGAGCAAATCTTCTAAAGGGGTAAGTTTTAATGAAACACCGTTTAATGTAGCAGAAGAGATAGAACAGCCAAAGGTGGTGGGTTGAAGTTTCAAATTGTCAAAGAAGCATAGGTTGGAACTTGTATTACAAACTGTGGTGGATAAAATTTCGGATCCACAGGTGTCTCAAGCTAACGTTGAACAAAGTACAGAAGTCACTGAAATGTAGAAAAAGTTGGATGCAGTGCGTAAATCTATATTAAAGCAAGATGGTTTGTTAAAAGAGCAGAAATTACTTACTAATATCTTAAATTCTGAAGAATACCAGATACTCAAGGCACAAGCTCAGAGTTTACAAGAAGAGTTACAAAAGACAATACACTAGCATGAAGAGGTACTATCTTCTTTTCATCAGCAGTAGGTAGAAGTATTGAAGGTTAAAAAGTCCCTTAAAGAATTTGATAATTGGACAGAGAGGATGAAACTGAGGAATTAGAGATGGATGCAATGTTAACGACAAAGATGGATATGATGGTCATAAAGCAATAGATGACTTATGGACAGGGTTAAAAGAGAGACTATAAGCATTGATTAGTTATCCTTGTGATCAGATCAAAGATGGTTTTATATCCGTACAAGAGAGTTAGTTGATGAAGATGATTGAACAACATGAAGTTGAGAAGCGAGTATTATTACAAGTTGCAGAGCTAAAAGAGCAGATTCTTCAACATAATTTGGATAAAGAATTGGATGTCTTAGTTAAAAAGTAGGAAAAGGTTGCATTAAAGAAGATGGAAGAGCATGAAGATATGCAAGTGGAAGATCAAGTTTAGGAATGTGCAGAGCAAGTTCAGCATAAAGATGACAACAAAGAGCTTAGTATTGTGGTCTATGATCAAGAGATCGTGAATTCGAGTCTGATTTTTAGGAAAAATCCTTCACCGGGTAGTGCCAGGTCTTGACAGGAGAGAAAATATAGGAACAAGTGCTAAGTCGGATGTTGAAGTTGCTAAGTCAGATTGTTACTGACTCGGAACTGTGTTGAGTCCATGTTTTGCTCACTTAGAATTTTAATAAACAGTTACTAATTAGTTAGTAGTTCATGTTGCGTGACTTTTGGTCGTTGTTTCTTGTTCACACGAATATCAAAGGGGAAGGAGAAGCATTTTTCAAGAAGATTGAGAGAAGAAAGAAGACAAAGAGCCTAGATAAAGTAAAAAAGACTCTATTTTACGTGACTAAGCAGGTTGTATGCAGTTCAGGCTTTCCAATACCATCAATTTAGAGGTGTCGTGATTACTTATCTTGTAATTCTGTAATTTTGAAGAAATTTAATCAATATATTATGTGTTCTCGATTCAAGGCAAGTGTAGATTCATGTTTGTCTGAGTAAATTTGGCGTGAAACCGTGTTCTATCACAACATAAAAGTACTGAAGCTGAAGTATATTTGCAAGTATTTTTCTTTGTGTATGTGGGTTGAATTTGTGGAAGTCTACAGATTGTGTAAGTAGCTATGTGTTCTTGAACCCAAATGGGTAATAGATTCCTTCACTAAAAAATTCTCTATAGTGGTGACCTAAAATCAAGAAAGCCATGGTATAACAACAAACACATTTATCAATAAAAACCAAGAAAATATGGGTTGTCAAACCATTGGAATCCTCAACATAAGTAGAGAACATACCAAATAATCCATAATATTCTTTGGAGAAATAATTCATGTTATATTTGGAGAAACTTTAGTTGGAGAACACAAGCCTCTTCATGCAAGAACTCTATGCTCATTTTAAAACCATGTTTGGACCAATTTTGCTTTTTTTTACAAAATGCATTCAACATAGGGCCCTATTACATGGTCATACATTAGATACATTGTGATATTGCATACACAAGAGACATACGTTGTAATGAGAAGCCAAACATCACTTGTATACTTTTTTTGCTACTAATGTTTTGTTTCAAGTGTTCAATAGTCCATTTTCAACAAGCTCAACATATACATGGTTTTTGAAGGATGCCAATTCCATCCTAATGGAATGGGATTCATCTAAGAAAAAATTAGTAGCATGTTGTTCTTCTTCTATTAGTAAAAGTTTTAAAGAGTAAAACGTCCAGAGGAAAATAGATCACTAATGAGACTCAAATACAACTTGAACAATCCGAGGGGTTCAAATCTCTTCTCGGCCTTAGTCTCTACAATCACATACCATGCATCAATCATAAAATGAAATGGATGTGGGGATCGAGTACTTCTCCTAATTCACCCATCTATTCTTGTGCACCTAGAGGATGCATAGATAGGACCACATTTCTAGTCCATGCATCAGGAACCATTGTTTCAATAATGACTAACTAGCACTCACTGTAGGAGGGGTAGAAGTCATTTTCATCTTATATATAATCTTTTTGTTCATTTAATTTTCAATAAGTGAATTTGGCATATATCCACAAAGAACAGCCGAAAAAAGTAAGAAAAAAAGAACGTAGAAAAAAGGGGGAACTTTTGTTTATCCAATATTAATAGTAGATTTTGAATTTTATGACATCATTGGGTACCAATGTATTGGACTTGATATTAGGATTCAATTAATCAACCATTATCGACACATCTTGAATCACTTCTACAAACAATGGGCACAAGGTTAAAAATGAAGTCTACAAGGCTCAACCTTTTAATCTTCTTACATTAGGAAAATTCACCATTGACTTGCCCTTGAGCAACTAGCTCAAGAACCGCTTCATTTCACCAAAAATTTTCCAATGAATTCCAAAGTACACATAGGGATATATTAATAGGCTATGCATAAGTCACATTCTTGAGAGATCCCATGCATTACACCCTTATTCAATCCATCCATTTGGACTAAGCAATACAAAACGGCATGTTCGTATCTCTTGTTTACTCATGTCTCATGAGACCACATGGAAACTTTAAAAAATGTTGATGGATTAACTTTCAAAGAACAAACATGGAAGAAGAACCCAAACAGATAAAATAAAGTCAAAGAAGAAGGAGCTTTCATACACAAAAGCAGTTTTGGAAATCTAAGGACTATAGATCTTCACTTGTCAAGTCACCCATCTATGGCTCTTGAGTAAGCTCTCTTTCTCTGGTACCAACAATTGATACCATGGTAAGAGGAGCTATAGAGTGGAGAGGGAGCTCAAAGGAGGATCATATATTTTTGAAGAAACAAATATTTCTTATTAACAAAGCTCATTTAAATGTATAACAAACCTTGTAAATGCACTAGCATCCTCTACGTGCATCATGGCGACCATATATAATAGTTTTGTAGTTATTTTGCTCTAGGAATAACTTTTTGCGTGAAAGGACCTAATTTAGGCACATGTATATAAGTCAATCTCTTTTCATTTTGAAGAGGGCTTTGCAAATTTTAATACAGAAATATCTTGAAGAAGTTAAATCCCATAACTTATCATTCTTGATCTTTTTTCTCCTTATTGGTGAGCTCTTATGCATATCTATGGTAGGGCTTTCATACCACTTTAAATAGAAGTGAATTTTCAAGATCTTCAAAAAAACTTGTTATCAACTATATCTCAGTATTTCAGTTAGGAGATGTGGCTATCTTAGTGTTGAATATTACATGTGTATTGGAATGCATAGATGAGTGAGCAATAGGTGGTGTGAATGCATGTTTACTTGCCTTAGGTGCCTCTTTGTCCATTCCATGTGTCAACCATCATCTAAGTAATGCTTCTATGTGTTGAAAGTTGTGGAACTTGTGCAACCTCAAATTGTGAGGATTGACACATAATCACATCTTATTATTAACATCTTTACCATTTATGTAATTATACCAACTAGGTCTTGATGATATTGACCCTATATTCATAACCTTGAAGGGGAGTGTTGAAATTAAAGGTGCAAATTTATGTGTTTATGGCTTGGATAAAAGCCAAAATATGAATCAAGAGCTAGCGTACACAAACAAGGCACCATTTTATCCATACGGAGTGCATTGGATCACCAAAATTCACCAAAGGCAATGGAAGGACAAGGCACAAGAAGTGGAGGGTCATGAGGTGAGAGAAGATGGAAGGGTAAATGAAGAGACACAAGATCTCATGCATGTTTCTCTATATATAGAAGGATTTTGGGCATGGTTTCTTGTGGAGATGACAAGGAGATGTATAAAATCATATATATAACTTATCCCCTTCAAAGGTTGGGCCCCAAATTGAGATTGATGGTGATGGAAAATTTATTGATGCATTAGACTCCCAATATTTTTTTTTACTAAATCTGATAGTGAGGAAAAGCAAGTTCTTTCCTCTATCCCCTTTAAATCCTAGATCAAATAATTTTATTTAGTGATGAAGGCATACTTAGTCCACCTTGAAACCGCTTACAAGCTTTAACAATGGACCCTTGGTAAAGCATAATGCTAGAAATCGATAAGCTCCCCTCTTTCTCCTTTTCCATGCATTACATATTCTAGAATTGGGAAGGTCCCTTTGAACTAGAAAAATGAAAAATATTAAACATGATCAAGTCTAATAACTTGGATAATAGTATGATCTATTTATTTGGATGCAAGTCCCAAACCCCTAGTCTCTCTGGCAATTCAAATTTGATTGCAAGCTATCATACTTGGTTATTTGCCAGACATGAGGGAGGTATTGGTGATATTGTAGCTGGCATTCTCCATAGTTTTAAAGACTCTATGCTTGCAAATATTGTTGATTTCAAATATATACATTGCCTAATCCCTTTCTTATCTCTTCAACCTCACTATCTTTGCCATCTATGCTCCCAAGTTGGTTACTATTAGTGCATCCACTTGGGGGTCCCTCTATAACCTCTAGGGTCCCCTCATGTTGAGGAGGGACTTCAATATGATCACTTACCTTAGAGTTACACATGGTCTAGGCTGTGAATAATTATGATTTGTGGGATGCCTTCATTGACTCAATTTTTACTTGGTTCAATAAATTTGTCCCCCCTCTAAATTGCATGGCTACGCTCGATAAAATTTACACTTGTAGAATCCTTGATGCGCACATTCTATTAGGACCAAAGCCCTCAATGCCATTATTGCCTTTGACAATGTGTTGTTAAAGTGCTAGATTTAGTCTCCACATAATGCTATTGAAGTATTGTTAACGGAATAGGGTCAACCATTCCCTTTTACATTTTCCTTTAGTTAGAAATATTATCAATGAGCACATTGAATCTATCATTTATTCTCCATCCTCACCGAAACTTAAGGGGATAAGGATCATTATGACCATTAGGAATCATTTAACTTGAATCAATAAAGATCTCAATCATCACCAAAGTAAAAAAAAAAAAGGAAAAGCTCAAATAAAGGCATAGAACAAGGTTATTGGCCACTTAAATTAAGTTGGCCATGGATGAGGCAACAAGTACTAATATTTATGGGATGATCACTCCGACAATCCTTTCCCTAAGATTTTTAATTTCTCAAGTTTTGCAAGGATCAAGAATTCATTCTAGATCTTGCTACTTGCAATGGATCTATCTTTGAGGAGCAAGAAAAAAGAAGTATATCCTTATGTGAGAGCTTTGAGAAAGGGAGGTGTGAAGACTCCCTTATCTATTATGCTATATCGGCTCTCACATGAGTGCCAAGTGGAACTCATGTGGGAAGCCACTAAGGCTCTCAAGTTGGAAGTTGAAAGATTATATTCCATTATGTGTGGTTGGGCAAAGAGATATGAGCCTCAATTCTCCCAAAAATGGAGGCTTTCATTGAGGAGCATGACACTGGTATGAAAGCCAAATAAATGACAACACGTTTTCACCAATGAGCTACAATGTAGCAAGGTGGACACCCCCTCCTAGAGGGGTATATTCACATCTACAGAAGAAGGCCACATGCATGAGAGCTCAAGAGGAGCTCCTCCTCTCCACCCTCCCTCTTAGATGAGTTGAATAAGAAGAGATTTCCCTTTTTATACCCTTGATTTCATGAATGTGTTTGCCTATATGGGATAACTCCTTGCACTCCGAGCCTTCCAAGAATCTTGAAAGTAACTATTCATGAAGATTTCCATTCCACCTTCCCACATAGATATGATGAAATTCTTTGAGTCATACTTTGGTGCTCCAAGAAGCAATTTTTATCATGTTTAAAAGCTACACTCCTAAGCTTCAAATGCAACTTGATTTGGAGAAGTTCTGTGGATCAAAATCTTTATACAACACTTCAAGAGATACTTGGTGACCACTTCTAGGCCTCATTTTTTATCATTTGGCATCCAAATCAATGTTTGTCACTTGGATTGGTGTCATAGCTTTCATATCTAGGTTCAGGACCACTTATAATTGAATGAAAAGGACTAAAAAGGATCAAAAGTGCATCAATTTTGCTTAGTTTCAATGTTTTAAGCTATTGGCACTTGTTTTTGACAATTTTCATTGGTTTTTGGTGCTAGGACCCCTCTCGAACCAAGGAAAAATTTCAAATTTTTTTTGGTTCTTGGTGAGGAGTGCAAATTACAGGCTTGAAACTTGGAAGATCACTTCAAATTAGCTTTCAAAATCTTGGATTGTATCAAAGAATTTTTCTAGTGTTATTTTTCTCTCTTTCCTTCTTTATTAAATTTACTTCCATTTGTTCTAAACACTCTAGTTACTCAAATAGGAGGAGTAAACATGAAAGACAAGGGAAAACAACCTTTAGAACATGCTTCTCCACCTAGGGAGCAAAATATAGAGGATTTAGACCATAGAATGAAAGAGGTAGAACAAGAACAAGAGGTTCAACAAAAGGTCAAAAAAGAAGACTAATATTCCTATGTCGAGCTTCATGGTGAGTTTGTATCACACAAACAAATTCACTGAACTTAATGAACAATCCCTTAGGTTAGAGACACTTAGAGGTAGTATGACCTCTCTACTAGAAAAACTTAATACATGCTGCATATTTTGAGATTTGAGATTTGGGAAGGCATAGAGAAAGGGGATCCTGATACATGGGTTTCGAGTGAGGATGGAGTATTGATGGGTAATCAAGAAGGATTCAAGTAGAAGAATTACAATATCCATGATGGATATCTGTTATATAAATGTAAGGTGTGTGTCTCTAGAGTCTTTGAGATGAGATGAAACATTTTTTATGAGTGACACACCTATTGAGGGACACCCAAGAGTTAACAAGACTTATGATCTTGTTAAGATGTAGTTTTCTGGCCTGGACTTCATAAGGATGTCCTTGAGTATGTGGTTAAGTGCACTAAATGCCTGGTTAATAAAGCTGAAAGATTGAGGATTGGAGGGCTATTCCATCCATTGGATATTCCCAATGGGAAGTGGGAGAGTATCTCCATGGATTTCATAGTAAGATTACCTAATACACAAAAAGGGCATGACTCAGTCTAGGTATTTGTGGATAGTTGAATCAAAATGGCTAGATTTACTGACATTTCTCTAAGGTATAATTTGGAAATGCTAAATTCTTGATATTGATGAGGTGATTTGAGTACCTATATGATAAACAAGAAACAAAAGTGTACGAACTACATGAGTGTGCATATGTTTGTGTATATGGATACTACCTTAAAAACGCTAAGTGTTTGTGCCCTAAAGTCTCATGTGTATATATACCCTAATGTGTAAAACCAAGATGAGAGAGTATGAATGGTGCCATGTAATGGTAATTACCTAAAAACCATATGTATAGACCCTTGCTGAATTTACATACCCTATGTTTATATGTTTGGAAACCTTAGTTATGGAAACCCATAATTGATTTATTTGAAATATCTATGTTTGGAACCCTAGAAAACCATTAGCATACCCTAAGAACCTTGTGTGTTTATGTAAAATCCCTTGTATATGCATAAATGTTAATTAATGTATTAATTGAACCTTAGTCTAAAAATAAAACAAGGGAAAAAGGAAATGAAAAATAAAAAGGGAAAATGAAAAAGGAAAATGAGAAAAAGAAGAAATGGAAAATAGAAAGGAAGGAATAGATTATCCTAATCTAGAAAGCTCCATGCATCCATACATGCAATTTGGAAGATATGATCAAATTAGTATTGGAATAAAAATCTTCTAGATGAAAAACCCTTGATCTTTATAAATAGAAGTTTGATCAAACCTTCCATTGAAGTCAATTTTGTGTTTACTTCCATAGGGTTTGTCAATTGTTTGCATCTTTTAAGTCCATACTTCTTCAACATACCCAACATATATTTTCTTTTCATAAGCCGGATACCATTGTCATTGTATATTACTTCAATACCTAGAAAATGCCTTAGATCTCCAAGTTCTAAGATCTTGAACTCCTTTCCAAGCTTCTCTTTGATGTCCTTGACACCTTCTTCATGATTACCTGTAATAATTAGGTTATCTATATATACACATAAGTAGAGAGATGATTCACTTTCCTATTTGTAGAACAATGATGGATTGGTCTTGCTTTGATTCTATCCAAAACGGATCAAATAGTCCCTAAGCCTTTAATTCCATGGCCTTGGGGCTTGCATGAGACCATATAATGCTTTCTTTAACCTGCAAACATAACCATCCCTAACTTTGTCTTCAAACCCTAATGTTTGGTTCATGTATACAACTTCCTCTAGCCCCCCATTTAGAAATGCATTCTTCACATCAAGTTGGTACGTCTTCCAATTCTTGCTTATTGCAATGGCAATGATAGCTCTAATGGTTTTCATCTTAGCCAGAAGGCTAAATGTCTCCTCATATTATATTCCATATGTTTGAGCAAATCCTTTGGATACAAGCTTAGCTTTGTACCTAGCAATACTACCATTTGAATGCTTCTTTACCTTATAAACCCACTTGTTTCCATTACCTTCATATCCTTCTTCCTAGTTACAAGAGTCCAAGCGTGATTGTCCTCCAAGGCCTTGATCTCCTCTTCCATGGCTTCTTGTCATTCCCTGCATGTTTTTGCTTCTTCAAAGCATGTGGGTTCTTCAATAATCTTGCTCATGTAAGCATAATGTCTAGCTATAATGAATCATAGTTCAACTAGATACCTTACCCTATCATACCTTCTTATCTCACCATTCCATTGATTTGGATATTTGTTTTGGTCTCCCCCTTCTTTCCATGATGGTCAATATTGAGCTCAATCCATAGGTCTTTGTCTTCTTCTATTTCTATGATTTTGGTCTTACCTTTAATCCTTACATCACTTAATTGACTCTATGTAGGACTACCTTTGTCCCATGATGGTTGAAAACTTGACTTCTTTGGTCCGCTAGGAAGCATGCTTTCTGATTTATCCCTTGAAACCCTCTTTACTTCATCTTCATTACCCTGTATAGATACATTTGTAGCATACCAATGTGAAAGTTCATCAAATTTGGCTTTCCTTGATACATTTAGCTCCTTTTTTGTGGGATTGTAACACCTCTAACCTTTCTGCTCACTTGCATACCATTTGAAGATACATCTTTCTAATTTATCATCAAGCTTGGTCCTTAATTCACTTGGGACCAATACATAACATGTGCAACCAAAAACTCTCAGGTGTGATGTATGTGGCTTCCTATTATACCAAGCTTCATAAATTGTAATATCATGTACACCTGATGTGGGAGATCTATTCTTGATGCATATAGTTGTGGTTGCTACATCAACAAAATAGCAATTGGACATACCCATCTCATTCATTATGGACTTAGCACATTCTGTAATGTACCTATTCTTCCTCTCTTCCACACCATTTTTTTATGGTGTGTACATGCATATGATTTGTCTTTTGATGCCATTAGTCTCCAAAAAATGGGAGAACTCATGGGAGAAGTATTCTTCCCCTCCTTCTGACCTTAAACATTTGATGTACCTATCACATTCTCTTTCAACCATAGCTTTGAAATTCTTGAAATAATAAAAGACATCTGATTTATGCTTCATACAATAGAGCCAATTCATCCTTGTGAAACCATCAATTAAAGTTACAAAGTACCTATTACCTCCAATTGAAATTCCATTTGTTGGTCCCCAAACATCTAAGTGCACACTTCAAATGCCCCATCTACCAACTTGATCTCAAAAGTTCTCTCCTAAATGGTGATCTTCAAGAAGAAGTATATGTAGAACAACCTAAAGGTTTCAAGATCAAAGGCAAGGAAGATCAAGTATGCAAGATTTACAAAGCACTTTATAGACTTAAGTGAGATCCCACTACATGGTATGAAAATATCCACAAGTTCCTTGAACCTAAAGGATTTCATAGAAGCCCTACCAATGCTAACTTATACATATATCAGAAAAGAGTACTTAGTTGTGATTATCACCCTCTTTGTAGATGAACTGATCTTGACAAGTTCAAATGAGGAAAACATCCAATTCATCATCACAGATCTTCATTTTGATTACTCCATGACAAATCTTGGTCTCCTTCACTACTTCTTAAGCATGGAAGTAAGGCAAACAAAAGAAGGTATTTTCCTCTCTGAAAAGAAGTACTACTCTGATCTTCTTTCTAGACATAACATGGACCAATGTCACTCATTATCTACACCACTTGATCCAAACATCAAGCTCACACTAGAGGATTCATCATTGCTTGTGGATGTTCATGCTTATCGACTGCTTGTTGGCTTGTTACTTTACTGAGCCAACATGTGACCAAATATTGCCTATGTGGTCGGTATACTCAACTAGTTTGCACATTATCCTCATCACATAGATTGAGACTCTTCTCAAAGACTAATTCAATATCTTTCCCTCACCTGAAATCATGGTATTTGGTACAAAGGGCATCAAACTAATCGAATATTGAGTTTTTGATTCGGTTGGTGATCCTGATTTTCAACTGTCTACTTCTAGATACATATTCTTACTTGGCTCAAGACTTATCACTTGGGCAAGTAATAAGTAGCCTACAATTTTTATGTCATCCATTGCGACTAAGTATTGAGCATCCAACTTTGCAGCATGTGATGCCATCTGACTGACATTTATTATCTGAGACTAGTGTTTTTCACATTACACTGACATGCATCTGCATTGACAGTGAATTGGACTTGGTCATCGCCAAGAATCCATTGTTCCACCATTGAAACTCATAGTGGGAGTGCATGGGTGGAGAATATCATCGTTGTATATACGTTGCTGCTCGCAATTAGAGAATTTTGATTTCTCTGCCTCTCTATCTGTGTATATTTCTATTAGCATGTTTTGTCTCTCTTTACTCTAATTGACGATCTAATTTCATTATGTTATTCCTCTTGATCATTATTTTTTAACATGGTATCGGAGCTTAGGAGGTTTTTAGTATCCGTGAAGCAAAAACACAGAAGTCACAAAAGTCTTTGAACGAGTTAAAGAGAGAAGATTTCAAGTAGTGTGTCATCATCTATAGTTGTGAATCAAGGTGGTTCATCAACACGAGCATGTAGAACACAAACTAGAGTAGTAATGATGGCAATCATGCAAACATTGCAGATTCGACCACCAACCTTCACAGAAGGTGAACTCAATGGTACTAATCACACCTTGTGGAAGTTTGAGATCACTTTTATCTTTGACTCTTATGAGCTACTCGAGACTGTACTTGGGACTAATTGTGAGCCCCAAGAAACACCTAATGCAAATGATCTTGGATGAAGGATTCCTCTTGATGCTGATCTCTTATGAGCTTGGAAGCATAGGAATGCAGATGCACTCTATACTCTAGTTACAAATACTTCTAACAATGTTTTGGCTCTTATTCAGCACAGCACGAAGGTGAGGCTTGAAATATATTAAGAAATCAATATGAAACTCAGAATCACACATGGATTCAGAACTTGGAGAATTAGCTAGCAGTAAAGAGGTTTGTTCATGGGAAGACTACTGAAGTGTTTATCACTGGCATAAAGAATCTACAAGATCAAATGGTGGGAGCAGGTGCACCAAAGTCAAGTGAGGAGCTAGATTAGTGTTGTCTCCGAATTTGTCCACCAAAGTTTGATGGTCTAGTAACTACCCTTAATACCCAGATCAAACCGCAACCACTAACCTTTGAGGAATTCAATGCCTTACTCATGGAGGGGGAGTTGCGGCTCAAGGCAAGGAATGAGAGCAATAAAGGAGAAGCTGCATTCATTGTAAATGCCAAAGATACCAAGAATGATCCTTTGAAAGATCGAGACAAAAATAATAAGGACAAGAAGAAGTTCAAGGAAGAGTGTTTCCACTGTAAGAAGAAAGGCCACAGAATCCAAGACTGTCGCATTAAGAAGGCAGATGAAAAGAGTGGCTCTTTCAAAAGTGGAAAAGGCAAGGGGGTTGCTAACATTGCCGAAATTGAGCTTGACTTCTTTACTACAGTAGAGGAAATGTGTTCCTCAGCTCAAGATTCAGCTACGAAAGACTCACGGGTATTGAATAGTGGTGCCTCTCATCGCATTCCAAGCACCCCTTTGATTTCACACATAGAGTTAAAGAAACTTGTAAGCGATGAAGCTAGGACACAAGCTTTTTTGGTCCTTAGCACTGATGTAATAGATTCTGATAATATAAATCAAGTTTCTTATGTCTCGTCTTTTATTCCTTGTGAAGTGTATGTTAAATTTAATGAATTAATGAAGGAATTTAAAGATGTGTTCCCTAAGGAACTCCCCCATGGATTGACACCCTCTCGTGGAGACATTGATCATGCAATCGATAGGTTTCCGAGAACCAAGCCAAAATCTTAAAACCCTTATCGCCTCCCCTAGTCCAAAATCTAGAAGTCGAGAAACAAATTAAAGACTATCTACATAAAGGATTTATTCGGCCAAGCCAGTCTGCTTGGGCCACGCCCATCCTTCTTGTACAAAAGAAAGATGGAACTTTAAGGCTATGTGTGGACTATAGGGCATTAGACAATCTTACTATAAAGAATAAGTATCCCATGCTGCTGGTTGAAGATCTTTTCGACAGCCTAAAGTTAGCTAAAGTCTTTTTAAAGATTGATTTACGCCAAGGTTATCATCAAGTCAAAATCAAAGATGATGATATTCCCAAGACAGCCTTTTGAACTAAGTATGGTCACTATGAGTTTTTAGTGATGCCGTTTGGGATGACAAATGCACCCGCAACATTTATGACTTTAATGAATCAAGTGCTTAAGTCGTACTTGGGAAAATTTGTAGTTGATTTTCTCGATGTACAGTATTGATCATTAAAATCATCTAGAGCACTTGAAGAAAGTCTTTGAGTTACTTCGCGATAATCAACTTTACGGTAAAGAGTCAAAATGTGAATTCTTTATTCCAAAAGTAAAGTATTTAGGCCATATCATTTTCGTGAAAGGAATCAAAGTTGACCCAGATAAAGTCCAAGCGATTCTTATCTGGCTTGAGCCCAAGACTGTTCAAGAATTACAAAGTTTTCTTAGATTGGCTGAATATTATCAAAATTTTATGGCTGGGTATGCCAAAATAGCAGTACCTTTGACAAACCAACTCAAAGGGAAGCATCAGAAGATAAATTGGAAAGAGGATCAAGCAAAGAGTTTTCAAGAACTTAAACTTGCTTTAGCTTCGGCCCCGGTTCTACAAATTATAGATCCGAAGAAGTCTTTCCAATTAGAAACAGATGCAAGTTCATTTGTGATAGGAGCAGTACTAAGCCAAGATGGTCGACCAATAGCTTTCGAGAGTAGAAAGCCAAGTCCTGCTCAACAAAACCAATCTACCTATGAGCAAGAGATGTTCGCTATTATAAATGCTCTGAAGAAATGGCACCATTACCTGTATGGATCAAAGTTAACCATAGTCTTTGATCAAGAGAGCATCAAGTGGTTTGCAAACCAACCAGATTTGAGAGGTAGAAAAGCAAGATGGGCCGAACAATTACAAGAGTTTGATTATGAACTAAGGTATAGAAAAGGAAAGTTCAATGCAGTGGCAGATGCCTTAAGTCGGATGCCTATGTTGAACAATCTAAGTTTTGTACAAATTCAAAGTGAATTTAGTTCAACTTTGAAAGGAAGCTGCAAAGAAGATCCAAGCTATAGTCAAGCATGAAAAGCAGCTGAACAAGCTGAAGAGAATGAAGCAAGTACTTCTGAGAGAAATTTTAAACACTATTCTCTCCAAGATGAATATTTGCTTTATCAAGGTAAGGTTTGTGTCCCAAGTATGCCAAACATATGAAATCAAGTACTTTTTGAATGCCATGATGCTCCAAGTGCAGGACATCCTGTGTTATCAGGATCTTTCTCACATGCACACAGAGGTTATGAATGCAAAAAACACACAGAAAAAAATAGACACAGCAAAAGACAAGACTGAACACAGTATTGGGTGCAATCTCCCCCCATGCACTCTGTTTCGACAGTCCACAGAGTGCATGTATTTATAGGAATTTTTGATTACGTCGAAAAGAGTGGTTACATGAGAGCGGCTTCGAAAAGCATGCGTGAAACTAAAAGTTTGTGACTTTCGTAGAAAGCCTTTCTTTCAATATCAAAAACTACAGTCTATAATGACCCTTATTCCAACCACTATTTTCTAACTATCTCTAACAATAGAACCTTCTATGCGGATTTATTTACAAACTAAATTATAAATCTGATTTATTGATGTCCACCCTAAAGTCGGATTATTGATGTCTGTCCTTCATGCTTTCATGCCCTCACAAACCTTTAGCTGCTATATCAAAAACACCAAAACACATTAATACATTAATACATTAACACTCCAACAATGCATTGTTCAACATATTCCATAATGTATAACATGCCCTTGAGTTGAAAAATCAACTGACCTCAATTGATAAATAAAATAAACATGGATGGCCAGTCACATGTTTTATCATTGAATGAAAATAAGCATGTTCCATGTTCAGAAAAACATGCATGGAAAAGTTCATGGAGGAATTACGTTAAAGTGTTTGTGTATGATATGTAGAAATTAAGTGGTCATAATGGGGTGATAATTGTGTTTTATGTATCCATTGACATTCTTCAATAGAGTGATTTTTGTACTTAACCAAATATCGATGGTATTGAGTACCTATGCGTGTAGTAGTGATATCATGATCAATTATTTTCTCAGGAACCAAGATTTCATATTGTTCTTCAATCAAAGGAGGGTCATCAAGAAGTGGTGTGAGTGGTAAAGTTCCTTTAAATGGTTTAAGTAAACTAATATGAAAAGAGTTGGGTATATTCCAATGAGATGGTATACGTAATCTAAATGAATTATCATTAATTTTTTCTATAATGCGAAAGGGTCCATAATAGCTTGGTGCAAGTTTAATTTTAGGATGCTGCAAAATATTTTTGAGACGTCTTTTAATGATACACAACCATACAAGATCATTTTCCTTGAATTCCTTGGCTAATCATTTAATATTGATATTAAGTGTGTATCGCTCATGACTTTTCCTAATGTGCTCGTGAACATCGTGAAGTATAGAAACGTGATCTTAAGCAATAGAATCAGCCATCGGAATGTCGGTTTGGGTGAGTGACATGGGAGTGAGAAGCTCTTTACCATAAACAATTTCAAAAGGTCCATGGCCAGTAGTGGTGTGTGTGGTGTTATTGTAAGCAAATTGAAGCAATGGTAACTTTTCATCCCAATTAGTTGGACTATCTAATGAATAACAATGTAATAAATCAAGAATAGTACTATTTGTGGCTTCACTTTGTCCATTACTTTCAGGATGAAATGCAGAGCTAAAATCTATTTTAGAACCAAAATGTTGAAATAAGGCAACCCAAAAATGATTACAAAATCTACCATCACGATCAGATAACATTACTTTAGGAAATCCATGATGTGGGAAAATGCATTTAATGAATAATTTTGTAGCCTGAGGTGCAGACAAAGTTTTTCTACATGGAATGAAATGTGCATATTTACTAAACCTATCAACTATTGTCCAAATCATATCATTATGTGAGGAAGTGATGGGAAGACCTGTGATAAAATCCATAGAAATTCGCTCCCATGGTTCGTTCGGAATGGGAAGTGGCATTAATAATCTAAATGGTTTACCATGATGACGTTTTACACGCTGACATACAATGCATTGAGAAACATAATCTACAATATCATTTTCCATGTGTGGTCAAAAGAAGAAATCTTTGCAAGCCGAAATGATGCTTTGTATGCCTCTATGACCCATGAAAGATGGTTCATGCATTTCTTTGATGACAAAATCTTTAAAATCTTGGGTTATGCATAATCTATGTTGAAAATAAAGAAAACCATTATGAAATGTATCATGTTCATCACATAAAGATGCACCATTGTTGAAATCATGCCATGCACGTGAAGAATGCAAATTAGATGGATAAGTGAAAACCATTTCTTGAAAAGAATGTATTTGGATGGCAGAAATATAATGCAAAACAACAGAATGTGAAGGAAATCGGCTAAGAGCATCAGATACAACATTAGCTTTAAGAGGCTGATATTGGATCATGGGTTGGAAATTTTGAATGAATGATGCCCATTTAAGATGGACATCAGAGATTAAGGGCTGATTTAATAAATGCTTAATAGCCTGTTGATCAGTTTTGATTAAGACCTCACAGCCCATAAGATAGTGTTTCCAAATTCGCAAAGCATGCACAACCACTAACAATTCTTTATCATATGTACTATAATTCTTTTCTGAGGGCTTAAGCTTCCTAGTCTCAAATGCAATGGGATGATTATTTTGCATTAAAACTGCACCTATCCTTGAACCACTAGCATCAGTAACAACATGAAAGGGTTGTGAAAAATCAGGTAATTGTAAAACAGGTGCATGTAAAAGTGCATGTTTGAGTTTTTCAAAGGATTGTTGTTGGGTAAGTCCCCATGCAAATTTTATTTTCTTTTTCAATAACAAGGTAAGGGGCAATGCTAAATAAGAAAAATTTCGAACAAACTTCCTATAGAAACTAGCCAACCCAAGAAAAGAACGAACATCATTGACTGATTGTGGTGTAGGCCATTCTACTATAACTTTAATCTTTTGTGGATCGACATGCACACCTTCACTTGAAATAATATGTCCTAGTTATTTTAGCTTACATTGAAAGAAGTAACTCTTTTCAGGATTAGTGTAAAGAGTGTTTTCTCGTAGTAAATGAAAAATTCTTTTAAGATGCATCTCATGCTCACTATAATTCTTACTGTAAACAAGTATATCATCGAAAAATACAAGAACAAAAGCTTGGTAATCAAGAAAAATGTTGTTCATCATTCGCGCAAATGTAGCAGGGGCATTGTTGCCCCAGGTACCACAGATGCACAAACGCAGAGAATAACAGACGTACGAACGCAGAGAAAAAAATACTCAAAGACAGAAAGAGATAAGAGACGACACCAAATTGGGTACAATCTCCCCCCACATGCTCTGATGGACACTCTACCAGACCATGCGTATTTATAGTAAATTCCTATTACGTCCTGAATAGAAGATACATGAGGGCTGCACTCCGAAAAGCGTGTTTTTGCTTTATTTACAAGTTCGTAATTTTCTATTTTTACAAAAACGTCGCTTTGTAAAGCGATCTATTTTTTACAAAAATAACTAAAAATAACCATCTTCTAAAAATATTCTTCTAAATATCTCCAAGTCCATGCACATTCACACCCTCATGGATCTTCACTTGCTAAATCAAAACACAAAACACATTAAAATCCTCAAGGCATTACACCTTCATTCCAAATATCCCATAAAGTATAACATGCCGCCCAGTTGACGAGCAACTGACCTCAGTTGATAAAAAAATAAAATAGACATGGATGGCCAATCACATGTCGCATCACTGAACAATCATAGGCATGTGCCATGTAAATAAAAAAAACATGCATGGAACTGGAAAACTGGAATTTAATGTGATTGTGAATGATAAGCAAAAATCAAATGATGATAATGTGGAATTAGTGATGTTTTGTGAATCCATTGTGATTCTTCGAATGAATGATTTTTATATTTAATCAAATATCTATGGTATTGATTACCTGTGCGTGTAGTAGTAACATCATGATCAAGTATTTTTTCTGGAATTAAAACTTCAGCATCCTCTTCTAACAATGGAGGATCATCCAAAATAGGAATGAGTGGTAAAATTCCTTTAAATGGTTTCAATAAACTGATATGAAAAGAATTATGAATATTCCAATGAGAAGGTATATCTAATCTAAAAGCATTCTCATTAATTTTTTGAATAATACGGAAAGGTCCATAATAACGTGGTTCAAGTTTTACCTTAGGATGTTGTAGAATATTTTTCAAACGTCGTTTAATTATGCGTAACCAAACATAATCATTTTCATTAAATTGTTTAGCTGCTCGTTTCTTATTAATATTACGGGTATAACGTTCCTGACTCTTTTTAATATGCTCATGAACCTCATGAAGTATAGAAATATGATCTTGTGCAAAAGAATCAGCCATAGGTATGTCAGTTTGAATGATAGACATGGGAGTAGGAAGCTTTTTACCATACACAATTTCATTTGGTGCACGTCCAATAGTGGTATGTGTTGTGTTATTATATGCAAATTGGAGTAAAGAAAGTTTCTCATCCCAATTAGTTGGATTATCTAAAGAATAACAACATAATAGATCCAAAATAGTACTATTCGTAGCTTCACTTTACCCATTACTTTCAGGATGAAATGCAGAACTAAAACCTATTTTAGAGCCTAAATTTTTAAATAATGCAACCCAAAAGTGATTACAAAAACGAACATCACGATCGGATAAAATTACTTTTGGAAAACCATGATGTGGAAAAATACATTTAATAAATGATTTGGCAGCTTGAGGTGCAGAAAGAGTTTTCGTACAAGGAATGAAATATGCTTGTTTACTAAACCTATCAACAATTGTCCAAATCATATCATGATGTGATGAAGTTGTCGGAAGACCAGTAATAAAATCCATAGAAATTTGTTCCCATGGCCCATTAGGTATGGGAAGTGGCATTAATAATCCAAATGCTTTACCATGATGTCTTTTGACACGTTGACAAACAATGCATTGGGAAACATATTGTGTAATATCCTTTTCCATGTTTGGCCAAAAGAAGAATTCTTTACATGTAGAAACAATACTTTGTATGCCCCTATGACCCATATATGGTGGTTCATGCATCTCTTTCATAACAAATTCTTTAAAATCTTGTGTAATACATAGCTTATGATCAAAATACAAGAATCCATGCGTTTTAAGTTTAACAATCAAGATATCTGTTTGTTTGCAATACATGATTTCCAACCATTCCCATTAATTAGTCATACACAAGTAAAACGTGCATTCCGAAAAGGCTACAATTCATGTATTGTTTTTGTCAATAACATAGTCGATTATATACATACACTTCCTAATACCCATAAATCATTTATGGATTCTTATAAGGATTGTTTTATGGCTGATTTTCCTTCTAAACTACCACCTTCGAGAGGATCCCTTGATCATAGTATAGACTTAATTCCTGGTAGTTCTCCTCCCCATAAAGCACCTTATAGGCATGGACCTTTGCATCAATAAGAAATAACCAATCAAGTTAAGGATTTACTTCACAAAGGACTTATCAGGCCTAGTTCTTCTCCCTTTGGAGCACCTGTTCTTTTAGTAGAGAAGAAGAACAAGACTTATAGGATGTGCATTGATTATAGAGCACTCAATAAGATCACAAATGTTTAATAGCTTGTTGGTCGGTTTTGATTATGACTTCTGTACCCATGAGATAATGTTTCCAACTTTTTAAAGCATGTACGACTGACAAAAGATCTTTATCATATGTATTGTAGTTCTTTTCAGAAGGTTTAAGCTTCCTACTTTCAAATGCAATGGGATGATCATTTTGCATCAATACAGCACCTATACCTGAGCCACTAGCATCTGTAACTACATGGAAAGGTTGTGTAAAATCAAGTAATTGCAAAACAGGTGCATGAGAAAGTGATTGTTTAAGTTTTTCAAAAGATTGTTGTTGTGGCAATCCCCATGCAAATTTTAACTTTTTCTTTAATAATAAAGTGAGTGGGAGGGCTAAATAAGATAAATCTTTTACAAACTTTCTATAAAAACTAGCTAATCCAAGAAAAGAGCGAACATCATTCACCGATTGTGGTATAGGCCATTCTTTAATTACTTTAATCTTCTTTGGATCTACATGAACTCCTTGACTTGAAACAATATGGCCTAAGTACTCTAATTCTCTTTGGAAAAAGTAACTCTTTTCAGGATTTGCATAAAGTTGGTTGGTGCGTAAAAAATTAAAAACTATTGCTAAATGCTCTTCATGGTCATCATCATTCTTACTATAGACAAGTATGTCATCGAAGAAAACAAGAACAAAAGCTTGGTATTCAAGAAAAATATTATTCATCATGCGTGCAAATGTAGCAGGTGCATTGGTAAGTCCAAAAGGCATTACCATGAATTCAAAGTGACCGGTCTGAGTTCAAAAGGCAGTCTTAAAAATATCATTTGGTGACATTCTTATTTGATGATACCCAGATTTAAGATCAATTTTACTAAAGACACGTGCTCCACGAAGTTTATCTAATAAATCATCTATCCTAGGAATAGGATATCTATTTTTTATTGTGATCTTATTGAGTGCTCTATAATCAATGCACATCCTATAAGTCTTGTTCTTCTTCTCTACTAAAAGAACAGGTGCTCCAAAGGGAGAAGAACTAGGCCTGATAAGTCCTTTGTGAAGTAAATCCTTAACTTGATTGGTTATTTCTTGTTGATGCAAAGGTCCATGCCTATAAGGTGCTTTATGGGGAGGAGAACTACCAGGAATTAAGTCTATACTATGATCAAGGGATCCTCTCGAAGGTGGTAGTTTAGAAGGAAAATCAGCCATAAAACAATCCTTATAAGAATCCATAAATGATTTATGGGTATTAGGTAGTGTATGTATATAATCGACTATGTTATTGACAAAAACAATACATGAATTGTAGCCTTTTCGGAATGCACGTTTTACTTGTGTATGACTAATTAATGGGAATGGTTGGAAATCATGTATTGCAGACAAACAGATATCTTGATTGTTAAACTTAAAACGCATGGTGTGTGTATGATAATCAATGCATGGATTATAATGGTGACGAAAAGGCATACCAAGTATAACATCATAGGACTACAAAGGAGCAATTAAGAATGTGTGTTTATCCATGTATGAGCCTATACAAATTTGAACATTATGCACTTCACTTGTAACATTATATCTGTTTCCTTGGAATGCAGCCTTAACTTTGTACATAGAAGGAAGTGGGGTTAATTGGAGATCTTTGACTAATATGTGAGAAATAAAGTCATGTGAACTACCATCATCATGTAAAATATTAACAACTTTACCATTAATAGTACCTTGCATGCAAAGTAAAGAATGAATAGAATTTGTGTTACCCAAGGTACTTAGATCCTACTCCAATGCGTCTTCAGTCCAATCAGGTTGAATGTCTTCAAATTGAATATCTTCAGGAACCACCTCCATGTTATGTACTTTAGCTCCGCCAGGTTGCATGTTGTTAGTTGGGAACCTACATCTAGCTTTGGTATGACCAATCTTACCACAATTCCAACAAATGATATGGGACCTCTTTTGTTGGGCATCCATCGTCGTAGTTTGAAAGGTTGGAGGTTTGGTAGGGTGTAAGGGGTTTGTCTTGGGGATTGGGGAAAAAGTGGATTGAGGAGGTCGTTGAAAAATAGATGGTCGTTGAAAAGTAGGTGGACGTTGAAAAGGAGGAGAAGAAAAAGTAGAAAAGGAATGCTTGAGTGGAAAAGTGGGTTTGATGAGTTGTGGTCGTTGACGTGTTTGTTGTAAGCGAATGGACTTAGTGATAGATTGAAATTATTTCTCAGCATCATGTGCAAAAGAAACAGCTTCATAGAGCGTCATCGGACGTAAGGTGTTGAGCTTAGCTTGGATTCCCATCTCCAAACCATCTTCATATTTTCGCTGTAAAGTATCTTCAGGAATCATTTCAAGTGAACGTATAAGTAATAAGCGTTGCCAAAAACGTTCAGTATAGGTAGAAACAGTATCTCCATCTTTCCATCCAAAAGTCGTCCAAGAGCGACGGGCATGTAAGTGAAACTGAGGAGGAAGGAAGGACTCCTTGAGCTTGTCTTGAAAGGCTTGCCATGTGGTGGGGCGATCTGTGCTATGGCGCAAAACATTCCACCATAACTGAGCCTTTCCCACTAAGTAGTTGGTTACAAATTTCACTTTTTCCTGTTCAGAATAAGATTCATCAGAGTAGAAATCATCAAACTGGGATAACCATGAGAGAACAAATTGGCCATCTTTTCATCCGTCAAATCGTGAAAATTGGAAATTTTTGGCACCAATCTTGGATTGTGTTCCTTGCTCTTGGGCAGTAATAATGGCCTTCACTACCCCGACTAGGTTATTGTCATCGCTTTGTAGTTGTTGGAGTGCAACATCACGTTCTTTTATTTCATTTTGGGCATGTTGAAGTTCATGTCATAAAAGTTCGACTTGTTGCTCAATTGATACCCCAGGGAGGGGTGAGGAACTAAAATCATCGATATTTTGAGTAGTGTCCATGGCCGTATGGAAAGATGCAAAACCTAGGTTTAAACATAGGAAAAGACGTTTAACAATAACATTTAAATAACTAATAATAATAATAATAATAATAATAATAATCATAATAGTATTATTAATAAATAAATAGAAGTATTGTGATAAATAAATAAAAGAAAAATAAAATAAAAATAAATAAATAAATAAATAAATAAACAAATAAATAAAAGGAGAGAGAGATAAAAGTTATGTTAAATATTTATTAAAAGGAATAGAGTATCAAAAAGAGGAAATAGCCTAGTGGATAAAACTTATCTCTTGGTAGTATGAGGTTGTGGGTTCAAATCCCCTACATACTAAATAAGGAACTAAGTGGGTTAACTAGGCTAACTAGGGAAATAACTAAGCCCTTATTGCCACTCATATGTTAGAATTGGTTCGCGCGTAGCCAACGGCTGCCAACGGAACCAAGAGAACCAAGAGAACCATGAGTGCTAGAGAAGCCAAAGATGCCAAAGTTATGCCATAGTTCTATGCCTTAGTCGACGCCTTGGAGTAACCGAAAAGGAGTAACCGAAAAGGAGCACAGTGGAGCACAGGGGGTACAGAGGGTACAGAGAGCCGAAAAGGAGCACAGGGGAGCACAGGGGGTACAGAGGGTACAGAGAGCACAGAGAGCACAGGGGGTACAGAGGGTACAGAGAGCACAGAGAACACAGTGAGCACAGGGGGTACAGAGGGTACAGAGAGCACAGTGAGCACAGGGGGTACAGAGGGTACAGAGTGTGACAGTGTGAAATTCGAAAAACTTGACCGGCGAACTAAAACCAAAAAAAAAAAACTTCAAAAAAAAAACTTAATGAACGAAAAACCTGGACCAGACGGTTGAGATGGATGCCGATTCGCGAACGGACTGGATGCCACAAATCGCAATCAAACACCGCAACTGGATTAGACGACTGAGATGAACGCCGAATCGCGAACAGACCCGAATGCTGCAAATCGCAATCAAACGCTATGTATTACACAAGATTTTAAAGAATTTGTTATGAAAGAGATGCATGAACCACCATATATGGGTCATAGGAGCATACAAAGTACTGTTTCTACATGTAAAGAATTCTTCTTTTGGCCAAACATGGAAAAGGATATTACACAATATGTTTCCCAATGCATTGTTTGTCAACGTGTCAAAAGACATCATGGTAAAGCATTTGGATTATTAATGCCACTTCCCATACCCAATGGGCCATGGGAACAAATTTCTATGGATTTTATTACTGGTCTTCCGACAACTTCATCACATCATGATATGATTTGGACAATTGTTGATAGGTTTAGTAAACAAGCATATTTCATTCCTTGTACGAAAACTCTTTCTGCACCTCAAGCTGCCAAATTATTTATTAAATGTATTTTCCACATCATGGTTTTCCAAAAGTAATTTTATCCGATCGTGATGTTCGTTTTTGTAATCACTTTTGGGTTGCATTATTTAAAAATTTAGGCTCTAAAATAGATTTTAGTTCTGCATTTCATCTTGAAAGTAATGGGCAAAGTGAAGCTACGAATAGTACTATTTTGGATCTATTACGTTGTTATTCTTTAGATAATCCAACTAATTGGGATGAGAAACTTTCTTTACTCCAATTTGCATATAATAACACAACACATACCACTACTGGACGTGCACCAAATGAAATTGTGTATGGTAAAAAGCTTCCTACTCCCATGTCTATCATTCAAACTGACATACCTATGGCTGATTCTTTTGCACAAGATCATATTTCTATACTTCATGAGGTTCATGAGCATATTAAAAAGAGTCAGGAACGTTATACCCGTAATATTAATAAGAAACGAGCAACTAAACAATTTAATGAAAATGATTATGTTTGGTTATGCATAATTAAACGACGTTTGAAAAATATTCTACAACATCCTAAGGTAAAACTTGCACCCCGTTATTATGGACCTTTCCGTATTATTCAAAAAATTAATGAGAATGCTTTTAGATTAGATATACCTTCTCATTGGAATATTCATAATTCTTTTCATATCAGTTTATTGAAACCATTTAAAGGAATTTTACCACTCATTCCTATGAAATTTGTAACCAACTACTTAGTGGGAAAGGCTCAGTTATGGTGGAATGTTTTGCGCCATAGCACAGATCGCCCCACCACATGGCAAGCCTTTCAAGACAAGATCAAGGAGTCCTTCCTTCCTCCTTAGTTTCACTTACATGCCCGTTGCTCTTGGACAACTTTTGGATGGAAAGATGGAGATACTGTTTCTACCTATACTGAATGTTTTTGGCAACGTTTATTACTTATACGTTCACTTCAAATGATTCCTGAAGATACTTTACAGCGAAAATATGAAGATGGTTTGGAGATGGGAATCCAAGCTAAGCTCAACACCTTACGTCCGACGACGCTCTATGAAGCTATTTCTTTTGCACATGATGCTGAGAAAGAATTTCAATCTATCACTAAGTCCATTCGCTTACAACAAACACGTCAACGACCACAACTCATCAAACCCACTTTTCCACTCAAGCGTTCCTTTTCTACTTTTTCTTCTCCTCCTTTTCAACGTCCACCTACTTTTCAACGACCACCTATTTTTCAACGACCTCCTCAATCCACTTTTTCCCCAATCCCCAAGACAAACCCCTTACACCCTACCAAACCTCCAACCTTTCAAACTACGACGATGGATGCCCAACAAAAGAGGTCCCGTATCATTTGTTGGAATTGTGGTAAGATTGGTCATACCAAAGCTAGATGTAGGTTCCCAACTAACCACATGCAACCTGGCGGAGCTAAAGTACATAACATGGAGGTGGTTCCTGAAGATATTCAATTTGAAGACATTCAACCTGATTGGACTGAAGACGCATTGGAGCAGGATCTAAGTACCTTGGGTAACACAATTTCTATTCATTCTTTACTTTGCATGCAACGTACTATTAATGGTAAAGTTGTTAATATTTTACATGATGATGGTAGTTCACATGACTTTATTTCTCACATATTAGTCAAAGATCTCCAATTAACCCCACTTCCTTCTATGTACAAAGTTAAGGCTGTTGAAAATCAGAATTCACATGCGGAAGAGTGGTGAGCCCACAACCGAAGGTGTATGGATCTTGTTTTTCACTTGTTCTTTTAACTCCTTGGCCATGCAATAACAAATTTAACCACAAATTCATACATCAACGTCATAAAAAATTATAGATACATCGTAAGCGCATTGCAACTTTACTTCAAGAACATACATCAAATCTCTCTATGGTTGACACAAGCTTGATAGAACTTCAACTGTCTTTTTCATGGCATCCATAAAGTTTTCAGAATCACTACGAGCCCGTAAAACAGAGAGTAATATTTCCCATAGAACTTTATGTCTCATCAATTCTTATTGCATATAAACCCAAGACAGTATAGACAATATATATTTAATGCATAGAAATCTATGCACACATTTTATTGAATATAGGCGTTGCATATATATCTAAGATTCTATATCTCTAATATGTATGTACTTCATCAATCCTGGCATATAGAATCTACACGTAAATCAGAGATCATATATCTCTTCTACAATCCATAGCAGTTTTTCTGTGTATCATTTTAATTCCTCATTCCACATAAACCGTGAGATACTTGATTAGACCAGGAATTCCAGCCACATAAAATAACCATCAATGTCCTGCAATGTGTATGACTATGAGAGAACTTTTATGTTCGTGTGACTTATCTGGTTACAACTTTTCTTGTACCGCAATCTCATAAATACATAATGTAACACAATCAAAATCAGTATTAAATCACATGGAGCATATGTGACCTTATTAACACTGTGTGCACATGACCATTCGGACAAGTACTGATGCAATCATCAACCAATAGCATTATACAATTGTTGCTTTACAGATCATGTTCCAATGAAACACATGTCTATAAGCATACATTGATTCACCATAATAAAGTTCATAATTCATGCATGTATACATGTGAACTCCATATTTCTTGTTACATCATTATCTTCAGCACCTCATTCACTGTGTAAGTCTGTAACAAAGATACATCAAGTCTCCTATAAAAGTCACACAAAAAAGCTATTTGCATGTTGTTCAATCATACACTTTAGAGCCTTGGTATCACTTGAATCCGTAAACATGTCATTATGCATATGGAGAGATACAAGACATTTTTTGGATCTCGCAGCCACAAAATACAGTTCTAAGTGCAAATAATAATAGACCACAAATTTTATACCTTCTCAAAATAATGCATCTCTTCTCTGTCTCTGTATTGTGTGCTGCTGAATAGAAGTTCTAGTAATGTTGCTTTGATAGCGAGGCATTTAGAAATGATCCGTCTTCATAAAACACAGCTGTGCATACTTGTTGATAGGAAGAGCTTAGTAGCTTTCACTACTTTATAGACATATAGAGATTGAGCATGCTTCAGCTACAACTCTGTAGCAAATTGATCATCCATGTGAACCTGCAAACTTGAGAGAGAAAGTGATACACGAAATAGAAACATAATATTATAACCTCAACAAAATTACAAGAGAGGAGACTCGGCTGATTGAAATGACTTGCCGATCTATTCATGCTACTCTAGAGAGATCTATAAAAGACACTCTGGAAGGCCGCACTTTTCCCATGTAAAAAGGAGTCTATATATAAACTTTATTTCTTGCGGTGCATCCTCCTAAATCTACGTAATGAAAAGATCTATGGCTGATCTCTTGGGATATGACCTCCTTAAAATATGGTAGAGCATTGCTTTTCACGTGATGGATGGCAGTTTACGTGAATAAAGGATGGAGCATATTTACTTATTATTTTTGAACAAACTTCAAGAGTTTGTTCATATGCATAAGTTGAGATTAAACTACGAGCACATTCCTATGAAGAAAATAAAGCTTAATAGTGTAGCTAGGGTTCTCCAAAAAAAAGAATGTCTTGAAGATTCATTGAAGCTTGCCATATTTTCAACACTCCCCCTCAAGCTTCAATGAGTAGTCCATGGGATGTGCCAAATAAAATTCTCCTCAAATCTTGCAACAATAGCTAGCAATGCTTGAGGAAATTTCCATGGTGGCTTTTGCATCTGAAATTTTCGATGGAGTGCTTGCCTTTTCCCTTTGAAAAAGTTTGACTTCCATTGGCTTGAGATCCTTATCAAGCTTCTTCTCTTAGGAGTTTTTCGAAGATCTTTTGAAGGATCTTCAATAGGAACCACTTGAAGAGCAACCAAAGTTTCTCTCCAAGCCTTCATTAGATAGAAATAAAGGAATCGATGGCCTCTCGTCATCGCAAGGCCCTCTTCTACTTCACTTCCTTGACTGTAGCTTTTTGTGACTTCATTTAGACCTTTCCTTTGCTTCATTATTTGATATGAGAGCTCTGCATGCTCTCCTTTTGATGTCATAGTGTCTTCATCTTCAAACCTGTTTGAAATACAAGTAAAGCATTATTTTCATGATGCATAAGATCTCTTACCATATCTTTTCTTCCTGTTGTCTTCTTTTGTATTTTCTCTTTCTCTCTCTCTTGCTTCTCTCTCACTTTCTTCTTATCTTCCATGGCGGCTTCCTTTCTTTGAGTGTCCTCCTTTAGACTCAAATCATTCCAACTCACTGTGAAGCTTCTTTTCTTGCTCCCATTGGTGGTTTCATTTTTCTTGAGACTCCTTGCACTTTCTTCTTTGGCTGATCTTTCCTTCATAGTGGCTTCTTGAATTTCTTCATGGGCTGGTTTTTGTCTTGAAACGATTGTTCTTTGGCCTTCCTTCTCTTCATCTTCGACTTCAATATTTTTTTTCTCTTTGTCTTTGATGGAATAGGCTGCTATGAGCTCTGCTAGCTCATCTTCTTCTTCAACAAAAGTTTGTCTTTGTGTTAAGGTTGTTGTCCTTTGGCTTCTCTCCACTTCGTCTTTGATGGAATAGGCTGCTATGAGCTCTCCTAGCTCATCTTCTTCTTTCACGTGATCTCTCCCTTGCTCTTTGCCTCTTGACATGGCTTTCAAGCCATTGTCTATGTCTCCCCCTTGGTCATCAGCCCCTCCATGTGGCTGAAAATATCCATGAGAGTCTTCACATGACTCTTCCATATGCACTCCTTCAATAGGGTGCTCAAGGAACTCTTTGATAGTTCCTTCTTTCTCTTCATACCTACACTTCCAAGACTTCTTGGTGAAAATCTGAAAACAACATAAACAAGAAGATTTGACCTCCCATTTTGAAGCATTCCTTTGAGTAGTGACCTCCTTGGTGCTCCAAAAGTTTAGTGCTCTAACTCTCCATCGAGTGAGCTTCTTCAACCTTGCTGTTGAGAAAAGGGGAACATTAGACCCTAACCGCCTCACATAGAAGTGAGAGGCTCTTCCAAGAGGAGTTGCAAGAAGTGCAAACAACGCACACACACCCATGTCCAAGAACAATGGCACCATGGCCAACGTCAAAAGGAACAAGGGAGGGCAATGCTCACACACAAGACAACCCCAAATGCCAAACCCACACACATGGATCAACGCCTAGCACACAAGGAGAAATGTGGAAGCCAAATGAACCTTCATTACATTAGCATGGAGGCCAAGGCCATGGCCAAGGGACCTCCTTTCTACAAAATGAGCTCCTCTTTATATAAGAGGGGAAGTGGAATCCGTTGAATACAAGTGTCCAAAGGCTTCATTGATTTGAAATATCCTAAGAATAAAAGGTGGGTGGGAAAATCAAGAAGAGAATCTTTCAAGAGATAGAGAGAGAGAGAGAGCTCTTCGTGCGTTTCCAAAAGGGCTTCCATTTCTAAAATAAGCCAAGAATTCAAAAAGAAGCTTTCTACCAAAAAAGAAAGGTAAAGTTGTGTTTTTATGGGTTTTCTCAAAAAAGGAACTAAGAGGGAGTTCCTATGAAGAACATGTATACTAAAGGAAAAAATGGGAAATTTGAGAGACCGCCGCACAAGGCTTTGAATCCTCCAAGTATCCTTAGCTTCGAGGGAGTCCTCCAAGTACACCATAGCCTTCATAGCTTCATGGGTCCTTCATAACTTCAAGGTTCCAACACCCTCCTCCACCTAGACTTTGTCGTCCTTGACAAAGCTAAGAGAAAAGGATCATACACAACTGAACTAGATCAATCTTGAGTCTTCAATTCTGAAAAGCTCCAGGTCTGCAAATCTTCCAATTTGAAGTTTGCAGTCTTCAGGCCTCCATATTCTTCATTGATCTTCAAATCTGCAAGACACCAATCTTCAATCTTTCAGATTTGCAAGCTGAGGTCCATCCTTCAATCTGCAAATCTTCAGTCTTTACAGTTGAGCGACACAATCCCCTTGGGGGGCAGTCAGCCCAGCATTCCACCCCCTTGGCGGTCTTTTGTAAGGCTGGAACTGCTTTCTCCAAAAGTTCCCAAACCTGAAAGTAAACATACACAACAAGTAGGCTGCTTCTAAAAGAAGTAAACAATAACATTTTAGTCCAATTGTAGTTTCCACTTCAGGGAGAATCCCTTGCTACAAGACTTGCTCTACTAGAGAGAAGTCTGCATGAAAATCTTCTTCCTCCATGAGATAAACATTGCTCTTGTAGTGCATCTGATAGTCATTGGCAAATCAAGATAGACTGAGGCCAAGTTCTTGTAGAATCCTCATCAATGGGGTCATCCAAAGAAGACTATTCCCATGCTGCTCTGATCGTGAGGATATTTAAACCTAACCTGAGAGTGATCAGTACCGCACATGCAACAATTCTTTTCCATCAAGAAATATGCAAGAACATCATAGCTTCAAGAAATTTTGGTCAAGATATTTTCCTACAATATAAAGCAGACACTTGTAGCAATGCAAATGATAGTTAGCATCTGTGGACTGAGAGCCCAAATGATGTGAAAACTTAAGTCTTCAAAGGATGAAGTACCCGATCATAATGACTGTATAGAAGTGAAGACAAAACATTTGTCTTAGGCATTCATGAAATACAGATAGTTAAAAAAATAGAATTGCTTTCGAGTTTTGATACTATCCCCATATGACAATCACAGAAAGTCAAAACCAATGTTAGTAGTCCTGTCATGAACCAAGTGCCCTGTATCAGATAAAGCTCAGACCTGCAAGTTAATTTACACAAGGTACTGACAATCTGTGTTTCCATTAAGCAAAACCATGAACTCTAATGCCTGCAAATATACTTGCAGCTTAAAAAGCCTATCCAAGACTAGATTTTGTGGGTCAGTGACACAGAATATCAAGCAACATTTAGACCATTGTGACTTTTATACTTAATCAAGTCTAAATCCACACACACTCTTCTAGTAGATTTTCTAGATCAAGACATAATTCAATAATTCCTTCAGATTCTACAAATCTACAGTTTTGTCAAAAAACTCGACCTTACAAGAGGGCATTATGCGAAAGCAACCAAGTTGCAAGCAATCATTAGTCATGGTAGGAGCTTAGGAAAAGTTGAGAACGGCTAGAGTTTTCATTAAATCGTGTCCTTATCTATCTTCAACCCCCATCATACCCTACCTTCAGGTTGCATATCTGTCAAATGTTGCACCAAAAGTGCAAGGGTGCTTTTGATGTCTCCTCAGAGAGAGCACCTGCGTGAGCTATTTATTGCAATATTTCCAATGAAAATACATTATTGTTATAATAAACTTTAAACTCCCAACCTGCTTCTATAAGAGTTATCAGTATCATGTGGATCTAGACACAATGCTACTAGAGGTAGACACCAACAGGCAACAACACCGGGATCATCATTTTTTTTTTTCTTAAAATATTGAACTTGTGAAAGCCATGAAGAATGTTAGAAGGTTAACCAACTCATAGAGAAAGGATGTGTGCAACCCACCTAGGCTTTCCGGTGTATGGGCTCTCTGAGCCGAAAATCACTCAATCACAAACTTCATGTCAAAGTGGAGAATCCTTCAAAGAAACCACAACTTCTATTAGGCTAACACAAATATGCTCGTTGTATGTGTAGTGTTTTCCCGATGCGAGTTTGGAAGGGTTGGCATCAAAAGGAAACCAACCATGTAGTGATCACAAGTGAAAGGATGATTTTATTGAATTGGCAGTCACACGACTTATGTTTCATCAACATAATGAAGTACTAGTTCATCTTGCTTTTATAAAAAGATAACAGGCAAGAGAAAAAGGGGCCCTCAATGTGGGGTAGACACAGCACCCACAATCAATCCCTCAGAGAGAAGTGCTCACAGCTTCCCAAAACCTGTAAAAAAAAACTTAGTTGCATAATCCAAAAAGTAGGTAGACATCACACATTAACCTTTTGTAGCCCATGAAAGAAGAAAGTGGTCAAAGGGTGACTATCCTAACTAGCCTCCAGTTGTGAAGATGTGATTAGTGGGGTTTGGGACACAATCCTAGGTAGACAGGCAGTCACCAAAACCTTAGTATATGTCTTTCAAGTGTAACACTTAAGGAATGCCACCCTGCAAATCGTATTACAGCAGTAGTATGATGTGTGTAAGAGTAGTCAATGAAATCTCCATGTGTGCCCCACTTCCGATATGTGACTACCACACATGCCCCATTAATCCTTATGTGGGAATGTTTGCAAGCTCATAGGTCACTTGCTGCCGATCCAGAAGTTGGCTGCAAGATCTATTTTTCACATAATACTCAAGAATCAGTACCTGACAACATTTTCAACATAAGAAGATCTTAAAATTTATCAGACTTACAAGACTGATCACATCTAGTTACCAAACACACTCTATCATGGTCCAAATCTCATCACATAAGAACGTAACTGAGCAGCACTATAGCATAAAGAAGAGAAAAAAAAGGCAAGATCTGTAGTTTCAAAAGAAGGCTTCACACACTTTTAAAAGTAACCTTGAAAATTTATGGGGGTGATGGAGGAGAGGCCTTCTTTGAAGCATTGGAGAGTTGAGCTTAAGAGGCCAAACTTTGACGTCGTGGCTTCCAGATAACTTCAAGACTTAGCATTGTCATGTAGTGACTGACATTCACCTGGGGGCATGAAGTACCATACAAAAAGCTACCTGTGAAGTGGAGGAGCCAAGGCATCGCTCTTTTGACAGGCGACCGAGGGAAGCTAGAGTCTGAAGCCTCTTTCTATGATTTGCAGATTTGCCAAGTGCTTGCTATAGCAAGGGGTCCGAAGCTTGCAAACCGCATCAGCATCGAGGAAGGCTGATGAGAGATTGGTAGTGAGAGGAGCACGAAGAGAAAGCCAAGCAAGGGAGTACCATAGAGCTCAGCTTTAGAGGCAAAGAAGGAACTGAGCAGTCGGGGCGTGCAAAACTAACATCTGAGAGGTGAAGGGTAGCCTCAAAGGCGAACAGAGGAAATAGAAGTTCTCAAAATTGCTTGGCCTGTTTCACAAAGATGGTTAAGAGCACTACCCAACACATGTATAGCTGAACAAATTGGGGAGGCAATGTTGTTTGATCCCGAACCATGGAGAACACCCGAATGCATGATTGAAATGGGCACCAAATGAATGACCAAAGCTTAACGCAGAGTCAAATAGATCATGCGATGAGGAATTAAAATGGAGCTTGACGCCACGCGACTAGGGAGCAAGAAGCAACCCCAATCTTGGGCACAACAGCAGGGAAAGAAATGAGGAGGAGGTAACTCCTGACAATACTGAGAGATAGCAAACATACGACCCCAACAGCAACAACCACAAGAAAAATGGGGAGACCTGCCACATCCCTGTAGGAATGGTGCATGAACATGTAGTAATGGCAACAGAAGATTTCCCACCATAGCCACACCCAGACTCTTGAAATAGGTAAAGTCAGAGGGGGAACTCCAACCAGGTGCCGAGTGGAGAGGGGCCAAGAATAGTGCACCAAACCCAACATAAGCAACCAAGGGAGACCCCGCAAGCTTAACCCGAATCCTTAACAATGGTGAAGAGGGTCAGAATGGTGACTCGGCATGGAGGGCAAGAAGGAGGAACACCGCATGCAGAAGCCAAATCCACACCGCCCTGCAGACCTCGCTCCAACCCAAATGGCACGGGAAGTTCGGCACAGGAGGGCTCCAGCATATCGAACAGATGAAAGGGGAGTCTTCCAGTCGCGCCACACTAACCTCGTTGATGCAGGTGGGGACATTGGCTTGCTCTTGCGAAGCGAAGAACTGGGGATGTGATGGAATCAAGGAGCTTCATCTCACCATGTAAGCTTTACAACAATTCAGGAGCTTGCACAGAGCATCAGTTCTAGAATAGGAGTGCGGGCTCGACCAGAAATGAGAGGCCTTTGATTGTAGGGAGGGCCACGAGTGGCACTACCGAGCTTTCAACTGCCATCGCCAAGCGGCATGGAGCGAGGCATACCAAACAATAGCCAGAGGGGTGTTGAGCCTAAGTGCCGACCCTGCAGACTTGGGCAGGTAGGGAACACGATGATGCAGAGTGGACCAGATGCTCACGAGCCCCCGATAGGGAGCTGCCAACATAGGCCTTGCAGACAACCCAAAAAACTTCAATCGACGAAGGTAGGGAGAATTAAATTCTCACCTACTCTCCATGAGCGCGGGGGAGTAACGCTAGGCATCCAACGGCCGTAACTTTGAATATGACTCATGCAAATCAAAAATAGATAATACATGTCTTGCAATTGGAGACGAGAGACGCTAGACTCGACCACATTCACACCATATTTAGTTGGGATTTCTTGGAAATAGGAAGGACCCAGATGGACAAATATTCTTCCCCTAATCCAAGATAGGCATCCTCATTAAGAGGTGACAGAGATGGGGGAATGCCAAGTGAATGAGTGAGTGGGAGTGCGCATGTGTGAGAGAGTGAGAGAGAGAAGGGGGTTAGGGGTGTTTTTATGCATCAAACAAAAATGAACTAAAATTACTCAAAAATTAAAGGAAGAGAGGTACCCATGGCCAACCGAAGACCACATGGCTCCACAACTCAATCCAAGTGTGAGGTGCATCCACAAAGTGTAGGCACGGTAAGCTTGAAAAAACCCAACGGCTAAAGGCCGACGTCCCCGGCAACGGCGCCAAAATTTGGTGTAGCTCAATGATGAGTAGCACCTCCTTTAATGTCAATCCGGGAAGACGTGAGGATGGTATGAAGACCTCGAGCAAGTGGCGGCCCAAGTGCGTGAGTGAGAAGCACACAAGAATGCACACACATACACACACACGCGCACACACGGCAAGACAAAGAGAGAGAATCAATGGAGCTTTTAGATTACTTTCAAAATGCTCTTACAAGTTCGTTTCAATTACAATCTACCCCCAAAAATGAGCTCTCTAGCTCCTTTTATAGTTTTTGACTAGCTTTTGGCCCTGTCCAGACCTAGTGTCCGGCCTAGTTAAAAATTAGGTTCCAGGGCTTATTTGGGGGCTCAAACGAGATCTAAAAATTATGAAAATTGGTACGCAACTACTTCTAAGGCTCCTCAAGCTCAAGGACTCCTTGGCTTGCACAAAATGGAGCTACAAAAATGTGAAATGAGATTTACAATGATTATTAGTGATAAAAATCACTGTTGTTGTAGGGATTTCTTCTAGTGTTCTGCCATACATATCTTCAAGCTCCCTACTTGCTCTTCTTCCCTGCATGTCCATCTCTCTGGTTTGCATTAATGTCTTGAAAAAATATTGGCCTACTTGCCAGATCTTCTTTGACTGCCCTGTTTGCTCGTGCTGTCCCTTCGCTCTGACTCCCTTCTTTGACTTTGACTTTCACGTCTTGTAGTTCCTGATGTACCAAGGCTACTGCCAACACTTGCTTAAAACTTCATACCTTGGATTTCCCTTTGGCTTCAACTTTGTTGAGTAAGCCTTCTTGCTCAAACTCCTCTTGAGTGAGCGATTCAAATACTCAAGCTTCTTTGATCGAGCTTTAGCACAAGCTACCTCCAATATTAGCTTATCTTTGACCAGGGTGACTTTGGTGATGCCTCCTCGCTCACCTTCCTTCTTGAGTCCTTGACTCTTCCAAAGTGCTCTTTAGCACTCTTCACTTTGAAGTGAACCTCTCGTCCACTTGTCTTGGTCAAGGCCTTCAACAAAACAATAGAGCAATAAAGAACGGGAGATATACCTTAGGCTTTCTCTCAAGCCTTCTTCTCTTGTGAGATTCTCTTCTTAGCCTTCTCTTTTTTTTGAAGCTTTTCCAAGCTTCCTTCTTGCAGCCTTCAAAGCTTCTCCCTTGAAGCTTTCTTTACTTGTGAAGCTTTCAAAACTTCTTTCCTGCAGCCCTTCTTATTTGTGAAGCTTCCTTCTTGCAGCTTTCTTTATTTTGAAGCCTCCTTCTTGTAGTCTTCTTCTTGCTGGCTTCTTCTTGATAGATAGTCTTTGCTTTGAACCTTTGATTGCTTGCAACAAACCTGTAGATTACTTCAAACAATAGCTCAAATGGTTAGCTACACTTGCTAGAGTATCTCAGTATATATGTGACCTTGAGCTCTTCAAGCTCCGATGGGTTTCGACAAACCTCCACTAACCTCAATAGCTTTACATACGCTTGTAGGCAGCCAAGGTTGGCTCTGATACCATGTTAAAAATTGGGCTCGCATGCGGAAGAGTGGTGAGCCCGTAACCGAAGGTATACGGATCTTGTTTTTTTTCACTTCAAAAATTATCACTTAATTTATTTGTACATGTAAATCCTTGGCTGCACATGACTACAAGCTTATTTCCTCATGAGTCATACATGGGTCACATGGGTAATACATTCAGTAACCACATAGCATTACATTAGCTCTGATACCATGATGAAAATCAGAATTCACATGCGGAAGAGTGGTGAGCCCACAACCGAAGGTGTATGGATCTTGTTTTTCACTTGTTCTTTTAACTCCTTGGCCATGCAATAACAAATTTAACCACAAATTCATACATCAACGTCATAAAAAATTATAGATACATCGTAAGCGCATTGCAACTTTACTTCAAGAACATACATCAAATCTCTCTATGGTTGACACAAGCTTGATAGAACTTCAACTGTCTTTTTCATGGCATCCATAAAGTTTTCAGAATCACTACGAGCCCGTAAAACAGAGAGTAATATTTCCCATAGAACTTTATGTCTCATCAATTCTTATTGCATATAAACCCAAGACAGTATAGACAATATATATTTAATGCATAGAAATCTATGCACACATTTTGGCGTTGCATATATATCTAAGATTCTATATCTCTAATATGTATGTACTTCATCAATCCTGGCATATAGAATCTACATGTAAATCAGAGATCATATATCTCTTCTACAATCCATAGCAGTTTTTCTGTGTATCATTTTAATTCCTCATTCCACATAAACCGTGAGATACTTGATTAGACCAGGAATTCCAGCCACATAAAATAACCATCAATGTCCTGCAATGTGTATGACTATGAGAGAACTTTTATGTTCGTGTGACTTATCTGGTTACAACTTTTCTTGTACCGCAATCTCATAAATACATAATGTAACACAATCAAAATCAGTATTAAATCACATGGAGCATATGTGACCTTATTAACACTGTGTGCACATGACCATTCGGACAAGTACTGATGCAATCATCAACCAATAGCATTATACAATTGTTGCTTTACAGATCATGTTCCAATGAAACACATGTCTATAAGCATACATTGATTCACCATAATAAAGTTCATAATTCATGCATGTATACATGTGAACTCCATATTTCTTGTTACATCATTATCTTCAGCACCTCATTCACTGTGTAAGTCTGTAACAAAGATACATCAAGTCTCCTATAAAAGTCACACAAAAAAGCTATTTGCATGTTGTTCAATCATACACTTTAGAGCCTTGGTATCACTTGAATCCGTAAACATGTCATTATGCATATGGAGAGATACAAGACATTTTTTGGATCTCGCAGCCACAAAATACAGTTCTAAGTGCAAATAATAATAGACCACAAATTTTATACCTTCTCAAAATAATGCATCTCTTCTCTGTCTCTGTATTGTGTGCTGCTGAATAGAAGTTCTAGTAATGTTGCTTTGATAGCGAGGCATTTAGAAATGATCCGTCTTCATAAAACACAGCTGTGCATACTTGTTGATAGGAAGAGCTTAGTAGCTTTCACTACTTTATAGACATATAGAGATTGAGCATGCTTCAGCTACAACTCTGTAGCAAATTGATCATCCATGTGAACCTGCAAACTTGAGAGAGAAAGTGATACACGAAATAGAAACATAATATTATAACCTCAACAAAATTACAAGAGAGGAGACTCGGCTGATTGAAATGACTTGCCGATCTATTCATGCTACTCTAGAGAGATCTATAAAAGACACTCTGGAAGGCCGCACTTTTCCCATGTAAAAAGGAGTCTATATATAAACTTTATTTCTTGCGGTGCATCCTCCTAAATCTACGTAATGAAAAGATCTATGGCTGATCTCTTGGGATATGACCTCCTTAAAATATGGTAGAGCATTGCTTTTCACGTGATGGATGGCAGTTTACGTGAATAAAGGATGGAGCATATTTACTTATTATTTTTGAACAAACTTCAAGAGTTTGTTCATATGCATAAGTTGAGATTAAACTACGAGCACATTCCTATGAAGAAAATAAAGCTTAATAGTGTAGCTAGGGTTCTCCAAAAAAAGGAATGTCTTGAAGATTCATTGAAGCTTGCCATATTTTCAACAAAGGCTGCATTCCAAGGAAACAGATATAATGTTACAAGTGAAGTGCATAATGTTCAAATTTGTATAGGCTCATACATGGATAAACGCACATTCTTAATTGCTCCTTTGCAGTCCTATGATGTTATACTTGGTATGCCTTTTCGTCACCATTATAATCCATGCATTGATTATCAAAACACAAAACACATTAAAATCCTCAAGGCATTACACCTTCATTCCAAATATCCCATAAAGTATAACAGGCATTAGTAAGTCCAAAGGGCATTACCATAAGTTCATAATGACCTATTTGAGTTCTAAAGGCAGTCTTAAAAATATCACTTTGCATCATACGAATCTGATGGTATCCTGATTTTAGATCAATTTTACTAAAGACACGAGCTCCTCGTAATTTATCTAAAAGATCATCTATTCGAGGAATGGGGTATCTATTCTTTATTGTGATCTTGTTAAGGGATCTATAATCAATGCACATTCGATAAGTTTAATTCTTCTTCTCTACTAAGAGAACTAGTGCTCCAAATGGGAAAGAACTAGGCCTTATAAGTCCTTTCTATAATAGGTCTTTTACTTGGTTTTCTATTTCCTTTTGGTGTAGTGGGCCATGTCTATAAGATGCTTTATGAGGAGGAGAACTACTAGGGACTAAATCTATGCTATGGTCAAAGGATCCTCGAGAGGGTGGTAGTTCAGAGGGATACTAAGACATAAAACAATCCTTACAAGTAGTCATGAAAGGTTTATGTGCATCAGGAAGTGTATGAGTATAATCATTGATGACATTGACAAAAAAAATGCATGAATGGAATCCTTTCCTAAATGCATATTTTACTTGAGTATGACTAATCAATGGAAATGGCTGGAAATCATGCCATGCAGACAAAGTAATGATTTGACCTTTAAATTCAAAGTAAAAGTATGTGTATGGTAGTCAATCCGTGGGTTATAATGATGACGAAAAGGCATACCTAGTATAACATTGTAAGATTGCAAAGATGCAATTAAAAATGTTCATGAATCAATATATGGGCATATGCTAATCGTAACATCTTGCACTTCTCGTGTTACATTATAACGATTACCTTGAAATGCAGCTTTTACTTTATACAAAGAAGGAAACGTTTTTAATTTAAGTTCTTGTACTAATAAATGTGAAATGAATTCATGTGAACTACCATCGTCATGTAGAACTTTAACACGTTAGTTGTTTATAGTACCGTGCATGCAAAGTAGAGAATGAAAAGAGATATCATTACCCAAGGTACTTAAGTCCTTCTCCAATGACTCCTCTGTCCAAAGAGGAGGAATTTCTTCATTATGGGCCTCCATGTTATGTAATTGAGCTACAGCTGGTTTCATCTTAAGAGGTCGCAATCGGCACTTCGTTTTTGTATGTCCAGGTTTGCCACAATTCTAGCAAGTGATTCGTGATCGATTCTATTGGGCATCCATTGCTGAAATTTGTAGGGTAGGTGGTTTGCTAGGTTGGAGAGATGAAGCAATAGGTGCAGTTGAGTAATTGGATTGCGGTGGATGAGGAAAACTAGGGTAAGATGGGGCATTAAAAGTATGTTTCATGGGAAGATTTGGTTTAACAAAAAGTGGTCGTTGACGTGGTTGTTGTAGACAAAGTGACTTGGTTATGGACTGGAATTCTTTCTCTGCATTATAGGCAAAAGATATAGCCTTGTTGAGGGTTGTAGGTCATAAGGTGTGACGCTTAGCTTGGATTCCCACTTCCAAACCATCTTTGTATTTCTGCTGCAAAGTATCCTCCGGTACATCTTCAAGCATTCAAACCAATAATAAATTTTGCTAGAACCATTTGTAGGTAGTAATCGTATCTCCCTCCTTCCATGTAAGGGTTGTCCATGCACGTCAAGCATGTAAATGGTATTGAGGAGGAAGAAAAGAATCCTTCACTTTTATTTTGAAAAGGCTTCCACGTTGTTGGATGCTATGTACTGTGCCGCAGGACATTCCACCAGAGTTGAGCTTTTCCTACTAAATAGTTAGTGGCAAATTTGACTTTTTCATTTTCAGCATATGTTTCATTAGTATAAAGATCATCGAACTATGAAAGCCATGAAAGGATAAAAGGGCCATCCTTCTGGCCATCAAACCATAAAAACTGGTACTTCTTAACAGCAATCTTGGAATGCATGCCATCCGAATGGGTAGAGACAATAGCTTTGACCACCCTCGTAAGGTTGTCTTCATCAATTTGCATCTTTTCGAGTATCTCATCGCACTATCGGATCTCGTTCTCAGTGCCTCGTAATTTGTGCCGCAAAAGCTCAAGTTGTTGCTCGAGTGTTACCTCGGGCAGAGGTGACTTGTCGAAATCTTCCATGTTGTTCATAGGGTCCATGAGGATTTAGAGAACAAAACCCTCTTGCTAGATATGTAAAAACAATTTTTGAGTTTGTTTGAGTTAAAATGTAAAAGGAAGGGTTGTTCTTGGGAATTGAAAAAGTAAGAAAGAGATAAAAGTTATGTTAAATATAAGAAAAGAGAAGTAGAGTGACAACACAAAGAGATAGTGTAGTGGTGAAACACTTCCCTTGTGTGGATGAGGTTGTGGGTTCAAATCCTCCCACCTTGGTGAATCTAAAAGTCCTTATTGCCACTCATCACATTAAAATTGGTTCGCATGTAGCCGACGGTCGCCAAGGGAGCCTTGGGTGCCAATGATGCCTAAGTTCTTTACCTTAGTCGATGCCTTGGAGCAAGCCGAAGGTGTAAACATAGGTGTAAACATAGGTGTAAACGTAGGTGTAAATGTAGGTTCTTGTTCTAGAACTAGAACAGAAACCAGAAACTGAAACTAAAACTGGAATCAGAACCGGAACCGAAAACAGAAGCAGAAGTGGAAGCAGAAGCGGAGACGGAAACGGAAACAAAAACGGAAGCAAAAGCGGAAACGGAAACAAAAACGGAAGCGAAAGCGAAAACGAAAGCAGAAGTGGAAGCGGAAACGGAGATGGAGTCGGAGCCGGAATCGGAATCCGGTCCTGAACAGAGAACAGCGAAATAGAGATCAATTTGCCAAACCGAACAGAAACAGCAATTCGCCAAAACGAACAGAAACAGATCCCTTTGTAGTGATGCACGCAAGGCTTTGATACCACTGTTATCAGGATCTTGCTCACACACATAGAGAGGTTATGAATGCAAAAAACACACAGAAAAAAATAGAGACAGCAAGAGATGAGACTGAATGCAGTATTGGGTGCAATCTCCCCCCATGCACTCTGTTTTGACAGTCCACAGAGTGCATGTATTTATAGGAATTTTTTATTATGTCGAAAAGAGTGGTTACATAAGTATTTCCATGGATTTCATTTCTGGATTACCTCGTACTCAGAAAGGCTTTGATTCAGTCTGGGTTGTAGTTGATCGATTGACTAAACTTGCTCAGTTTATTCCAGTCAGGACTACTTATAAGACTCTCGAACTTGAAAAAATATTTGTAAATCAACTTTATAGACTCTATGGTCTTCCATTAGGCATAGTTTCTGATAGAGATGCTTGATTAACAAGTCATTTTTGGCGAGCAGTCTTTAGTAGACTTGAAACTAAACTAAGTTTAAGTACAGCTGAACATCCCGAGATGGATGGACAGTCAGAGAAAGTCAATCAGATCTTGGAAGACATACTCAGAGCTTATGTTACTTCCAAACAAACTGATTGGGAAGACTATCTTCCTTTAGCTGAGTTTGCTTATAACAGTGCCAAGAATTCATCAAGTGAATTTAGTCTGTTCATGTTGATGTATGGGTTTCAGCCTAGGTCTCCTTATGTTGTAGGACTTCAAAATGAATGAGTTCAAGCAGCTCAAGAATTCCTTCAAGAAATGAACTTTAAACTTAAGTTAGCTAAAGAAAACTTAAAGAAAGCTCAAGATCGTGCAAAGGCTTATGCCGATCCAAAGCAAAGATATGTTACTTTTCAGGTAGGTGATCAAGTTTATCTTCCTATTCTTGAAAGATCAGAAAAGTTCAAGACTATTCAATGTGTCAAGTTGTCGCCTAGATATTGTGGTCCTTTTCCAATCACCAAGAAATTTGGTTTGTGGGCTTATGAATTACAACTTCCATATGATAGTTGGATTCATCCAGTGTTCCATGTTAGTCGGCTTAGGAAGAGTCTGATAGATTCAGATAATCTAGTTGGACAACAGGTTATACTTCTAGTTCCAGAAAGTACAAAAGTTTCTCATGAACTTGAAAGGATACTTTGCACCTGAGATAAACGTACAAGAAGTCACTTGTACGAAGAATGCTTAGTAAAATGGAAGGATGGAACTGAAGAAAATTCAACATGGGAAAAAGTTTCCACAATCCAACGACGTTTTCCAACTTTCCAATTTTAAGTTGGTCCCAAATAAAGAAGGTTTTCTACTTTCAAGTTTTAAGTGGATAAATCGATCATGTTCTTCAAGATCTAGAACATGATAAGGTTTTTTTACTTTCAAGTTCTAAGTAAATAACCTAATTGAATGAATGCATGTTCTTCAAGTTTAGAACATGAGGCTCGGGGGTTGCCTACAGTATGTATAGCTCTAATTTTCAAGGACAAAAATACTTTCCAAGGGGGAAAGAATGTAATAAAGTAAGTATATGATCTAAGGTTCCAACTGGTTCAGACGGATCTGAAATCAGACACCGTTTGGTCATCCGTATGTGTGGCCAAAGATCTCGAGTCTAGACTTACTAGTAGGTCATTTACTCTTGTAACCAAGTAATCCACTTAGCCTAGTGGTTAAGACTCAAGGGTGTGAAGGAGGAGGTCTTGGGTTCAACCCCCATGGGGTACATGAAGAGAGTGTTTTGCCCAAAGAGCTCTAGAACCTTCTAGAAGCATCCAGTTGAGTTAACTCTTGCTAATTGGGACACTTGGCATACATGTAGTTACATGTCTGACACATGGATGGTTAGTATCCACCTGCCCAAGCAGGCAGTCCCCTGGAGAGAGCTATATATAGAGGCACATGGTTGGGAGGAAAGTCATTCATTCATGAGCATTTCTTGTGGCTACGCTATTGCAACAAGCAGCAGAGGAAGGAATTTCCACAAGTAAGCAAGAATAGAGCAAACAGTCCTTTTGAGTTGGTGCATGTTGATTTGTGCAAAAAATGCCTACACAAGCCTTGGGAGGATCTTCCTACTTCATGTTACTCGTCGATGACTACAATAGGAAGATGTGAGTGTACTTTCTTTGTGATAAGGCTCAAGCTTTTGGTAAGTTTGAAGTATGGCATTAGCTTGTTGAAATTGAAATAGGGGAAACGTTGAAGAAGTTCAGGATGGATGGTGACAGCAAGTTCACATCAACAAAATTTGATGATTTCTATAAAGGCAAAGGAATCAAGCATGAACTCACAATGGTGCATAGCCCTCAACAAAATGGTGTTGCTAAATGCCAAAATCAAACCATCATGGAAATGGCAAGATGCGTGTTGAAGGGAAAAGGATTGCCTAATCATTTTTGGGAAGAGTCTATAAACATGGCTGTTTACATCCTGAATCATAGCTACACTAAGGCGCTTGATGGAAAGATTCCACAAGAAGCCTACACTAGTAGAAGGCCTTTTGTTTCTCATTTCAAAGTGTTTGGAAGTGAGTGTTATGTACATATTCTAGACAAAGAGAGAAACAAGCTTCAACCAAAAAGCACCAAATGTATCTTCTTAGGGTATAGTGAAGATAAGAAAGCTTACAAGCTTAATGAATCAGAGGTTAAAACTATCATAGCGAGTCGCGATGTGGTGTAAAACTATCATAGGAGGAGTAGCCACATGCAGTCGAAGAAGAAAAGAAAGCTTCCACTTTATCAATAGGCAAACAAATAATCCACTATGAACCTGATCCAAGAGCTAGCCCTTCTTTAGAAGAGAGGAAGCATCATCCTCAATATATGATGAGACTGAAAGTCACCAACCTACTCTTTCTCAAGTGGAAAAGCCATTGCCATGGTGGGTGAGGTAGCTCTATGATTTTGCAAATCCCATCCAGAGTCAATTGAATAGATTACGAATGGCCCGAGGTGGTCACAGAGAATAGAGGAACAGAGATGGGCAGAGGCCCATATTGTAAAATCAGCATTGATGTTTGAGATTATCTGCAAACAAGCAAAGGAGCTGACAAGTGTGCTAGAAACACTTTGAAATACAAATGGGAGAACTGCTATGCAAACAAAATACAATAATATCATGAAGAATGGAACTTTGGAGCTAGTGGAGTGACCTCCAAAGTGGAAGGTCATCGGTGCCAAGTGGATCTGGAAGCTAAAATACAAGGCTGATGGTACTTTGGAAAAGTACAAAGCTAGACTTGTTATAGAGGGCTATTCCCAAGTTGAAGGCATTGACTTCGGTGAATCATTTGCTCCAACAACAAGGATGACTACTATTCCGCTAGTACTAGCTATGGCAGCACATAAACGATGGGCAATATACCACATGGATGTCAAATCAGTGTTCCTGAATGGAGACCTCAAGGAGGAGATATATGTGTCTCAACCACTAGGGTTTGAGGCATTCCATTTAAAGAATAAAGTATGTAAGCTGAATAAGGCATTGTATTAGCAGAAACAAGCCCTGAGATCTTGGTATCAGTGGATAGATAGGTATCTTTTGGATATTTGATTCAAACGATGTGCTTCTAAAGTTAATTTGTATGTTCTAAAGTCAGGGGGAAGACAATTGTGCTTGTACACTATGTAGAAGACATTCTAATCACCGAAAATGATGATGCACTTCTCAAACAAATGAAAGATGCCTTCAGTTCAGAATTTGAAATGATGGATTTGGGATCAATGCATTATTGCTTAGGTCTTGAAGTTTGACAAGGACTAGGGGAGATCTTTTTCTCGCAACAAAAGTACACAAGGCAGGTGTTGAAGGCATTTTACATGGAGGATTACAAAGAAATCTCTATACTGAGGGAGGTCAACACAAGATTATCTATTGAAGATACTTCACTTCTAGAGGATATTGGAAGATACAGGAGGTTAGTCAAAAGTCTCATTTACTTGTGTAATAGCATATTGGATATCTCTTATGTTGTTGGCATACTAAGCAGGTTCTCTAACAAGCCGTGTCTAACTCATTGGAAGGCATGCACGTGGATACTCAAGTACGCCGAAGGAACCATTGAGTATGGTATTCTTTAAGGTGAAGGATTATCTCTGTGTGGATATTGTGACTCGGATTGGACAATGGATATTGATTCTAGAAAATTAGCTTTCAAATATTGCTTCACTTTGGGTTCAAGGATTGTTTCTTGGATCAGTAAGAAGCAACCGACCGTAGCACTATCTTCTATGGAAGCTGAGTACAAAGCAGCATGTTTTGCTTCTGCTTCATGTGAAGCAATATGGTTGAGAATGGTCGTACAACATATAGGAATTCAAGGACAAGAGGCTAGAAGGTTGAGATGCAACAACCAGAGTTGCATAGCCATCGCCAAGAATCCCATTTGTCATGCACATACTAACATAGAAATCCAATATCATTATGTGTGAGAGTTGATCGAGGATGGAATTGTGGAGTTGAGATATTATCAAATAGATGAAAATGGAGCAGAGATTTTCACCAAGGCTCTTGGGAGAGAGCAACTACATCGACATCTTCCAAAGCTTGGCATTGGACCAAGAAGATATTTCACCATAGGTGGACATTGAGGGAGGGGTGTTAGATATACTCAATACTCTACATGCATGTGATCGCAAATGATCCATGATACTCTAAGTTGTATGGCCCCCATTATGGGGAGAAGCCATTATGAGAGTTTGGACATTTTTTATGAGGTCTACTTGAGACTAGAAAAGTTCTAGATGATCTATATAAGTCTATTCAGAAGGCTAGCCAGGGCATATACTTTAGTCACACCGAAATTTCGCAAGTATGACAGTTCGGTAGTCAACCAATCCAAAATTACAATAATGTGCTTGAAGTCCTGGAGGAAGTCCAGAGGTATGACAGCTTAGTAGTCAACTTGTCCAGAACTATGGTGACCAGTTCAGTAGTCAACCTGTCGACCAATTCGATAGTCCTAGTGTGCACTCATCATCATCATGACTAGGGCTTACTACAGATGCTTCCGATTGAGAAGTGGGCAATCAAACTGAGAAGAAAGCGGCACCAATTCGAAACTGAAAGTGTACTCTCTCAATGGCTGCTACAGTTGCAGCGCTTTAAGTAAATCCAGCATGGTTACATGCCTGTTGTGGCGTGGAAGAACGGATGTCCAATTCTCTCTCATGAGGAGAGAGAGAGAGAGAGAACGTGAGACAAAGAGAACGAAGCAAGCGACATCTCTCTGTTTCAGTCGAACCGAACAGCAACTTCTCTGTATTCCAGAGAGAGAAAGAGAGAGAGACCACCCTCTGTAGCGCCTAATCCCTTCTCATGCAGAGAGAGCAATAAGAGAGCCATTGCCATCTTATGTGCACGCTTTGGCTCTGTATCAGAAAGCGAAACTCAAGCTACAAAATGGCGGACTACAATGGAGAGGAGGAAGCATGTATGAGTGTGTCAACTGAGGCAAGCGACATCTCTCTGTTTCAGTCGAACCGAACAGCCCTGAGAGAGAGAGAGAGAGAGAGAGAGAGAGAGAAAGCCCACGCTCTGTAGCGCCTAATGCTTCTCATGCAGAGAGAGCAATAAGAGAGCCATTGCCATCTTATGTGCACGCTTTGGCTCTGTAGCAGAAAGCGAAACTCAAGCTACAAAATGGCGGACTACAATGGAGGGGAGGAAGCATGTATGAGTGTGTCAACTGAGGGTTGTGTGCAGAAAAAATCAGAGACCAATAGTTCCATGCGCCACAGTTCTACACATAAACTTTTTTTTTGAAATGGAGGTTCGGCCGAGGCCTACTCCGTTGTGTTTTAATTTTGAAATCGCAACTCTACAAGGAAGGGCATAGTACCTATGGGACCCTCCTTATCCTACAAGAATAGGGATTTACATAGCTGAGTTAAATTGCGGTCACAACCACCGCAGAACAGAACAGGCAGTGGCACATCAGCCATATGATACATCATTGCAATATCATACATGTCCCTCACATGCTGTCGATGGGGGTAAAGACGAGCAGCCCAACTACAGTTCTACAGACTTACCTTGTTGTGAATCTGGATTCATGACTTGGTGATTCAAATGGGTATCACAAGTACCAACGTGGCGAGGCAAATTTTTGTGATCTTTGTTCCTCTCAATGGCATCATTGCTTATGTTTTTTGATGCATTGAACTAACATCTCGAGTTAAGCATGAAAAGAGGACAATTCTCTGTATCCAATGTTTAGAGATTTTTTTCAACTACATTGCAGTCGAAGATCCATGCATTCATTGAGTTGTAGAAGGCCCCACCTATTTTCTTGGAAAAAGTTTTTTTACATATCGATTCAATGAAAATCTCATAGGTTCTTTAAGGGTATACGTCCATTTTTATAACTCTACCATCCAAAGAATATTTTTTAGCCCTCTCCCTTGGTGATTGTACCCCTCTCTCTCTCCATTCACTTTTCTTTTGGCATTTCCTTTGGACACTTTATCTTTGGCACTCTACACACTAAGTAGTACTCATTGTACTCTCTCATCAAAGAGTTGTATTGCATTTACAAAGGGCTTTAACCCTTTCCCTCAAGGTAGTTTTTTTAACTTCCCAAAGGTAAGTGACCCTATCTTGGTGCTCAATTTGGAACCCTTCACAAGAGTTACCTTGTTATCAACCCTCCTCTTTGGGCACACCATTTGGTACTAAGTACCCTTTCACTTTGTAACTCAAGAATAAAAGATACAATTACTTTGTGTGTGCATTTGTAGGTTGGAGACTAGTCTAAGCCCATCCACGAACTTTCTCAAGTTCCAAAGCCTACTCTCAAGCTATCTTGGTGTGCAATGGGCTACTTTAAGCACTCTCTCCATGTCGACTCGTCTCACTTTTGGTGCCAAGTGTAGGGCTACTTTAAGCCCCCCACCCCAAGTTTACAATGTCCAAGAAAGAAGCAATTTCTTCATCAATGACATGTTATTTACCTTCCTTTATGCCCATGTTTATGCCCAAGGAAGAACGTTTATATGGCCAAAACTATAATCTATGGAAAGATATCATGTGTGCATACTTGTGCATGAATCTTCTCTATGAAGTTGTAGATGGGTCATAACCCGAACCAGATAATGTCAAAATTTTAGAGTCTTGGAATATTTGGAATGTCAAGGAAAAAAGAGTACTAGGTAAAATTCTTCTAGCATGTGATGAATTCAAAAAGGGTCATATCACTGCCCCTAAGACCTCTAAAGAAGCTTGGGACATACTAGCACGTCTATATGAAGATAAAACTCCTTCAAAGATTTATGTTTTAGAGGTCGAGTTTCAAAATCTCACTATTCCTTCTCAAGACATCATCACTAAGGTGATAGAATAATTTGAATATTATCAAAGAAAGTTAGCACTTTGTGGACGGAAGACCTCAAGTGAATACATGGCCATTAGATTGCTTAATGATCTTCTTAGTTCCTATGAAACATTTGTGATGACTCTTTACAAGAGAGTTCAAGAACTCACTTGGGAAGAAGTAAGAAAACTTTTGCTTCTTCATGACTCTCGAAAAAAGACTTAAGCTACACAAGAAATATCTATGAAGTCCAAAGCTACTTTCAACAAGACTAAAGGTCCAAAAGGCACTCAAGATTCTAAGGACAAGGGCAAGAAGACATTTACTTGCAAATTTTGTGGCAAGCCTAGGCACATAGAAAAGTATTGCTTCAAGAAGAAGAACAAGGAAAAGTTCAAGTCTACTCCAAAGATAGAGCATCAAACTCACTGCACAAGTGAAGATCTTTTTCTTACAATTGAACACAAGGTATCTATTGCATCCACTCCTAAAAAAGAATGGATTTTTTACAGTGGGGCTTCATCTCACATTTGCAATGACAAAGAAGACTTTAATGAGTTTGAAGAGCACAAAGGCTAAGTTTATCTTAGAGATAACAAATATGTTGAGATCCAAGGAAGAGGAAAAGTTCAAGTCACAAACTCAAAAGATGAGACTAAGTCACTTAAAGATGTTCTTTATGTACCAAGCCTTTGTAAGAACCTTATTTCAGTGAAGATCATTGCTAAGTGCAACATGATGGTGCAATTCGATAATGACAAAGTTCAAGTCATCAATCGAGCATCCAAAGAAGTGATAGCTCAAGGATTAAAAGACATATATCTCTACAAGCTTTCAAGTTTCATGAACAAGGATTCAAGCTTTAGCTAGTAGCATTTCAGATTTGGACACACCTCTTGCTTAGCAAAGATCTCTTCAGGTCATCTTGTCAAGGATTTACCCAGGATCGCACAAGTGGAGATGAATTTCCAAGAATGTGCTAAGCAAACATTTACCCCTTTGCCTATGGAAGTATCCATTTCCTCATCTAAACCCTTAGCATTAGCCCATGTCGATATTTGTGGACTTATGCATACACCATTACTAAGTGGGTCACTTTACTTCTTCTTGAAAGTAAATGATTCACAAGGTACACTTGGGCTTATTAACTAAAACATAAAGAGGATGCACTTTCCAAGTTCAAGGAGTGCACATAGATAGTTCAAGAAGACTTGCCAAGTTCTTTAAAGACCATCCGATAAGATGGAAATAGTGGCTTTCTCAACCATATTTTTTCAAAGTATTTGAAGTAGCAAGGAATTAAGTACCAAGCAAAGAATGATATTTAGCAAGGTATTTCTCTACAAAGGATTTGAACTGTGATCATATGGCCAAGGACTATGCTTCATCAAAAGCAACTTCCATAAACATTATGGGGTTAAGTTGTACATATAATAGTACATATTTTTAACAGAGGATTCTCACATGTTTTGAAGAACCAAACCCCATTTGAGGCTTACTTTCAGAAGAAGCTGAGTGTGAGCTATTTAAGAGTCTTTGGTAGTGATGCCTATGTGTAAGGCCCTCCTAGCCTACCATCGAAGGTCTTCATTTTCCCTCAACATTGGTTGGGATTTACTCTAGGATCAGTGGCTCATCCTTTTTCATTCATCTCTTTAAGAGTCCACTTACCTTATTTACAGTAGCATTCTAAACATATAGTGTTCCATTCATGGAGTCCAACACTCTTGGATCTATGGATACATCACTAAGTTGGATCTTTTTTTGAGCCCTATTCTTGGTTCAGAGGGAGCTTTCATGGTCCTATTGACACATATGAGGATTTTGTATATTTTCCATAGGGGACTACATCATGCAGATGTACTACCATGTGATTATCATTTCTTCCTTCATGTTTTATATTTTGTTCTTCTAGGAGCTACTTCTTTGCAATGCACATCTCATGGTGGATAGTTTCAAAGTTTTGGAGGTTCCCATATATCACATGGAGTAATCATATCTATCTTGCATGGAGGCAATCTCTTCTAGTGAGAGCTTGTTCCGTCCCTGTACCTTGTTGGTGGCATACCTATGGAGCATCTGCTTGATCCATCTAGTGGACATCTTATGGAGTACTTGGCGATTCCACATGGTCGATCCCACTTGGAGGCTATGGCTTTCCACATGGAGACTTTTCCTTTTGGTGCTCGCATTGCTACTAAAAGAACTTGGAGAAGCTTGTAGGAGGTAGAAAAGTGAGTTGCGAAGCAAAGAAGTTTGGTCCAACCAACTGGCACAAGACCAGACCTTGAGCTTATATAGGCATGCGATAAGTGCAATAAAATTCACTATGTACTTTGGTGAATCAAGGAGAAAGATTCGATACAAAACAGATAGGTTTGCGCATAGACTAGCTCTAAAAACTTACTATCTATGGAAGAGACAATGAACTTCAAATGCTCATAGCGACTAGCATGAGTACAATTAGAAAAACTCCTTTTATAGGAGTGATACACATAGGATTGAGTGTATATAATGCACAAAAGTATAATGAATAAGCAAAATATGTTGTAGGAATGAATCAGACACTCAATGGTGGTACCTCCTATTTTTTAGGAATATGTAGAGAATGACCCTGAGCCAAAAAAACTCAGATTTATCCCAATATATTAATCCAAACGCTATGAAAATTTATACATAATAAGCTAGACACTAATACCTTTCCATTGAGCCATCTCTCATTCAATTTGGAGCTTTGTAGAGAGAGCAGCAGGCTTTGCAAGATTACTATTGGCGAAGAAGATGATGCATTATAGACTCTAGAAGTGTGCCACGAGTTCTACACGTGTATCTTGAATTCAAATGAAGGTGGTAAGAGTTTTTGGAGGGAATCAATTCACTTTCCTACAATCTAGGAAAAGTGAAGATCTAGTTTGATCTACTTTTAGGTGATTGACTGATTGATTGAATGCAATGCAACCACCACAAATTCATGGAATTTGGGCTCTATCTTTCTACTTTTAGATGTGTAAATCTCAAGGCTTTTACAATGGTAAAAGATCCCTGACTAATCTTTTTAAAAAATACAATAAATGAGCATAAGTAAAAAACTCTCCAATGAATATTTTTTCGACGTAATCCAAGAGATTGCTTTTGATGTAGATCAAATCCACCTCAATCATAGTGTAAGCTTGATGTTCCAATAGCCCCCCCTCAAGATAAAGTATGCTTCAGTCTTCATTCTCCGATAGGTTGAATACCTGCCATAGCTTTGAATCTACAAAGCTTTATTCCATCAAGTGCCTTCGTCATCATATCTGCTACTTGCTTCTCAGTTGGAACAAAAAAAAAGTCAATCTCCTTTGCCATGCGCTTCTCACTGATGAAGTGGTAATGAACCTCTATGTGTTTGGTTCTTGCATGGAAAATAGGATTTGCTGCTAGAACTTACACTATCTCCAAATATGTGAGGTCTGGAACTCACAAGTCCCAAATCTATATACAATGCTTTTAACGGTATTGCCTCTTATGTTGCTATAGTTAAACCTCTATACTTTGCTTCAGTTGAGGATAAAGCAATTGTTGGTTGCTTCTTGGAACTCCATGACACTAGCTTTGAACCTACCTCTGTACTCTGCTTCAGTTGAGGATAAAGCAATTGTTGGTTGCTTCTTGGAACTCCATGACAATAGCTTTGAACCTGCAAATGCTAAGTAACCAAAAGCTTCACCAGCTGCTACAATTCCATAAAGATTTCTACCTTGAAAATAGGCCTCCATTCTGATTTTCCAAGTCGCATAGTTGTGTCGATCAAGTTGAGGGAAAGCCGTCACCCAGCTTGATCCATCTGTGATACCACTAAAAGAACTTGGAGAAGCTTTTAGGAGGTAGAAAAGTGAGTTGCAAAGCGATGAAGTTTGGTCTAGAAAACCAGCACAAGACCAACCCTTGAGCTTGTGGAGACTCAAATAGACCTTATACACATGTGATAAGTGCAATAAAATGCACTATTTACTTTGGAGCATCAAGGAGAAAGATTCGATACAAAACAGATACGCTTGCGCATCGACTAGCTCAAAAAACTTATTATCTATGGAAGAGACAATGAACTTCAAATGCTCATAGTGACCATCATGATTACAATTAGAAAAACCCTTTTATGGGAGTGATACACATAGGGTTGAGTGTATAGAATGCATAAAATTATAAGGAATAACCAAATATGCTATAGGAATGAATCAGATACTCAACGGTGGTACCTCCTATTTTTCAAGAATACGGATAGATTGACCCCGAGTAAAAAAAACTAAGATTTCTCCCAATCTACTAAACCAAATGCTATGAAAATTTATAAGCATACACTTGGTACTAATATCTTTTCAATGAGCCATGTTTTCATCCAATTTAGATCTATGTAGAGAGAGCAAAAACATTTGCAAGATTACTGTTGGCGAAGAAGATAATGCAAAAAATGAAGGAGCAAGAGAATGATGGTCACAAGTGTATGTATATTGCTTCCATGTATTGTAAAAGTGATTTGAAGTCTTCATGCAGACTATAGAAGTGCTCCATAAGTTCTACAAGTGGATTTTGAATTCAAATGAAAGTGATAAGAGTTGTTGGAGGGAATCAATTCACTTTCCTACAATCTAGGAAAAGTGAAGATCTAGTTTCATCTACTTTTAGGTGATTGATTGATTGATTGAATGCAACTCAACCACCAAAAATTCGTCGGATTTGGGCTCTATCTTTCTATTTTTACATGTGTAAAGCTCAAGGCTTTTACAATGGTAAAAGATCCATGAAAAATCTTTTTAAAAAATACAATAAATGAGCATAAGTAAAAAACTCTCCAACGAATATTCTTTTGACGTAATCCAAGAGATTGCTTTTGATGTAGATCAAATCCACCTCAAGCATAGTGTAAGCTTGATGTCCGAACAACTGCTACTACACTCATGGTGGACATTCCTCTCATACCCTAGCAGCCTCCATGCTCTATGAAATGGAGTTGTAGTGGGGGTGTTGAGAATATGAGAGTTTATCTCCCTTTTGTATCTAGGAGACACTCCATTTCTAGTTCATTTCCATTTTATATTATATCTCTTTGTATTTGGGTACTTTGCCATTTGCTTCTACCTGTGTACTGAATCTCCTTGAAGGGGAATTATCCCACATATGATGTACTTTGGAGAGCCCCCCCCCCCCCCCCCCAACTCTATAGAAGGAGGGTCTCTCCCCCCATGTGTAGTTGATTAGAAGCTTGAGGAGCCTACTCTATGCTCTTAGCAAGATCACTATAGTCCATCTGAGTTTTCCCATTTCATGATCTACTCACTTTTGAGTCTCACACTCTTTCATTTTGTGAGTACACTCTTCTTTTCATTTTGCTTCCACATGTGACAAAGATAAGAGGCTCGTTACGCCCTTCGGAAATTCCCAATGGCAAATGTAAATTATTTCCATGGAATTTATTATGAACTTGCCTAGAAGCCAAAAAGGACATGACGTAGTTTGGGTTATAGTCAATTTTTTAACCGAAATGGTTCATTTCATTCCTATTTGAACTACAATTAAAACTCCAGTAATAGCTAAGATGTTCATTGGACATCCTTGCCAACTCTATGATCTAACACAAGAGATAGTATCAGATAGAGATAGAAATTTCGTTAGTCATTTTTAGAGAGCTATTTTTTGTAGCTTAGAGATAAATCTAAATATGAGCATTGTCAAACATCCATAGATGGATGGGAAAATAGAAAAGCTCAATCAAAATTCTTGAAGATATGTTACGAGTTTATGTATCTTCAAACCAAACCGTCTAGGAAGACTATCTACCTTTAGTTGAGTTTGCTTACAATAGTGTTAAGCATTCAATAATTGAATACATTTCCTTCATGTTAATATATGGGTTCCATCAAAGATCCTTGTATGTAGTCAGATTCCTATATGAGAAAGTCCAAGTAGCTAAAGATTTCTTGGAAGAGATGAACTTGAAGCTAAAAGTAGCTAAAGAAAGCCAGAGGAAAGCCTAGGATATAGCTAAAGGATGTCATAACCCTAAATTATCTCCAAAATATTGTGGCCCTTTCGAGATTCTTAGAAAGGTTGGGGCTTTGGCATATGAGTTAAAGATTCTTGAAGATTGTCTACTTCACCCAGTCTTTCATGTTAATAGATTGAAAAAAAAACTATCCAAGCAAGATAATTATGTATCTGTAGATACAATATTCCAATTGACCTCAGTTCAAGACATCCTTCATGAACCATAGAAAATACTACATACTCGAGATACAAATTCAAGGAATCATTTATATAAAGAGTGCTTGGTTAAATGGAAGGATGGGACAGAAGAAAGTGCCACTTTGGAACACTTAAGTTTCATCAATAAGATTCTGCTCTTTTCTAACTTCAAGTTAGAATATGAGGAAAATCTTTGAGAGTGATTCCATGATCAACGAGACTAATCATGGTGTATGGGGGAATACTCCACATTTTATATCTGCACACATTTTTTAGGACAAAAATGTTGAAAAGGGAAAAAAATCTTGTATATTTATGGGCCTATTTGCATGGGTTTTAAGACCCTTATTGGTTTATCTCCCACATAACATAGATATCCATAGGTTGACCTCCTATCATCAGAGTTATCTGCCCAATCTGCATCACTATATATCTTGATTTTTGTATTTGATGTGAATCCATAATACAAACCTTCTTTGAGTGTACCCTTAATGTATCTTAGAACCCTTTGTCCTACAACCCCATGTTCTTTCCTAAGACAATGCAGAATTGAGACAACACTCCAACTGCATATGACAAATCAGGCCTCGTCAATGTAGCATAGATTAGACTACCAACCAAACTTTGATACGACTTCATGTCCTTGAATTCTTCTCCTCCATATCTGCTCAACTTGTGATTCACCTCCATTGGAGTAGGTGCTACCCTACAATCTTCCATTTTAAACTTGATTAGAAAATTCTTCAAATACCTTTCTCGAGTCACATACACTCCATGTTGAGTATATGAGATCTCCATTCCCAAGAAATATGACAAGTCTCCCAAGTCACTAATCTTGAACTCTTTCTCCATTTGCTTCTTCAGACTTTGTATGCCCTTCTCATCTGTACCTGTAAGAATTATGTCATCAACATATATGCAAATGTAAATAAACCCATCATCACTTCCTTTAACAAGCAAGCTACTATCTGCCTTAGACACTTGGAAACCAAGCTCCTTCAAGAACTTCACAAGTCTGTAATTCCATGCCCTTGGAGCCTTCTTCAAACCATACAAAGCTCACTTGAGATTACATACATACTCTGGATAACATTTATTGTTGAAACAATCTCATTGTTCCATGAAAACTTCATCTGAAATGTAACCATTTAGAAAAGCATTCTTCACATCTAATTGACATAGCTTCCAACCTTTACATGCAGCAATAGTTATGAGAGTCCTTATAGCTATCATCTTTGTCACAAGACTATAAGTCACATCATAATCTACACCATATGTTTGATCATACCCTTTCACAACAAGTCTAGCTTTATACCTAGACACACTTCCATCTGCATACCTCTTTGTCTTGTAGAACCATTTGCATCCAATGATTTTGTGATGATTTGGTTTAGGAACCAAATCCCATGTCTCATTCTCCATCAATGCATCATACTCCTCCCGCATAGCTTTCTCCCAATTTTCCTTACCTTTTGCCTCATCATATGTAGAAGGATCTTCTTCTGTTTTCACTATGTAAGGATAATCTTTAGTGGTCAAAAATGAAGTATCATAACTATACATTATAGGTTGATTTTTGTTCCTTGTTGACCTTCTAACTTCTCCACTCTTTGTATTCTTTGGTTCTTCATATTTTGGATCAAAAATTGGCATCTCATCATTATCAATTTGAGCATCAACAATTTCTTCATCATCAGGAACTTGAATCTTTGATTTCCCCTTTCTTTGGGTCATGACTTCTTCATCACTTGCATGAATATTAATTATACCTGCATATCAAGTACCTTGCTCATCAAATGTAGCATCCTTTGACACAAGGAATTTCTTTGTAGATGTAATCCACAATCTATAACCCATCTGTTTATCATCATAACCAATGAACACATACTTTTCACCTTTAGGTTCCAATTTATGCCTTAATTGAGATGGTACATATGCATAAGCCAAACATACAAACACTTTGCAATGATCTAAGGTAGGTCTCTTACCCCACCATGCCTCATATGGTGTCATATTATTCAAGGCTTTACATGGAAGTCTATTAACCAAATAAGTATTTGTATTCATAGCCTCAGCCCACAAATATTTAGGGCATTTTTTCTCCTTCATCATTGAGCTTGCAAATTCAACAAGAGTTCTATTTCCCCTTTCTGCTACGCCATTTTGTTGAGGAGAGTACCTGCAAGTAACTTCCCTTTTTATACCTGCATTCCATAAGTAATCACTGAACTCGTTAGAGAAATACTCTCCTCCTCCATCTAACCTTAGTCTCTTCAATTTTTGCCCTGTGATTCTCTCTCCATACACATGATAATGTTTAAATGTATTGAACACCTCTGATTTATCTTTGATTTAGTATATAGTGATCCACTTGGTAGCATCATCAACATAAATCACATAATATCTGGAACCATTAATCTGAAAGTACTTTGATGGACCCCACACATCTGTATGCACCAATTCAAGCTTCTCTGAATACATAAACCCTTTCTTACCATAAGTCTTTTTGTGAGCTTTCCCAATTGACATGCTTCACACTTGTATGTATTGTGTTGACCTCTAATATTAGGCAATCCAAGCAATGAACCATTGTTAATCATATCCTTAATACCTCTTTCATTGAAACGTCCAAGTCTTTTGTGCCAAAGATCTAACTCAAAGATCTTATGTTCTCCATAAGTGAACAAGGCATGACCAACATTGCCTTGAATCTTCAATGTGAAGAGCCTTCCTTCTTTCTTCCCTGAAACAATTTGTTTATATCCATGGCTAGGGTCTTCAACATAAACTCCATCATTAGTGAACCTTACTTCATATCCTTTCTCTACAATTTGTCCTACACTTATCAAATTCTTTGGAATTACAGGGACATACAAAAGCTTGCTCGAAAGAGTGCTTCCATCCTTGGCCTTTACTGATCCAATGGACTTGACATTGTGCTTTTTGTTATCACATGTTTGGACTATATGATTACTCACTTTATTCTCCAAATCAGTCATCAAAGCTATGTTGCCACTCAAGTGATTGCTACACCTTGAGTCAATGTAGAAAACTCTTTGATCTTCACTTTGTCTTTCACATGTTGCATTCATAATTAAGGTTGAATCCTTGTAGTAGGAATTATTGTAGGATTGACTTTGAAAGCCTCTTCCTGCATTTCTTCGAAAGAAACCTCTACCACCTCTACCTCTGAAATTGCTTCTCGGATTTCTACCACCTCTTCCTCTTGAATTAGAGTTCTGATTATATCCTCCACCATTCTGATTATTATACCAACATTCATGAGCTAGATGTTTTGTCTTACCACAAATCCAACAAGCTCTGACACCATCTTTATTGCTTCTGCCTCTTCCTCTTCCTTTCCACCTCCTCTTCCTCTTAGGAAGTTAGCTTGATTTTAATGAATTCATCTTCATTCAATTGTTACTTGCCTTTGTTAATATTCTTTTTATCTATTGAAAATATTTCTTGACATGTACTCTTTGTCAACATCACCTTTGATATCCTGCCCAAAGGTTAGCATATGTCCTAGCAATTGATTCAAATCAGGAGTGAAATGATCTAGTGACAATTTAGTGGGTCGAATGAATGGCTTCCACTTCTCATCTCCTCTCAAACCTGTGATAATTTGTCTTACCAATTTGTCCTCTTCAATATCTTCATCAATTGCTCATAATGCATCTGCAATATCCTTCATCCTTGCTACATAATCAGAAATAGATTGAGAAGTCTTCTTCTTTAATGTGGTGAACTCTGCTCATAAAGATGCCTTCCTTGACTTTGTAGTGTTTTGGAAATGATCCTCCAAAGCATTCCATATGTCACTTGCATTTTCAAGTCCTCTATGTGAGGTAGCAAGTAATCATGGACTCCCATGTAGATAATGCTCCTTGCTTGAGCATCCTTCTTCATCCATGTCTTCAAATCTGAGAGCTCTTCCCTAGTTGGAACACTAGGATCCTTAAATTCTGGTTTTTCTTCTTCACTTGTTATGTATCCTATCAGATCTTTGCTCATAAGATGAGCTCCCATCCTCATTGACCAAGCAGGATAGTTTTCTCTATCAAATTTTTCTATCTGAAGAGAATCTCCCATCCTTTCTTCACATGTGCACTAAATTCTTCAAGCTTTGTGAATAATGAATGTACATTTAATTCAAATATAGTTCCTTTTGATCCTCTTGATAGCTTTCAGCCTCCTTCTCTAGCTTTCACTTCAAACTTTCACCTTTTGAATCTTCAAATATTGGTTTTTGTATATCTGCAATAGTCGAGGTCCTCCTTTTCTTCAAATCTGATGATTTGTGCTATGATACTAATGATGGAGATGACTAATCTCCAAAGAAAAAGTTATCCTTGATTTTAGAGCACTCTATATCAAGAAAAACTGATAAACACAATCAATTTGGCAATCTATTGCCAAACTATCAAGACTTGAGTCAACTGTGAAGAAACTCATCACATAGAAAAGTCTGGTGCACTTAATTCACTCATTGGCTAGTCAAATGCGTAAATTTTTCAATGAAACTTCATACAAGGTGACTCTTAAAGTTTACACACCTTCTCCAAGTTAAAACTCTTTAAAAAAGTCAGTAAATCTTGAGAGTTCTTCAATGTACCTATGTCTAAAACTATTCTTTTGTATAGTCGACTTTGACACCTACAACTTCTAATGCATGGTTCTCCCAAACTAGACCCCATTTATTCAAATGCTTTTAGCCACAAGTAGCTTACCTTTCAACTTAAAGAATGAGTGCTTACATGCTCAAAACTTTACACTGTGGAGGGAGATCTGATCAAAACTTTGATAATCAAGATTGCACCTATTTCAAAAGACACTTATCACTTCTACACATACAAATGTTCCTACATAAATTCTCTTAGCCCGATTATAATTAGACTCTCAAATCTTGATCATGGATGCATTCACTATGGACTTAGACATCCACAAAAGAATTTCTGAAATGATCAAGCACAGAAGAAGAGATGGAGAAAAGATCGCAACACAGATCTCAGAAGTTTTTTTCTATTCTCATGGAAAACATCTGATTGATGAATCTCATACATTCATCACACTTTTCCTTCTTCTACTCATCTATATTTGTTCTATGTCTCTTCTCTCATTTATGTCCTATACTAGTATATATAGGCATATATGTACATACTCGTCACCATTACAAAGACATAGTGAACAAATTACAAGCTTAATGTACATACATATACAAGTCTTCATCTTCTGATCATGCACTCATCTTCAAGTCTCAAATTTTAAATCTTTTCTTTACTCTTTGACTTCAAACCTTGTCAAAATCATCAATTGGTGATTATCCTACACCAACAATTTTCTGTAGATATTATAAAAACCAGAAAGATACAACAAAATAATTGAAGAAGCTATAGGTTTGGACAACATGATGACCAACCATTGGTTAGATTGATCAATAATAACTTGACAAATAAAGTTATGAAAAATAGGGTGATTAGTAATACATGTACCACTAAATCTAGAAGAATGGTTAGTCATGTACAATTTATGACTAGAGGAGAGGATATTTAAGTTCCAACAAAATCTCTAAGCTTTAGTGTTGACTTTTTATAAGAAAAGCACAAGAGGGTTGAGATTATTTCTCTTAGGGCATAATTCAAGGGTCAAACTTTAGAAAGTTCAGTAAATCCTTTACAATTGAAACATAGGAACAAAAATCCATAAAACAAGTGGAGATGGGAGTGAGTGTCATGAGAAAGGAGATAAGGAAAAGAGCTCACTCACACACTCTCATACTCAAAGAGAAGCACACACACAGATTGAGGCAAGGAAGAATAATAATAATAATAATATTATTATTATTATTATTATTATTATTATTATTATTATTCTTCTTCTTCTTCTTCTTCTTCTTCTACTTTTACATAAAAGGATGTACAAGAATGACCTAAAACAACAATACAAAAAGTGCAATATATAAAGAATAGTATGTAAGGAAACTCCTAATGTCCATGAATGAGTGAGCGGGCACAAAAACAAATATGCCATCACTCTTGATAGATGATTCTAGTAAAGCTCAATGAAGTATCCCTGACATATACTGGCATGAACACTCTAGATGTAAGAGAGATGAAAACGTTATACATGTCATCATGGATCATCACATGTTGAGCTTGATCTCTCAACGCTCCCCTCAAGCTCAATGTCATTTCCTATAATCCAAGCATCTTTCGAAACTTCTTCAACTTCTCAGCTCCAAGTGCTTTAGTGAAAATATCAGCAACTTACTCATCTATCCTCACATAAACAAGGTCAATATCACCTGCTAATACATTTTCCCTAATGAAGTGATAATGCACCTCGATATGTTTTGTTCTAGCCTGAAAAATAGGGTTCTGTGCTAATTATATGTTGCTAAGATTATCACAATAGATGGTGATAGGCTTTTGCACTTCCACACCTAAATTTGCAAGTAGCACCTCTAGCCATGATGCTTCACATATTGCAATTACAGCACCTCTATACTCAGCATTTGTACTCAACAAAGCAATAGTGGGTTGCTTCTTATTGTTCTATGTAATAGCGTCACTTCCAAGTGAGAATAGAAAGCCACTAGTAGATCTTCTATCTGGAATACTACCAGCCCAATTTCCATTGGTGTATCCATGAACTTGTAATTCTACACTAGCTTCATAAAACAATGCATAATCTAAAGTAGTACTTACATATCGTAGAGTGCATCTCAAAGCATCTAAGTGTGGTTTCCTAGGAACCTGCATAAATTGACTTTCAAGTCCAACAATGTAGCTTACATCATGCCTTGTAATTGTGAGATATATCAAACTTCCCACAATTTTCCTGTATATAGTAGTAGTTTCCAATTATTCACCTAATGTAGTATCCAACTTCAAATTCTGATCTAATGGCATAGAAATTGGCTTACAATTAGCCATACCATACTTTTGGAGCATACTCAAGGCATATTGCCTTTGCGACATCCATATACTTGCTTCTATATGTATAAACTAAATGCTTAAGAAATAGCGCAAGACACCAAGGTCTTTCATGTCAAATTTTTGCATAGGAGTTGCATTATCTCTTTAATGCTTTCTTCATTATCACCATCTACAATCAAATCATCAACATAAACAATCACAATCATGATGCCATCATCACCCTTCCTTGCATATAGTGAATGACCTTTACCACACATAGAAAACCCAATGGTGGCTAAGTAATCAGCACTCCTTGCATGCCAAGCATGAGGGTCTTGTTTAGGACCACACAAAGCCGTTTGCAACCTGCAAACGTATTCTAGGTGATTTGAATCCTCATATCCTTTTGGTTGGTCCATGTTTACTTCTTCCTACAACTCACCATGTAAGAAAGCATTCTTCACATCCATCTAATGCAAAGTCCATCCTTTTGTTGTAGCTAATGCAACAAGTGTTCTGGTAGTATAAATTTTGGCTACAAGGCTGAAAATTTCCTCATAATCAATGTCATATGTGTGTGTGTGTGCATATCCTTTTGCTGCTAGTCATGCTTTATACCTGCTTATGCTACCATCAGCATTGTGCTTTACCTTGTAAACCCACTTGCAACCTATGGGTTTCTTTCCTTGTGGCAATGGAACTAGCTTCCATTTTTCATTTCCATAAAGTGAAGCCATCTCTGCATCCATAGCATTCTCCCAATCCGCATTTCCAATTGTATCTTCAAAATAACAAGGTTTAGCATCTTGTATTACCTTGTTCATGTAGGCACAATGACGAGCCATGTAACTATCATACGTCAATCGTTGCACTGATTTTGCATCCTCCCAAATCTTCCTAGGTCACTTCTCCTTGTATCATTTGCATGTGCCTTTCTTACTCTTGGAATCTTCACAGAGGGCCATCCAAGTTCCTCATCAAGGCTCTTTTCTAAACCACTTGAATCTCCACCAATGTCTTCAGAACATGTAGATGTTTTACTACCAATAGAAAGCTTTTATTTACCTTTCTTCAATGTAGTTGATGAATTTGATGCACTGAAATTTCCACGCAATCTTCCACTCCATGGATTTGAGTTGGAACTATTGCTTGGTGATGCATCAGGTCCACTCAGAACTTGAGATTTGCACTCGATTTTTTAGCATTTCCTTTGTCGTTTGAGTCAAGATTAAGTCCTTCTCTAGCATCTGCATAGAAGATTGACATTTCATCAAACACCATATCTCTACTTACCTTCACATGTCATGTGAGTGGGTTATAGCATTTATATCCTTTCTGCTCAAGGGAGTACCCAATGAGATACATTTTTCTACCTTTGGATCAAGCTTCATCCTCAACTAATTTGGAACATGTACATATACAATACACCCAAATACTTTCATATGTGATAAGTTTGCTTTTTTACCTGTAAACTTCTCTTCAGGTGTAACTTGATGTACAATAGCAGTCAGAGTTTTGTTCATGATGTATATAGTAGTGTGCACAGCTTTTGCCCAATAATAATGAGGCATATTCTTCTCATCCATCAAGGCTCTTGCTATTTTTGCAATATGTCTATTTTTACATTCAGCAATGCCATTCTATTGAGGTGTGTACCTGCATGAAAACTGTCATCGAATTCCATGACTTTTTAGAAAGCTACTAAAAACATTTGACATGTATTCGCCTCCTCCATCAGATCTCAATGTTTGAATATACTTGTTTTCTTTTCAACCATAGTCTTAAAATTTTGGAAGTGATTGAACACCTCAGTTTCTCTTTCATGAAATATACCCATACTTTTTGTGTATGGTCATCAATGAAAGTAACATAAAACCTGCAACCACCCATAGATGTGGTCTTTGCATGACCCCAAACATTTGTATGTACTATTTCTAGAACATTCTCACTAACATGCTTTTCATGCAAAAACAATGCTCTTGACTGTTTACCAAAATGACATGTTGCACATACCTTTTGCATCTCTGCAACCTTGAAATTTGGTAGTCCATTAAGAATCTCCTTTGACAGCATCAATTTTAGCCTTTGTAAATTTGCATGTCCAATTATCAACAATGACTCATGCACCTTTTGCAAACATGGCTACATTCATTTCAGGTATTTTCACATTTAAGGTGAACATTCTACCCACATTGTTTCCTTTGGCAATCAATCTTCCATCCTATTTTTACTCTTCTACATATAACCCATCAGCATTGAAATTGACTTGTAATCCCCGGTCAACCATTTGTCCAACAAAAACCAGATTCTTTGTTATATTCAGAACATGTAGCACATCAGCAAGATGTTTTCCCTTCTCGTCCTCCATAGATAGTGCTATGTATCTTGTATGCTCGATAGGATGTGACATATCATCACTTGTTTCAATATATCCAAGAATTGGCAATTTGTGCAAAGCACTAACCATTCTGCATGACTCATTTGAAGTACCTAAATCAACGTATCAAACATTACCATTCGATTTGTTGCCTTCTGTTATTTTGATTCAACCTGTAATAATGTTCAAAATATCTAGGTTTACCACAAGCCGAGCATCCTTTACTACCATTACCTAAATCATTTCTTTGGAAATTTATGTGGCCTCCTTGGCTCCCCCTGCCTCAAAATTGTCCTTTACCTCGTGCATGATTCTGATGTTGACCTTGGTCTTAGTTACTGTTTCCTCTTCCACTTTGAAAATCTCTACCTCTGCCTCTTCCTCTACCAAAGTAGAGTACCTGCTCAAAACTAGGTTTTCCTTGGGATTTTGAGTCCCCAGCAAGATTCTTTTCTTTAATAATCAACATCAACACCAGATCAGCAAAATTCAGAATATTTTGTCTGGTCTGTGTAGAAGTTTTGAACTGCTCATATAAGGCTCCTAAACCACAAAGGCACACTTCAACCTTATCATTATCATCTACATTCATGCTAATAGATGCAAGTGACTCACATATGCTTTTAATTTTCAAGGTGTAGTCACTTACCAACATGCCCTTTTTTCTCCAGTGTATGCAAATCATTCTTGAGTTGCAATTTATGTGCCTTTGTATTGGTCTCATACAATGTGACCAAACTATTCCAAGCCTCTTTCGGAGTCTAGGCATCTTGTACGTGTCCAATCATGCTATCATGTATGCTAACAGATAGCCAATACTCTACCTTTTGTGCTCCTTGATTCCATTTTTCATATGCTCTCAATTGTTCTTTAGTCTGATTCCTCTCTACTAACTATAGAGTGTTTTCATTCTCTCTTTTGATGTACTTCTAGTAGCCTTTTCCATTAGGAAATTCTTCATTCTGAATCTTCAAGCATGGAAGTTGTTCTTGTCTAGCTTATTGCTCATAAATTGACTCACTCCATCTGTGTTTGCCATTTTTGCAGCAATTCACAACACTTCAAAAACACTACAAGCAGTACTTCTGCTTGAACACTATCACACTGTGACGTGATAGTTCCATCTCAGAAAAACATAGTTTCTATGTATCAAGAGTACATGAAATCACTTGAAAATCTAGATCCAAAATATTTGAGGGTTGTCGAGCACGATGCAAATTACATTTTTGCAAACTTACCTGGCTTTTCTATGGGATCCACCTTGTGGGCTCAAAACAAAGGTTGAGATGGCTCCAGAATAGAAATTTGACAAAAACAAATGGTCCTAAAGGGATAGCTCCTAAAACTATTTTGACACCTTCTACCTTCACACCAATTTTTGTAGCAATCTGAGGTCATTTGTGAATTGGGCTTACTCCATGCCTTCTCACATACTTCATCGTTGGCCTTCTCCACGAGCTCTCTACAACCAACTTGGCTCTGATACCATGTCACAAAGAAGGAGATAAGGAAGAGAGCTCACTCATACACTCCCACATTGAAAGAGGAGTGCACACACACACAAATCGAGGCAAGGAAGAATGATAATAATAATAATAATCTTCTTCTTCTTCTTCTTCTTCTTCTTCTTCTTCTATTACATAAAGGAATGTACAAGAATGACCCAAAACAACAATACAAAAAGTGCAATATATAAAGAATAGTACATAAGGAAACTCCTAATGTCCACAAATGAGTGATCTAGAAAGAAAACAAATGTGCCATCACTCCTGGTAGATAAGTCTAGTAAAGCTCAATGAAGTATTCTTGACATATACCAGCGTGACCAGTATACATGTCAGAGAGATGAAAAAAGTGATATGTGTCATCCTTGATCATCACATATTGAGCTTGATATCTCAACAGTGAGGACCTCAAGAGACATAGACCTTAAGAACTTTCTTGCCTCTTTCTATACTATCAAAATATGTATTAGTTTTTTGTAATGAACCTTTCAATTCTTTTGTTCCTTTTATCCATATGGACATCATCATGAGAAGGCACTTTGAGTTTGAGTCTCTTGTATGGCAGAAATGCTCATCCATGCTTGCATGCTTTTATAGATTTTGATTGTATTGGTTGTTATGATACACGGGTGTCCACTAGTTGTAATTGCTTTTTCCTTTGAGGACCATGCATATCTTGCTATATTAAGAAGCAACCTACTATGGTCATATCAAGTTTTGAAGATGAGTACAAGCCATTACTCATAGCTACAACGGAGTGGATATGGCTAAGATGCCTATTGATGGATCTATACATGGGGATCAATGCACTTATGTATATCCTTACTAATAGTCAAAGTGGATTGGTAGTTGCAAGAAATTTGGTGTTTCATGTGCACACAAAGCACATTGAGGTTCATTATCATTATGTTAGAGAGCACCTTCATGCCGGGGATATTGATTTGGTATATGTTCCTACACAAGATAATGTGGTAGACATATTCACCAAAGCTCTTCCACAAGAAAAGTCTAAAGCTTTTCACAACTCATTAGGCTTATTACCTTGTGGGGGATGATCTGTCACTCCCTGTATGTGTTCACATCATTCTCTTCAAGGGGGTTTGTTACACATATGTCCCTCAAGTAGCTTTGATGTGAAACATTTCCCTATACATGGGCACGTTTTGCTCATGCTAGCTAGAGGTTTTTTCCCATGTAACCACATATACATGATATAATCATAGGTGGTGGTACTTTGTACTTAGGGATCTCACTTCATTCATTCTCATATTATTGATCATCTATTGATAGAGAGATCTTCTAGCCATTCCATGTCTCTATGCTTCGATCTCCTTCTTATCTCTTATACTTCTATTTGTGTTTCCTCACTCATGCACACACCCAATAGAGGGTGGTTACTAGAGCATAAACCAAGGCAAAAGAGCAATAACAGAAACAAAATATGGCAACTAAACTAAGATACATGATTGTACAGAATTAAGATCATTAAAGAATACAAATAACATTTTATGAAGATAAAAAAAAATAATAGAAGAGTTGGAAAACAAACTAATCTCTAAAGAAGTAGAACAAGAAGATGGAAGATTTAGAAAATAAACTAATCTTTAAAGAAGTCAAACTTAAAGAGACCTTGAATCATTAGAAACAAGTGGAACAAAAAGATGGATTTGGAAAATAAACTAATCTCTAAAGAAATTAAAACTAAAGAAGATGGAAACAACATTTCAACCACAACTTATAAATTAGCCAGAAAAGAAAAGTAGAACCATAGACAAACAAGAGGCTAGATCCATCTTAGCGAATTAGATACAAGTGATTTAAATATGTTGTTCAAAGCAAACCAAGATAGAATTGATGCAAGTACAAGTAGAATTTAACAGAAACAACACTACCTAGATATCCAACTAGAAAAGAAAATATTAGCAATATGTAGAAAAATGATTGAAATAAATCAACAATTTTAAGAAAAGGTCAACTATTTTCTAATAGATACACAAATTCCTAAAAAAATATCAATGACCTATATAAGATATGAAGGAAAACTAGGAAGAAGGAAGCACTAAGAAAAAGCAAGAGGAGCAAGAAATTTTAGAGGATTCCATGTTAGTGATCTCAAATGTAGAAGAAGATTGGCCAGAGAACTTGTGGAATAAAGTATAAGTACCTACATGGGCCAAGGAGTCTCAAGGTCAACCCCCTCTCATAGAGTTAATTTGAGAACCAAAAACTCTTTCCAAATAAGCACATAAAACGAATGGAATCCCTTCAAAGTGTGAACCTAATGAAGTGGCAGAAGACACTTCATCTAGGACCCCATGCTTCTGTTCTAACCAGACCCTAACATTCATGTTTCTGTCCCAAATAAGCACATAAAAGGAATGAAATTCCTTCAAAGTGTGAACCTAATGAAGCGGAAAGAGGTGCTTCATTTGGGACCCCATGCTTCTGTTCCAGCCAGACCCTAACATTGCCTAACTATACAGGATCATATGTGATACAATATGAAATTGTGAGGGTACTTTAAACGAGATGAAAAATGAATTTGCAAAGATTAAATACATATAATAATGATAATTGGCATGGTGCTCCTTTATTCAAAGATCCATGGGGACACACCCTAGATCAAGAATACCAATGCTAGAGTAAACTCAACCCACCATCCTACTATAAAACATGAAGGTAATGCTTATGTGGATAAGAGGGGTTTATTATATGTCTTCCATGAAATTTTGAGAAATTGTATGAAATGTGAATTGAAGTCCCTAATAAACTACGAGTAACCTCTAATGGTGGTCCTACTGGACTCAAAGGCATCCATCCAAAAAAAATAGGGACTGATACCCAAGAGAAAATTTATGTGGCAAGAACCTTTTCCTTGACCAACCTTTTATTGGATTCACAAATCACTAAAGTTTATTACTCCATGGACACTAACAAAGCATTTTGGAATCTTCCTCTTATAGGTGGGTTAAGTTCATCTTTCTTAAAATTTCACAAAATTAGTTCTTCTAAAGTCCCCACCATGGTAGTATATGAGGATCCAAGATCTTTTGGATAAATTATATCAAGGCCAATGTGTATTTGTGAATAGTATGCCTAGAGTGAAACCATCACTCCTAGGCTCATTAATCATCAATCAAGGTTTCCTCAAGGCCAAGAGGATCCAAGATTCAATCAAAACAGGAATAATGTCCCACATCCACACATTCAAGGTGAATGAAGACCATATGTGCATAGGCAAGATCCTCTAGAGTATCAAATTTCAATTAGAAGACCTCATTTGGGTAGGAGGTTAAGGCCTAAAATAGTAGACATTTGTATGAGAGATCTATATGATAGACAAGGAGATCCTCATGATCACATTATGAAATTTAGAAAAAATCTCTATGGAGAACAAGTGAATGACTTTTTCATTCAATATGAGGCCTTTGGGTGCTCTAACTTGGTTCCAACCCTTATGGATTGAAAATTTTGCAAAATTCTATTTATAGATAAATGAATTCATTGGAGAATTTTCTAAGCGAAGATTCAAACATGACACCTCATTACTAATCGATAGTTTCAAACAATTAGGTTTGGGATCTATGAGATTGGACACAAGATAGTTTAAGCAATACATGTCAAGATGTCCCACTTGGAATCACCCTCAGAAGAGACTATGGTGTCATTATTTATTGATGGATAACTAATCATGAGGTGAGAACGTTAGTGTTTATAAAAAGACCATCTGGTGTTGATGAGTGCATCAAAGAGTGTATTCACTTGGAAGATAACCTAGATTTAGCTAAGGAATCTACAAAAAAGAGTAATTTCGCTAGCGTGAAATCCAATACATCCCGAGATGATCTAGCAAACAAGTTGGCAAGAAAATTGAATCTCCTCTCAAGACCGGAGAGAAGTAATGAGAGGTCCAATAAAAAAAGATGTTGCCAACATTGTGGAGCTGACCATTCAACCAATATTTTCCTAGAAAAAATCAAGGATATAATCCTACTCGTCCACCATAGTTGCATAGCACTTCTCAATAGTGTATTATTGAATAGAAGATGACTAAATACTCCACTATATATTGTCACTATAATAGACAAGTTGTCCATCAACCACAACCTAATATGAGGCCTCATACCTATCAGAGTGTCCATAATATCAAAATAATCAAGTAGATTTTTGTCAAAAGATGAATAGGAATCCATCATATAATGCTCAAGTACCTAAAACATACCCCAATAGGTATATCTCTCATATGGCCAAAGGAAAAAACCATTTGCTCAATGGCCATTCCAAATATTATATGGGCAAAACCCACACAACCTATGCTAGGGCAACAACCACCTCCATAGACCAAGTCATTCGAGTTAGATATATAGTGGAAGGGAACCCTGAGAGAGCCTTAATGCTAATTGTTTAGCCAATTGACTAGGGAGCAACAAAAGCCCATATGACTATGGTTATGAGACTTGTCATGAGTAGCAAGGGGACTACACTCAAGGACATAATTTTTAGTGGAATCAGGGCCATGTTACATGTAATTATAATGTGCAAAATCCACAAGAATGTGGTATGCTAATATAGCAGCACAAGTTCCTAAACAAACTTTTCCACCACTTATATTTTTGATTCTATTGGAAAACAGAAAGACATACAAAATACACACATAGTACCATGTTCCATCTCTCTAGTCGCTTGAAGAACTCTGTGTCGAATTCTTCAAATTGTTAATGTACATATATATGTGCATTCACATGTGTATGAGTCATTGAAAACATACATGCATGCACACATATGTAGATATGGGATCTTAAGCACAAGAGATCACATATATGGAATTTTTTGAGATAAAAGGGTTGCACGATTAGATAGATTGATAGTTGAAAAAAGCTTCTTCATTTGAAAACTTTGGCATCTTTGATTATTAACTTTGTTGAGGGTTATAATGAAAGGCAAGCACAAATTCACATGGAGCATTATAATCATGAACAATATGAACACCGAAAAATATTCTCCCCTCCATATTATTTGAGGGTCTTTATATACTTCATTGTCTTCTTCTTCACTAGGTTTTTGAGCCTTTGATGTCATAGGACACCTCTAGCTTAGTCTTCGTGCAATAAATCCAAGCAAACCTTGAATCATCATCTACAAATCTAACAAAGCTATGATGGATGGCTCCCTTTTAAGCCCCCATACATTTGTGTGTATAAGATTCAACACTTCATTGCTCACATATGCTCTCTTTTTTAATGGAAATCTCCTTTGTTTCCCTAATTGACAAGAATGGCACAAATGTTGCATATTCTGAGATGTAAAATTAAATAGAACACTCACCAAGCCCTTCCTTTGCATTTTCTTCATCCTTTGTAAATTGACGTGGCCAATTCTTTTGTTCCGCATAGATTATCGGGAGGAAGACAGAGAGAGAGAGAGAGAGAGAGAGAGAGAGAGAGAGAGAAGGGGAGAGAAAGAGAGAGAGAGAGAGAGAGAGAGAGAGTGAGAGAGAGAAGAGAGAGAGAGAGAGAGAGAGAGAGAGAAGAGGGAGAGAGAGAGATAGAAAGAGGAGAGAGGAGAGAGACGCACAAAGGATCAGTAGTGCATAGATGATGTTAAGAGAGAGAGAGAGAGAGAGAGTTATGGTGCAATTTTATACACAAATCACACAAAGAGAGGATGGGTCAAGAGAGAGAGATAGAGAGAGAGTTTTTGTGCAATTTTTATACAGAAGGTTGTTGCAGAGTAAAGAAGAGCAGAGATATAGAGAAAAAGAAGGGCCCCAAAATTTTTTCTATGTGGACACTTTATTTTTGTAACATAGTCACTTTGTAATATATTTTTCGGTGTAAATGCACTAGAGGAGTCCTCTAAATGCATACCCATAGATATTTGTATCATTACCTTTGTAAATTAGTAGGGAATTAGTCTTTTAGTCAATAAAGTGCCGGTCTCTTGTGTGAAAGGACCATTTTCAGGGCACAAGTATATAAGTCATTTTGTGACTCTTTGTAAAGACTTTTTGCTATTGTGAGAAGAAAGAGCACAGAATTTTGAATTTGTGTCTTCTCCTCTCTGTATCTTCTTCCTTGTGAGCTTACATGCATGTGTTTGAAAAGAGTGCTTTGAAGTGTTGTCTATCCATGGTAGTGCTTGTTTGCTATTGGTAATGTGTGTGTGAAGTGTAGGAAGTGATGAAGCGTAGGTAGGTCCTTCTCGTGGCTCAGTATTTTGCTCATATCTTGTAGTAGAAGTGTAAGAATCGAGTGAAAAGACCATCATTGGATGCGCCTTCTTGAGATCTTCGAAAGGAACTGGGTACTACCTATATTCCAAGTTCGGAACTAAGAGAAAAGCTCTATTTACTATTGGTTTCTGCTCCAAGTGTCACGACACCATAGCCAATCATGAAAGCTTTGAATGTGATAGTTTGCACAGGTTTGCACCTTTGTTAATTCACATTTGCATTGACTGTCACTTGAATACATGTCCTCATACATGTGGCTAGGTTATGATACTTCTTGGATTGATAATTAAAGCCTGAATCCCCACTATATGCACTTGTAGGGGATTGAGGTATAGTCTCTTTCTCTTCAAGTCCCTAAGCCGATACTTAGGTACACACGTTTATTTGGCACCATTGTCGGGGAGCGTCGAATCAAACCGAGGCATTTGTGTGTTGATGAAAGCCTTTTTTAGCATTGAAGTAAGTAGAGGAGTTGTGAGTTTCTCTTCTTTGGTAAGTCACTTTCATCCGCACTTACTACTTCTCACTTTTGGAGTGTGTGTAGTGAGTTATTAGTTTAGGGAAGTGAGTAGAGAGAGAACTTAGAGTAGGAGAAAGGAAGTAAGAGAGTTAGGTTAGGTAGATAGGGTTAATTTTCAAGTTCTTTTCCTTCAGCCTTTTCAGTTTTGGTACTTTTCAGAGGCATAGTAACATATACTCTAGAATTTGGTTGACCCTCTCGATCGACCATCTGTTTCTGGATGATCACCACTAGTCATTTTTAGTGACACTTTCAGTTTGTTAAATACAAACTTCCAAAAATGTCCTGTGAATCTGACATCTCTATCTGAGACTATGGATGTAGGTAACCCATGCAATCTGAAGACATTCTGGATAAACAACTCCGCTACCTGAGGAGCTTCTATCGTCTCTTGTGTTGGTATGAAATGAGCCATCTTGCTCACTCTATCTACCACAACTAGGATTATATCCCGCTTCCTTTGGGTCCGCGATAACCCCACTATGAAGTCCATGGATATGCTATCCCAATTCTGATTTGGAACTTGTAAAGGATATAAAAGACCTGGTGTATTTACCCTTTCTGCTTTGTTGGCCTTCCTCATAAACCAAGGCCATCTCTGTGGCCTGTGCCAAAGACTGACACCGCTCCTTTCTCACTAAAGGTCGGATAGTTTCTCTGAGTCCCAAGACAAACTTGTGGACTTGAAGAAACTCTGGAATGGTATCAGGTACTTTAAGAAGTACCTCTCTATACCTATCTGCATATTCTTGAACTGACTGATTCTTCTGACTAATGAAGAACCAGGTGTCTAGTGCTCTAGACCTCTCATCAGGTGGTACAAAATTGTTATAAAACAGGATTTTGAATTGATCCCATGTCATGGGCTCCTTCTTATCCTGCTCTATCTTATGCCACCACCTATGTGCAACATCCATAAGATTATAAGTGGTCTGCTGAATCTTGTGCCTATCGTTGGTGATATGACACAGACGAAAACATTGTTCCCACTTGCTGAGCCACTGCTCAACCGCGTCAGCAGTCCTAGCGTTAGTTGAGCCATGATATCTTGGTGGCTTAAGATCCTTAATCTGTCATTTGGCTTCTCTAAGTAAGACGTTGTCTTTAAGGACTTTTGAAGTTTGATGCTCATCTGGAGCATCTACCTCCATCTCTAGAAAATGAGAATCAAGCAGCTCTTCTTCTTTCTTAGAACCACGCACGTGTTCCAAGATATCATGAAGAAAACTTTCTAAGGATGAAATTCTATTGTTCATGGCTTGAATTGGATCAACTGGAGGTTCAGGCATAATGGATTCTGTCCTAACAGGTGATGAAGGTTCGGGTTCCATGCTAGGTAAGAAACTTTTTCTTTGGTTTTCTTTTTTTTTTTTAACTAAACAAACATAAATACTGCTGGCAAGCGGAAAAAGAACCAGTTAAAGCTTTTGCTTAACAGAAAAAATCAAAAGAAAGAAACTTTTAATATGCTTTCTAAACTTCGATGCACATGCATGCTAATATTTTAGAAATTTCGCAAGCCTAACGGCGTTATTTTAAAATCCGAAATAATTTCGAAGAAAATAGAAAACATCAAGCATAAATCATGTGCCAGCAGGCACGATCTATTCTTTTTATCTTTTCAACGAACACCTGCAATTGAAAACTTTTCCAAATATACTGTTGGGCTCTACAGGCCCTCAATCAAAATATTTCTTTTATCGATACCTGCCGATACCTGTCAATACTTACCACCTATAAGAAAAGCTCAAGCATCGAACATACTTCTCTATTTACGCTCTACTTACGTCATCCTACGCGTAATGCAAAAATAGTTCTAATATGCATAATCAAGAGAATAAGCAACCAAATATTGACTAAATACTTATATGAAATTTCCTTTGATATTCTTGAAGTGTCCAATTGAAGAGCTACGGGTAGACTTTTCACTCCCTTTGATTCGTGGATCACATAAGTCTTCAAAAAAAATGCTTCTTCGATGGTGCTTAATGACAAACAGTCCACTTCCAACCTTTGTTGCAGGTGATAACTGGACCCAAAGTATGGCTTATAGCCACTCATTTCTCAAGTTGAAGCACGCACAGAGTCTCTGTCACAGCTGAGCATGTAGATGCATGTCTTCAACTTGAAAATAAAGATGGGTAGAACTCATGACAAACTGTTGGGAGGTGGCGAACTCTGAATTGCCTACGTATGATGAGGCATGGGGCCAATGATGCAGAGCACTGATGCCTTGAAATTCGAGCCAACAAATCCTCTGAGTCGCCTAAAGATCAGAAGCGCCTGAATATTCGGAAATGCCTGAATATCTTTTGTATGCGTGCTTCTTCAGAGTGGGGTCTTATGGGCTCACCCCGATAGTTCTTCTGCTAGAGCTCGATGATGGCGACGGCTACCCTCCAAAAACAACCACGCCACAGACAATCGATGATGAAAAGCATGCCCGAATTTTCTCAGCGACGCAAGATTTTTCTAAAATTAGCTCAACAAGAACCTGCTCTGATACCAAGTGTGAGGCTTTCCTCAAGAAACTTGCGAATGATGTGTGTGCCACTCTCCTCCCAACCATTTATATCCTCTTGTATCTAAAATAGCAGTGATCTGGAATGTTCTAGCGTCGCCATGTGGCCAGCATGCAACACTCATCCTCACTAACCATCAAATACCTTAGGATATACCCCCGAGCTTAGGACCTTGGCTAACTAGCCCTCGTCCCACACACACATGGAATGGTCTCTGTAGACCAATGTCTGACATGTCTACCTGGTAAACCGAATGGATCATTTGCTTAAAACCAACTCTTCATTATGGGAAGAAGTGACTAACCCAACCACCATCTATGAGTTACAAGATCCCAAAAACACCTCTCATATTACTTACTTGGACAAGAATCAGAGAAGATATTGGCCCATGACTGAATTGGAGAGAGTTGGGCTGAAATATGAGAACATTTTTGTATTCCCACCTAGGGATCAAGCCACTACTTTGCAAAATCCCCAAGGAACTCACGAACATTCATCTTATCAGCATTCAGGGCAGACACAACAACAGAGCATTCTGGTTAGACCCCAAGTCCACTTTGCCAGACATGGTGATAATCCCAACTATTGATCCCCTGCAAATGCAAAACCAAGAAATAGGATTCTTGTTCTTGATAAACCAGCAGTAGGAAGAGATCCAGGCATACCAATAGGACGACCAGTTTTCCCTATAATGCCACCACCGCCTGAACCTGGAAGATGACTAAGACCAATTCAAGTTGCCAAATGCATGAGAAGCCACTACCATGGTTCTCGTGAGCCATACAATCACATTGTTGAATTCAAGCAAGTGGTGAGAGTTGAACAAGTAGAAGACTTCTTGATCAAATATGAATCATTTGGTCTAACCCTTACAGACACGGTCTTAGCATGGTTCCAACCCTTAGATCCTAATAATTTTGAAAACATGGAACAAGTATATCAGGAATTGATTGAGGAATTCACCAAGGCTGAATCAAAACAAATCTTCATCATTGATCCATAGTTTTAAACAGGCACCTATAGAATCAGTAAGGTTAGCAGCGAGATGTTTCAAGCAATATGTGGATAGATGTCCTATAGAAGAGCGGCCTACTCAAAATAAAACGGTCTCATTGTTCCTAGAAGGATTAGCGAATGGGTCGCTGAGATCCTTAGTATATGTGAAGAGAGTCCAAAAAACTTTACAAGAATGCATGAAGGAGTGTATCGATATAGAGGACAATCTGGCAGAAGACTTAAAAATACCTCAAGGAAGAGTTAAGAGTGAGGATAGTGTTAGCAGTATTTCCAATCCCAGGAATAGTGTAGAAGAGATAGCCTATTTAGTGGCTAAGAAGCTGAATGTTCAAGGATAGAGGAATTATCCCAACAATCCTATGAGAGTGCCTATGCTCAGGAGATGCGTTCACTGTGGAGGTGACCACCCTTCTCACATGTGCAATAGGGGAGTAGTTCCACCACCTCCTCATGCTTATAACGGACCACCCCACCAGGGTCCAACTCATTACTGTAGCATAGAGCAAAAGTACACAAATCACAGTATGGAGAATTGTCCTTACAATCGACAACCAAGACCTGTACAACCACCATTTAGGCCTTATGGATACCCCCCGAGAGATCAAGGAGGAGAAGCCTATAGATACCCCCCATATCAGCAGCAAGTACCTACACCAAGACCTTATTCATATCAAGGATACAATCACCCTCAACTAGTGTTAGGACAACAACCGCCCCACCCACAAAATGTTGTCCCGATGAAAATCCCTCAAATTGAAGAGAACCCTGAAAGAGCAATAGTACCGGCCACACCACTGACTAGTACTGAGACTTATGATCAATCTTATGAACTTAATCAGGGAAGTTATTCCACCTATGAAAATGCTATGGCTGAATATAGACAATCCTATGAGACATATGCGTATGGATTGGATAGATATGATAGCTCCTTTGGATATGATCAGGACTATGTGTCATTGATGTACACCTCCTAGAGCTCCAGTACCATCCTGACCAATGCATAGAGCACCTGCCCCTAGAGGACCATGTTATAGATGTGGAGGTGATCACTTTATCAGAGACTGTACATTGCCTAACCCACCACCACCTCAGAAAATCACTAGCCAGTTAGAGACAAAGACGGACAAAAGAGAGATGCGAGAGGAAGTAGCTATTGTTAAAATCCCAGTGGATAAAGTTGGAGATTTCAGTGAGGGAAATGAAGGAAATGCATGCCTCCCTATCACTTAGAGAGGATATACAACAAAAGCAATATTAGATTCAGGAGCTAGAGTAGGAATTGCTACCAAAGAAATATGGGAGAAATGGGGAAAGCCAGCTTTAGGACCTACCAGAATGAAGATTCAAATGGTAGATGGACACACGGAGCGACCTTTAGGATTATTGGAAAAAGCTGTATTTACCAGAATGAAGATTCAAATGGTAGATGGACACATGGAGCAACCTTTAGGATTATTGGAGTCGAATTCGAGCACACCTTAGCAATATGTCAATTTGAAAAGGCTAGCAATTATGAGATGATACTTGGAAGGCCTTTAATGAGACAGCTTAAGGTAGTGCAAGATTGGGGTAAAGACATAGTATACTTGTAGCATGAAGGAACGGCAACTAGGATAAACATCCATACTTATACTTATCAAGATGTCCCTCCTCTGCAATGGAATCCGATACACAAGGAAGACGACAATTTATCCATCCATAGTGTAGGGTCGAGTAGTCAAACATGGATGAACGAAGATACTCACCTATGGATGTGTGAGGCAGCTAAAAGGGAAGAAGAAAGGAGACAAAGATGGCAGCCAGGACAAGGAGCATCTAGACCTGTAGAAGATCCTTCTTACATGCCTCAAATATTCTTAGATGAAGAGTTCAAACCCCATGGTTGGATGGAGATTTTAGGAACTCTTGACGTATGCGTAAGTGAAGAAGTAATAACTATGAATGAATGCATAGATGAGGAAGGATATGGTGTAAATCTATACAGGGTTGCTCTCCAAGAAGCAAATGAAGGAGAGGTAATTGAAAAAGAATGGAATGAAGATTATGACAGCATAGAAATGGAACTGGAACCTATTGAGGAAGAAAGGAAAAGGAAGGAAGAGATTGAACCTAGTCTAGATGTGACTCAAGATGCGCTACAACCAGTAATAAATGAACCAAAACATAGAAAAAGAGAAAGAAGATAGCACACCTCAAGACCAATTTGAGGTACCTAGGCATTTCAAGAAATATGACGTCGAGGAGAGAAAGATTGCTATTCATATGCCAAAACGAGAAGTGCAACCAGGGATAGCATACGACAATAAAGAGCAGACCAAGCAGATTGTAGTAGCTCTTGAAGAAGGAGAAGAGAGATGCACTTTCGTATGACAAGATGTCTCATCGGAGGAAGAACAAGAATTAATACAACTTATAAGAGAGTATCGAGATGTCTTTGCATGGACTTATAAGGACTTAAAAGGTGTAGATACTTCTATTTGTGCTCATAGAATCCCTATGACAATAGAAGGCAAGCTTCATTTATGAAATTGAACACATGGAATGGGTGTCACCTTTAGTGGTAGTACCAAAAAAGAATGGAAAATTAAGGGTATGCATTAACCTTAAAAAGGTGAACGCGGCCACCATACGGGATAGTTACCCATTACCCATCACAGATCATCTGTTGGAAAGGGTTGAAGGTAAGGAAGTCTATAGCTTTCTTGGTGGATTCTCAGGATATAATCAAGTAGCCATTGCTCTTGAAGACCAACATAAGACAGCCTTTTGCAACCAAATGGGGAGTCTATGCATTTAGGGTTATGCCTTTTGGACTAACTAATGCCCTAGTCACCTTCCAAAGATTGATGTGCCACGTGTTCAAGGAATTCTTGAGAAAAAGTATGGAGGTATACGTGGATGATTTATGTACCTATTCAGATATAAGATCATAACACATCCCAGAACTAAGAATAATATTTGCCAAATGTCATCAATATAGAGTATGCCTTAATCTGGAAAAATGTGTCTTCATGGTTCGACAAGGAAAGATCATTGTCTCTAAGAATGGAATTTCCACTGATGAAGACGAAATCAAAGTAATTTTGGATTTGCCAAGACCAAAGACCGCTAAAGAAGTACAAGCATTTGAGGGACATTGTGGATATTATCGTAGATTCATTCACATGTATGTCATAATTGTGAGGCCTCTTTATGGATTACTCACTCAGTTTACTTGGACAGAAACAGGTGTTCAACAAATTAAAGAGTCGCTTGAGCTCAGCTCCAATTTTAAAAGTACCAGATTGGAATAAGCCATTTCATATTCATGTGGATGCCTCCAAGTTTGCCATTGGTTGCATCTTAGCACAGCCAGCAGATATCAAAAAATTAGACCACCCTATAGCCTATGCTAGTAGACAATTAAACCAAGCAAAGCGTAATTATACCACTGTGGAACGAGAAGGCTTAGGAATGGTATACGCAGTGAAGAAATTTAGACACTACTTATTGGCAAATAAATTCAAATTTTTCATTGATCATCAGACTCTATTGTATCTAGTCAATAAGCCATCTAATACCGAATGACTAGTACAATGGTTTCTATTGTTAATGGAATTTGATTTTGAAGTAGTAGTCAAAAAAGGAAACACATACATCCATGCTGATCACCTATCTAGGATGACACATGGAGAATCTCCTACAGGAGTACTGCTAGATGATTTGCTGAATACGTATCTTTTCAACTTGGAAGTATGTCCACGATGGGCTGAAAATTTGATTCCCATACTCACACATGGACCTCAACATAAGATCAATTTAGACAAGAGCCAGGAATTATGGAAAATTAAAAATTTCCACATCATAGCAAGAAGCCTATACCATCAAGAATCAAGTGGACTACTTATGAGGTGTGTAGAAGAAGAGGAGCAAGAGATGTGGCTTCAAAAGGCACACATGAATCAATGGAAAACCCATCGAAGTGTTAATGGAACTTGGCAAGAGCTTAAGATATGAGGAATATATTGGCCAACCATGCATAGGGATACACATAATTATGTCTCTACATGCCCCATTTGTCAAGAAAGAGCACCTAAAGAGAACTCTACTCTATGTTACTCTACAGTACCACCTAGATGGAGTATGCCCCTAGTGAAATTCTTGAAAACACAAGAGTACCCAGAAGGAGCTAGTTTGGCTAGAAAACATGCCCTTGAGGAACAAAGCAAAGACTATGTACTCGTAGGCCAACAACTTTTCAAGAGAGGAAGGGACCAACAATTAAGATTGTGCATCCATGGAGACGAATATATTCTAGTCTTGGACATGGCTCATACAGGAGCCACAGGAGGGCATTTTTCTGCTGACAAAACTACAAAAATGATTCTCTTTGCTGGATTGTGGTGGCCAACTCTATATCAAGATGCAGCCACATATGTCCAAAGATGTGATGATTGTCAACGAACAAAATATCCTATTAGAAGAGATGAAATGCCATTACGACCTATGATAAGTGCCAGAGCGTTTACCAAATGGGGAATAGATTTTGTAGGACCTATTAGCCCACCAGCAAAAGGTTCTCACGTCGAGTATATAATTATAGCAACGGATTATTTGACCAAATGGGTAGAGGCCAAGGCAACTAAGAAGAACGATGCAAGGACCACGGCTAAGTTTCTCTTTGAGAACATATTCACGAGATTTGGATTGCCAATAGAAATTGTGAGTGATAGAGGCACAAACTTCGTCAATGAAGTGATAGAAGCCTTAATGAATGAGTTCCTAGTGATTCACAAGAAATCAGCTCCGTATCACCCACAAGCCAATGGACAGTTCTCACAAAGATTTTTAACAATGGAAGATCTGATTGGGACAAGCAAGATCTTGTGTACAGTTCTCACAAAGATTTTTAACAATGGAAGATCTGATTGGGACAAGCAGTTATATCACGTTTTATGGGCATTCCGAGTAGCATACAAAATAGCTATAGGAGCTACTCCTTTTAATCTAGTGTACGGCCAGAATGCAATTTTTCTAATTGATTTCCTAGTTCCTACTCTTAGAGTAGCATCAACCTATGAATGGACTGGACATGAGTTATCTAATCAATTGGACCAAATCGAGAAGCTACATGAAACTAGATTACAAGCAGTGGTAGACATTTATGCTACAAAAAGGCGACAAAAGGCATACTTTGATGCTCATATTAAGGATAAAAATTTGAAGGAAGGAGATTTAGTCATGGTATATACTTTAAAGCAACATGCAGAGAAGCTGCAAAAAAGAGGATATGGCCCCTTGGTGATCAATCGCATATCAACTAGTGGAGCCATCAATTTAGCAACCCTAGATGGAGAAGTACTACCAAACTATATAAGTGGTTGTCGAGTGAAGAAGTATCTAGAGCCATTAACAAAGGAGATGTTGTCAAGACTTCTAGCAACAAGAAATAGACGAGAAGAAGACAAATAAGCTGGTTGCTGCTCAACCCTTTAGAATGCAAATATGGATTCCCAAATCAACTACGCCAACAAAGAAAACTAAACTGAAGACACCAGTACAAAGGAAAGATCCATCTGAAATAAAGTCGAAGGAGCAAGAAAGACGTGACAACTCAAAGTTGCAAGGATAGGAGTACCCGAAGAGATCGACTCAAACATTTGTATGGTCAGCAAAGAAGAATTACAAAACGATAGCTACACAGAGCACAAGAGGAAACACAGTAGCAGTCAAGGACAACAAAATAAAACTAATTTGGATACCTAAATCTCGATCGCCATCTACAAACCGGCCAACAACACCTTCTTGCACATATCTTGAGTTCCATATACCTCGAATGTGCATGATAGGGCCACATTACAAGCCCATGCATTCGGCACATAATTCTTCTGCTACTTATTAGTGATGCCCATTTCCCTCCCAAGGAATAGGAGAGCACTTGTACCATAACCTCACGAAAAAAAATTAATAATTAAAATAAAATAAAGCTTCGGCTATTCACTAACTTTTTTGTTTCCTTTCAGCAAAAATAAGAAAAATTATAGGCTAAAATCTCAAGTATTTCCTTCCTCACATCCATGGGGAAGGACGACACAATTCATTCGGAGAAATGTTTGAATTATGGCGAATAAGTGGAAATAAGTTATGCGACCACCTTAACATTGATCGTGGTATGCTTTAAGTGCAGATGGCATGACATGACTCAAAAGCTACACAAGAGGAAGAGGTCTTGGTTCTTCCTTTGGAGTCAATTACAAAAGTAAGGGGTCATTGGTTCCGCAAAGACCAACCAGTGGCAGACCTCATCTTTTTGGCCACCATCAAGATTATGGACAGAGACCATCAGTTCCCATTGATGTCACAAGATTTCCAAACTATACTACAAGGATTGCCAAGCATCACAGAAGTATGGACAAGGGTAGGAATTGAGGCATTCCTACGGCTTCCTATTTATCCACTAGATTTCCAATGATGTACACAGGTGATGAACATGCTACAGGGAGCAGTGGATATGCCCTCAATACTAGAAGCTACAGTTCTTAACAAAACTGGGGCATGGAAAAATATTCGATTTATGCATGAGCTCATCAACAAAGCTTTTGGATGGAATCAAGACGGCCTAATGAATCTCAAACATGAATGTCATGATGATAAAAAGAAGACCTTTATGGAAATTAACAGGATGGATATTGAAGAGTCTTTTCATGTGGTGCATCAACATTTCTGTTTCCCAAGCATGATCAGATATACAGCACCTCAAAAGATTGTAGTTCAAATGCTATCTCATGCTATGAGGCAAATTGGGAACCAAGTTAACTTTACGCCATACATACAGGAATGTTTATTCGAAGCTAAGAAGAAGTGGGATCATAAAAAGTTTTTGAATGGAAGCTCTACCTTGACCCTATTGATATACGAAGCACTGGAAATGAAGGAATGCCTGCTATTAATGCCGACCTCTATTGAAATGGCGAGATATGTGAAGTCTGCAACAATTCCAAAGAAGAAGAAAGTATCCATATCCAGAGAGGAAGAGCAAACAAGTTCGAAAACTACGATGCGTGGAGCCAAGCGGGCTAGAGAAGAAGAAGCACAGGAAACCCCACAATCGAAGCAAACACATCTACTAGCAAGGGTCTCGATAACTCAACCTCCAATAACACAAAGGGATCTATCAGCGGCCTTAGAGGAAACACATACTTACATGCGAGGCCAAATAAATCTTATTGTTCAAGGACATCAATACAAACAACCTAGACAATTGCAAAAAAAGAGTCAAAAAGACACAGCCCATCACAAGCTGCCAGATACAAGGAATTGGGGCTTGACGATTCGAGTTCCAATGATGAGTCTAGTCATGAACGTGATACGTTGGACACAGATATAAGAACAGAAACGAATAATGAAGAGTGGACAGAGATTCATCAAGTCCAAACCACCCCTGAAAATAAAAATCCACAAGTACAAAATCAGGAAACACCATCTGAAGAAAGGCACATCATCTAGTTGAATACAAAATCCAAGATCAGTGTAAAAGAAGCATCTCCACCAAAAACAACTATGATACCACCAATCAAAGACGAATTACAAAGGAACCAAGAAAAAGAGGGACCATCACAACAAACTCCAGTCAAAACTATTATTGAAATTCCCGATGATACGCCACAAGGGAAGTCACAAGCGACACGAAAGCATTGGAAGATCAGATTGCAAAGTATGAAAATCAGCTGAAACAAGAGCAAGCCATCAGAGAAGAATGGGAAAGCAAGTATATGCATGACACTAATGAACTTAGAAAGTGATGGAAATCAACTGAAGACAAACTTCTTGTAGTTTATGTTGGAGCAAGTCTATGACAAGCCTAAGTATTGGCTTGAGTCCCACAAAGTAGTAGAAGAAGCTTTAAAATGAAGACTATGCAAAGTTCACTTGTGAACTACCTCTTGTAACTTTTGAAGAGTTTACTTAATGTAAAAGTGAGAGAATCTTAAGTGGTTGAGTCCACTTGATCAAAAAGGGAAAGAGGAGCCATGAATTCATGATTTGTGGTAGGTAGAGAATCAAATCAATCACTAATTGATTGGAGAGTGATTGAGGGAAGTTAGCCTCCCAAACTCAACTATAAATAGATGGCAGCTTTAGTCGTGGTTAGAGAGACCTATGTGAAGACCTCCAAGAGCTGAGCTTTATGCCATATCAAGGTGTGATTACAAGGCACACATATGTATCAGTAAGTCCATTGTATTGTACAAACAATATACTTTCATTTTCATGATCATTTGAGTTCATATTTCCATGTTCTTGTGAAGTGTACTAGTCACTGCCATATCTCTTAGTTTTCTGAGTCAGATTGCAGAGATGGTTTCTCTGAGCTTGGTGTATCATTTTCAGTGATTTAACTTGGTAAAGTTATCTCTATAAGTCTACTATATGCTCACCAATTTTCATTTCATTTGGGTGTTTCAATATTCAATTATGTTCAGTTGAAGTCAACAGTGTCTGTTCATTTTCACTTCTCTGTCAGGTACCCGACTTTTTTACTCATCTTGATAGAGTTGTTTCTCAGTGTGTACTTATCCCAATTCAATGATTTAAAGCTTGTTGGATTCAGCTTATTGTCTAGTATAAGCATACAAATTCACATAATCATTGGATTCTTAAATCTGGAGTTATGTTCATTTTTCTCCTCACTGGTCTCAAATTGTAGCAGCCCATGAAAATCGGGATGATGTCATCAGTTGCTAAACATCATTCTCAGTGTGTGGTTCATTATTTTTTATGAGATTACTCTTGAAAGTTAGCTCTTTAAGTTAACTAGACTTCCCCAAGAGGAATTAAGCTAATTGCTGCTGTGCTCAGAGAATTATGCAAAACACTGGACAGGTGTATGAACCAAAAATAGCAAGTTCTTCACCTCTAAGCTAACTCCAACTTATCTGTTTTGATCTATCTTTTTGTGAGTGATCTTCCAAGGTACATAGGGTGTCTAATACATCCATTGGAAATCTAAAAGGGCCCACCACATACTCCTGGAGTTCATTTGGCTGGTGTAGATCAAGGATTTTGCAACACCTCTTCATCTTCAAGCACATACATATCCATCTCTTCACAGTTTATAATGAAGACATGGACCAAATAGCTACCATCGAAAATGAACTTTTGACAACCAAAGAAGCGTTAACAAGGGCTACCAATGAAATCAAAGCAAAGGATGAACTCGTTGCACAATTAGAAGCGCAAATAAAACTACAGGCAACCATCGAGACACCAGTAGAGCCAAACCAAGGGAATCCTACTTATGAGGTAGAGGTACATCCTCTATCTCCCCTGATCTCTCATTCACCAATAAGAGAGCAAACGGTGGAACTTAGTGATGATCATCCAATGCCGTACACTGTAGAAATAAGTGAGAAGGAACAGGCACTATTGGTGTCCCTGACGAAAATTTTTGAAAATGAAGTAGTCAAAGTAATGAAAGAAGCAAAAATAAAAGGCAAAGACTTGCCAGGTAATCAAGCCATTCAACATACCTTATGAGCTGTTGAAAGACCAGACACGTCGTTATATAAAGCAAACTACGCAAAAAGATCCAGACGACCAATTGAACTTCAAATCAAGCACCTTCACTTACACTCAAGAAGAATTTGAGGCATCACAACCATTATGGAGAAGGAAGTTTTTGGAAAAGAACCCAACCTTGTGGGTGCACTAGCAAGCAGCACCATATTTCTTACAGGTGAATCCTTCTTTCTGCCTGACGCCTCATCGACGTGATGCACAGGAATTTTTGGAATCACAAAGAAGTGGTAAGCTCAATAAATAGTGGTTGAATTATCCATTACTTCCAAGCCCGCCTCACAACTACTTACCGACTGAAGAATACATGGTGAGATCAATCGAGTTTTGGCTAAACCGTTATGCGACAATACCTGATCTCACAATAAAGATGACCAATAAAATCCTTAGTATGATACTCACAGTACTCAAAGTTTTTAAGCATGCAAAATATACATTTTTGAATTTCATCGACATTAACCAAGGCACAGATATCCTTATTTTTTATCTATTGATTATGCCTAGTCACCCTACAATTATGCCATATTATTCTCGACTGATGTTTTTGTCAAGTCCATACATGCAAACTTTTTGAGGAAGCATTTTTTACAGGATTTTTTGAGATTGACTCAGAAATTTTCTTGAAGATGTCAAATAATCTGAATGCCAGACTTATGGCATATGAATTAAGCTTCTTTGTAGACCATCGACAGGTGCGACATGACGGTGTAAAGGCAGAACAATGGAAGCAACTCATGATACGTGAAGCCAATCTACTTAATGAAACAGAGCAAAAGGTATATATGACATACTCCCGCCGAATTCCAAAGCCTGTCGGGAACGACAAAGTTCAGGAGGGGGGTAGTGTTGAAGGAGAGTCAAGCAAAAGGTAAAAACAAAGAAAACCAAGAAAGAAGCTTCACTAAACAGAATATAACTGAAGACATATCTCTGCAGGAAGCCCCACAGGGGCACACAACACCCATCTCTACACAGAGCCCCATAGGGGTATACAACAGTGGAAGTACGCAATAGGTAAGGACAGATCAAGGCTAGCAATTATCCATGAAGAAGTGCAAGAAGATATCCGGCAAATCTAGAGCCCTAGGAAGGTGCTTCAACCTCTTGATCTTTGGGAGGTCCAGATCAAAGGCTGAACATCTAGACTTTCATACCTTCCACTGGTTGCATGTGTGGCAGCCTGACTTAACATAGCAACCCAGATTCAAAGAAGTGATTGGAAAATTAGACTACAAATTAATTGTAGTTTATTCCCAAAGGTTGCAAGCGATGAAAAAGAAAGAACAGGCTAAAAAATGCATCAGGTCCCAGAGGATGTGAAAGAAGATTCAAGAACAGGGCCTTTAAAACGTAATGCCAGCCTGAAAAGGAGGCAAGGCCGACCAAGTGATGCATGCGATGGAAAGAAGTAAACAAGATGCAGACAAGAAGCAAAGCCTATCAAGGAACAACACAGACAAAGAGGGGGGGAGTGTTGCAGAGTAAAGAAGAGCAGAGATACAGAGAAAAAGAAGGGCCCCAAAATTTTTCCGATGCGGACACTTTATTTTTTGTAACATAGTCACTTTGTAATATATTTTCCAGTGTAAATGCACTAGAGGAGTCCTCTAGATGCATACCCATAGATATTTGTATCATTACCTTTGTAAATTAGTAGGGAATTAGTCTTTTAGTCGATAAAGTGCCATTATCTTGTGTGAAAAGACCATTTTCAAGGCACAAGTATATAAGTCATTTTGTGACTCTCTATAAAGACTTTTTGCCATTGTGAGAAGAAATAGCACAGAATTTCGAATTTGTGTCTTCTCCTCTTTGTATCTTCTTCCTTGTGAGCTTACATGCATGTGTGATGCTTGAAAAGAGTGCTTTGAAGTGTTGTCTATCCATGGTAGTGCTTGTTTGCTATTGGTAATGTGTGTGTGAAGTGTAGGAAGTGTTGAAGCGTAGGTAGGTCCTTCCCATGGCTTAGTATTTTGCTCATATCTTGTAGTAGAAGTGTCAAAATCAAGTGAAAAGATGATCATTGGATGTTTCTTCTTGAGAACTTCAAAAGAAACCCACTATTAGCTATATTCCAAGTTTGGAGCTGAGAGAAAAGCTCGATTTACTGTTGGTTGCTGCTCCAAGTGTCACGACACCATAGCCAATCATGAAAGCTTTAAATGTGATAGTTTGCACAGGTTTGCATCTTTGTTAATTCACATTTGCATTGACCATCACTTGAATGCATGTCCTCATACACTCGGCTAGGTTATGATACTTCTTGGATTGATAATTAAAGTGTGAATCCCCACTATATGCACTTGTAGGGGATTGAGATATAGTCTCTTTCTCCTCAAGTCCCTAAGTCGATACTAGGTACACAAAGGCAGTCAAAGAGAGGATGAGGGGAGAGAGAGAGAGAGAGATATTACTTAACCAAGTGGGTAGAAGCTAGGCCACAAAGAAAAGTGATGCTCAAACTACTATATAATTCTTATTTGAAAACATTTTCACCAAGTTTGGACTAACTATCCAGATAGTCATTGATAGAGGTACACACTTCATTAATGAAGTCATTGAATCTCTCATGAATGAGTTCTTGGTGATTCACCAAAGGTCACCACCCCATCACTCATAAGCCAATGGACAAGTAGAGAGTGATTCACCAAAAGTCATCACCCTATCATTCACAAGCCAATGGACAAGTAGAGGTACTATGCATTGGTTTGACTAAGATAATCAATAGTGGTAGATCAAATTGGGACAAACAATTGCATCATGCAATTTTGGATTTTAAAGTAGTATACGAGACAACTATTGGAACTACACCATTTAACCTAGTATACACACAAAATGTCATACTTCCAATTAAATTCTTATTTCCTACTCTTCGAGTAGCTGAGAAGTATGAGTGGACAAGACATGAGTCATCCAAGCAATTGGATCAAATAGAGAAGTTGCTAAATCTAGGTTACAAGTAGTGGTAGGAATCTATGTCGCCAGAGAAAACAAAAACCATACTATGATGCCCATATAAAATATAAAGGTCCTCGTGTTGGAGATTTAGTATTGGTGTACACATTGAAGCAACATGCAACAAAATCCCAACAAAGAGGTTTTGGTACTTTGATCATCAATCTCATTCCTTCAGGTGGAGCTATTAACCTAGTGACACTTGATGGAGATATTCTATCAAACTATATAAGCAGATGCCAAGTGAAGAGAAACATCAAGACATTGGGTAACATGCCAAGACAACCCTATTTAAACCTAGAATTGGAAATGAATAATGTCACTTGGGAGATTCTTTAAGTGGCATGGGAGTAGCTTTAAGCAGTATTCATGCTTCCTTAGTTTAAAAAAATAAAGATGTCGATCATCCTAAAAGAGGCATACATGATTCAAATCATAGAAAATCATATCAAATTCTTAGGCAAAGTAACCTTATCTTTACACCTAAGGAATAACACCATGCAAGATAAATTGTTAGTTTGTAAAGACTTGGATTTGCTAGAAGATCTCATTCTAAGATAGGATTGGATATATGAATTTGAGATTACATTGAATTTAGCTCATTGACAGGGATTCATTTTTGCCAAAACAAGGCATAGACAAGTGTTTAGTCTTCTTGAAGAAAAGCTTCTCACCGAGACTAACATTGAAAACCCTAATGTTTCAAATGTGATTGTGCATGAATTAGGTAATGAAGAAAAGTATCATCCAATTGAACTCAATTCTCAATCACTATATCTCTTCAAGACAGGCATTGTTCTTAGGAGAATACCTTAAAGATCCCTCCTTTCCCTCAAACCACTCTAGAGAGATCTAGTGAGGCAATCATTTCTTAAGAGGAGAGTAGAAAATATTTCATCAAGGAGGAAATAAAAAAAGATCAAGAATAAGCAGTCCACTCAAGTGAAGCAGATTTGGATCCACAAGGACCAACTTAAAGATTACCAATAGATTCAAAGAAGGCCACAACTAGGAAACCTTAGAATGAAGAAGCAAAGCAGAGTTGTGGAATCAAAGCAACAAATCAATCAACACTCAAAGACATCGCCAGCAAATTTGGCACCAAAAAAAAATCTGAAAACAAATCAAAGAATCAATGCAAGACGTAGACCAACCAATAACTACCAAAAATAACAACCTAAAGAAGAAGGATGATTGAAGCAAATTGGTATGGAAATTTAAAGATAGTAGACACTATCAAAGCAGAAGCAAGTAAAAAAACAATAGGATCAACATTGAGCAATCAAGCAAAGGAAAATCTGGAGACCAAAATATATTCAATCATCAACAGTTTGAGAAGCTTTGTAACTTTTTCACACATAATGATTTGAATGCATTTAGAGTATGCACACTAAGTCTTTTTATTGGTGCACATTTCACAAAAAGGAATAGGTCTTGACTTTTACTATATTAGTGTAGATTTCTTAGTAATCTTTTTGGATTGTGGGGATCTAGGGACATATGGGATCCCTAGACATATAGGATTTACGTCATGGGGTAGGTGGCACATTTGAGATGCTTTAAAAGAGATATTCTTTACAAATGGATGCTTTGGGGGACCCATCATAATCTTCATCACTTCTTTATTCACTAATGTTGGCATATTTCTTAGGTTTATAGTAGCATTTCTCTTCAGGATGATTGGTTTTCTTGCAGAAGCGACATGGCTTGTGTTGTTTATGAAGAGATTTCTTCTTGCTAAAAAGAGCTTTCTCTTGAGAGAGGTTGTGGTTTTGAAGGTTCTTTTCTTCATCAAGTAGAGCAGGTTGGTTGTGGAAGAAGCCTAAGTGTGGTGATAATGTGGCCATAAGAATCCTGGGGAAGGCTTTGTAGAAGTAATGCAATGAGTACATCTTCATCAAGCTTCTTGTCCATGTCCATAAGTTGCGTACACATACTCTTAAAGTGGTTGAGATGTGAAGCAAGAGAGGAGTTGGGCTTTATTTTAAGATCAAAGAGGTTCATAAGTAGTGTGATTTTTGAAGATTTACCCTTAGACCCACAAAGATGATCAACTTTTGTCCATGCATCATAAGCGGTGCCCTTCTCATCAATATGATGCACATATTGATCACTTAACCCAAGTGCGATGGTGGATAGTTCTTTCTCATCTTTGAGTTGCCAATTAGCTTCACCTTCTCTCGTCGTTGGTTTCTTCTCCTTGCCACTAGCAATACCCCATAGGCCTTTCTTCATCAGCTTGTATTGCATTTTGGCTTTCCATGTGTGAAATCTTGACCATTGAAAGTGGCCTCATGCTTGTCTTCCATAGTGAAGATTGATGCTCCTAGAGAAGGTCTTGACCAAGTGCTTATTGATGCATACCTGAAAAGAATAGAAGAATGTAATGCACATTGCGTGATGAGGAAGGTCTTACCACGTAATGTGGCAGTATCTAATCCCCTTACAAAGAATCATTTGTGACTTGTTCTGACTTATAACTGAAGAGATATACAAAATAAGGGGATTTCATATGGCACCTCTCAAAAAAATGCTAAACCAAAGATACATGCAGATGTTCAATGATTTGATTTTAGTGATTTTTTTTTTTTTGGGCAATCGCATAACTCTGAATAAAGAATAAGCATGATCTTTGACTCTTGTGGCATCATCAATTATATCACTCACTTGCATCAAAAAAATTTTATTCACACTTTCTACGGAAAATTCAATGAACCGTAAACTGGTCCCACTCACTATTTCACGGCCTAACAGCCATTCTCTATTCGGGATAGTAACAACCAAATTATAATAGATGATGAGGCATTGCAGAAGATCTTGGACTATATCAGGGCCCAATTATGGTGCTTCAGGTGTTATCTACACCTCTGCGAGCAGAGCTGCAGTGCATTTGTATATTGCAATTTACCTCAGGAGGAAAAACACCACAGAGAGCTTTTCACAGCAATAGAATCTGTCAACAATGCTATGGTTGTGGAAATATGTTGCAAGAGTGACTCGTATGCTCGTACAATGTTCTCTGTCTCTCTCTCTCTAAAGGACATGCATGAAGGAGTTATTAATTCTACCACTTCGATGTGAGTGGCTCTCTCTGTGGCCGTGAAGAAAGGTCGTCTTCTCCATACTTGTGCAGGTTTTCACTTCACATGCAACTACCATGTCAGAGAGGAGAACGTTTGGCGCACATGCAACTAGAGCACAGAAACGACATAAGCCTCTGAGGCGGCATAGTTGTGTTTATCAGAAACAGTGGTAATGAGGTTATTGAAGGCAATCGGGAGATGCTCGCAAGATGATTGAAACAAGCACTAACATCACAGTTGACCAGGCCTTGATTCTTCATGTCACCCACTCTTTCTCACTCTGCGTCTCGGAGATAGTGGTAGAAAACAAGGACGCATTTCCCTAGATCATTCATGCTTCATGATAGCAAAAAATCTGCCCTTCTAGTTGCTTCAGTCCGCAACAGAGTTGCATTCTTCATATTCAAATATGTAGCACAGGAGAATAGAATTATGGATGATTGTGCAACTGAGGCATCTCTCTTCGATGCAAGTGATAGAGAATCACAGACTCGTGCTTCCACCATTGGTTCTTTGTGTGACACTCCAACAGCATTTCAGAGTTTACCATCTACAACGGTACTTATACATATGCAAGCAAAAGCATAAGTCTCCTTACAAGTGCACAAAGACATATGTAATACAAAGACATACAAAGGCATTGGTAATGTGAAGCATAGTTATTACGAAAAAGGATTGTTCAAGTCATGTCTATGAAAAAAATGTAAGTCTATGATGAGAACTTGATCGCCAGCAATGGGAGGGAGGGAGGGATGAAAAGATTATACAGATAACGTATGTTAAAAAAAACATGCTAATCGTGCCAATGAGTGTTAAATAGTGTTTAGAAACACTTTTATAATAAGGATGTGATATGAAGGGGAAGGAGGGATTAGAAATGAAATACTACTAATTGATGAATAATAAAAGCAAAACTCAACAACAAAAGATATGGAAAAAATAATGTATGCTCTGATACCATGTTGAGAAACATGATCTACAACTAATAACATAAAAAGAACTATGGAGGATCAAAATACACAAGAAACAACATGATCTTGACATGAAATAGAAATCAACTAAATTAGAAAAGAGTAACTTACAAATGAAGCATGGAGCTTGCACCTCAAGGAGAGAGCCTCATGGTACTCTATGAGTGAATGAGAAGAGGAGAAGTGAGGCCCTCCTTATATGGAGAAGAGCACAAAGTACTTCCTATGTGGGATAAATGAAACTTGCATGAGAGTACATGAGAGCTTGTGAGAAGGCCCTTGCATGTGGGATAAAGTGAATTCATGTGAATACAAAAGGGTAGAGCATGGATATCTCAACTGGCAATGCATAAACTTGCTCATCTATGAGACAGTAAACTAACTATTTAGCAAGTAATGCATAAGTAAATAAAGCATCCAATAGCATGCTGATAGAGAAAAACACCAAATGTATCTCGAGCATCATGAAGACTCAATCGTAAACCTATTTCTATAGGAGTGGCAATAGGTTTGCATTTTTCAAGGCCAAAACACTCCAATAATGTGTCAATATATTTTGTTTGACACAAAGCTATAACAACATCAACTTGCACAAATTAAATGCCCAAATAATAATGCAAATGCCCCAAATCTCACATCTCAAATGAGGCATGCAAATCAGCCTTAAAATCAGTAATATGCTTCTCATGAGGACCAGTGAGCAGCATGTCATCAACATAGACAACAATGATCAGAAGCACATCAATTTGCACGCTTAACATATAAGGTGCTCTCAGTTGGATTGTTCTCAAAATCATGTGCAATCAGGTAGGCATGTATCTTTTCATACCAAGCACATGGTGCTTGCTTCAAACCATATATGTCTTTTTCAACATGCACACTTTGTTTTCATGCCCTTTTTTCACAAAACCACGAGGCTGGAAAACATACACTTCTTCATGCAAGTCACCATTCAGAAATGTACTTTTATTGTCCAACTGATGTACGTTACAACCATGATGAGCTACAAGTGCATAGATGCTACAAACGGTAGTCATTCGGCATGTAGGAGCAAAGGTCGCCATCCAATTTTTTCATTTTGTGCTTCATCAAACAAAACAGGCTCATTCTCATCACAAAGACTAGAGGCAGCCATAGCATAGCAATCTGATGCAAAATAAGCACTATGAGAGCCTGAACGAGTACGATAAGATAGAGGTGCATCTAATTTGACATCACACAAAGTCTTCACCATCCATTTTGGCATAGTTTTTACCTCCTCAATATCAGCTCTATTATCAACAAGTGTATCATGTAAATCTGCATCAGAAATGGAATGATCTACATCATCACATGAAATTTGTAAAGGTTGAGAAATTGCCTCATTTGGACTAGCACTAGACTATCCACTTGTAAAAAGAGGCAGCAAAGTGTCATACATATCTTTGGAGCTAACTAGTGTCTCCTTATTACATAAAAGTAATGGATGAATAGCATCTTCCACAAAAACAACATCACGGCTAACCAAAATGTGTTTAATCTTTGGACGATACAGATGATAGCCTTTGCTTTTAGAAATATACCAAACAAAAGTAAATTTCATTGATTTATCATCCAATTTCTTGCACTGTTGTTCAAGCACTAATGCATATTCCAGACAAAAAAATATAGGTCAGCAATAGATGGTTTGCGACCATGCCAAGCCTCATATGGAGTGATAGACTACAATGCTTTAGTGGGACACCTGTTAAATACATATCTTGCACACATAACAGCCTCAAGGTAGAAACTGTGTGGTAAAGTCTGACCCTTAACCATACATCTCGCCATCTCCATGAGTGACTTGTTCTTCCTTTCTACAAAGCCATTTTGTTGAGGTATATACGGCACTGTACACTTATGTTTTATCCTAGATTCAGATAGAAATGCATCAAAATCAAAAGACATATATTCCCCCCCTTGATTAGAATGGAGGGTGCCCATTTTACATGCTGACATATTTACAGCCAAAATCAAAAATTATTTGAAGCACATAAACACTTGAGACTTTTCTTTCAATGGATATACCCATGCATGCCTGGAAAAATCATCAAAAGTCACAAAGTAAAGATAGTTCCCAAAAGGAGATGTTTGCATCGGACCATAGTCATCACTATGAAAAAGCTATAATTTCTTAGTAGCTTGAACTCAACCATCTTTTAGGAACAAGGAACGTTGTATTTTGCCCAAAATTCAACCTTCACAGACATGTTTACCAGGTGCCTCAAGTTTGGGTAGAGAGGACACCATTTTTTATTTCTACAAGCATAACAAACTAGAAAAATTCAGATGGCCAAAGTGTGCATGCCAAAGCTTTGCATCTGACATAGCTTGAGAATCTTGAACTTCACATGTAGAATCATTCACTAATTTTGCATAATCTCCATTTGACAGTTCATGAACTGTACATCTGTCATCAATAAATTTCACAACCAAGCCGATCTTGGCTAATGATGAGACTGATAATAGATGTTTCCTTATCCATGGCACAAATAAAGCTTATGAGAAGGTAAAAGGAAGCACACATTACAAGCCTTAAGCACACAAACAAGCTCATGAAGAAGAAGAATCACAAGCAAGAAGAAGAGTGTTGGCAGTAGCCAGAGGCATAGAAGACGCAGAAGCATGTAAAGGCAGAGCAGGGAGTCAGTCGAATCAATTTTTTTCAAAGAATAATGTTTTAAAATACTTTTCAAAAACCTCAAACAGTGATTTTTATCACTATTGTAACATATGTAATATAGAAAAACCCTTTTATTAATTTCTTGCTCCATTTTGTGCAAGCCGAGGAGTCCTCAAGCTTGAGGAGCTTAGGTAGAATGAGTGTATCAATTTTGGTTATTTTTAGACACCGTTTACCCTCTCAAATAGCGCATAGGACCTATTTTTTAACTATGCCAGTCACTAGATGTGAAACCGGTCAAAACTAGTCTAGAATCTATAAAAAGAGGTAGAGAGCTCATTTTTGAGGTGACTTAGTGTTAGCTTGTGTGAGTAGAGAAGAGCTTAGAGCTATTTTGAGCTTGTAAGAGTGTTCTTGAGTAATAGAGTTGATTTCTCACCTTCCATTGTGTCTTGCTTGTCTCTTTGTAGTGTGTGTGTATGTGTGTGTGCATCTCTATGCTTCTCACCTTCACTCTCACTTCATCTCACATTCACGATCTTCATATCACTCCTATCTCTTCCGCAGATTGACATTAAGGAGGTGGAGCTTCTTAACGTGGTTCTCACCATTGTGCTAGAGCAACACCAAATTTGGCGCCGTTGTCGGGGATCGAGTATAGGACGAATGTGTGATGGTAAGAGTATAGCAAGAAGTGGCGTTGGAAGGTAAAAAATTCAGTTTTTGTTGTTGTTTTTAGTTTGTTTTTTGTGTTTTTCACCTCCCCCACACTCCATCTTCATCACCGCATCATCATCTCCATCTCCAAAAAAATCAAAAAATTCACCATATCCACCCATTCTCCTCATTTCCCCTCATTTGTGCATGTGCAAGAGAGAGAGAGAGAGAGATTTTGTGCTTGTGTGTACTTGTGTGTTTTTGAGTTTTCTTGCAGGTACAGAGTTCCAGTGCATCAGGAAGGCTGCAAAAAGGTAAGAAAATCACTTTCTGTCAGAAATTGCCGACTATGTCAGACCATCGCGATGGTCTGCCAAGTTCGGAATTTGAGGTAAGCGAGTTCATGGGCGTGTACGCGACCCTTGCGCCTCTAGGAATCGACAGATGCATTTCAAAAATTCACACTTTGGTGGACCATCGCGATTGGCTCAGACCATCGCGATTGTGTCACACCATCGCGATTGGCTCACGCCATCGCGACAGCTCGGCCGGACCATCGCGACGGTCTCACGCCATCGCGACGGTTCACTTGAACCATCGCGACGGTCCTTGACCATCGCGAAGATCTCGTCGACCCCACGCCATCGCGATTGGCCCATGCCATCGCCTCGATAGTGCCACGTGGCAAGCTAGACCATCGCGATTGATCACTAGCTACGCCATCACGACGAGACCCTTACACCATCGTGACAGCTCAAAATTTGGACCATCGCGATTGGCTCACGCCATCGCATCTGTGACCATCACGACGGTTCACGGTGATCGTTGACTGACGCCATCGCGATTGTTCTCTCAGTCGGACCATCGCGATGCCTCACCCCGACCATCGCGATTGCTCACATTTAGACCATCGCGACCGTGCACTTCAGACCATCGCAACGGTTCGCGCATCACGTCATCGCGACGGTTCGCCTAGACCATCGCGACGGTCCCAGACCATCGCGATCATCTCAGACCATCACGATTGCTCACCCCAAACGCAAATTTTAGGGTTTCAATTTTTGGCCAATTTTGGGGCCATTTTTGGGAAATTTTCGGGTGATTAGACTCATAGGAGACCCCTTAGCTCATATTTGAAGAAAAACCTGTTTGTGAGTTTTTACCCCCGAGGGCCTGAACGCTCATATCTTTCTCATCTGAAGTCCGTTTTTTGAGCTTTATAGCTCGTTAGAAAGCTCTTTATGAGTACTACGTGACCTCAACTGTTTTTTTCAAAAAGAATACATTGATTTTTTTGAGAGGATATTTTTGAGGTTGACATAGTTGGGACTAGGAAAGAAAGGGGGCCTTGGGAAAAAAGTGGCCAAAGGTTAAGGGACTTTAAAAGTGTATAAACTCAAGTGCTTGATCATCCATTTGTGATGTTGGTCTAAACATTGAATTTTGGGAGGTCTAGCAAGGCAATCAAGGGCATTCAAGCTGGGCATAAGGGCAACCAGAAAAGCTGACTTGAGGTTGGAAGATTACTCAACCCCCTCAGTCAATTATTAGCTTAGGCTAAACGTTAGCATTGTGGATTCAAGACGATAGGAACACCTCAAGTTCAAGAGAATTAAATTTATCAAGTTCAATACTAAAGTAGAGGTGTGTGATACGAAAACCTAAAGGAAAGAACCTAAGTCTGACGGAACGAGAACTCAAAGTACCACAGAAAGTCGAATTCCTGACGCATACATTAAGACAAGAATCTAAAGAAATTTAAAAAGAATCAAGAAAGTAATAACAAAGAATCATTTACGATCTGAGCGTGTACTGAGTGTGCAAGGAAGTAAATTAATGAACCTTAGATCGGGCAAACATATAGGTAAGTCAGACCAACAAAGCCTTAGATCATCAGAGGCAAGTGTAGGAACTACTGCACGATCGTGGGCTCAACAATTGAACACTAGTTATCCCTACGGGAGCTCAGATACTAGTGAATCAGAAATGGCATTTAGCACTGAAAGACCAGAAGTAGGGTCGAACGTAGCTTACTTGGAAAAGCCTGAAGGACCCTATAGGACTCAATTGGAGTTTCTTCAAACCAACCGCTTAGGTGCCCGCATCTATGAGGATGGGTTGCGAAGACAAGTGGTGCAAATGCATAACCCAGATCAACCCATTGGATTGGAACGTCCAGTGGTGAAATTCGAAAGAGACGTGTACATAGACAAGGAAGGAACGATGTATATCTTAAGTACGCAGCCAAACAATATGAATGAGTTTGGCGTAATTCAGATAGAGACAGAAGCAAGATCTCAAGGAAAGGAACCATTAGAAGAACCAAGAACACCCAGAGGGAAATCTGTACTGACACGAGTACTAGTTCCAGAATGGATCCCTCAGGACAACAGAAGCATAGAGTTGTTTGTAATTAAAGAAACTAACGAAGCATTTTGGAGATATAGAACAGAACAACCTAGCGAGGTAGGCTCCATTATAATCTACGAGTTCAAGGACCCAGATACATCTGGAAAGGTTGTATACCTGGATGAGACTTCAAAAAGAGTCTTTGTGGTGCCTGACCATGCTAGAAACACGTACACATGGAGAGGTGAATTGGTATTCCCTCCATCTCGAACAAACCTAAACGTGAATCAACAAGGGGCTGGAACATCCTCAGCCCATGGCATGCAAAGAGAGAAGAACAAAGAGAGACCGGAAGTAAGCTTCAATCACCCCATAGGGAGAGATAGAACCATTGTAGACACCGATAGAGTGGATAGACAAAGAATGCCAGGTGGTAGAGATGATTTTCCTCTACCTAGACCACGTGAACACGCAAGAATATTAAGACCCACTCAGTTAGTTAAGTCCATGAAAAATTATTTTGATGGGACAGGAGATCCCTATGACCATGTAGCGGGATTTAAGCAAGTACTAAGAGCCGAGCAAGTCGAAGACATGTTCACGCAATACAATGCTTTTGGACTAACGTTAAAGAACACAGCTTTAACTTGGTTCCAACCATTGCAACAAAGGCAATTTAGAGACATCCATCACTTTTTAGAGTCATTCATCACTAAATTCTCTAAAAGTGGGATCAGACATGACATGTCTTTGTTGATTCATAGCTTCAAACAGACCCCTCAAGAAACAGTTAGACTCGCAGGACGTAGGTTTAGACAATATGTTGAAAGATGTCCAATGCAAGAGTTACCCTCACAGGCCAAAAAAGTGTCATTGTTTTTAGACGGCTTATTGAGCTCTAAACTACGCTCCTATGTGTACCTAAAAGAACCCAGAACGCTAGAGCAGTGTGTAAGAATTTGTATAGACATTGAGGACAACTTAGGAGATGAGTTGGAACTCTCAAAAGTCTACAAGGGACTCAGATTGTTCTTCTCTAGCATCCACAAAATTGTCTAACTCGATAGAGGACCTAGCAGAAAAAGTGGCCCAGAAACTAGGAGTTTCTAGTAAACAGATGCCCAAGTTAACAACTAACGTACGTTGTTACACCTGTGGTGGAAATCATTTGGTAAATGTGTGTCCCAATGCAACACAAACACAAGCCAACCCTAGTGGCCAATACTGTACAATTGAGAGAAGATACACAAATCACACGGCTCAGGACTGCCCATACAACAAACAGGCAGTGAGACAGAACTACCCGCAAGCATACCCGCAACCAGGTAGGTATCAAGGCCATTACAATGCTCAACCTTATTACTATAGGCCTCCTCAAAATTATCCATATCAGGCTCAACAGAGACCTCAACCTGTTTTAGCTCAGCAGCCACCCCCACCAGCGAATGTCATCTCAGTGAAATACGCTGCTACAAAAGAGAACCTAAGTAGGGCCTTAGTGCCTTCTTCACCTTTGATCACAGAGAGTGACCCGAACTCAAACAGTTTTGACTCCACTCATGTAGATAGTCCACCCGCTTATTACACGGAGTCACCAGAACACGTGGAAACATATCATTATGATAGTCCACCAGTGGAACCGAGTTGGGAGCCCGACTATGCTAATGTGATGTACACAAACCCAAACCCACGGCCCCAAGTAAGACAACAAAGACCACAGGGCCCTAGAGGACCATGCTTTAGGTGCCAAGGAGATCACTTCATAAAGGATTATCCACATCCTCCGATAGCAGGGCAATCACAGTACTATAACATCCAAGGCTTTTGTGCCGATTGTGGTAAAGAGCACATCATCAAAGATTGTCCTAAGAACCCAGTTAACGCTTCAAATGTGACACCAATCAATGTGATAGGTATTGTGCACAACACAGATGGATCCAACCCTACATACATGCCTATCCAAGCTATAACAAGAGCCCAAGCGCTCTTATAGAACCAACAGCTTAATCAGGAGAAAATAGTCGGAAATAGTGAAGTTGCAGAATCTAGCAGTAAAAAGACGAAATCTTGGAAAGATTCTAGAGAAAGAATTAAGAGAAAATGGAGTAAGAAGATAACTGAGTTGGAAGGAAGTCTCAAGGAATCTAGAGCCAAAATACTAGAATTGACTTCACAAGAATTGAATCAAGAAAATCCAGCTCAGAAATCAGGATCAGTTTTAGCAGAACCTATACCTGAAAATCTAGACATGATGTTTCGTGCATATCAGGCTAGATTAAAAGAGGGACCTCAAGTAGCTGAAATGAGTAAGAACTACCCTCGAGCAGACTTAGAAATTGAGAGAACTAAACTTTGCATGAAGATGGTAGAATTAGCATAAGCTTTGTTCGAAGCCTCTAGATATCTTAATTGGAATAACATGGCAAAACCTGAATTACACTTTCAAGGACTAATGGAGAGGCTAGAATACTTGATAGAAAGCAAAGCGAAAAAGGATCAGTATAGGAATCCTATCATCCCAGAGACACAGGAAAGAAATGCACCATCCCTGTCTCAAGTACCCAATACAGAAAATCAAGACAATTTGTCTTCCATACATAGGTACTCACATGAATTTTTGAGAGAAATCCAAGAAGAGAAGTGGAGAAGAGAACAAGGAACCCATCCTCCTATTCAAGAGATAGACGACTTGCAAGAACAATTTCCCCAAGATATCCCCTCTATTTACGATGATGTAGAGGAAGAGCAACTGAGTGAACACATAGGTTTTGAATCCAATTCTTTACAAGAATTACCTCAGTTCACAGGACCTTGGGAAGACAAGTCTATTAGTATGAGAGCACCCACGATAATAGTGAGGAATGAAGAATCAGTAATCCCTAGAAACACAGAAGTGATCAAGAACACTAAAGTACAGTGTAATCTCACTCTAGAGGAATTGTTAAAGGTGAAACCAGAACTGTGGAAGCACGTAGCAAATCAATTCCCTGAGCTTGCTACTACTCCCTCACAGATAGGATCACATAAGAAGGTACCAGAGATACCAGTAGAAAAGATTGGAGATGTAAGTGAAGGAGAGGAAGGTAATACTTATCTTCCAATAACCCATCAGGGCCACACCACGAAAGCCATCTTAGCCGGAGTAGCCATTGCTACCACCGCTTTATGGGAACGTTGGGGTAAGCCAGCACTACGACCTACCAGGATGAAGCTACAAATGGCTAATGGACACATAGAAAAACCATTAGGCTTACTAGAAGGCATATCTCTCACCACTTGTGGTGTAGAGTTTGAGCATACCTTTGCCATTTGTGACTTTGCGAAAAATCATGCTTATGAGATGATATTGGGACGACCATTCATGCGTCAGTTGCAAATTGTACAAGATTGGGGAACTAATTCTTTGTACTTGCAACATTTAGGAGTGACTACTAAAGTCAATCTTAAAGACTATTCACATCGAGATGTACCCCCAATACAATGGAATACCATCCATAAGACACCAGTAGAAACAGAATTAGTACACTCTTTAGAGTCAGACCCCTCATGGTTACACGAGGACACTCACTTATGGATGTGTAAAGTAGCAAAACAAGAGGAAGAAAGGTTAGAAGCCAGGACCTTAGGTGCAGAACAACATCCATGAATCCTTCAAGACCCAGCATATGCACCTGTAGTATTTCCAGACGAAGAATTTGAACCCCATGGTTGGGCAGAAATCCTAGCAACCATGGATGTAGCCATCAATGAAGAACAATGGACACCCCACTGTGATGAGGATGGCTATGACATTTCAATTTTCACGATAGAGCCAATCATGTGTGATTCAGTTTTAGAAGAGTGTGAACCTAACACTGATGCATTTGAGGATGCAAGTGACTTCGATTTAGAATCAATTATCATGGACCCACCCTTTGCATCAGAAGAGGAATATTTCTACGAGGTAGAGACTCATCCTCAGACACACGAAGAAATTACGAATGAGGTGAGATTAGCCACTCAAGTGACTAGCAATAGTGAAGGAAAGAAAAGAAAGAAGAAAGAAACCATGTCAGAAACAGAAGAATCTTTATTTGAAGTACCCGAGAACTTCAAGAAACATGAAATAGAAGATAGAAGAATAATGGTATGAATGCCAAACAGAAAAGCTGATGTTGGAGAGGTATGATAACCGAGAGAAAACCAATAAAATCATAGTAGCCATAGAAGGAGAAGAAGAAAAGTGTACATACATAGGGCATGATTTGACGAAGGAAGAAGAAGAAGAATTAGTTGCCCTATTGCACGAATATAGAGATGTTTTTGCGTGGAGTTACAAAGACTTGAAAGGAGTAGATCCAGACATATGCTCTCATAGAGTCCCTATGACTCCAGATGCAAAACCCACGAAACAGAAACCATACACGTACAATGATAATTGCGCTGCGAAGATTAAAGAGGAGATAGATCGTTTGATAGAAGCAGGATTCATTTACGAAATTGAGCATACCGAATGGGTATCCCCCATTGTGGTAGTGCCCAAGAAAAATGGAAAATTGTGTGTGTGTATTAACCTTAAAAAAGTTAATGCCGCCACAATTAGAGACAGTTATCCTCTTCCTATCACAGAACATTTATTGGAAAGAGTTGCGGGCAAGGAAGTTTACAGCTTTCTTGATGGTTTTTTAGGCTATAATCAAGTAGCCATTGCTCCAGAAGACCAACACAAGACGGCTTTTGCCACTGAATGGGGCATATTTGCATTTCGTGTGATGCCTTTTGGCTTAACAAATGCTCCCGACTCATGTGTCATGTATTTAAGGAATTCTTACGCAAGAATTTGGAAGTTTATGTCGATGAATTATGTGCTCATTTGAATATAAGACAGACACATATCCCTGAGTTAAGACAAGTATTTGACAAATGTCGAGAATATCAGGTTTGTTTGAACCCAGAAAAGTGTGTTTTCATGGTCAGACAAGGCAAAATTTTAGGACACATTGTGTCAAAGAATGGAATCTCTACAGACAAAGAAAAGGTGAAAGTAATTGCAGAATTACCTAGACCAACTAATGTAAAAGAGGTACAGGCATTTATGGGTCATTGTAGTTATTATAGACGATTCATACACATGTATGCAATCATAGCCAAGCCATTGTACTCTCTTTTGACTCATTTTGAATGGACAGATGAATGTGAGAATTCATTCAACGAACTTAAACGACGTTTGTGCTCAGCACCTATATTGACAACCCCAGATTGGAGTAAGCCATTCCATGTACATGTGGATGCATCCAACTATGCCATAGGATGTGTGTTAGCACAACCCACGAGTGAAGGTAACATAGATCTCCCCATAGCTTACGCGAGCAGACAGTTGAACGCCGTAGAAAGAAATTACACCACTACAGAACGAGAAGGATTAGGGATGATCTATGCAGTAAAGAAGTTCAGGAACTATTTGTTGGCAAACAAGTTCAAATTCTTTATAGATCATCAAGCATTACTCTACTTAGTCAACAAGCCATGTAACACAGGACGACTAATACGTTGGTTTCTATTACTCATGGAGTACGATTTTGAAGTAGTAGTCAGGAAAGGAAAGACACATCTTAGAGCTGACCACCTCTCGAGACTAACCTCAGGAGAAGCTCCTCAAGGGATAGCGGATGAATTACCCGATGCATATTTGTTTAACCTTGAGATAGCACCGGAATGGGCTAAGCCTATAGTCCCTATTCTCACATACGGACCCAAGAATCCTAGGATAAGAATCAAGGAAGGAGAAATTACCAAGTCTCAAAGATATCACATAATAGCAGGAAGTATATATAAACAGGATGATCAAAAGATTCTTGCTTGCTGTGTAGATGAATCAGAACATGCGAATTGGTTGCAATTAGCACATGTAGGTGCATTAAAGCAACATCACTCGAAACATCGTACATTGCAGACTCTGCATAGACTAGGAGTATACTGGCCCACGATGGAAGCAGATGTCTACAAGTTGTGTAAAGAATGCCATGTTTGTTGTGAAAGACCACCAGTAGAGCATGCTACATTATATCACATGTCTCTCACACCAGACTGGAGTGAATCTTTAGTGACATACTTGAGGACGAACACATTCCCTCAAGGAATGACCTTAGCGCGACAACGCAGTCTAGAGCAGGAAGCTCAAGACTATTCACTTATTGGAGATACTCTATACAAAAGAGGACGAGATGGATACCTAAGACAATGTGTTCATGAAAGCGATTACTTGAACGTACTAGAGACTGCACACCAAGGTGTTGCAGGAGGTCATTTTGGACCCGATAGGATAATCAAAGCCATCCTCTTTGAAGGATTATGGTGGCCCACTCTTCACATGGATGCACATACCTATGTAAAGAGATGTGATGTGTGCCAAAGAACTCAGTTTCCTACTGGCAGAGATGAAATGCCATTGAAACCCATGATGGGCGGACGTGCATTTTCTAAGTGGGGTATAGACTTTGTTGGACCCATTAACCCCCCTGCAAAAGGTACACATGCGGAATACATTATTATTGCGACAGATTATCTCACCAAATGGGTAGAGGCAAAAGCCACGAAAAAGAATGATGCACACACGACTGCAAAATTCTTATTTGAAAATGTCTTTACAAGATATGGATTGCCTATAGAGATAGTGAGCGATCGAGGAACTCACTTTCTAAACCAATTCATTGAATATTTGTTACAGGATTTTATGGTGATTCACAAGAAATCCGCACCATATCATCCTCAGGCCAATGGTGAGGCTGAAAGCACTAACAAGATCCTTTGTAACGTACTGACGAAACTCGTGAACAACAAACGTTCATATTGGGACAAACAGTTACACCACGCTGTTTGGGCATATCGAGTGGCCTACAAGACCGTACTCAATGCAACTCTCTTTCAGATGGTTTTTGGTCAGAATGTTGTGCTTCCTTTGGACTTCTTGATACCGACCCTTAAGGTTGCACAAGAACATCAGTGGACCGGCCATGAATTATCAGCGAGAATAATGGACTTGGAACGATTAGGTGAAACCAGGCTGAAAACAGCAGCAAGAATATATGCAGCAAAGAAGCGACAGAAAGCATATTTTGATGCACATGTGAAAGATAAAGGCTTGAAAGAAGCAGATTTAGTTCTAGTATATACGCTGAAACAACACGCACGGAAGTTATAAAAGCGAGGTTATGGACCTATGATCATCAACAGACTCTCGACAAGTGGAGCAGTACAGTTAGCCACTTTAGAAGGAGATATAATGCCTAATTACATTAGTGGTTGTAGAGTCAAGTTATATCAAGAACCTCTTATTGAGGATATGCTTAGACGACTCACGTTGGCAAAGAAGCGTAAGGAGGAAGAAAATAGAATACGAGTTGAAGCTCAGGCAGAAGCTATAGAACGCATTAAGCGCATGAAGTTAAGAAGACAAGGACTAGGGAGAGAACATTATAATCATCTGGAAACATCACCCAGATATCCCATGGCCATGTGTCAAGTAAATTCAACCACTCATCATAGCATAGTGGACAGGAGACCATTCATTACAGTCAGGCTAGAGCACGGCAACCCTTGCCAAGAGCTCAGGGCTTTAATTGATTCAGGTGCTGCGACTAGTGCGATTAGATGGTCCCACTATAAGGATTCAGGAATAGAAATGCGGCCAATTGAGGCATACCTCATAGGGCTAGGAGGCATGGAAACCCCTTGCATGGGTGAGGTGGATCTTCCTATCCTCATAAACGAAGTGACCTTGACAGTGAAGTTACTAGTGTGCCATGACGATGACCTGATAGAACCCATAATCCTTGGCCAAGATTGGCTATACGATCACTCAGTGGACCTAAATCTTAGACAAGGCTCCTTGCAGATTGGAACCTTAGATCATAAGCGAGTGATACCGCTTGACTTCCCTAATGGCATTCCAACTAGCCCTAGACCCTATGAAATGCATGCGACGGAAGACCGGAAGATCTATGGTCAGATCAATCACGTTACATCTACACCAACCCACGCGGGCTTGGTGATGGACAATGGTCAATCAGAAGGACGTCAGGAGATTTTCCCTTGGGCTTCCTGCAAATTAGAAGGGGCAATTACCCAACCGCTTGGCCAGGTAGGCTACATCAGCGGACACATGGGCAAAACACCCTGCGGTGCCCATCCTTCCACACTTACTGCGGACTGGCCTAGATTAAAAGTACAAAACGGAGCACTTCCTAATGGGTAGGTTTCGCAAGTGTTGGACCTCCCTTCTTTTCCAAAGCAGAGTGTCCATCCGACCTCTCCACATCAACCACAAAGGAGTCAACCACTACGAAGGAACCCAGACCGACGACAACGTTAGATGACGCAGAGAGGAAAGCAGTGTCAGCAACACAAAGCAAGTGGCACAAGACAAATTTGGGTGCCAAAAGAACAGAAAGCACCGATAGATTTCAACAATGCAGATAATGACAAAAAGAAGTCAAGGCAGAAGCAGAAACAGTATCCAAGATCCCCTCGACCTTCTTCTACAAGTTCGACCATTCGACAAATTTGGATCGCCAAGAAGTACCTAATGAATCGACCCAAACCCACGCAAATTTGGGTACCTAAACAGTGTATTATAGCTCAACCCTCAATCCATGTAATATACAACCCTCGAAAATCTTTTCAACCCTACATACCACCAAATCCGATATCATCTTTTGTCCCTCCGCAGAGACCTATCACCCGATCACAAACTCTTAGGAAGTGGATACCGAAACGTATCCAGAAGTCTTCTCCTAACCCCTTGTCTAACATAACTACCACCCCGACTAATCTACAACCTTGTAATAACTCATTCATGACTGAACCCAATATAAATCCACACACTATAACCCAACATCACCTGTAATAACATCTCATCAAAGAACTGCATGCAATATCTGAAAACATATAGGTGTCTAGAGACTTGCACTCGTTCTGCAAGAAGCATTGCATCAATCACATCACAACACTTGGCTACACGGGTTACACATCGGTTATGGAAAGAGATTGCGGTCTCACTGTAATGGGATCATAATTAATTTCCATGCTAATGTGCTAATCTTTTGTAGCAGATCTTTTCCATTAGCACGACAATCATCATGCAAACCGAAGAAGGACCATCAGAAGCAGGCCCCAGCGCACCTGTAGCACCTATCGGTGTTTTACTCGCAGAGTCCCATCCGACGGCTCCACCGCCAGAATTCCAAGGTTTCCCAGGACCCATGCCTATTGACGATCCTCCTCGAGGCTATACTGAGAAGATTCATCACAATTCTCATTGGTTTCAAGGGCTAGTAGGACCATTGGCGGATGCTGACTTTATATTTGAGGCTAATTTAACTTTTGATGACCGTACATGGGGCAAATATCAGTTCTTCTCAAGAGAGTTCGAAGGGTTACAAAAAACACAAGACTTAACACATGTTTGGGCAAGAGCCGGCTTCACAGAGTATTTCAGTGACCCTTTTCCTAAACCTGACTTCTACAGATGCTATTATTTAATCACCACTTTGATAGCTTTAGAGAACAAGGATCTGCCAGGAACTTTTATTTTGCCATCTTTAGTGAACGATCCACCATATAAAAGATTTTATCTTTCTAAAGATCTGATTCGAGCTGCCATCAAGATTCATGGAACCCACAAAGCAAGAAAGGTTAGTTCCTGACCCTATGAAACGTGTTGACGTCACTAAGTGGGAGGAGATTTCAGCGATCACACCTGAGCTTTCAAAACCACTACGGATACGTATGCAGCATTTTGCTTTCCCTGCTCAGGACAGATTCACAATGCCTCACAAACGAATATGGTTTGGTTTGTATTTATCCTGTATGGGACCCCACACAGTTGATCTAGCTAGTTGGATCATTGATCAGATGTATTTAGCACAACACAGATGGGAAAGAAAGAAGGTCATCAATGGATGTTGCACCCTCACGCGCATTGTATATATGTGTTTGGCCTACGATTTACCTATCGAGCGAGCAATGACAAGTGAGGAGCTGAAAGCGTTTAAAGGAACCACAAAGAAAGCTAGGAAGGCTAGCAAAGGAAGAGCAGGAAAGCGAATGAGAGGAACTATCCCCTGCCTTCAGGTGCCAGAATCACCCTCACCCCAACCATCTCCAGAGCAGTCTCCGACAGAAGCCACTCCCACAGTACAACCTATTCGTATACGGTTATCAAGACCAGTTGTAACGGAGGGCACTACCAGCACAGTTGCTCCTCAAGCAGCCACAGTCCCAGGACTTACCACCACTACAGCAGAAGTTCCCACCACTATTGGTGTGGAAGCTTTCTCTTTCCTGATACCCCATTTAGAAATAGAACAAGCAGGCACCACATTTGATTTTGAGATGCAGGACGTATTTTCAAGTGAATTTCAGTTTTCAGAAGGCCAGATCTTCTCTCAGGAATATGAAAGGCCTAGCTACCCTACCACACCGCGAGATCAACCACAAGGACAAGTAGTGTCCAATTTCGAAGAGGAAAGAATAGAGACAGATGAAGATGAAGGCGATGACGAAGCCAGTCAGGGAACTCATGAATCCCAAGAACATGTGCAAACAGACGAACAAGGACAACAAACGGACACCCAAGGTGACACGAGCACACACGAAGAAGAAACCTTCAAAGCAGCAGCTTATACATTGGCCATCAAAAAGTTATACCGTACTATGGAAAAGGTTTGGGCGCGCAAGAAGTTGACTGACAAAGAGAGCCAAACCCTCATAGAACAAGAGCTTGTCTCGGGTGGGTTCGAAGAAGTATACATCAGAGGTTTCAGAGAGCTTGTAAAATCAGTTGGACCCACTGAAGCCTTAAGATATTTGCAGAGAAAATTGCTACTGCAGTATGATCCTCGCAGAATCCGTCTACTAACCAAACCTGGTGAATATATTCGGGTACCCACCGGCGGTCAGTCTTCAGAACAGGCCAGGGAAGCACGTCTTGTCCCTGAAGGCTCTTTGGCAGAAGAAGCCATCCTCGTAGATTCCCCTGTGCTACTATTGTACATACCTCCACAGTTACCAAAGTACCGACCACCCCAACCGCTCCTCCATCACCTCCCATCCATCCAATCTCCCCATACACCCCCCTTCTCCCAGAACAACATCTTCCTTCTCCGGTGGAGTAGCAGAAGTCGTCCTTACGCCCATTCATCCCACAATTCCCGCACCCACTCAACCTAGTCTACCCCCTAACACATCCACCTTTCTATCCAACCCATTTCTCCATCCATCTTTTCCATCCTTCCCCACACCTCCAAGACCCCTTTTCCCATTCCCACCTCCATTAACCTTCTCCCCAGTCTCACCTCCCCGACCCACCGTAACCCCTCTTTCCCCTTTCCACCAAGCCGTCCAAGACAACCCCTCTGTAAATTACTCCTCAACCTTTGTAAATCTTGTATTTACACCCACACACTTACCCACGATCACACCACTATTCACAGTCACCGCACTCGACACCACATCCAGCGATATGGATATATCACCCCCCACTGCATCTCCACTCACTTCAATTGTGGCACCACAATATTTAAGCACACCACAATTTTCCACAATCACCACAGCATCCACTTTCCCACCCCCATTCCCCGTTCCCTTTGCATCTACACCCACTGCATCTTCACTTAGCACACCATTAATATTATCACCCACCATAGACACAGCATTTCGACAGATGTTCACGTGTATGACGCAAGTAAGAGATGAGTTCACATCTCTTGGAAATAATTATCAGCAGCTGCAGAGGACAACCAACGATTTGCAATCGCAGCTTAACTCATTGTCTATTGAGAATGCCTCACTGAACACCCGATATCAAGAACTACGCGAGGCTTATCACAAGCTGGAACTAGAAAGTGAAGAGAAAGCCAAAGTGGCCACTGTTGATCTTGACAATTTGTTAAGGGCCCAGACAGTTCGCAATGCGACGCTTACATGGAACATAGGCTTACTCAGAAGACACCTAGCAGCAGCAAAGGAAGAGAACCAGCGGCTACAAGAGCAGAACAGAGAAAATTTAGAAGCTACTCTCGATAACCCAGACCAACCATTAAGTCCTAGCCGATTCAAAGCAGTGCCCTCCGAATCAATGAAAATGTTGCTCGATGATCACATCAGATTGCTCGACGAATACGATCAAATGAACGAAGAATATCAGAAGCTAAAGGAAGATAATAAATTACTCCAGCTCAGAGCACCTGCAACACAAGGACTACCAGCAACACAAGGATTACCAGCTCCTTCGGACCCATCTCCTGACATCCTAGAGGAACTCAACGCATTACGAGCCCAGGTATCAACTCTTGAATCAAGGATAGCTATATACGAAGCACCACCAAGGTCGGATTCCCCACTAGAGCTCCCAGCCGATGAAGAAAATGTAACCGGAAACCTACGAACCACAACCCATCCCAGGCGGACGAGTCACGGCTGAAGGCCAGATGACTTATGAGCTTCCAACCCCCGCATGGATGAAGACAGTTGAAGAGCTTGGAACCACCCAGTCAGCACGAGTAGAGGCGCAGCTGCACACAATGGCAATGATGGAGGAAAGAATTTTACAGTCGCCCTACTTCGCTCACTTGGCCCCTCGCAGATACATATCAGGGCATGAGCTACAGTACAAACCATATTTTATGCTAATGGCCGAGTATCAGTTGGCCATAGAGAAAGAAACAGGCAAGAAACCATCTCACGCTACTCAGTTTGAGCTTGATGATTTGCCACTGGATGCATAGCAAGGCGAGATTTATCAACCAGAGTGGCGTAAAGATCTTTTACAAGAATATCCTGAGATGATGAGTACTTGGGTAAAGGCACCACTACATTTGAAATGCAACCCATGTTGGGGACCAGTGCCACGTCGTCGCTCCTGGACAGCATTTGCTATTAAAGTACAGAACAACAAGCAGTGCCAGGATTGGTTAAATTACCCATATTTCAAGCCACCCATAGAACTACCGACAGTGGGATACATGATGGCCACGATTCGTCACTGGCTCCCTTGCTTGAAACACATGGACGATATAGCAGCGCACATGATTGTCAAAATCTTTGACATGATGCAAATGGTTTTAAAAGTCTTCCGACGCATCAAGGCACCTCATGTAAACACCCCGAGCTTCGAGCATGGCAATTTGGATCTTGCATATGATATGAGTACAACGCCATCACTACGGGTGTGTTATGCCTGGCATTGCAAAATTAAATACCTACCGGCATGCTACAAGCAAACCTTCGAAGAAATGTTCACAACCGGTTTTTGGGAATACCATTCAGAAGTGTTCATCAGCAGGCCAACCCACCTATTGCAGCTATTCGATTGAATGAAGTGCAAGATTCTATTATGTACATGTGTAAATATTGAAGCTTATATGTAAGCTTGAGGATAGCTTTATATGATTCTTACTTGGTGCAAGAAATGTATGAAATGAAGATGCTTATGTATGCATGCTTGTGAAGTTTATGCACAAGATGAATGAGAGTTTCTAACAACCATGCATAGACTGAATATAAGTTCAATTTAGAGATGATGATTGATGTCTAGCATGCAAGAATGTATGCACGTGATCAAGGAGGATATATATACATGTTTCATGATCTTTGGATGAGTAATAGGCTATTTTTTATAGCCTATACAAGTTGAATATTTTCAAGTTTATGTAGCCATATGAATTGCTATAAAGAGATTACTTTAATGATTAGTGATTTCTATACATGCTTGTGTGGATTTCTTAGCATAATATTGAAGCATTAAATTTATCTCATGTTCAACCATAAATGATCTAAAAATATATATGTTTGGATGGCATATTTATTGATCAAACATGTTGCAGTTAGATGTCTGCGGAAGCATGCGAACAACACAAGGAAGAAGGAGAAGCTTGGAGCACAACACTCAATACTGAATATATTACCACTTGAAATGTACAAAGATAAGTAACTCCTTTGGGCTATATGCATATATACAAGTCGGGTGGGAAAAAACCTCCCAAAGAGGGAAAAAAGTGCCTCAGTGGTCCTTGTGTGTTCGCACACATCACTATTGAAATATGTCAACAAATCCCCCCTGGGACTGATGCGATGAACAAGGAGCTAGCACTCATGTATAAGGAAGTGCCAAGCTATGTGGAATTAATCCAAAAAAATAAGTAAGCCCAAAGCTTTGCGGAAAGCTTCAAATTTCTCCCTAGGCAGAGCCTTCGTGAAAAGGTCTGCAATGTTCTCTTGTGTGGCCACATATGCCAAGCTGATCTCTCCAGCTGAGAGCCTCTCCCTAACATAATTATAATGCACCTCAATGTGCGTAGTACGAGCATGGAACTCAAGGTGCCTCACAATTGCCAATGCATTAAAACTATCAGTGAAGATGGTGGTGGCAGAAGACTGACCAACACCCAAATCAGCCATAAGGCATCTGAGCCACAAACTCAACAGTTATTGTGAAAGTTGCCGTATACTCAGCCTTACAACTAGAAGTGGCCACAGTAGGCTGCTTCTTGCTCAAGCAAGATATACATGAGCTACCAAGCATGAAGCAAAAGCCACTAGTGGACACACGAGTGTCATAGCAACCAGCCTAGTTAGAGTCAAAAAAAGCATGCAAATCTCGTGGAAGTGATCCCCCTTTGGGATAAAACAATCCAAGTAGTCGGGTACCACTCAAGTAGTGAAAGATGCCCTTAACCGCCCACCAATGCTTAACACCTGGGCAATGCATAAACCTGCTCATCTGTGAGACAGCAAATTGAATATCTGGTCGAGTAATGCATAAGTAAATCAAGCATCCAACAGCCTGCTAAAATAGAACAACATCAAATGCATCTCCAACATCATGAAGGCTCAATCATAAACCTATCTCCATAGGAGTGGCAATAGTCTTATGGTCCTCAAGGCCAAAATGTTGCAATAATGTGTCAATATATTTCCTTTGACACAATGCTATTCCACCATAAACTTGCATAAATTGAATGCCCAAATAATGATGCAAATGCCCCAAATCATACATCACAAATGAGGCATGCGAATCAGCCTTAAAATCAGCATTATGCTTCTCATGAGGACCAGTGAGCAGCATGTCATCAACATACACAACAATGATCAGAAACACATCATTTTCATGCTTAACATATAAGGTCCTCTCAATTGGAATGTTCTCAAAACCATGTGCAATCAGATAGGCATGTATCTTTTCATACCAAGCATGTGGTGCTTGCTTTAAACCATATAATGCCTTCGTTAACCTGCACACCTAGTTTTCATGCCCTTTTTGGACAAAGCCATGAGGCTAAAAAACATACACTTCTTCATGAAACTCACCATTCAAAAATGTTGGTCTAATGTCCAACTTATGTATATTCCAACCACTATGAGTTGCAAGTGCACAAATGCTACGAACAGTAGTCATTCGGTATGTAGGTGCAAAGGTCTCATCAAAATCAATGCCTCTTTCTTGCGCATAACCCTTTGCAACAAGCCTAGCTTTATACATGTCAATTGTTCCATAAGGCTTACACTTCAGCTTGTATACCAACTTAGTGCTAATGGCCTTCTTGCCAGGAGGCGATTCACATAAAGACTAGATATCATTCTTTATTATGGCATCATATTCAGATTGCATAGCAGCCATCCAATTTTTAGAATTTTATGCTTCATCAAACAAAACAGTCTCATTCTTGTCACAGAGACTAGAGGCAGCCATAGCATAGCAATCTAATGCAAAATAGACAGTATGAGAGCCTGATCAAGTACAATATGATAGAGGTGCATCTAATTTTTTGTCACACAAAGTCTACACCAGCCATTTTGGCATAGTTTTTGCCTCCTCAATATCAGAGCTCTCATCAACAAGTGCACCATGTAAATATGCATCAAAAATGGAATGATCTGCATCATCACATGAAACCTGCAAAGGCTGAGCAGTTGCTTCATTAGGAACACCACTAGTCTGTCCACCTCTAAAAAGAGGCAGCAAAGTATCATACATGTCTTTGGAGCTAACAAATGTCTCCTTAGTACATGAAAGTAACGAGTGAATAGCATCTTCCAAAAAAACAACATCATGGCTAACCAAAATTTGTTCAATCTGTGGATGATACAGACAATAGCCTTTGCTTTCATAACTGTACCCAACAAAACTACATTTCACTACTTTATCATCCAATTTTCTAAGATGTTGTTCAAGCACTAATGCATATGCCAGACAACCAAAAACATGCAGATGAGCAACAGATGGCTTGCGACCATTGCAAGCCTCATATGGATTGATAGACTGTAGTGCTTTAGTGGGACACATGTTAAGTACATATGCTGCACACATGATAGCCTCAAGCTAGAAACTATGTGGTAAAGCCTGACTCTTGACCATACACCTCGCCATCTCCCTAAGTGACATGTTCTTATGTTTAGCAACTCCATTCTATTGAGGTGTATATAGCACTCTACACTGATGTTTTATCCCATGTTCAGCCAGAAATGCATTAAAATCAGAAGACATATATTCCCCCCCTCTATCAGAATGGAGGGTTCCCATTTTACATGCTGAGAGATTTTTCAGCCAAAACCAAAAACTGTTTGAAGTGCATAAACACTTTGGACTTTGCCTTCAATGGATATACCCATGCATGCCTAGAAAAATCATCAATGAAAGTCACGAAGTAAAGATAGTTTCCAAAAGAGGTATCTACATAGGACCACAAACATCACTATGAACAAACTCCAATTTTTTAGTAGCTCGAACTAAACCATCTTTTGGAAAGGAGGAATGCTACATTTTTCCCAAAATACATACAGCCTTCACAGACATGTTTACCAGGTGCCTCAAGTTTGGGCAAAGAGGACACCATTTCATATTTCTGCAAGTATAGCAAACTAGCAAAATTCAGATGACCAAAGCATGCATCCCAAAGCTTTGCATCTGACATAGCCTGAGAATCATGTACTGCATGTGCTGAATCATTCACAGATTTTTCATAGTCTATGAGCTTATACAGGCCACGACATAAAATGCTAGAAGTAATAATCATGTCACCATTTGACACATCATGAATTGTACATCTGTCATCAACAAATGTCACAACCAAGCCAATATTGGCTAAAGCTAAAGCTGATAACAGATTCTTCTTTATCCTTGGCACAAATAGAGCATCTGACAAGGTCAAAGATGTTGATATATTTAGGTAGTGATGTGTGTGAACCTACTAGGACCGCCGGGGCACTTTTTTCCCTCTTTAGGAGGTTTTTTTCCCCCGGCTTGTATATATGCCTATTGCCCTAATGGGCTACTTATCTTTGTACATTCTCTAGTAATACATTCAATATTGTGTGTTCACGTGCTTCTGTTGGAGATAGACGTCTGCGGAAGCACGCGAACAGCACAAGGAAGAAGAAGAAGCTTGGAGCACAACACACAAGACTGAATGTATTACTAGAGAATGTACAAAGATAAGTAGCCCATTAGGGCAATAGGCGTATATACAAGCCGGGGGAAAAAAACCTCCTAAAGAGGGAAAAAAGTGCCCCGGCGGTCCTAGAGTGTTCACACACATCACTACCTAAATATATCAACAAATCCCCCCTGGGAGTGATGTGGTGAACAAGGAGCTGGCACTCATGTATAAGGAAGTGCCAAGCTATGTGGAAATCACTCCACAAAAGGAAGTAAGCCCAAAGCTTTGCGGAAAGCTTCAAACTTCTCCCTAGGCAGAGCCTTCGTGAAAAGGTCTGCAATGTTCTCCTCCGTGGGCACATATGCCAAGCTGATCTCCCCAGTAGAGAACCTCTCCCTGACATAGTGATAATGCACCTCAATGTGCTTAGTGCGAGCATGGAATACAGGGTTCCTCGCAATTGCCAATGCGCTCTGACTATCAGCGAAGATGGTGGTGGCAGAAGACTGGCCAACACCCAAATCAGCCATAAGGCGTCTGAGCCACACACACTCAACAGTCGTTGTGAAAGCTGCCCTATACTCAGCCTCACAATTGGAAGTGGCCACAGTAGGCTGCTTCTTGCTCAACCAAGATATACATGAGCTACCAAGCATGAAGCAAAAACCACTGGTGGACACACGAGTGTCATAGCAACCAGCCCAATCTGAGTCAGAAAAAGCATGATAATCTGGCGGTAGTGATCCCCCCTTGGGATAAAATAACCCAAGTAGCCGAGTACCACTCAAGTAGCGAAAGATGCGCTTAACCGCTTTCCAATGCGTGACTCCTGGGCAATGCATAAACCTGCTCATCTGTGAGACAACAAACTGAATATCTGGCCGAGTAATGCATAAGTAAATCAAGCATCCAACAGCCTGCTGATAGAGAACAGCATCAAATGCATCTCCAGCATCATGAAGACTCAATCGTAAACCTGTCTCCATAGGAGTGGCAATAGGCTTACAGTCTTCAAGGCCAAAACACTGCAATAATGTGTCAATATATTTCGTTTGACACAAAGCCATTCCACCATCAACGTGCATAAACTGAATGCCCAAATAGTGATGCAAATGCCCCAAATCAGACATCTCAAATGAGGCATGCAAATCAGCAATATGTGTCTCAATAGGACCAGTGAGCAGCATGTCATCAACATAGACAACAATGATCAGAAGCACATCATTAGCACGCTTAACATATAAGGTGCTTTCAGTTGGGCTATTCTCAAAACCATGTGCAATCAGATAGTCATGTATCTTCTCATACCAAGCACGTGGTGCTTGCTTTAAACCATATAATGCCTTCTTTAACCTGCAAAACTTGTTTTCATGCCCTTTCTGCACAAAGCCACGGGGCTGAAAAACATACACTTCTTCATGCAAGTCACCATTCAAAAATGTTGTTTTAATGTCCAACTGATGTACATTCCAACCATGATGGGCTGCAAGTGCACAAATGCTGCGAACAGTAGTCATACGGCATGTAGGTGCAAAGGTCTCATCAAAATCAATGCCTCTTTCCTGTGCATAACCCTTTGCAACAAGCCTAGCCTTATACCTGTCAACTGTACCATCAGGTTTACGCTTCAGCTTGTATACCCACTTAGTGCCAATGGCCTTCTTGCCAGGAGGCAAGTCACAAAAAGACCATGTACCATTCTTCATTATAGCATCATATTCAGATTGCATAGCAGCCATCCAATTTTCTGAATTTTGTGCTTCATCAAAAGAAACAGGCTCATTCTCATCATAGAGACTAGATGCAGCCATAGCATAGCAATCTGATGCAAAGGAGGCACTATGAGAGCCTGAACGAGTACGATATGACAAAGGTGCATCTAATTTGTTGTCACGCAAAGTCTGCACCAGCCATTTTGGCATAGTTTTTGCCTGCTCAATATCAGCTCTCTCATCAACAAGTGCATCATGTAAATCTGCATCAGAAATGGAATGATCTACATCATCATATGAAACCTGCAAAGGCTGAGAAGTTGCCTCATTAGGACCAGCACTAGCCTGTCCACCTGTAAAAAGAGGCATCAAAGTATCATACATGTCTTTGGAGCTAACAGATGTCTCCTTAGTAGATGAAAGCAATGGCTGAATAGCATCTTCCACAAAGACAACATCACGGCTAACCAGAATGCGTTTAGTCTGTGGATGATACAGACGATAGCCTTTACTTTCAGAACTGTACCCAACAAAGATACATTTTACTGCCTTATCATCCAATTTTCTGCGATGTTGTTCAGGCACTAATGCATATGCCAAACAACCAAAAACACGCAGATGAGCAACAGATGGCTTGCGGTCATGCCAAGCCTTATATGGAGTGATAGACTGCAACGCTTTAGTGGGACACCTGTTCAGTACATATGCTGCACACATGACAGCCTCAAGCCAGAAACTATGTGGTAAAGACTGACTTTTGACCATGCACCTCGCCATCTCCATGAGTGACCTGTTCTTTCGTTCAGCAACTCCATTCTGTTGAGGTGTATACGGCACTGTACACTGGTGTTTTATCCCACGTTCAGCCAGAAATGCATTAAAATCTGAAGACATGTATTCCCCCCCTCGATCAGAACGGAGGGTGCCCATTTTACATGCTGACAGATTTTCAGCCAAAACCAAAAACTGTTTGAAGCACATGAACACTTCGGAATTTGCTTTGAGTGGATATACCCATGCATGCCTGGAAAAATCATCAATGAAAGTCACGAAGTAAAGGTAATTTCCAAAAGAGGGTGTCTGCATAGGACCACAGACATCACTATGTACAAGCTGCAATTTCTGCGTAGCCCGAACTGTACCATCTTTTGGAAAGGAAGAACGCTGCATTTTGCCCAAAATACAGCCTTCACAAACATGTTTTCCAGGTGCCTCAAGTTTGGGCAAAGAGGACACCATTTCAGATTTCTGCAGGCGTAACAAACTAGCAAAATTCAGATGACCAAAGCGTGCATGCCAAAGCTTTGCATCTGACATAGCCTGAGAATCATGAACTGGACATGCCGAATCATTCACAGATCTTTCATAGTCTATGAGCTTATACAGCCCACGACATAAAATGCCAGAAGCAATAATCACATCGCCATTTGAGAGATCATGAATTGTACACCTGTCATCAACGATATTTCACAACCAAGCCAATCTTGGCTAATGCAGAAACTGATAACAAGTTCTTTTTGATCCCTGGCACAAATAAAGCATCTCACAAAGTGAAAGAACTACCATCAGCAGTAGTCAGAATGATCTTACCAACTCCCATAACAGGATAAGAGGAGTTATTGGCGCATGTGACAGTATTCCCTATAGGGGCAGGCTCGAGTGAAGAGAAGAAACTGCGCTGCGAGGTAATATGTTTGGTCGCCCCACTGTCAAAGTACCAAACATCTGAGTCTACTACAGACATGCACTGATCATGTGAAGATGGGTCAAAACTGCAGACAGTAGTAAACGCCCATTCTTCTTCCTGCACAAGATTTGAAGACTCTATTTTTGGTGTAGAGGCCTCTGCAACAACCATTCGAGCCTCTTTCTTCTTTCCTCTTTAGCAGCCAGTTTTGGACAGTTCTTTATAATATGATCATTTCCTTTACAGTACTTGCAGAACAATTTCTGCTTTTCTGATTTCTTTTCATCTTTATCCTGGTTCTTTGATTGTGCAGCATTTGTAGATTTCTGCTTACTAGTAGAAGAGCTCCATTTTCCTTTGCCCTTCTGACTAGCCAGGAAAGCTTGATCTGCAACACGCATAATGGACCTGTTCTGCCTGGACTGATCTTCCTGCAACATAACAGAGACTAATTCCTCAAATGACAAGGCATTCGGATTGCCTTTCATCATCAACCGAAGAGTAGAGGCAAAACTCTGATATGAATCAGGAAGACCATTCAGAACGGTCTGCACAAGTGAGCTATCTGGTATAACCTCATCAGTAGAAATCAATTGTTCCTTCAGGTCTTTGATCTTTGCAAGAAAATTGTCCATAGAATCACCTTCATTCATGTGCTCACTCTCCAACTGTTTTTGGAGGTAAGCAACACGAGCCTCATTCCTAGCCTGGTACAAAGTGGTAAGTGTATCCCAAGCATCCTTTGCTGTTCTGCAAGAGCGAATGTGAGGAATAATGGCACGTTTGACAGACAAGGCTATCAATGCATGTGCCTGGGCATCTCTGCCATCCCAAGGAATCTGCTCTGCAGTAGGTGCAACAGAAACAACAGCACGAATAGGAATCTGCGGAATATCATCTTTGACACCATCTTCATCAGCTCCAACACCTGTATTTGCAGTACCTGTCATTACAGGTGTAACAGGACGTCTTTCAACACCCTGCACAATGTTCCACAATCCTTTTGCAACCAGTACATGTCGCATCATATAAGCCCATAATGGGTAGTTGGTACCATCCAACTTATCCTCAACAGCCAACATACGAAATACATCACTGCTTTCAGCCATGGCCAGTGACTAAAATACCTTGATGCAGAAAATTGACTGTATCTCAAAAAGTTGAACAGAACTGTCGAGACGAGTTCTGCTAGACCTGTAGCAGACTTCGAGACGCTTAAACTGGCGAACAGAAACTGGTATATACCTTTGGCACAAAAGGACGAAATAGCCTGCACAAGCGCTACGATAGTGCGTTCGGAGGCCGAAACGAGCTCATATCGCGATTTCGGCACGACATAGCAAAGCTGTTTTGACCTCGAAAACACCCTGAGTATGCTCACCAAATTTCGTGCAAATTTGAGACTGCAAACGGAGGAGTGTCGACGGCGCCCTAGAAGAAGCGACGACCTGCTCTGATACCAATTGTTGGAGATAGACGTCTGCGGAAGCACGCGAACAGCACAAGGAAGAAGAAGAAGCTTGGAGCACAACACACAAGATTGAATGTATTACTAGAGAATGTACAAAGATAAGTAGCCCATTAGGGCAATAGGCATATATACAAGCCGGGGGAAAAAAACCTCCTAAAGAGGGAAAAAAGTGCCCCGGCGGTCCTAGAGTGTTCACACACATCACTACCTAAATATATCAACAGCTTCTGCAGACGTCTAACTCCAACAATTGGTATCAGAGCAGGTCGTCGCTTCATCTAGGGCGCCGTCGACACTCCTCCGTTTTGCAGTCTCAGAATCACACGAATTTTGGTGAGCATACTCACGTGTTTTTGAGATCAAAACAGCTTCGCCTTGTGGTGCCAAAATCGCGATCTCAGCTCGTTTCAGCCTCCGAACGCACTATCGCAGTGCTTGTGCAGGCTATTTCATCTTTTTGTGCCAAAGGTATATACCAGTTTCTGTTCGCCAGTTTAAGCGTCTCGAAGTCTGCTACAGGTCTAGCAGAACTCGTTTGAGCAGTTCTGTTCAACTTTTTGAGATACAGTCAATTTTCTGCATCAAGGTATTTTAGTCACCGGCCATGGCTGAAAGCAGTGATGTATTCCGTATGTTGGCTGTTGAGGATAAGTTGGATGGTACCAACTACCCATTATGGGCTTATATAATGCGACATGTACTGGTTGCAAAAGGATTGTGGAACATTGTGTAGGGTGTTGAAAGACGTCCTGTTACACCTGTAAAGATAGGTACTACAAATACAGGTGCTGGAGCTGATGAAGATGGTGTCGAAGATTATATTCTGCAGATTCTTGTTCATGCTACTGTTTTTGTTGCACCTACTGCAGAGCAAATGCATTGGGATGGCAGAGATGCCTAGGCACATGCATTGATAGCTTTGTCTGTCAAACGTGCCATTATTCCTCATATTCGCTCTTGTAGAATAGCTAGGGATGCTTGGGATACACTTACCACATTGTACCAAGCTAGGAATGAGGCTCGTGTTGCTTACCTCCGAAAACAGTTGGAGAGTGAGCACATGAATGAAGGTGATTCTATGGACAGTTTCCTAACGAAGATCAAAGATTTGAAGGAATAGTTGATTTCTGTTGATGAGGTTATACCAGGTAGCTCACTTGTGCAGACCATTCTGAATGGTCTTCCTGATTCATATCAAAGTTTTGCTTCTACTCTTCGTAGTTGATGATGAAAGGCAATCCAAATGCCTTATCATTTGAGGAGTTAGTCTCTATTTTGTTGCAGGAAGATCAGCCTAGGCAGAACAGGTCCATTATGCGTGTTGCAGATCAAGCTTTCCTGGCTAGTCAGAAGGGCAAAGGAAAATGGAGCTCTTCTACTAGTAAGTAGAAATCTGCAAATGCTGCACATTCGAAGAACCAGGATAAAGATGAGAAGAAATCAGAAAAGCAGAAATTGTTTTGCAAGTACTGTAAAGGGAATGATCATATCATAAAGAACTGTCCAAAACTGGCTGCAAAAGAGGCAAAGAAAAAGGAGGCTTGAGTGGTTGTTGCAGAAGCCTCTACACCAAAAACAGAGTCTGCTAATCTTGTGCAGGAAGAAGAATGGGCGTTTACTATTGTTTGCAATTTTGACCATCTTCTCATGAGCAGTGCATGTCTGCAATGGACTAAGATGTTTGGTACTTTGACAGTGGGGCAACCAAACATATTACCTCGCAGCACAGTTTCTTCTCTTCACTCGAGCCTGCCCCTACAGGGAATACTGTCACATGCGCCAACAACTCCTCTTATCCTGTTATGGGAATTGGTAAGATCATTCTGACTACTACTGATGGTAGTTCTTTCACCTTGTCAGATGCTTTATTTGTGTCAGGGATCAAGACGAATCTCTTATCAGTTTCTGCATTAGCCAAGATTGGCTTGGTTGTGAAATTCGTTGATGACAGGTGTACAGTTCATGATCTATCAAATGGCGATGTGATTATTGCTTCTGGCATTTTATGTCGTGGGTTGTATAAGCTCATATACTATGAAAGATCTGTGAATGATTTGGCATGTGCAGTTCATGATTCTCAGGCTATGTCAGATGCAAAGTTTTGGCATGCACGCTTTGGTCATCTGAATTTTGCTAGTTTGCTATGCCTGCAGAAATCTGATATGGTGTCTTCTTTGCCCAAGCTTGAGGCACCTGGAAAACATGTATGTGAAGGCTGTATTTTGGGCAAAATGGAGCATTCCTCCTTTCCAAAAGGTCGTTCAGTTCGGGCTACGCAAAAATTGCAGCTTGTACATAGTGATGTTTGTGGTCCTATGCAGACACCCTCTTTTGGCAATTACCTTTACTTCGTGACTTTCATTGATGATTTTTCCAGGCATGCATGGGTATATCCACTCAAAGCAAAGTCCGAAGTGTTCATGTGCTTTAAACAGTTTTTGGTTTTGGCTGAAAATCTGTCAGCATGTAAAATGGGCACCCTCCGTTCTGATCGAGGGGGGGAATATATGTCTTCTGATTTTAATGCATTTCTGGCTGAACGTGGGATAAAACACCAATGTACCGTGCAGTATACACCTCAACAGAATGGAGTTGCTGAACGAAAGAACAGGTCACTCATGGAGATGGCGAGGTGCATGGTCAAAAGTCAGGCTTTACCACATAGTTTCTGACTTGAGGCTGTCATGTGTGCATCATATGTACTGAATAGGTGTCCCACTAAAGCGCTGCAGTCTATCACTCCATATGAGGCTTGGCATGACCGCAAGCCATCTCTTGCTCATCTACGTGTTTTTGGTTGTTTGGCATATGCACTAGTGCCTGAACAACATCGCAAGATAAGGCAATAAAATGTATTTTTGTTGGGTACAGTTCTGAAAGTAAAGGCTATCTTCTGTATCATCCACAAACTAAACGCATTCTCGTTAGCCGTGATGTTGTCTTTGTGGAAGATGCTATTCAGCCATTGCTTTCATGTACTAAGGAGACATCTGTTAGCTCCAAAGACATGTATGATACGTTGATGCCTCTTTTTATAGGTGCACACTCTAGTGCTGGTCCTAATGAGGCAACTTCTCAGCCTTTGCAAGTTTCATATGATGATGCAGATCATTCTATTTCTGATGCAGATTTACATGCTGCACTTGTTGATGAGAGAGTTGATATTGAGCAGGCAAAAACTATGCCAAAATGGTTGGTGCAGACTTTGCATGACAGCAAATTAGATGCACCTTTGCCATATCGTACTCGTTCAGGCTCTCATAGTGCCTCCTTTGCATCAGATTGCTATGCTATGGTTGCATCTAGTCTTTGTGATGAGAATGAGCCTGTTTCTTTTGATGAAGCACAGAATTCAGAAAATTGGATGGCTGCCATGCAATCTGAATATGATGCTATAATGAAGAATGGTACATGGTCTTTATGTGACTTGCCTCCTGGCAAGAAGGCCATTGGCACTAAGTGGGTATACAAGCTGAAGCGTAAACCTGATGGTACAGTTGATAGGTATAAGGCTAGGCTTGTTGCAAAGGGTTATGCGCAGGAAAGAGGCATTGATTTTTATGAGACCTTTGCACCTACATGCCGTATGACTACTGTTTGGAGCATTTGTGCACTTGCAGCCCATCATGGTTGGAATGTACATCAGTTGGACATTAAAACAGCATTTCTGAATGGTGACTTGCATGAAGAAGTGTATGTTTTTCAGCCCCGTGGCTTTGTGCAGAAAGGGCATGAAAACCAGGTGTGCAGGTTAAAGAAGGCATTATATGGTTTAAAGCAAGCACCACGTGCTTGCTATGAGAAGATACATGCCTATCTGGTTGCACATGGTTTTGTGAACAGTCCAACTGAAAGCACCTTATATGTTAAGCGTGCTAATGATGTGCTTCTGATCATTGTTGTCTATGTTGATGACATGCTGCTCACTGGTCCTATTAAGAAGCATATTGCTGATTTCAAGGATGATTTGCATGCCTCATTTGAGATGTCTGATTTGGGGCATTTGCATCACTATTTGGGCATTCATTTTATGCAAGTTGATGGTGGAATGGCTTTGTGTCAAACGAAATATATTGACACATTATTGCAGTGTTTTGGCCTTGAAGACTATAAGCCTATTGCCACTCCTATGGAGACAGGTTTACGATTGAGTCTTCATGATGTTGGAGATGCATTTGATGTTGTTCTCTATCAGCAGGCTGTTGGATGCTTGATTTACTTATGCATTACTCAGCCAGATATCCAGTTTGTTGTCTCACAGATGAGCAAGTTTATGCATTGCCCAGGAGTCACGCATTGGAAGGCGGTTAAGCGCATCTTTCGCTACTTGAGTGGTACTCGGCTACTTGGGTTGTTTTATCCCAAGGGGGGATCACTACCGCCAAATTTGCATGCTTTTTCTGACTCAGATTGGGCTGGTTGCTATGACACTCGTGTGTCCACCAGTGGTTTTTGCTTCATGCTTGGTAGCTCATGTATATCTTGGTTGAGCAAGAAGAAGCCTAATATGGCCACTTCCAGTTGTGAGGCTGAGTATAGGGCAACTTTCACAGCGACTGTTGAGTGTGTGTGGCTCAGACGCCTTATGGCTGATTTGGGTGTTGGCGAGTCTTCTGCCACCACCATCTTCACTGACAGTCAGAGCGCATTGGTAGTTGCGAGGAACCCTGTGTTCCATGCTCGCACTAAGCACATTGAGGTGCATTATCATTATGTCAGGGAGAGGTTCTCTGCTGGGGAGATCAGCTTGGCATATGTGCCCACGCAGGAGAACATTGTAGACCTTTTCACGAAGGCTCTGCCTAGGGAGAAGTTTGAAGCTTTCCGCAAAGCTTTGGGCTTACTTCCTTTTGTGGAGTGATTTCCACATAGCTTGGCACTTCCTTATACATGAGTGCCAGCTCCTTGTTCACCGCATCACTCCTAGGGGGGATTTGTTGATATATTTAGGTAGTGATGTGTGTGAACATACTAGGACCGTCGGGGCACTTTTTTCCCTCTTTAGGAGGTTTTTTTCCCCCGGCTTGTATATACGCCTATTGCCCTAATGGGCTACTTATCTTTGTACATTCTCTAGTAATACATTCAGTATTGTGTGTTTGTGCTCCAAGCTTCTTCTTCTTCCTTGTGCTATTGGCGTGCTTCTGCATACGTCTAACTCCAACAAAAGAACTACCATCAGTAGTAGTCAGAATGATCTTGCCAACTCCCATGATAGGATAAGAGGAGTTGTTGGGACATGTCATAGTATTCCCTGTAGGGGTAGGCTCGAGTGAAGTGAAGAAACTGTGCTATGAGGTAATATGTTTGGTTGCCCCACTATCAAAATACCAAACATCATATAAGCCCATAATGGGTAATTTGTACCATCCAACTTATCCTCAATAGCCAACATACGAAATACATTATTGCTTTCTGCCATGGCCATTGACTAAAATACCTTGTTGCAGAAAATTGATTGTATCTCAATCAGTGTATAGTGTCGTATACACCTCAACAGAATGGTGTTACTGAACGGAAGAGCAGGTCACCCATGGAGATGGCGAGGTGTATGGTCAAGAGTGAGGCTTTACCACATAGTTTCTGGCTTGAGGCTATTATGTGTGCAGCATATGTACTTAATAGGTGTCAATGATAGCTCAACCCCAAGGAAACCCTAATGCTCTGTATTGCACCATTGAGAGAAAATACACGAACCATACGGCTCAAGATTTTCCATACAATAGGCAAGCTGTTAGACAAACGTATCAGCAACCTTACCAACAAGGTAGGTATCAGAGCCAGTACCAACAGCCATATTTTAGGCCTCAACAACAATATTAAACACCATATAGGCCACAAACAGTCCTAGGAAACCAACCACCAGCTCCAGCTAATCTGATTCCAGTTAAGTATGCAATGGCAGAGGAGAACCCTAATAGAGCATTGGTGCCACTAACCCTTTTGGTCTCAAAAAATGACTCTGGGAGCCAGAATACTCCAATGTTATGTACACAAATCCCAACCCCAGGCCCTAATTGAGAGAAGTAAGGCCACAAGCCCCTAGAGGACTATGTTTTAGATGTCAGGGTGACCATTTCATTCGTGAATGTCCCCATTCATTGACTTCAGGACAAGGACAAAACATCACCATACAAGGTTTTTGTCCTGAGTGCGGCAAAGAACATCTTCCACGAGAGTGTCCCAGGAACCCCTCTAGTGCACCCAAGGTTACACCCATCACTGTGGTAGGCTTAGTGGCAGATTCAAGTTCAAGTAGCAGTAATGTGGCTCCTATATAGGCAGTTACTAGGGCACAAGCATTAAAATAGGATAAACCGGCTGAACAACCGGAATCAAGCGAATCAGGAGAGCCTAGTAAGAGGAAAACAAGAACATGGAAAGATACCAGGGAGAGAACCAATCGTAAGAGGAATAAAAAGAAGGCTTGGACATGATGTTCGAGGTCTGCCAGGATTGTCTTCAAGAAGGGCCAACAGCTGCAAATTTGGACAAGAGTTACCCTAGAGCAGATTTAGAGATTGAATGGATAAAAATGTGCATGAAAATGGTAGAAGTAGCTCAAGCTATGCTCGAGACTAGTCAAAAGCTCAATCAAACAAACTCTGTCAAACCGGATTTGCATTTCCATGGCTTACTAGAAAGATTAGAGCATTGTTGAAAGAGAAAGCTCACCACCAAGGAAAGCTTATGTTCCTCATTCAGTGGATGAGGGAGCACCTCTTTCAATTCAGCAATACTCTCAAGAGTTCTTGAGAGAAATACAAGAAGAAAAATGGGCCAAGGAGAAGGATAATCCCCCTCCTATTCCTGAAATTGATGACCTTCATGATCAATTTCCCCAAGATATTATGTTTATCTATGGAGACCAAATAGAGCAACAAGAAGATGAAAGACTAGATTTTGAATCTAATTCTTTACAAGAGTTGTCTCAATTCACAGGCCCATGGGAATCTGAATCTCTTCATATCAGAGCTCCCACAATATTGATAAGAAATGAAGACTCAGTGCTTCCTAGAAACACTGACGTCGTGAAGAACACTAAGGTTCAATGTCATCTCACTGTCGAAGAGCTGCTCAAAGCAAAACCTGAGCTATGGAATCATGTGAAGGATTAGGTTCCAGAACTTGATCCCAATATGCCAAAAGCAGGCTCTAAACAAAAAGTTCTAGAGATACCTCTCGATAAAATAGGAGACATGAGTGAAGGTGAAGAAGGTAATACTTATCTTCCGATCACCTACTAGGGTTACACAACCGAAGCAATCGTAGATTCAGATGCTGGTGTTGCTATTGTGACCACCTCCTTGTGGAAGCGATGGGGCAAACCCACATTAAGACCAACTAGAATGAAGCTTCAAATGGCAGACGGTCATTTTGAAAGACCTCTAGGATTGCTCGAAGGGATAATTCTAACCACTTGTGGTGTAGAGTTTGAACACACATTTGCTATATGTGACTTCGAGAAAAATAATGTCTCTGAGATGATCCTAGGAAGACCCTTCCTACGACAATTGCAAATAGTACAGGATTGGGGAACCAACTCCTTGTACTTACAACACTTAGGGGTCACCACCAAGTTCAATTTGAAGGATTACACCTTCAGAGATGTACCACCCCTACAGTGGAATCCTATCCACAAAGCAAAAGAAGATTCTATCTATGTGCACTCTGGAAGTTCACCTGACCCATCACGGCTGCATGAAGATACTCACTCGTGGATGTGCAAGGTCGCAAAGGAAGAGGAAAAGCGCCTAAAGGCAAGAGAAGAAGGAACTCCCCCAGGAGATAGACCAGTTAAAGACCCAGCCTATACACCGATGATTTTTCCAGATGAGGAATTTGAGCCTCATGGCTGGGCAGAAATCTTAGCTACCATGGACATTGCAGTCATTGAAGAACAATGGACACCTCATTGTGATGAGGAGGGTTATGATATTTCAGTGTTCATGTGTCAGTCCTTGTTGGAAGAATGTGATCCTAGTGATGTCATAGAAGAAGAAGAAAATGATGATGATCTAGAGTCCATTGTGATGGATAGCTGCTTTAATTTAGAGAAGAACTATCTAGAAGATATAGGAGGATTTACCCAAAAGGAATAAGAACCTCTCACAAGCTTTAAAACTATAAATTCAAAGGATGGGAGTGAAGGTAGTAAAAAGAAAACGAAAAGAAAAGCAATGAAACAAGAAGAGGAGGAATCATTGTTTGAAGTACCAGAGAACTTCAAGAAATATGAAGTGGAAGACCAGAAGATTTTGGTACGAATGCCTAAGAGAGAGGCCATTATAGGAGAGGCATATGAAAATAAAGAAAAGGCCAAAAAAATTGTAGTAACCATTGAGAGAATGAAGAGCGATGTACGTACATAGGAGACGACCTAAGTGCAAAAGAAGAAGCAGAGCTTGTAGCTCTATTAAGGGAATCTAGGGACGTGTTTGCATGGCACTATAGAGATTTGAAGGGAATAGATCTGAAAATTTTCTCTCATACTATCCCCATGACTGCTGATGCCAAGCCCACCAAATAGAAGCCCTACACATATAATGACACTTATGTAGCTAAAATAAAAGAAGAAATCGACAGGCTGATTGAAGCTGGATTTATCTATGAGATTGAGCATACTGAATGGGTGTCCCCCATTGTAGTGGTGCCCAAGAAGAATGGAAAGTTGGGAGTGTGTATTAACCTTAAAACAATTAATGCTACTATGATCAGAGATAGCTATCCGCTTCCAATCACTGAACATTTATTGGAGTGTGTTGTAGGCAAGGAAGTTTATAGCTTCCTTGATGGATTTTCAGGTTACAACCAAGTAGCCATTGCCCCAGAAGATCAACACAAAACAGCTTTTGCCACAAAATGGGGAATCTTTGCGTTTCGTGTGATGCCATTTGGGCTCACCAATGCACCCGCAACATTTCAAAGGCTTATGTTTCATGTCTTCAAAGAGTTCTTGCGAAAGAGCTTAGAAGTATATGTGGATGATTTATGTGCTCATTCCTAAGAAAGAAGATACCACATCCCTGAGCTCAGATAGATCTTCAACAAGTGTAGAGAATATCGAGTGTGTCTGAACCCAGAAAAGTGTGTATTTATGGTACAGCAAGGTAAAATCTTAGGTCACATTGTTTCTAAGAAAAGGATATCCACAGATGAGGATAAAGTAAGATCCATAGTAGAGTTGCCAAGACCAAAGAATGTTAAAGAGGTTCAAGCCTTTATGGGCCATTGTGGATATTACCGTAGGTTTTTTCACATGTATGCAATCCTAGCCAAACCTCTTTATCGTCTCTTGACAAATTTTGAGTGGATTGATGAATGCGAGAATTCCTTCAATGAGCTAAAGAGACACTTATGCACAGCATCAATACTAACCACTCCTCATTGGAATAAGACCTTCCATGTCCACGTGGATGCATCGAATTATGCAATAGGATGTGTGTTGTCACAACCAGCAAGTGAAGGAAATTTAGACTTGTCTATAGCATATGCTAGCAGGCAATTGAACGTTGCTGAACGAAACTATACCACAACTGAGCGAGAAGGTTTAGGCATGGTATATGCTGTAAAGAAGTTTAGACACTATCTATTGGCCAACAAGTTCAAGTTTTTCCCGGATCATCAAGCTTTACTATATTTGGTCAATAAACCTTGCAATACATGACGCTTGGTAAGATTGTTCCTCTTACTAATGGAATACGATTTTGAAGTGGTTGTTAGGAAAGGTAGGACACACCTTAGGGTGGACCATCTTTCTCACATCACTTCAGGAGAGCCACCACAAGGAGTGTTTGATGAATTGCCCGATGCTTATCTGTTCAATTTAGAAGTTGTTCCTAAATAGGCAAATAAGTTGGTACTTGTCCTAACCTTCGGACCTACAAACAAGAATGTGAAAATGAACAAAGAAGACATTGTAAAATCGCAAAAGTATCAAATATTGGCAAGAAGCATGTACAAACAAGATATAGAGGGTGTACTAGCTTGTGTTGAGGACGATGAACATAACGGTTGGTTGCAACAAGCTCATGAAAAAATGCTAGGAAATCACTACTCTAAACAAAGAACATTGCAAAATCTAAAACATTCAAGAGTGTATTGGCCCAGTATGGATAAAGAAATAAATGAGTGGATTAAGAATTGTTGAGTGTGTCAGAAGAGACCCCCAGTGGAGCATGCGACTCTTTATCACGTATCATTAATTCCATATTGGAGTGCTCCATTGGTAGAATGTATGAGATCGGGAACACTGCCTAGTGAGGCTAGTCTAGCAAGAAGACGAAGCATGGAGCAAGAGGCTCAGGACTATGCCTTAATGGGAGATACCTATATCGAAGAGGCAAGGATGGTTACCTAAGACTGTGTGTTCATGAATCAGACTATTTGAAAGTCTTAGAAACTGCACATAGTGGTGTTGCAGGTGGACACTTTGGGCCTGATTGAGTAATTAAGACCATTCTATTCTTAGGAATTTGGTGGCCCACTCTTCATATGGATGCACATACTTATGTGAAGAAATGTGACACATGCCAATGTGCACCATATCCGATAAGAAAAGATGAGATGCCTTTGAGAACAATGATGGGAGGACGTGCATTCTCGAAGTGGGGAATGGACTTTGTTGGTCCTATTAACCCCCCAGCTAGAAACTCCCATGTTGAATACATTATTGTAGCCACAGATTACCTTACAAAGTGGGTAGAAGTAAAAGCCACGACAAAGAATGATGCTCAAACGACGGCTAAGTTCCTATTCAAGAATGTCTTCACTAGATATGGGTTACCAATAGAGTTGGTCAATGATAGAGGTACGCACTTCTTGAACGAGTTCATTGAAAATCTCCTTCAAGAATTCATGGTGATACATAAGAAGCCTGCCCCTTATCATCCACAAGCCAATGGACAAGCTAAGAGCACGAATAAGATCCTATGTAATGTATTGACTAAACTTGTAAATAATAAACACTCTGATTGGGACAAACAGCTTCATCATGTTGTTTGGGCTTACCGAGTCGCTTACAAAACAGTACTCAATGCTACTCCATTTCAGATGGTCTTCGGACAGAATGTTGTGCTACCATTGGACTTCCTAATCCTAGCCTTGAAAGTAGCACACGAATACGAGTGGAATGGACATGAGTTGTCCTCTAGGATCTTTGATCTAGAATGTTTAGGTGAGATGAGGATACCAGCGGAAGCAGGAATTTATGCTGCAAAGAAATGGCAAAACGCATACTTTGATGCTCATATAAAGGATAAAGGATTGAAAGAAGGAGATCTAGTGCTGGTTTATATGCTAAAGCAACATGCTCGCAAATTGGAGAAACGAGGATATGGACCCATGATCATTAATAGAATCTCCACTAGTGGTGCAGTTCGATTGGCCACCTTAGAAGGTGATATCTTGCCGTACTATATAAGTGGTTGTCAAGTCAAGGTATATCAAGAACCTCTTATAAATGGATATGCTAACGAGACTCAACACAGCTAAGAAGCGAAAAGAGGAAGAGTTGAGGGTCAGAGAAGAAGCATAGGCAGAAGCTAGAGAGTGCATTAGGCGAAATAAGTTAAGGCGATTAGGCCTAGGTGTCAACACGAAAGCCCCAAAATATCACATGGACATGTGCCAAAAATCGGGCATAATTGCTTCGCGCATAATCGATCGACGCCCCTTTGTGACTGTGGAGGTAGGACGAGGAAAGAGTGTAAGGAGTGTGAGAGCATTGGTTGACTCAAGTGCAGCAACTAGTTCAGTTAGACTTTCATACTGCCAAGACCTGCAATTGAACATCAAGCCCATAGAAGCCTATCTCATAGGTTTAGGAGGTGTGGAAACCCCTTGTTTGGGCGAGGTGGAACTTCCCATCCACCTTCAAGATGTCCAAATGAAAGTCAAAATGCTAGTGCGTCATGATGAGGACCTTATAGAGCCACTTGTCCTAGGTCAAGATTGGATTTATGACCATGCAGTCAACTTGAACCTCAAAAGTCAACTTATTCAAGTTTTGGGTACAGGAACAATGCATCACATTAGGATTAGAGAATTGCATGCTCACAAATCCAGATGTCACACATTCTCTTAGTTCTTCTATGGCTAATCTTATCAAAAAAGATGTTGTATGTGTCAAAAGCTCTGTGTTCTAGAAGAACTCAATCATGGAAGAACTGGCTCAAAGACAAGCGGACTCCTTTTCTCATGCAAGGACTAATGCACCAACAACTTACCTTCATTAATGATGCTACTGAACTTTCTAGAAACAAGTTTTTGACTCTACATACAGATCGTGGCAGTGAATACATGTCACATCAATTTCATGTTTTTCTTTGTGAAAGAGGAATTTCACAACAATTTACATTGCTATATACACCTCAACAAAATGGTGTTGCAGAGCATAAAAATAGAACTCCTTGAAATGGCACCATGTATGCTTAAAGAAAAGTACCTTCTTGAGAAGTTTTGGATAGAAGCGGTCATGTGTGCAAACTGTGTTGAATCACTTCCCTACAAAAGCATTGAGAGTCATCACTGCTTATGAGGCTTGGGAATGGACATAAACATATGGTTATTCATAAACATATGACACTTGGGAATGGACATAAACATATGGTTAGTCATATGTGCATGTTTGGTTGTTTGGCATATGCTCTTCTGTCATCACAACAATGCCACAAACTTGATGACGAGGCAAAGAAATGTATATTTGTTGGTCATAGTGCTAAAAGTAAGGGATATCATTTATACCATCCATTGATCAACACAATTATTGTGATTCGAGATGTGGTATTTTTTGGAAATTCAGTTTTCCCTCTACTTGAATGTGAAAATAGACAATAATTAGCTCAGAGGATGTGTTTGATACACTCATGCCTTTTTTCTAAAGTGGTCTTGAATATGGCCATGTAGATCATCCAAGTGAGGTTCGAAGTGCTGAAAAATTCAAGGAAAATATATCTAAAAATGCAAAGAATTTCCAGTCAAACATGATTGAAATTTTTTAGCTAAACATGATTGGAACTACTGGAAATTTTGAGTCACATATGGCTAAACATTTTCCTCAAAATATGGATGAAAATGAGCATGAAATTCAGCCCACACATGATACATGTTGATGACATATTACATAATGAATGCATTCTATCAAGAGTGCACAAACTATGCCAAAGTGGTTGAAAGAAACTTTGCAGGACAGCAAATTGAATGCACCTTTAATTGGTAGAAAAAGATCAAGCTCTTTCCATGCATCAAGTAATTTTGTTAATTATTCTTTTATTGCAACATGTAATGAGAAACCATTTACTTTTTATATTCTCTTATTGCAACAACATGTAATCAAGAGCCACTTACTTTTGAAGATGCATGTGATGATCCACATTGGATGAGTGTTATGCGATTAGAAACGGATTCCATATATAGGAATGGTACTTTGGGAGTTATGTGAATTTCCAAAAGGAAAGAATGTCATTGGTACAAAGTGGGTTTACAAGATTAAGAGAAACTCAGATGGTAGCATTGATCGCTACATAGTTAGATTGGTTGCCAAAGGATATGCATAACAATACGGCATTGACTATGAGGAAACTTTTGCATCTACTTCATGCATGACTACCATTCGTAACATGGTTACATTGGTTGCCGAACGAGGTCGGAAAGTACATCAATTGGATATAAAAACAACTTTCTCGAATGGTTTTGCAAGAAGAGGCTTATGTGAAGCAACCTCGTAGATTTTCCATGAAAGGGAAAGAGCATATGGTTTATCGCTTGCATAAAGCTTTTTATGGTCCCAAGCAAGCTCCACATGCATGATATGAAAAAAGCCATAAGCACTTGATTGCTCTTGGCTTCACATGTAGTCCCATTGAAAGCACACCCTATGTACCCAAAGACAGGGCTTGACTCGGTTATGTGATGCAAAAGTTGACATCCTTATGGTTGGCTTGCATCATACTTTTGATGTCATTTATCTTGGTCTTTTGAGCTACTATCTTGGCATCTGGTTTGTCTCCGTTGAAGGGGGAATTGTTATGCATCAAGCAAACTATGTCGAAAAATTACTTCAGCATTTTGACTTTGAGGATTGCAAGACAATTTCCACAGCACTAGAGACACAATTTAGGTTCTCGATTGATGATTCCAGTAATGCATTGACACTTCTCTTTATCAGCAACTTGTGGGATGTCTTATATGTGCATGCAACACAAAGCCAGATATATTGTATGCACTTTCTCAGTTGAGATGATTCATGCATAGCCTTGGCACTGAGCATTGGTAAGCAATGAAATGTGTGTTTACTAGGCAGTGAAATGTGTGTTTAGATATCTCAAAGGCTCTTTGAGTTTAGGTCTCTTTTATGGAAGAGATATTCATCCATGCTTGCATGCTTTTACAGATAGTAATTGGGTTGGTTGTTATGATACTCGCATGTCCACTAGTGGTAAGTACTTTTTCCTTGGAGATGCATGCATATCTTTGTTGAGTAAGAAGCAACCTACAATGGCGACATCGAGTTGTGAAGATGAGTATAGGGCAATTTTCACAGCTCCAGTGGAGTGTATATGGCTAAGACACCTATTGATAGATCTGTGTATGGAGATTGATGTTGCTACGCACATTCTTACTAATAGTCAAAGTGCATTTGTTGTTGCACGAAATCCAGTGTTTCAGTCACAGACCAAACATATTGAGGTGCATTATCACTATGTGAAAGAGCACCTTCATGTAGGAGATATTTATTTGGTATATGTGTCCACACAAGATAGTGCGGCAGACATATTCACCAAAGCTCTTTCACAAGAACATTTTGAAGCTATTCACAAATCTTTAGGCATATTGCCTAGTGGGGGTTGATCTGTCACTCCTTGTATGTGTTCACATCATTCGATCTAGGGGGGTTTGTTACACTTTTATGTTCCTTGAGTAGCTTTTATGTGAACCTTTTCCCTATACACGCACACTTTTTACTCTAGTGTTGGATAGAGGGTTTTTTTCCCATGTTACCACATACATGATACACTCATATGTGGTGGTACTTTGTACTTAGGGATATTATTCACCTCTTACTTCATTACTAATGCACAAACTCAGCTATGTACATGACTCCAAGTGTGAAAAAGCATAATATGGTTAGATTTGTTCCTAACTTAGAGGTACCTCACTCTAAGCATGAAAGTTGTATTCAAGGTAAAACGCACAAACTCCCTTTCAAGAAAAAATACATAAAAAGCACTTCTATGAAGCTTGAGTTAATCCATTGTGACATGCGGCCCTATGAAGACTAAATTTTAAAGTCTATTTGCCAATTTTATGACATTCATTAATGATTACTCTAGATATATTTAAATCTTTGGACTCAAACCCAAGTCAAAAGTATTTGCCAAGATTGGTAGCTTGACCTATGTATGTAATGTCAAATCAAAAATAGTATATAGTATCACAGATAACTGGATTTATGCATGATCCTTCATCTACATATTGGAAAGCAACTAGGAGATCTTTTAGATATTTGAAAAAACTAAAAATTTGTTCTTCATTTTCCTAAAAGGAAAACATCCTCAAACTCACAAGATATATAGATTCACTTTGGGCAAGTGATTGTGATGACAAAAAATCTACAAGTTCTTGTTCTTTTCTTCAAGATTCACTCATCTAGCTAGGCTTAGCTAGAATCAAAATATTGTTACTACTAGTGAGGCAAAGTATAGAGCAGCTTATGCAACTTCTATAGGATGTACTTGGATACAAACACTTTTGCAGAACCCATATTTTGAAGATTCTTTACCTACAAATATATATTGAGATTGTACCATCTTAATTGCTAAAAATTCAACGTTCCATTCCAAGAAACACATTGAATTTCATTACCATCACATCATAGAAAGGATTATTGAAAGAAGAAATCGAACTTCATTATATTCTACTCAAGGTAATGTAGCAAATATATTCACAAAGCATTCCCTTGAGATAGAATTGAGCAGCACAAAAAGATGCTCAAAATAGAAAGCCCAAACAAATAGAATTTAAAGATGAATGATCAAATTCGATTTGTATACATTGTACATAGCTTAATTTTGTACTTAAGTTCCAATGAGGACTTCAACTTAGGTTACTTCGAAGTTATAAGATTTAAGAAATTTCATTACTTTATTTTGTACTACTTAAAGAGAGCTTTCTATCCATTGCTTTGGACCGATGGAATAACAAAGGAAAAATTATTGACGGTCAGGAGAAAGAGATATGGGATAAAATCAAGCTCCATCTCGACCTGGTCGAGGTGAAAGACATGAAGGGGTTCTCTTGGTCAAATCTCCAGTCGGGGGACTCTTTGAGGAAAGCAAGACTTGATAGATGCTACATCGATCAGAACACCATCCTTCAGTGGGGTATTCCTTCGATTTCCCAACACATGGACCTGACTATCTCAGACCACTATCCGATTACTCTGTCGTTCAAACCGATTCCCATGCTCCAGAAAGCTCCTTGGTTTCATGCCTGTCAGACATCGTTTTCCCTCCCCTCTATCCACCAAGAAATTTCTGAGGTGTGGACGGAAGCCTTTGCCTACTGTAATGAACCGGCTAAGTGTTGGAGAAGCGCAGTAGAAAGGACTCGAAAAATTCTAATCAGGACTCAAAAGGCTATAAGAGAAATCCGAAAAAAAAGAAGAGAAACGGTGTACCGGAGGCTCTCACGACTTGAAGAAGAGGTGAACAAAGGTAAGCTACATTGCCAACAAGGTCTTTCGAAAATCAGGGGAAGACTAAGGTTAGAGGAGGAGGTTCAAAGGAAAAATCTTCGAATTTTCTTCAAAGATTGGTGGGCAGGGAAGGCCGACAAACCAACGAAAGAGATGTGTAACATCCTCAAAAGGAAACAAGCTAGGGAATCCATCCCCCTAATGGTCGATAACAATGGAACTGAATGTTGCACGGAAGTGGAGAATAGATCTATCATCGTCGAACACTTTAACAATCTTCTCGGGGTCTCGACTCCTCTTTCCCCCCACACGTGCGAATCCATGGCAACCATCTCAAGGGTTGCTCAAACCAGAATCCCACAGAACTTGATTGCTCTACTGGATGCTAACATCTCCGAGAATGAAATTATCGCGGTTATTGATGCCCTTCCTAATGGGAAAAGTCCGGGTCTGGATGGCCTTACCAATGAGTTTTTCAAGTCCTTCAAACATCAGGTGGCCACCCCGCTGCGCCTCGTGTGGCAAGAGGCTCTCTCTTTCGGTGCCCTCCCTGAGTGCCTGAATAATGGCGTCATCAAGTTAATCCACAAATGGGGAGATAAGAACAAAATTGAAAACTGGCGTCCGATTACCATGCTCCAAACTGGATACAAGATAATTGCAAAAGTTATCGCCAACAGAATCTCTTGTCATTTAAAGTCATGGTTGTGCGAGGACCAGAAAGGTTTTATCAAAGGTAGATCTATACTTAAAGCAATTATCGATATTTGGGAAGGCCTTGCTTTTGCTGAGGAGTCTGCTCAAGATCTGGTATTCATTAAGATCGACTTCGACAAAGCGTATGATAGATTGGAATGGGACTTTATTCTTCAATCATTGAAAGACCTTGGATGCAGTCAAAAGTTCACAAAGATGGTTTCCACTCTTCTTGGAAATGCTTCAACTAGAATAAACATCAACGGTAAGCTCTCTAAGCCCATTCGTTTAAAAAGATCAATTAGGCAAGGCTGCCCTCTGGCTCCATTACTATTTGCTATCGCCTCGAATGGACTCAGCTGCCTATTAAAGCATCACATGGACGCTGGCAATCTCAAGGGTCTTTCCTTACCTCTAAATCACGGCCAAATGATTGTGAGACTTTTTGTTGATGACATGAATGCCTTTGTGCATAACGATATAAACAGCATTGAGGTGTTTTGGTGGTGCCTCCACACCTTTTGTGTGGCATCAGGCTCAAAAATCAACCACGCTAAAACTGCTTTTAGAGCAATCAGCGGACATACTCCCCAATTGTTGGTGGATTGGGGATGTCAAGTTATCCCTAGCGGTCAAGTCTTCCGTCTCCTTGGCATTCCGATGGGTTTCGATATCTCAATGGACCAACGCTGGAACTGGGTGCTATCCAAGCTGGATAGGAAGCTGAATCAGTGGAAAGGTATGCAAGTCAACCTGGCAGGGCGTGCTATGGTGGTTAACACATTTATGTTGTCTACAATTATTTACTTTATCTCGTGTTGGAGACCTAAGGAGAAAGACTTGGCCAAAGTGGAAAGAATCTGCAGAAACTTCCTTTGGACTGGGACCCCAATAGAAGGGGGATTCCCAAAATCAAATGGGAAACTTGCATTAACCCTAAAGACTCAGGGGGCTTGGGAATTTTGGATATTGTTGGGTTGGCTGACAAGTTGGCTGCAAAGTGGCTTATCAAGGCTTGGAGCAATAGGGAGTCCTCTTGGGCCAAATTGATCTTCAGAAACACGGAAGACCTTACCTTTGTTGGCCACCCTGGTTGGAAGGACTTAGGAATTCTCACGCTTTTGTTCTCCCCCCACCCAGTCTTCCCTAAAGGCTCTAGCCTCGTGTGTTCCTTATGGAAGAATTGGAACAAGGCCAAACAGTTCATCAGAATCAGTGGAGTGGAAGTGGGCGGCTGGCATAAGACAAAATGATTCTATTTGGTTCCCGATCAGTGGCATTCGGGGGGTGGAGTCTTGGAACCTCCAAACTGCAAGGCGGTTATGGAACAAGGGGCTCAAACAGTGGAAACAACTCTGGAAACAAGAGACCAGCCAGTGGATTAGGTTCGAAGAATTGGATCCGAGACTTAGAGTTACCTTCGAGGAATGGACTCTTCTTCAAAGCAGGTGTTTAGCCTGGGACCGCTCTACTACCCGCCTTCTCTGCGGTCAGGATCTTCCTTGCTTGGAGGGCCTCAAATGGAGCAATGGTAAGAAGCTTTCCAAAATCCCCAACTTCAAAGAGGATTTGGATGTTCACCACACCCTTAACAAGAGATGGTGCCTCTCTTGGACCAAACTTCGGTGGGAGCTTAAATTCATGTCTATTTGGCACCCCCTAATTGAGGTCAAAAAGTCCGTTCTCATGTGGCAGATCTTGCATAAAGGTATCTGGACCAATGCAAGGGCTAACAAAATCTGTGGTGTGCCGCCATGGTGCAAGCGTTGCCATCGGTGCATCGAAGATTTAGCTCACCTATTCTTCGACTGCCCCAAGTCCCGCGTTATCTGGCATCACGTGACCCGAGTTTTGAGACTCACGCGTCAAATCAACTGGCAACAAGTGATGTTGGGTGAGGCGATCGGCTGCTCATCGAGGCTGTGGAATGCCATCAGAGGTGAGGCTCTCTGGAAGATTTGGAGGGAGCGCTGTGCTGTCAATTTTGGCCAAACCACTAAGGAATGGTCGATCGAGAAATCTTTGTTTCTCCTTGGTAAAAGAATCTCCCGAGTCAAGAGTTCACCACCGTTTAGACATCACTGTATTTATCTACTCAAAAACAACAAGTTGAAACCCAAATGGGTCCCACATGAGGGTGATGATAATTTTATCCGCCTCATTTGTAATGCCCTGTAGCTTGCCTTACTCCTCCCCTGCATTGTGGGATTTGGGGGGTCCCATGGGCACTAGTCCCATTCACTTGTAACTTTTTCTCTTTATTATAATTGAAGTCCGGGAGATTAGGCTAAGGCCGAACTTCCTTTATTTAAAAAAAAAAAGATGCCTATAGTAAACCTCACATGACCTTCCAAAAGTCAAAATAGAAAGTCAACATAAGTTTATAAGTCAATAAATGTTTATTCAAAATCAAATCAAAGGTATGAAAAGCACACTTAAAGACCTGCGATTAGTTACGCCTTCATAAAAGCAATCAAACGTTAAAACACAAGACAAATGGCTGGATTATAGTGATAGGCAGTAAAATTTTAGCATAAATCAGCTTTTTTACGTAAGGTTTCACCCTCTTAGAATCAAAAATGAACCCATTTTATATACATTATTGGTGTCAAATCCTCACTGCCTAAAGTTGCTCTACACTTGAGAGGAGTGCAATTTACTGCCTTGGACAGCATTAGAGAGCTTCTACATCAACCTTGGAGGTATGTGTGTGCAGCTCTTCTCTCATGCACTTGGAGGAGAAACTTGGGAAGTGATATTCCACAACTTCATGATCCTCTACACTCTTAATTCCTTTTACAACCCTTGGAAGGTTCTCTTTGGTTAATATGAATAGTGTGAGGTTTGCTTTTTAGGTTTTATTGTTTTTTTCGTACATATCCTTGTAATACTTGTAATTTTAATTGGAGTTGTATCAATTATTGATATATCAGTTTGTGTGTATGTGCTCTCTTTAGTGTGCATATTCATATCTATCTTGTCTTGAACCAACAAGTTGCTAGTTCATAGTTCTTATCAAAGATTGTGCTTATGAGACTACCTTATCAGATGTCTGCACTTCAACACTGGCAGGTCGCAATTTTGCTTATTAAGGTTGATCTTTCACATAATCCAATATCCTTAAAACAGAAAAAGCCACAAAGAACAGAAAACCACAAACAAGCATGCAGAAAATTTACCTCAAGCAATAAAACAGCCAAGTAAAGAGAAGAAGCACAGAAATCGAACAAACAAAATTCATAAAACTATGAAGATAATCTCGAAAAAAAAAAGGTCAGCAAAAATAAGGAAAACCTAAGGTCAGTATAGCTTAACACCAAGCCATAACCAAATGCACAAAAGATTCCACATGGCCATCCTTTTAAAAAAGTAAAAGGATGGATAAATGAATAACAAGCCAATCATAAAATCCCCATGCCTACTAGTTCCCAAACTGCCCCCTCCATCCAATACCTACTTTTCAACAAGGAAGAATTAGAGTTATGTACTAGTCCACAGCTAGATTGTATATCCCATCAAAATACAACAGATGATCTGCCTACTGAATATGTGATGCTTCAACTGAAAATTAAGCCTGCACAATTGGCCAGGCCCAATCAGAACAACTGGAAAGGGCTGACAAGCTGCAACCATAGACATGAGATGATCATACAAAATTTATTCCACCTTCAGAAGTTTTCATGTATTCCCTCAAATTAACTGATCACATTCCAACGTTCGGTTCAAGTCACTTGAAATAAGAAAAGCTTGAACCTTCAGCAATGAAGTCCCTAATCACTTTGTGATTTGATATGATTCCTATTTGAATAACAAACTCTAAAAACAAACGCATATTGAAGGCAGCTAATTTACAAATCAATAGGATTCTGGTAAGCTTCTACAATTCTCGATTCCAGATCTTTCTCATCGATCCATTTACCACTTTCCTGCCTGATAAGATCTCTCTCCATTTGACGCCACTCCTCAAGTTGTCTATCCATCATCCTCCGATAAGCACGCCTTTCTTCTCTTTCCTTTGCCTGTAAAAGTTCATAGTCTCTTTCTCTCTCTCTCTCTCTCTCTCTCTCTCTCTCTCTCTCTCTCTCTCTCTCTCTCTCTCTCTCTCTCTCTCTCTCTCTCTCTCTCTCTCTCTCTCTCTCTCTCTCTCTCTCTCTCTCTCTCTCTCTCTCTCTCTCTCTCTCTCTCTCTCTCTCTCTCTCTCTCTCTCTCTCTCTCTCTCTCTCTCTGTGTCTGTGTCTGTGTGTGTGTGTGTGTGTGTGTGTGTGTGTGTGTGCGCTCTCATAGGAGATACTACACTACAGCACTCTGGGTGAGGTCTTCCTTATGGGGGACTTCAATGGACGCACACAGTAACATCAGTGTAAGAGTCATATGATATGGAGCAGTCACTGATCATGAGAAGCAGAGGACCAGAGGAGACAGGGACCAGCCGAATATCTGCAGACATGGGCCATGACACCACAGGCTACGGCAGACACCTACTCGAGCTCGGCAGTCGACACCATCTCATTATTTACAACGGGATGCACAGATGGATGGGATCGGGCGGATTGACATGCTTTCCGCATGGAGGCGGCGAGAGCACAGCCGACTACATCTTAGGTACCCTTTCTGGGGCATCGCTCATCACTTCACTTGGTATTGGCAGACTTCCACTTGGAGCTGATCACACTTTTATCATGCTCACACTCTCATCTCCCCTTCCACTAGACCCTCTCCCACCTACTGTGCCACATACCACGATGCGATGTTATGGATCGAGCTACATACCGGACAATCATGATTGGCCCCCAATGGCCAAGCTATATGGGGCAATACTAGAGACAAAATTGAGCACCCTCGCCGAGGGGAAGGGTATCAGAGCTCCACGACAGGCAGGATTCAGACGAGATTACTCTACCATAGACCACATCTTCACTTTGAGATGCCTGATCAACCAGGCTCGAGTGAGGAAATGGAGATTATAGTATTGCTTTGTGGACTTTCGCAAAGCCTTCGACACAATCCCCAAGGAGAGACTCTTTAGACGCCTACTCGGCATCGGGGCTCCAGAGGAGATGATATGGGGGATCTATGCCCTATATGAGAGAGTATCAAGTAGAGTGAGATGTCCGGGCGGCCTATCAAATTCACTTGCTAGCACCATCGGGGTGAAGCAAGGGTGCCCTCTCTCGCCCACACTTTTTGGGCTATACATTGATGAGATAGCAGGGAGGGGATGGCATTGAGGTACGAGGGACCATGGTCCATATTCATTTATATGCTGATGATATTGTCTTGGTTTCAGAATCTGCAGAGGGTCTACAACCTCATTTACACGGTCTAGACGACTTCTGCACACATAGAGGACTATCAGTGAATCTTGGTAAAACCAAGGTTTACATCAGCGCAGGTGAGGAGGCAGAGTTCTTTCGCAGCCGCAAGCGGATCCATCGAGGTAGTCAGCTCATATGTATATCTGGGTGTGACGTTCACAACAACCTCCGGGGCTTTCTCCATGTCTCAAGCAGCTCGAGATCGAATCACACGAGGATATGCAGCATTAGGTTTGATGGATAGACAGTGCCACCAGGCCTACTTTAAGGAGCCCCGCACAAAGGGGTGACTCTTCGACACTTTGGTCACCCCAGCACTTATGTATCGAGCAGCCATATGGGAGCCAAGGTTATCAGCATCAGTGTGGACAGCGGTGGAGAGACCACAGGTTCTCATGATTGCTAGACTCATCCATAGCAAACCCTTGGTACCCCATGATATCGTTAAGGGCAGAGCTTGTTGCACCACCGATGTTAGTAGATGCACTCTTCCAGACAGTATGCTTATTACACAGGATCCAAGGCATGGATAGAGAGCGCATCACTTATAGAGCTTCCCAAGCATCACGAGACATGGCGTTAGCGGGGGGACACCTCCTCATGGTATGCACTGTGCAGACACGAGATTGGCTGGCCCACCATGGACTTGACATAGACAGACTACCACCAGTACGTTATGACTCCCATGCCCCCCACCTACTCGCTCTCCCACCAGGAGAGAAATAGGATCATTCGTCAGGAGATTTGGCATACATACATACATACATACAGAGGATATGGTCAGCTTGAGAGATCCATTGCCATCGAAAATGCTCTATTATCGTGAGCATTTGCTAGAGATCTCAGATTAGGGCTTCATTGCCCACGTTACATGGAGACATACCTACCACACCATCTTCGTGTCATCATTGGGCAGCTTCGAGTTTCATCACATCATCTCGAGATCGAGAGAGGTCTGGCCTAAGGAGTCCCCCAAGAGGAGGTGGTGCCCAATTTGCCATATAGAGATAGAGCGTGAGGAGCACTTGATTACGAGATGCCCGGCATACTTAGACCTAAGAGCACAATTCCAGATTGAGGAGTCACTCCAGTTGTGCATGACAACTAGAGACCAGCGGAGGGTGGGTCGCTACATCATGGCAACATATGAGAGACGAGAGCAGATGTTACGACGCACACGTCAAACATAGGCGGGTACCCAATAGACTATCACTCAATTCTTTCGGCAACTTGAGCCACATCAGACAGACAAGCCTTCGAGAGGCATAACGCTCACGTTCGAGCAGGTAGCGGCACAAAGAGTGCGATGCAAATAACGTACGACTGGGCACCGACGACCACGATTGCGTCATGAGGATATCTCTCGCATCTGCGACCACATGATGGAGCATCGGCAATGTTGAGTCCACTGTCGATGTACCATATACTCCACCCTCCTCCACCCATCTATACCAGTTAGGTGGCCATTGCCACGCTCCCCCCATTCACTCCCACATATGTCCCCATGTAGTACGTGGCCATTATCTGCCGAGTCAAAGCCACGCTCCCCACACGCACCACTACTTTATCTCCACTACTCCATCATTGCTAGGTACACCATCATCTTGCTGTTTTCAGCCTACATAGTTCTTTTCTGTAGTGAGCACTTTTCTTTTCATCGATACACAGAGATGACCACAGTTGTACATGGTTTTGTCTCATAGGCCAAGTTTGGCCTTTTGGTAGACGTTAATATGACTCTCTCTCTCTCTCTCTCTCTCTCTCTCTCTCTCTCTCTCTCTCTCTCTCTCTCTCTCTCTCTCTCTCTCTCTCTCTCTCTCTCTCTCTCTCTCTCTCTCTCTCTCTCTCTCTCTCTCTCTCTCTCTCTCTCTCTCTCTCTCTCTCTCTCTCTCTCTCTCTCTCTCTCTCTCTCTCTCTCTCTCTCTCTCTCTCTCTCTCTCTCTCTCTCTCTCTCTCTCTCTCTCTCTCTCTCTCTCTCTCTCTCTCTCTCTCACACACACATATATGGCGCTCCCAAGTTGGAGGACCAGCTCGCCACCTTAGAGCATACCCTCCGAGTGTTGATAGGAAAACAGAAGAAAGAAGGAGATTCTGGACTGAACGGGGTTACCCGCATAGTTGCCGCCCTCGAAGCCAAGGTGGAAACTTTGGAGAAGGAAAACGAGTCCCTTCGGGAAGAGCTTCTTGCTATCCGCAAGCAACACTCACAGGACAAGGAAGAGTTGCACACTCAGCTTACTGAGATGAGAACGAAACTGGACAGCATACGCGAGGAGGAGGAGATCGCCCCACAGCCAGAGGACATTCGGGTGACTATCAAGAAGGAGTGCATGGAGGTGGTTCAGAGCGAGCTTGAGACTAAGAAAGATGGATGGGTCGAGGTTGTAAAAAAGAACCTTCGACAGGAGGCAAAAAAGAACCACCACCATGAGGAGATCCACATAGTACACACCACCATTGAGGAGAGCGGATGCGACAGGCTCGCAGGCTCAATGTTCGAGTCTCCAACCTCACAGAGATAGACGAATCACAAGAGCAGGACGGGCGTCGCTTATGCACACTACTTGGATACCGCGCAAATGAGCCTCTCCCTTTCACCAGAGCCTGGAGAGCAAGACAGGACACCACACGGAGCAAAGCACTTATCATTCAGTTCTCAGATGAGGCTGGGAGGAGAGACTTCCTCATATGACAGGCGGTACTACGCACTACATCGGGCACTCCCATCTATTTGGATGACAACCTCACACAGATGCAGGTGGAGCACAAGCGTGCATGCATGCCGCGTGTCCTCCAGGCCCGACAGGAGGGACATCGTGCCCTATACAGAGACGGTCGTGTCATCATTGATGGACGGCCCATTGACTAGGGATTGGCAGCCTATGAGAAAGCACAACAAGAGGTACACATTGCAGTCTGGAATTGCAATGGATCTTTGTGGACACATACAAGGTGCCTCGAGGAGGTGATGGAGGACAGAGACATGATCTTCTTGACAGAGACACACAAGAGCCCGGGGAGGAGCCTACCGAGGATTGAGGGCTATATGTGGGAGTCAGCTCACCACCAACAGATGAGACAACACACCACACGAGGATCAAGAGGAGTAGCCGTGCTCTACAGACAGCCACTACAGCACAGGAAACAGGTGGTAGCCAGAGACCAAGAGGCACGTTTCATGTAGATACGCCTCCAGCTATCAGAGGAGAGAGCAGCGTATTTCGCCGTATGCTATATTGCACCCATCAGCTCGAGCTTCACACATTCCCTCGAGAAGCCCTTAGGGGGGGAGGGACCAGACACCACATCGCCATATGACTGCCTCAGTGACACCATTATGGAGTATACCGGGATGGGCGAAGTCTTCCTTGTAGGAGACTTCAATGCCCGCACTAAGAGCCACCAGTGTGATATCTACGACTTTGACGACCCTGAGATGCTTTGTACCATAGAGGATATGTCTACACTCAGAGCCTCAACCGACACCGCCACACCCACCTCATACGACAGACACCTACTCTAGATGGGAGAAGCACACCGTCTCATTATATATAATGGGATGGCGACGTGGCCCACCTCGAGCGGTCTCACTTGCATTCCATCCACGACATCACAAGGGGGTAGTGTGGTAGACTATGTTATCGGACCCCATAGCATAGCCGTTCAGCAGACCACACGGGGCTACAGGGCGAGCACTTTATATACGCAGCAGATGTAGTTTCCCACCTAATCGCCCATCTCTTCAACCGTGCTTTGGTTGAGGGATTACCTGACTCGTGGACTATGCATACCATTACGCCTATCCATAAGTCCGACGATATGATGGATCCAAGGAACTACAGGACTATTATGATAGGCCATATCCTGGCCAAGATCTATGGGGCAGTACTAGAAGCAGAGCTCAGCACACACGCTGAGGCAGCTCGGATCAGAGCACCCGACCAGGAAGGCTTCCGTCGCACTTTCTCCACCATCAACCACATCTTCGTGCTTGGTTGCTTGATTGAGAGCACGAAGGTGAGGAAGCAAAGAGTATATTGTTGCTTTGTGGATTTCCGCAAAGTCTTCGACATGGTCCCTCGAGAGAGACTACTACGGAGGCTCCAGGAGTTACAGCTACCCATCAGACATGCTATGGGCCATCCATGCTTTGTATGCACGAGTCACACGTAAGGTACGCTGCCCCGACAGCCTATCAGACAGCCTTGTTAGCACCATTGGTGTGAAACAAGGTTTCCCTCTCTCACCCACTCTCTTCGGTCTCTACATCGACGAGATCACGGAGTACATACAGCAAGCAGGAGGGCTAGGAGGAGACCTCGGAGGTACGCCAGTACACATCCTATTATATGTTGATGACATTGTCTTGCTTTCAGAGTCACAGGAGGGGTTGCAATCACATTTATAGGCGCTCGATACCTTCTGCATGGAGAGAGGACTCACAGTGAACCTTGGCAAGACCAAGGTCATGATCTTCCATACCTCGAGGACAGTACGCCATCGCGCCTCGTTCACCGCAGCTGGAGGACAGATAGAGGTAGTGGACTCCTACGTCTACCTAGGTGTGACCTTCTCGGGCAACACAGGGGTATTCTCCATGGCACAAGCAACGAGAGATAGATTGACGCGAGGCTATGCGGCACTTGCAGGATTGGAGAGACGTTGCTTTCAGATACATTTTCAGGAGCCCCGGACTAGGGTGGCTCTTTGACACTCTAGTGACACCCGCATTGATGTACGCAGCAGCAGTTTGGGCAGCAAGGATCACGAAGGCGATGTGGACGCGGATTGAGAGGCCCCAAGTCACCATGATCTCACACTTGCTGCGCAGCAAGCCCTCCGTTCCCCATGACATTATACGAGCTGAGCTTGGCACACCACCGATGCTAGTGAAGGCCCTCTTCCAGTTGGTGACCTTTATTCTGAGAGTCAAAGAGCTCCCCACCAGCCGACTCACCAAGCTTGCATTTGAGAGCTCTAGACATTTGGCAGAGACAGGGCATGAGAGAGTATGGTATGCACAGACTTACTGATGGTTAGCAGACCATGGCATGAGCATTACCGATCTTCCCCCTTTTCAGTATGACCTCTCTTCCCCCCACATTACCCTCTCTCGTTCGGAGAGGAATAGGATCATCAGTCAGGACCTACTACAGATACAGGTCAGGGAGACATGGATAGCACCACGGGAGCCTCTTCCCACAAAGAGGCAACACTAAAGAGAGCACTTCCTGACTGTGACAGCGGATGGTTTCATTCAGAGACCACGATACATGGATACATACATGGCACCAGCTGAGAGAGTGGCCATTGGGCAGCTCAGAGTATCATCACACCAGCGCGAGATTGAGGTTGTGCGAGCGACACATACCCCGAGGGACGAGAGATTATGCAGGATATGTAGAGAGGAGGTGGAGGACGAGGAGCACTACACATGTAGATGCCAGGCATATGAGGATATCAGAGACCGCTACCCACAGCTCTTCAAGGGGGCCAGAGAGATCAGGGCTTTATGGGGACAGAGGACCAGCGCCCTCTAGGTCATTTCCTAGTAGAGCTCCAGCACCGCCGTGCATCACTTCTCCAACAACAGATGGAGATACACCTGGCCCCGCCCTCAGACTTATATTACAGATTTTTTCAGACCCACAGCCACTCGAGGACCCAGCTCGATGCGGGGTGTCACATTATACAGAGCAGAGGAGCTTAGACGACAGCTCGACGACCTAGACCCCGACTCCAGAGAGCCCGTCCACACCAGAGAGAGATTCGGGCACTTCACGCACGCCATGACATGGAGATACGGAGACGTCAACAACGCACCCCTGTCGATTTGGACGTTTAGAGCATTTTGAGGATCGCCATGATGCCTTACCCACTGATGCATTATATACTACACCCACTCCAGGCATTTAGAGGGTTGTGATACCATCGAGCCTCCCCTCCCTATGCATATCATATTTGTATCATACCCATTGAGCATATAGAGTGCATACCCATAGCACCCCACACCCTTGATGCCACTTATTATCCACTCCTTTTATACCCGTTTTTTGTACTCACACTTTATTTTCCTTTTGGGATCACAGTGGATTGGATCATACTGATGTATATGTTTTGTCTCATAAGCCGATTTTGGCCTCTAATAGACGTTAAAAAGTCTCTCTCTCTCTCTCTCTCTCTCTCTCTCTCTCTCTCTCTCTCTCTCTCTCTCTCTCTCTCTCTCTCTCTCTCTCTCTCTCTCTCTCTCTCTCTCTCTCACACACACACACACACACACATATATATACTACCTCCATTATAGCTCCATTGATTGCACATGTCTTCAATCGGGCTATAGGGGAGGCCTTCCCAGAGGAGTGGACGAGGAACACCATTGTACCCATCCACAAATCTGGGGATACTTTGGATCCAGGGAACTACAGGACTATCATGATTGGTCACACCATGGCCATGGGCTTTCTCCACTATTGATCACATCTTCATTATGTGTTGCCTCATTGATGGGGCAAAAGTGCAAAAGAAAAGATTATATTGCTGCTTTATGGATTTCCGCAAAGTGTTTCATATTGTGCAACGTGAGAAGCTTTTTCAGCGACTCGAGAGCTTGGGGATACCATCAGAGATGATTTGGGCCATCTACACACTCTATGAGCAGGTGATTGGGAGGGTTCGATGCCTGGGGGGACTGTCAGAGGCCATTGCTAGCACAGTCTATGTTAAGCAAGGCTGCCCGCTCTCTCCCACTCTATTCGGGCTCTACATCGACGAGATTGAGGACTACATTCTTCGAGCCGAAGGAGAGGGTGCAGATCTCGCAGGTACACATGTCCACATTTTATTATATGCCGATGATATTGTATTCATTTCATAGTCACCCGAGGGATTACAACACCACCTGGATGCTCTCGATGAGTTTTGTACACAGAGGGGCTTGACAGTAAACCTTGGCAAGACCAAGGTCATGATCTTCCACACCTCCCCCATGGTGAGGAATGGAGCAAGATTCAGAGCTGCTGGCCGCGGACAGATTGAGGTGGTCACTTCCTATGTCTACCTCGGAGTCACATTCACGAGCTTGCTTGGCCCCTTTAGCATGAGACAGGCAGCCACCGATAGGCTCACACGAGGATATGCAGCCTTAGCCATGTTAGAGCGGAGATGTCACCAGGCACACTTTCAAGAGCCTCGCACGAAGGGGTGGCTATTTGACATACTAGTCAGACCAGCTATGATGTATGCTGCGACAATTTGGGCCCCTGGCCTCACAGTCACCCAGTGGAGTGCGATCGAAAGGCCACAAGTAGGTATGATCTCGTGACTATTTCGCGGGAAACAGTCAGTGCCACATGACATCATCAGGGCAGAGCTAGCAGCACCACCCATGGTAGTAGATGCATTATTCAAGACTATCTACTTTATTCGGAGGGTGAGGGAGCTCCCTGCAGAAAGACTCCCACACAGAGCTTTTGAGGCATCTATACAGATATCAGAGTCAGGATATGAGAGAGCTTGGTACACTCCGGTTAGAGCCTGGTTTGATAGGCATGGACTTGATATGGAAAGATTGCCACCTTTTCAATATGACCCAAACTCACCTCACATCCACCTCTCCCATCGTGAGAGGAATGTTGTCCTCAGACAGGATCTCTGGAAGCTCTACATTAGTCAGACATGGCACACATCACACATGGGATCGAGACTATCACACTATCGAGACCAGTTCTTAGACATACTAGCAGACGGTCTCATCCAACGACCACACTACATGGATACTTACATGCCTCATAGCTCAAGGGTAGCGATTGGCCAGTTGAGGGTCTCATCACACCGACTAGAGATTGAGACGGGCAGAGCTGCAGACATCCCCAGAGAGGAGCGGATATGCAGGATATGCAGAGTAGAGATGGAGGATGAGGAGCACTTTGTATGTAGATGTAGCACATATGATGATATCAGAGACAGGTACGAGACTCTGTTTATAGGGCAGCCAACCCTACGAGAGATCATGGACTCTAGAGATCAACGAAAGCTTGGGCGATTCTTACTAGAGATACAGAGTCACAGAGATTTCCTACTCCGTCCTACTCCAGTAGCCCAGACAGGAGGGAGACAGAGCCTACTCACTGACTTCTTCATTCCACGAAATGCAGCAGCCCTCCCCCCCTCAGCTCACACACCGAGAGGGGTGACCCTTCAGCAAGCTCAAACCTCTCGAGCTAGGAGACGACCCCGTGCTATAGGATATCATGTCCCGAGACTTCACGGACACCAGATTGCAGAGATCCACGCTCGTGACCTTCGCGCCATGAAGGAGAGACGATCCCAGATGATTGCTTATCCCACTGCAGCCATCAGGACTGCCATGGCTCTACCCCCACCCATGTACCACATCTTACACCTGCCCACTAGTACAGGATGGAGCTAGTTAGTCGTTCAGATGCATTCTCATGCTTGTACTATCGTTTTGCATATAGATTATAGATGTAGCACTCCATACACCCCCTGCCCACTTTCATGGTTATCTCTACATGCATACTACGCAGATCCATATCAGGTTTACCAGTTTTTTCAGCACTTTTATCTTTTCCCATTGACAGAAGATACACCCATGTACATTGATTTGTCTCATAGGCCGAGTTCAGCCTCCTAATAGACGTAAAAATACTTTGTTTCTCTCTCTCTCTCTCTCTCTCTCTCTCTCTCTCTCTCTCTCTCTCTCTCTCTCTCTCTCTCTCTCTCTCTCTCTCTCTCTCTCTCTCTCTCTCTCTCTCTCTCTCTCTCTCTCTCTCTCTCTCTCTCTCTCCCCTCTCTCTCTCTCTCTCTCTCTACCGCACGGATGAGCCTCTTCCTTTCACCAGAGCCTGGAGAGCGGGACGAGACACTACGCGAAGCAGAGCACTTATCCTTCAGTTCTCGGATGAGGCAAGGAGGAGAGACTTCCTCATACGACAAGCAGCACTACACACTACATCGGGCACCCCGATCTATTTGGATGACGACCTCACACGGATGAAGGTAGAGCACATACGTGCATGCATGCATGCCGCATGTCCTCCAGGCCCGACGGGAGGGACATCGCGCCCTATACAGAGACAATCGTGTAATCATCGATGGACAACCAATTGACTAGGGATTCCCGGCCTATGAGACAGCACAGCAAGAGGTGCGCTTTGCAATCTGGAACTGCAATGGATCTTTGTGGACACATCTAGGACTCCTTGAGGAGGTGATGGAGGGCAGAGATATGATCTTCTTGACAGAGACACACAAGAGCCCTGGGAGGAGCCTACCGAGGATTGAGGGCTATATGTGGGAGTCAGTTCACCGCCAACAGATGAGAAAGCACACCACACGAGGATCGGGAGGAGTAGCCGTGCTCTATAAACAATCGCTACAGCACAGGGTACAGGTGGTAGCCAGAGAGCCAGAGGCACAATTCATGTGGATGCGCCTCCAGCTATCAAAGGCGAGAGCAGCGTATTTCGCCGTCGGCTATATTGCACCCATTGGCTAGCGCTTCACACATTCCCATGAGCAGCCCTCTGAGAGGGAGGGACCAGACACCGCATCGCCATATGACTGCCTCAATGACACCATTATGGAGTATACTGGGATGGGCGAAGTCTTCCTTGTAGGAGACTTCAATGCCCGCACTCAGAGCCACCAGTGTGATATCTATGACTTTGATGACCCTGAGATGCTTCGCACCATCAAGGACAGGTCTACACTCAAAGCCTCATTCGACACCGCCACATCCGCGTCTTATGGCCGACACCTACTCCAAATGGGAGCAGCACACCGTCTCATTATATATAATGGGATGGCGACCTTGCCCACCTCAGGTGGTCTCACCTGCATTCCACCCACGACACCGCATGGAGGTAGTGGGGTAGACTATGTTATCGGACCCCCGGAGGGGGCACATCTCATCACCTCATTCACCATCCCACCCACACTGATCACGCATATCTTGCCCTATCCATACGCGGCACACCATGCATATCCCACCCCGCCACCATACCGTCACATGCCCATACGACCATTCACTTTAGACATGAGCTAGCACATATCTATAGTTCCCATGTTCGAGAGCGCATCTACTCCCTTGATCCATCCGCCCCATTGGATACCCTCACCGCCCACTTCTCCTCGATCCTCCACACATCCGCTACTCTCAGCTTCCCATACACCACCCACAGCACCGCACGTCCGACACGGGTGGGGCATACACTCCAGAATAGATGGTACGATGAGGAGTGTAGACGACTATACCGACATCTCAACGCACAGAGTATTTTGGGATCCATCACAGAGAGGGAGGCACGACGACAGATGCGAGCCCTCGCACGCCGGAAGCGGCGAGCTTTCGAGGAGAGACTAGAGGCAGAGGTATTTGACCTTCTCATGAGTAGGGATTGCGCTACTACGTGGAGGGCCCTACGCGAGCCATGCCCACCTAGTACCTACACCCATAGCAGATCCTCAAACCTGGCACACTTACGCCCAGAGGTTATATGACATCCCAAGACAGCCGCCATTGCCGATCCCTCCCACATCGCGTCCTGTGATAGCCACCCTATTCATGGCAAGCATGGTACGACAGGCCATCCATGGCCGTTCAGCAGACCACACAGGACTACAGGGCAAGCACTTTATATACGCAGTCAATGTAGTTTCCCACCTGATCGCCCATCTCTTCAACCGTGCTTTGGTTGAGGGATTACCTGACTCGTGGACTATGCATACCATTGCGCCTATCCATAAGTCTGACGATATGATGGACCCAGGGAACTACAGGACTATTATGATAGGCCACATGTTGGCCAAGATCTATGGGGCAATACTAGAGGCAGAGCTCAGTACACACGTTGAGGCAGTTGGGACCAGAGCACCCGATCAAGAAGGCTTTTGTCGCACTTTTTCCACTATCGACCATATTTTTGTACTTCGTTGCTTGATTGAGAGCGTGAAGGCGAGGAAGCGGAGACTATACTGTTGCTTCGTGGATTTCCGCAAAGCCTTCGACATGGTTCCTCGAGAGAGACTACACGGAGACTCCAAGAGTTATAGATACCATCAGACATGCTATGGGCCATCCATGCTTTGTATGCACGAGTCACAGGTAGGATGTGCTGCCCCGGCAGCCTATCAGACAGCCTTGTTAGCACCATTGGTGTGAAACAAGGTTGCCCTCCCTCACCCACTCTCTTTGGTCTCTACATCGACGAGATCACTTTTGCATGCAAGGCCTTTATCTCTTCCTGCATGGCTGACTCCCACTTCTTCTTGTACTCACATAGCTTTGCCTCTTTATAAGTAAGAGGCTCACCCTCATCTGATAACATAGTGTAACATATAGAGGGGTCATATCTATTCACTGGCCTCCTAAGACGTGTAGAGCTTCTTACCCAATGATCCACATTACCAGGTAATGGATCTACATTAGAAGGTACATCAACTTCTTCATTGCTAATGGGCTGTTGTACATCATTTCCAACCCTGTTTTCAGCATGAATAGGTGGCTGCATATGCCCATGAGGAGCCTCTTCTTGTTGTGCAACATCATCTGGCTCAAAAACCACTGGATTATCTATATTTTCAGCCATGTGTGGTGCATCCTGAGGGTCTGAAATAGGCCTAACATGTTGCTGGTCCTGCTGAAATGTGACCTTTTTATGGTCATATTTCGAGGCAACATTGTTTTGTAGCAGCCTTGCCTCATTAAAAACAACATCCGGGCTGCGTATGACCCTTTTTAGCTGAGGTAACCATATTCTATAACCCATTTCACCTTCTTCACCATATCACATGAAGAGGCCTTTAATGGATTTGGATCAAGTTTACTCCTCAACTCAGGCTTTATGTGTACAAAAGCTTTCAGCCAAAGATGCGTCAGTGATCATATGAAGCAGGTTTGCCAAACCAAACCTCTTCAGGGATGTCACCTTTCAAGGACATGTGAGGGGATCAATTGCATATATGTACTGCAGTTTTAAGAGCCTCTCCCCAAAAAACGTGAGGGAGATTAGTTGTGGACAACATGCATCTCACCCTCTCACAAAGAGTCAGATTATACCTTTCAGCCACACCATTAGAAGAGGGGCTGCATGGAACAATAAGCTCCCTCTTTATGCCCAAATTTTCACAAAAAATTTTGAATTCAGCACTTGTGAACTCACCCCCATTATCCGTACGTATGCAGCATTTCAACTTTTCACCTGTTTGGGTAGTCACAAATGCATCAAATCTCTTAAACGCATCAAACACTTTGTCTTTTGATTTGAGTAGTTGCACCCAAATCTTCTTAGAAAAATCATCAACAAAAGAAATAAATCATCAACCTCCTATAGATTTGGTGGGCATGCTACATACATTAGAATGGACAAGACCTAATATACAAGACTTACGAGAACACCAGAGTAATAGGAACTTTTCACTTGCTTTCCATATTGACAATCATTACAAAAATCTAGCTTAGTGCCTTTATCATCAAGCTTCTTCAGGTTACAAAGTTTGGATAGACCCTTTTGGCTCATATGGCCAAGTCTTTTATGCCACAATTCCATATGAAAATTAATCTCAGCCAATGCAATGAATTTGCCAGATAAGGCCTTTCCATGCAAGCAATACAAAGTTCCCCTTTTTGTGCCTTTAACAATCAGCCGTCACCCTTTGTTCATCTTCCATGAGCCTCTTTCAAATAGAACGATGTAACCATGCATATCCATTTGCCAACAGTGAGCAAACTCTTCTTGATTCCTAGTACATATCTTGTTGGAAAGTAAAAAGGCCCAAACTAATATCACAAGTCCATAGTTCCATAGGTTTTCAGGATCTACAACACCAAAACAAGTAATCTGCCAATATTGACAAAACATGAACATACCACACTTAATCATACAAATGATGAGACAAAGATAGAGAAAGATTAGACAACATGTGTAAAGTGTTACGTAAGCCCGCTACTTACTCGCACTATCAAATATACAAATGTCAATTTACAATGTGGGAGCAAAACTCTCAACCACTCTATGTGAACAAAAATAGATGGATGAGTGTATCTACAGAATTACAAGAATATTCAGATGTAACGATAGAAATCTGAATATGTATGAGATGTATGACCTGATCGGTTGTAGAAGAGTGTATATGAGTTGCAGAAAGAGGACGGATCGGTTGGAAACTGATATTCAGCAAACCCTAATCTGATTTTAGGCTATGGAAGACACTAAATCAGATGTGTGTGTGAAAGATCACATACTTACAGAATTAGCAAAGAATGCTAACATGTTGCTGCCAAAAATCCTCATACTCATGTGAACACACCTTCTCTAACACCTCATCCGAATGCATGTAGCATGCACGTACTATTCTCCTTTAGATATGCCGAATAGAACTCCTCCCCATATGGATGCTACTGCCTCCATAAATGCCAAGTAGTACCTGTATGCATAAAGAGAATATGTACCTGAATTGTTAACATAAGATGCAAATCTTATGTTAAGCTCCATCCAATGTCTTTGAAGTACACCGAAATCTTCATGTAGAAAACAATCTTCAAATACATCATGTAGATGGCTGATCCACACCACCAAGCTGTTGATAGGCAAGTCCTCTCCATAAGCAAGAGTGTGAGCACACTCTTCTCCAAGAAGAACTCCATAGCTTCTCCTCAACATGCTTTCTCCTGTCCTTTCTTTTGTCTCCAGCATTCTTCTTCCTCTCAAGCCTTGTAGAATCGGGAGTCTGGCTTCTTGTGACCTTTCCTGAGTACCCTGCTTCTTGCTGGAGCTTCCTCTTTCTTTGCTTTTGCTCTTACTCCTCTATGAATAAGAGCCCTTCTTCTCTGATCTGCCTCTGACCATCTTTGCAGAAGTACCTCCTTCACCACTTGCTTTTCTCTTGATTTCTTCATTCGATATAGAACCCCTCGCACCCTGCTTCTTGCTGGAGCTTCCTCTTTCTTTGCTTTTGCTCTTACTCCTCTATGAATAAGAGCCCTTCTTCTCTGATCTGCCTCTGACCATCTTTGCAGAAGTACCTCCTTCACCACTTGCTTTTCTCTTGATTTCTTCATTCGATATAGAACCCCTCGCACCATCAAAAGTAAGACTGGAGTTATTTGAGAATGAGATCACCAAAGTCTCCCAAGAATCAAGAAGTGTCATAAGAAGAAAAATAGCTTTCAACTTATCATCAAAGGGAGGCATCCCTGAGTCCTACAACTATGATAAGAGTACCTGTAAAATAAGACAAGTGCTCTACAGTGCTCTTTGACTAGAGCACGTGCATACCAATTGATTTCCTCATCGAATGTACCTGATTAACAAGTGTGGTGTTCTCATAAGTGGCCTTGAGCTTAGCCCACAACTCTGAAGCTGTAATAATGCCGTTGAGGTCTACAAGAATGTCCTCAGACACGGCCCATTTTTATGTAAATTATGGCCTTTCTATTCAGATTATGCCACACATCATCTAACATATCTTTCGGCTTTCTTGCTTCCAATGCACTATCACAATCTTTGAGGAAGAGAATTCCCTGAATTCGCTCCTTCCAAAGATCAAATCATGTGCCCTCGAAGCGGCGAATCTCAAAAAGATTCTTCATATATGAGGACAACGATGCCATTGTTGCACAAACAAGAGGTTAATGTGCCGAAATTTTGGGCAAAATGCACCAAAATCAGGGTACCACCTATAAAAGTAATGCACAATGGCTTCAAAGAGCTGTAGGGGCAAAATGGAGCAAAATCGAGCCGATTGGAGAACAAAATTAAAATCTGAAATTTTCTGAAATTTCTTGCAAAAAATTCAAGCAAGCAAATTTGTTGCTAAAAATCAATAATTTTGATATCTTTTGACCTCAAATTTTGCTATAACGCAGGCTTTAGAACCAAAAAGGAGCAAAAGCCTCAAATTTTACTTCATAAATTTTTGAAATTCTCAAAAAAATACCACAATTTGTTGTACATAAGCAATTTCTTTGCCACAGTTCAATACATAAGGTACTAGACATGTGTATTCTTTTATGACATGTAAAACACCTGTTTAGACCTATAAAACACCTTAAAACAGCCTGTTATGAGCATGAGCTGTTGAGACGCCCAAAGTGATCCTCTTAGCCCCGGAGCAAAGTTCTTCGAGATGAAATCGAAGATTATCGTGAAAAGTGGGGTTTTCTTTGTTGTACAGCACCTCGGCAACAGCTCTGAAACCCTAATTCAGCTCTGATACTGGTTGAAAGGATTTGGATGTGGTGCTAGAGGGATAGAGGACGTGTGTCTGCCTTAGAAGTGGAGGTGATAGCAAGGAAATGAGGAGGAGCTCCTTGAAAGAGAGAGAGAGAGAGAGAGAGAATCGATCAGCTTTGGAGGGGCTTCTCTAAAAGTGAGAGAGCCAAAAAGTGTTATTAAGTTATGTTATATAGAACCCTTTTAGGATTGGCCAAGATCACATTGACCTTGGTCCAAAAAATAAAGAATAAGTGACATAGCCTTTATAAATAGGCTTATACACATGTATACACTATAAAGGGGTCATTTAGGACTTTACCCAACATAAAAGACTTAGCCATATGAGCCAAAAGGGTCTATCCAAACTTTGTAACTTCAAGAAGCTTGATGTTAAAGGCACCAAGCTAGATTTTTGTAATGATTGTCAATATGGAAAGCAAGTGAAAAGTTCCTATTACTCTGGTGTCTCCTAAGTCTTCTATATTAGATCTTGTCCATTCTGATGTATGTAGCATGCCCACCAAATCTATGGGGGGTGCTTTATATTTTATTTCCTTTGTTGATGATTTTTCCATGAAAATTTGGGTTCAGCTACTCAAATCAATAGATGAAGCATTTGCTTCGTTTAAGAGATTTCATGCATTTGTGACTACCCAAACAGGTAGAAAGTTGAAATGCTTACGTACAGATAATGAGGGTGAGTTCACAAGTGCTGAATTCAAAAATTTTTGTGAAAATTTGAGCATAAAGAGGGAGTTTACTGTTCCATACAGCCCCTCTTCTAATGGTGTGGCTGAAAGGTATAATCAGACTCTTTGTGAGAGGTTGAGATGCATGTTGTCCACAGCTAATCTCCCTCAAGTTTTTTGGAGAGAGGCTCTTAAAACTGCAATACATATATGCAATCGATCCCCTCACATGTCCTTGAATGGTGACATCCCTGAAGAGGTTTGGTCTGGCAAACCTTCTTCATATGATCACTGACACATCTTTGGCTGTGAAGCCTTTGTACACATAAGGCCTGAGTTGAGGAGTAAACTTGATGCCAAATCCATTAAAGGCCTCTTCATGGGATATCGTGAAGAAGGTGAAATGGGTTATAGAATATGGTTACCTCAGCTAAAAAGGATCATAGGCAGCCCAGATGTTGTTTTTAATGAGGCAAGGCTGCTACAAAACAATGTTGCCTCGAAATATGACCATAAAAAGGTCACATTTCAACAGGACCAGCAACATGTTAGGCCTATTTCAAACCCTCAGGATGCACCACACATGGCTGAAAATATAGATAATCTAGTGGTTTTTGAGCCAGATGATGTTGGACAGCAAGAAGAGGCTCCTCATGGGCATATGCAGCCATCTATTCATGCTGAAAACAGGGCTGGAAATGATGTACAACAGCCCATTAACAATGAAGAAGTTGATGTACCTTCTGATGTAGATCCATTACCGGATAATGTGGATCATTGGGTAAGAAGATCTACACGTCCTAGGAGGCCAATGAATAGATATGACCCCTCCATACATTACATTATGTTATCAGATGAGGGTGAGCCTCTTATAAAGAGGCAAAGCTATGTGAGTACAAGAAGAAGTGGCAGTCAGCCATGCAGGAAGAGATAAAGGCCTTGCATGCAAATGATACTTGGGATTTGGTTGAGTTGCCCAAAGGAAGGAAGGCCATTCCCAACAAGTGGGTGTACAAAATCAAAACTGTTGATGGCAAACCCAGGTATAAGGCAAAACTGGTTGCTAAGGGATATGCCCAAAAAGAGGGCATTGATTTCCAAGAGGTGTTCTCTCCAGTGGTTAAAATGACCACATTACGTGTGTTGTTTGCTCTCACAACTGCCTTGGATTTGGAATTATTCCAAATGGATGTTAAAACAGCTTTTTTGCATGGTGATTTAGATGAAGAGCTGTACATGAAACAACTAGAAGGATATGCCATTCCTGGAAAAGAGCATCTGGTATGCAAGCTGAAAAGGAGCATATATGGGCTGAAACAGGCCCCAAGACAATGGAATAAGAAGCTTGATGCATTTATGCTCAGACATGGGTTCAAAAGAAGCCATGGAGACCATTGTTTGTACACTAAAAAGGATGAAGATGGCAGCTGTAGATGATATGCTGCTGGCTGGGAAGAAAAAGAGGACACTGAATGCTCTAAAACAGCAGCTGAACTCTGCATTCTCAATAAAAGACCTTGGGGAAGCATCGCATATTCTTGGTATGCGAATAAAAAGGGATAGGCAGCAGCATACTTTGCATTTATCTCGAGAAAAGTACATTGAAAAAGTGCTAGACAGATTTAATGTGGCTGATGCTAAGCCTCTTGGAGTGCCATTGCAGCCACATGTTAAGCTTTCCAAAGATGATTGTCCCAAAGATGATGATGCAGCCAATTACATGAAGAGTGTTCCATATGCATCAGCTTGTGGTTCACTTATGTATGCTATGGTTGCCACTCCGCTAGACATTGCTCATGCAGTGGGAGTTGTTAGCAAGTTCATGGCTAATCCTGGTAGAGCTCATTCGGAGGAGTGAGCAGTCAAATCTATCTTGAGATATTTGAAAGGAACTAAAAACAAGTGCCCCAATTATGGAAAGGACCCATTAGAGCTGAAGGGATTCTGTGACTCTAACATGGCAGTTGATGTGGATACACCGAAATCCACAAGTGGCTATGTTTTCACTCTTGCATGTGGTATCATGGTGCAGCAGACTGCAAAAGATTGTTGCTTTGTCTACTACTAAGGCTGAATATATTTCAGCCACTGAGGCTTCCAAGAAAGCAATATGGTTAGCATGGTTAGCACGTCTTTGCAGTGAGTTTGGTTTGCCTGACAAAGCACCTATGCTTGGTTGTGATAGCCAGAGTGCCATATGTTTGGCAAAGAATGCATGTTTCGTGCATGCACAAAACATATTGATGTGCGATATCACTTCATTCGAGAAGTGCTTGAGGATTGCCTTATCACATTGGTTAAGGTCCATACATCACAGAACCCTGCAGATGTTCTCACTAAGTGCTTACCCAAAACACAACATCAGTTATGTATACAGATGGTGGGAGTCACTTAGCTTAAAAGCGCCATTTATGTCTTTAAGTGGGAGGTTGTTGGGTAAAGTCCTAAATGACCCCTTTATAGTGTATACATATGTATAAGCCTATTTATAAAGGCTATGTCACTTATTCTTTATTTTTTGGGCCAAGTTCAATGTGAACTTGGCCAACCCTAAAAGGGTTCTATATAACATAACTTAATAGCACTTTTTGGCTCTCTCTTTTAGAGAAGCCTCTCCAAAGCTGGTCGACTACCTCTTTCCCTCTATCTAGAGGCTACACCTCCATTTGAGCCAAGTGTCTCCTCTTATGAGGCTCACACACGCATCCTCATTGTTGGAAAACAATGTCACATCAGTCCAAAATCCATTTAAGGCAGAAACCCTAATTTTGATACCTAGTCATTTTTGGCACAAAAATGGGTAAAATTTTTATGAGCCTATCTTGTAGAGCTTGAAGAGTGCTTTCCAATGGTATATGACATTCAGTCATCAGAGATCAGATTTGGGAGAAAACCCTAACCCTAATTTTCTCCTGATTTAGGGTTTTGACCTAATATGATAGCTCTCGGCATGAGGATCATAAAAATGTTGTCAAATCATTCATCAGGTAGTCAAAAGTGTGAAAAAACAGGTCAAGAAGCTATTTTTAAAGTTAGCTAAAAGAAACTTTAAAAATAAAGCAAACTCACTTAAAATTAGCGATTCAAGTCAAAAAAGAAGCTTTTTGTTGAAAAAGTTCGTCCAGGCTTTATTTTGATCGCTAGACACTTGCGAGGGCTATATAAAAAAGGCCTTGGGTCACTTTTGAGTCATCCTACACCAATTGCAATGCTTTGGTCCCTCAGTAGAGGTGGTGCTCTAGCACACATGGGGCAGCCATGGTGCACTCTAGGAGCATGTTGAGGTGCAGCTATGGAGTTCTTGGAGAAGAGTGTGCTCACACTCTTGCTTATGGTGCGGACTTGCCCATCAATAGCTTGGTGGTGTGGATCAGCCATCTACATAATGTATTTGACGATTGTCTTCTACATGAAGATTTCGGTGTACTTCAAAGACATTGGATGGAGGTTAACATAAAATTTGCATCTTATGTTAAGAATTCAGGTACATATTCTCTTTATGCACACAGGTACTACTTGGAGTTTATGGAGGCAGTGGCATCCATATCAGGAGTCGTCCTATTTGGCATATCTAAAGGAGAATCAGTACATGCATGCTACATGCATTCGGATGAGGTGTTAGAGAAGGTGTGTTCATATGAGTATGAGGATTTCTGTCAGCAACATGTTAGCATTCTATGCTAATTCTATAAGTATGTGATCTTTCACACACACACACATCTGATTTAGGGTAACCGAAAGGTCTAAAATCATATTAGGGTTTGCTGAATATCAGTTTCCAACTGATCTTTCCTCTTTCTGTCACTCATATTCACTCTTCTACAACCTATCAGGTCATACATCTCATACATATTCAGATTTATGTCCCTACATCTGAATATTCTTATACATTCACTCATCCATCTATTTCTGTTCACATAGAGTGGTTGAGATTTTGGCTCCCACGTTGTAAATTGACATTTGTATATATGATAGTGTGAGTAAGCAGTGGCTTACGTAACACTTTACGCATGTTGTCTAATCTTTCTCTATCTTTGTCTCGTCATTTGTATGATTAAGTGTGGAATGTTCATGTTTTGTCAATATTGGAAGATTGTTGGATTCTATGTTGTAGATCCTGGAAACCTATGGAACTATGGACATGTGGTATGAGTTATGGGCCTACTAAATTTCCAACATCCTCTACCCCTTCAACACCACGTCTAAACCCTTTCACTTAATGGCATCTTTCAAGATTTCAAAAATAAAATCACCTAGTGTAACCTCACAAGAGGTATCCACATATTAACATTGTTCCATAAATGCAAAAGATCATAATATTGATGATTGGTCTATTCTTAGTGTCATACCAGCCATCACAAACAATGCTGCATCCAAAGGTCTTCCATGTTTCACGAATGTATATTAGATCACCTTCTATGGTTCTCACTTCTTCATGCAACTCTTTTTATCTCAATTGCAAGTATGAAGGGGGCTTAAAAGATTGCACTACCTTTCTAGTAGCTTGGAGCATGTCAAGGAAGTAAGGACTCCTCACTTTCCAAAAGGGGATGTCCTCTGCAAAAAAATAACAACGGACAGCTTTATCTTCCTCTTTTCTAGCTTGGACATCCCAAGCTTTGTCCAAAGGCCCTTTTGAACTTTTTGCCTCCTTTCCTACATGACCAATGGAGGACTCACCAAGTCCACCATCATCACATTGTGATGCATCTACACATGAGACACCTTGTGATTGCATATTTGCAAAACTTCCACTACCACTATCAAGTGCTTTTCCATGTAATTTCCTGCATGTATCCCTCACATTTTAAGGTGTTGGTAAGGTTCTTCTCTCGAACCGAATACGTACCAAACCTTACAAACCTTACCACCTTGATAGAGGTAAACAAATGCTCAGATGTGCACAAAACAATAGAAGTGAACACACATAAGCCAAAGCCCAAGTAAGAAATGCCAAATCATGAATACAAGAACAAAGCATCTACATATGTGTACAAAAAAGTTGTGATCAAAAACTTCATTTCTCGAGTGTGGCTAATGGCTCAAAAGAGGAACAACGAAGAGAAACGATAGGGTAGTCCAAAGACACACAAATTCTCTTCCCAATTCATAAATATGGATTGACCTTTAAAGCATCAGAACCACTTTGACTAGTTGTACTCAAGTTTGACCAACATTTACAAAGTTGATGAAGTTGACCTCATGACCAATATGATCAGTATTGTCTAGTTTAAGCAAACTATAAATGAAACGAAATTTGGCCATACCAATATAGGGTCTACTAGGATCGACCAACATTGGTTATGGTTGAATGAAGTTGAATAAAAGTTGAGAATCAAAAAAAACTTCTATGTAGTCATGGTGCAAGACAATCATTAACTTGACCACCCCAAGGGTAGAGAACAATAGCTGATTACTTCCACACTTTTGCATATTAGAATTTAAGACCTCCACGATTCTTCATGATGAAAGTCCCTACTCTTGAGTATACACCAAGATCTTGTACCAAATTGTAAGAAATCCAGAGGTTTCCTAAAGGAAAATAAAGACAAACTCTGCAATAGACTGAGAATAAGCTCACAAACCTCTTGCCAGCCCAAGAAACACGCCTAAATAGATTGTAGAAGATAGAGAATTCTCCAAAATTTCCTTACAAACAATAAAGAAATCACAAACCATAGCTTCAAGCTACATATATAGATGTGGAGAGTAGTTAAAACCCATACTAAAATGTTGGAATTAACTTTTACTAATCTAAATCCTAACCATTGGCTTCAAAAGCAGCATTAGGGAAACAATCTACACCTTAATAGAATAAACATTGTCAGTTGACAAAAAAGCTGCCAAAAGCTTTTCACAAAATTGAAGTACACATTTTGATGATGAAAAATCAGATTTATCAGCCTCGAAATACATGAAACCCTAATCTTGACAAAGCTAGGGAAAGTAGGTCTCCTTGTAATGCATAAGCTACTAAAAACATCAGTTTTAACTGTATAATTGACCAAAATCTGACTTGACCTTTGTCCCACAACTCCTTGTCCAATGATGCACTAAACTCAAGCATAGGTATAGCATAGCCTTTCCTTCAGTTTAGTGTTGAGAAATTCTATGGTGACTTCCTATAACAGTTGACTTAGTCAAAACCCCTTTTTTTTCAAAGTGGTTTTAGTAGGCAATCGAGGTTTGTGTTATATGGAAGTTTTTTTAACATATTCTACACTTTAGACTAAATAAAGCTAATTTTAGTTTTTTGTTAAGCTTTTGGACAATTACATAATGTACATATACAAGCCATAGAGCTCTCGTCGTGTATTTGTATAGGCAGCTATTTGAATATTGGGTTAGAAGGAGGTTCCGTGAATTTTCTCTCAACTTTGTGCAAATTCCTGCTTAAGTTTCTGCACACACACTCTATTTTCTATACAGTTAGAAATTTGTTAATTGCCAAAGGCTTGCAGGATTATGTAATCAAAGATAATCCTAAACTGAATGGTAGTGCTCCACTGAATCAAAGGAGAAAAGTACCTAAATCCCCTTCTACTTCCACCTCAAAAGCTCCTACTACTCAATTTCCTATTTGTCAAGTAGCATGCCCACCAAGTCTGTGAAGTGTGTTTCTTATTTTGTTTCTATTGTAGATGACTTTACCAGAAAACAGTGGAAGGATTATACGGTACAAATAGAACTGCCCTTTAGGTGTTCACTCCTAACAACGTCCCATTTAAAATTTCAAGTAAGCTCCTTAAAACTATCAACTCCCACCATCTCTGTACAATGTGAACGTTGTGCATTTGGTGCTAGTCTCATCACTCTATGTTGTGCCTTAGAAGAATGTCATGCTATGGTAACTCCCAAAATCTTGTGCATTTGGCAACATGTCTCATCACTCTATGTTTGGCCTTAAAATGTCAATACTTATGGTAAACCCCCACAATCTTTCTTCCTTACTCCTTGTAAATATCTTTTCTAATTGCCACAATTTGAGAGCTTTTCTTCAAAATGAAGTGAAATAGAAGTGCTGAAAAGCATATTACCAACTGCTCCTGCAAAATTCGATTCTCTTCTGCCACCTCAATGGCACGCTTGGCAGATCTCTCCTTCTTCAACCGAAGGCGCTCCTCTTTTGCACGTTGGATCTCCTCTTTCTGTTTTTTGTCCTGCGTCTCCTTGGCAGCTCTCTTCTCCGCCATCTCCAAGATGTACTGTTTTCTCACAGCAGCAACTTTCTTCTTATACTGCAACCTAATTTGCTCCAAACTATGCACACCCGAATAATCTTCGCATAGGGAATGAGGGTGCGCTACAGGTTGGTTAGAGAGATACTTGGCCGTTAAGACTTTTCGTAGTTCTTCCGCATAAGGAGGAGGTTTAACCACTTCCTCCTCGACATCTTTTTCAATTGGTAGAACTACTCCGTCTTCGCTTTCCTCGCCCACACCCTCACCCTTATCAGTTTCATCATTACGACAAGCTTTGGTGGAACCGATGAAGCGATACTGCGGAGACAGCAAACGAGGTGAGTTGAAGAGAACTTTCTTCAATCCAACACTCAATCTAGCCAGCGCCATATATCCCTGATTGAGTTTTTACTTGAGCGCTCACGAAAAAGAATATTAAGGTGGTGAAATAGGAAAAGATTGAGGATCTGAAGCGCAGCAGACCTTTGGGTTAAAAAGAACGAGCTCTGTTGCGAAGAAAGTCCGTGCGAAGAGGGACGATCCTGCTAAAGAAGGACGATCTGCAATAAGTGACCTGATCGTCTGAGGCTGGAGAGCGCCAGTCAGTGGTTCCTGTTGACGAGTGAGGGCAGGCATAGAAGTGAAGCGAGAGCATTCGCAAGCTCTCCTGCATGCCAAAACCATTTGAGATGTTGGCATTAGCAAACTATCCATCACACCATTTGACATGTTGGCATTAGCAAACTATCCATAACACCATTTGGGATGTTGGCGTTAGCAAATCATCCGTTATTATACCATTTAAATTTTTCAAATTATCAAGCTTTTTTTCATAGTTCAAGTCTCGTAGGTGGGTTGGTTAAGCATAAGTCTTTTGAGGTGGAGGTGTTCAACTTTTGAGTTGGACATGTAATGACTTTGGCTAGTCTAAACTAGTTGTAACCAATTATGACTTTGTCTAACCTTTAGTTTGTGAGATATGGTGGTCCCCGTGGGTACTATGTCCATTCATCTGTACAGTTGTTCTTTCAAAAGTTGAAGCTTGGAGGAGAAGGCACTTGTCGAACCTCCATTTAAAAAAAAACGATCATGATAAAGCTGAGATTTGCTAATTTTTTATGAATCTTTTACAAGATTAAGAAAATAATAGATTTTTTTTTTGGAACATCAAAATCTACTCAACATTTTTTGTTTAAGCCTAAATCATTCAAACTTTTGGAAGTGTAGAGGAAGAGGATATCGGACATCTACTTTATGTGCATACAAAGAGTAAAAAGGTTTGGCATTGTGTGCAAAGAATTTTCAAATTGAGTACTGAGATTTCTTGGGAGGATATGGCCTTCTCTATAGTCTTCTGGAATGCCATGAGAGGAGAAGAGATATGGAAAATACGAAAAGGAAGATGTATGATCAACTTTGAAAACTCTTCCAAAGTCTTTTTTGGAGAAACTTAAGCTACTAAGAAAAAGAATCAAGATCTATAAGAGTGTACCCCTTTTAGAAATTCAATGGTTAGTTCCTCGAGAGGACATATTAATTAGTTTGCTTTGTCTCCTCTTGAGTCTCTTGTGCTTTGTCTTTTGCTAATTAAGTTTAAGATTTTTCTTAAGACAAAAGAATGTACAAAATGTGTAGCTCATGTGATTCCAATCCTCTCAAAGTCTTTAACTCATTTGAATCTAGGTTTGTGAAATATTGATATCTAGCCTTAGTGTGAATAGATCATCTCAAATTTCTTATGATTACTTTGGAAGCTCAAAATGTAGTACAAATATGATCGACTTGTTAAGCATCAGTCTCCACATGGTACATTTCAAATCTCTCTAATGAAAATTGCATGTGGTATCTTACGTTGGATAACTTTCCATAGCGCCATTTCATCAATGACTCATATGGTTATGGTTTTAGCTATTGCTCATGTGTACGCATGTTAAGATGCATGATTGGGCCTTTCGCCTCTTCTAGCATAGGGCGAGGGTTCAACTCCTCCCTACGATAGGATAGTTGTAGGCCCTATGCTAGTGCAAAAACTAGTTGTTAAACCAATCGCCTTTGGGTAGTCCTTTATGAGTGTCTAACCCCTACTTTGTGGGATTCAATGGGTCTCATGGGTCCTATGCCCATCCATTCAAGCAAGGGAGATTAGATTTTGGTTGAATTACCTCAAAAAAAATAAAATAAAATAAGATAAAAAATATTGCTCATTTACTGCATGGAGCTCTCCCATTAACACTAAGATTCTATACTATAAGCATAGTTGAGGTTTAATTGTCTCAAAAATTCATGACGTCTCTAGATCTTTGTAGTTTTGTATCCGAGCTCCTTGTTTCTATTAGAATATATTGTTTGCACTAACTTTGAACATGCACCTACCATCCAAAGCATTTACAAAATCATGTTTAAGTGTGATTGATAAAGCCTCTTTCCATAATGTACAATCCAATGTATACTCATGAATGATAAAACCACATCTTCATTTTAAATGTGTATTATCATTTATGCCCAACATTAATACTCAGGTGCATGCTATGTGGTGATCAAATGTTAAGGCATTGAGATAATGTGGTCATGTGAAACTTAGTTGAGGCTTAAAAAGCATAGCTTTAGTGAGGCTCATACTCAAAATCTCATCATTTTGATCCCAACTCTAAGAAAAATAAGTACATTTTGTTGGAGTTAGACGTCCGCGGAAGCACACGAACAGCACAAGGAAGAAGAAGAAGCTTGGAGCACAACACACAATACTGAATGTATTACTTGAGAATGTACAAAGATAAGTAGCCCATTGGGGCAATAGGCGTATATACAAGCCGGGGGAAAAAAACCTCCTAAAGAGGGAAAAAAGTGCCCCAACGGTCCTAGTGTGTTCACACACATCACTACCTAAATATATCAACAAATCCCCCCTGGGAGTGATGCAGTGAACAAGGAGCTGGCACTCATGTATAAGGAAGTGCCAAGCTATGTGGAAATCACTCCACAAAAGGAAGTAAGCCCAAGCTTTCCGGAAAGCTTCAAACTTCTCCCTAGGCAGAGCCTTCGTGAAAAGGTCTGCAATGTTTTCCTGCATGGGCACATATGCCAAGCTGATCTCTCCAGCAGAGAACCTCTCCCTGACATAGTGATAATGCACCTCAATGTGCTTAGTGCGAGCATGGAACACAGGGTTCCTCACAACTGCCAATGCGCTCTAACTGTTAGTGAAGAAGGTTGTGGCAGAAGACTGACCAACATCCAAATCAGTCATAAGGCATCTAAGCCACACACACTCAACAGTAGTTGTAAAAGCTGCCCTATACTCAACCTCACAACTCGAAGTGGCCACATTAGGCTGCTTCTTGCTCAACCAAGATATACATGAGCTACCAAGCATGAAGCAAAAGCCACTAGTGGACACACGAGTGTCATAGCAACCAGCGCAATCAGAGTCAGAAAAAGCATGCAAAATATGGCGGTAGTGATCCCCCCTTGGCATACAACAACCCAAGTAGCCGAGTACCACTCAAGTAGCGAAAGATGCGCTTAACCGCCTGCCAATGCTTGACTCTTGGGCAATGCATAAATCTCCTCATCTGTGAGATAGCAAACTGAATATCTGGCCGAGTAATGCATAAGTAAATTAAGCATCCAACAGCCTGCTGATAGAGAACAGCATAAAATGCATCTCGAGCATCATGAAGACTCAATCGTGAACATGTCTCCATAGGAGTGACAATAGGCTTATAGTCTTCAAGGCCAAAACGCTGCAATAATGTGTCAATATATTTCGTCTGACACAAAGCCATTCCACCATCAACTTGCATAAACCGAATGCCCAAATAGTGATGCAAATGCCCCAAATCAGACATCTCAAATGAGGCATGCAAATCAGCCTTGAAATCAACAATATGCTTCTCAATAGGACCAGTGAGCATCATGTTGTCAACATAGACAACGATGATCAGAAGCACATCATTAGCACGCTTAACATATAAGGTGCTTTCAGTTGGACTATTCTCAAAACCATGTGCAATCAGATAGGCATGTATCTTCTCATACCAAGCACGTGGTGCTTGCTTTAAACCATATAATGCCTTCTTTAACCTGCATACCTAGTTTTCATGCCCTTTCTGCACAAAGCCACGAGGCTGAAAAACATACACTTCTTCATGCAAGTCACCATTCAGAAATGCTATTTTAATGTCCAACTGATGTACATTCCAACCATGATGGGCTGCAAGTGCACAAATGCTCCCAACAGTAGTCATACGGCATGTAGGTGCAAAAGTCTCATCAAAATCAATGCCTCTTTCCTGCGCATAACCCTTTGCAACAAGCCTAGCCTTATACCTGTCAACTGTACCATCTCGTTTACGCTTCAGCTTGTATACCCACCTAGTGCCAATGGCCTTCTTGCCAGGAGGCAAGTCACATAAAGACCATGTACCATTCTTCATTATGGCATCATATTCAGATTGCATAGCAGCCATCCAATTTTCTAAATTCTGTGCTTCATCAAAAGAAACAAGCTCATTCTCATCACAGAGACTAGACGCAGCCATAGCATAGCAATTTGATGCAAAGGAGGCACTATGAGAGCTTGAACGAGTACGATATGACAAAGGTGCATCTAATTTGCTATCACGCAAAGTCTGCACCCATTTTGGCATAGTTTTTGCCTGCTCAATATCAGCTTTCTCATCAACAAGTGCATCATGTAAATCTGCATCAGAAATGGAATGATCTACATCATCATATGAAACCTGGAAAGGCTGAGAAGTTGCCTCATTAGGACCAGCACTAGACTGTCCACCTGTAAAAAGAGGCATCAAAGTATCATACATGTCTTTGGAGCTAACAGATGTCTCCTTAGTACATGAAAGCAATGGTTGAATAGCATCTTCCACAAAGACAACATCACGGCTAACCAGAATGTGTTTAGTCTGTGGATGATACAGACGATAGCCTTTACTTTCAGAACTGCACCCAACAAAAATACATTTTACTACCTTATCATCCAATTTTCTGCGATGTTGTTCAGGCACTAGTGCATATGCCAAACAACCAAAAACACGCAGATGAGCAACAGATGGCTTGCGGTCATGCCAAGCCTCATATGGAGTGATAGACTACAACGCTTTAGTGGGACACCTGTTCAGTACATATGCTGCACAATGACACCCTCAAGCCAGAAACTATGTGGTAAAGCCTGACTTTTGACCATGCACCTCACCATCTCCATGAGTGACCTGTTCTTTCGTTCAGCAACTCCATTCTGTTGAGGTGTATAAGGCACTGTACACTGGTGTTTTATCCCACGTTCAGCCAGAAATGCATTAAAATCACAAGACATATATTCCCCCCCTCGATCAGAACAGAGGGTTCCCATTTTACATGCTGACATATTTTTAGCCAAAACCAAAAATTGTTTAAAGCACATGAACACTTCGGACTTTGCTTTGAGTGGATATACCCATGCATGCCTGGAAAAATCATCAATGAAAGTCACGAAGTAAAGGTAATTTCCAAAAGAGGGTGTCTGCATAGGACCACAGACATCACTATGTAGAAGCTGCAATTTCTGTGTAGCCCGAATTGAACCATCTTTTGGAAAGGAGGAACGTTGCATTTTGCCCAAAATACAACCTTCATAAACATGTTTTCCAGGTGCCTCAAGTTTGGGCAAAAAGGACACCATTTCAGATCTCTGCAGGCATAGCAAACTAGCAAAATTCAGATGACCAAAGCGTGCATGCCAAAGCTTTGCATCTGACATAGCCTGAGAATCATTTACTGCACATGCCAAATCATTTACAAATCTTTCATAGTCTATGAGCTTATATAGCCCACGACATAAAATGCCAGAAGCAATAATCACATCACCATTTGACAGATCATGAACTGTACACCTGTCATCAACAAATTTCACAACCAAGCCAATCTTGGCTAATGCAGAAATGGATAACAGGTTCTTTTTGATCCTTGGCACAAATAAAGCATCTGACAAAGTGAAAGAACTACCATCAACAGTAGTCAAAATGATCTTACCAACTCCGATAACAAGGTAAGAGGAGTTGTTGGCGCATGTAACAGTATTCCGTGTAGGGGCAGGCTCGAGTGAAGAGAAGAAACTACGCTGCGAGGTAATATTTTTGGTTGCCCCACTGTCAAAATACCAAACATCTGAGTCTACTGCAGACATGCACTGATCATGAGAAGATGGGTCAAAATTGCAGACAGTAGTAAACGCCCATTCTTCTTCCTGCACAAGATTTGCAGACTCTGTTTTTGGTGTAGAGGCCTCTGCAACAAGCATTCCAGCCTCTTTCTTCTTTGCCTCTTTAGCAGCCAGTTTTGGGATAGTTCTCTATGATATGATCATTCCCTTTAGAGTACTTACAAAACAATTTATGCTTTTCTGATTTCTTCTCATTTTTATCTTCCTTCTTCGAATATGCAGAATTAGCAGATTTCTGCTTACTAGTTGAAGAGCTCCATTTTCCTTTGCCCTTCTGACTAGCCAGGAAAGCTTGATCTCCAACTTGCATAATGAACCTGTTTTGCTTGGACTGATGTTCCTGCAACAGAACAGAGACTAACTCCTCAAATGATAAGGCATTTGGATTGCCTTTCATCATCAACCGAAGAGTAGAAGCAAAACTCTGATATGAATTAGGAAGACCATTCAGAACGGTCTGCACAAGTGAGCTATCTGGTATAACCTCATCAGCAGAAATCAGTTGTTCCTTCAAGTCTTTGATCTTCGTTAGGAAACTGTCCATAGAATCACCTTCATTCATGTGCTCACTCTCCAACTGTTTTCAGAGGTAAGCAACACGAGCCTCATTCCTAGCTTGGTACAATGTGGTAAGTGTATCCCAAGCATCCTTAGTTGTTATGCAAGAGCAAATATGAGGAATAATGGCACGTTTGACAGACAAAGCTATCAATGCATGTGCCTGTGCATCTCTGCCATCCCAGCGAATCTAATCTGCAGTAGGTGCAACAGAAATAGCAGCACGAACAGGAATCTGCGGAATATCATCTTCGACACCATCTTCATCAGCTCCAACACCTGTATTTGTAGTACCTGTAGTCAGAGGTGTAACAGGACGTCTTTCAACACCCTGCACAATGTTCCACAATCCTTTTGCAACCAATACATGTCGCATCATATAAGCCCACAATGGGTAGTTGGTACCATCCAACTTATCCTCACCAACCAACATACGGAATACATCACTGCTTTCCGCCATGGCCGATGACTAAAATACCTTCATGCAGAAAATTGATTGTATCTCAAAAAGTTGAACAGAACTACCCCGACGAATTCTGCTAGACCTGTAGCAGACTTTGAGACGCTTATACTGGCGAACAGAAACTGGTATATACCTTTGGCACAAAAAGATGAAATAGCCTGCACAAGCACTGCGATAGTGCATTCAGAGGCCGAAACAAGCTCAGATCGCGATTTCTGCACCACATAGAGAAGCTGTTTTGATCTCGGAAACACCCTGAGTATGTTCACCAAAATTCGTACGATTCTGAGTCTGCAAACAGAGGAGTGTCGACGGCACCCTAGATGAAGCGACGACCTGCTCTGATACCAATTGTTGGAGTTAGACGTCTACGGAAGCACGCGAACACCACAAGGAAGAAGAAGAAGCTTGGAGCACAACACACAAAACTGAATGTATTACTAGAAAATGTACAAAGATAAGTAGCCCATTAGGGCAATACGCGCATATACAAGGGCGGGGGGGGAACCTCCTAAAGAGGGAAAAAAGTGCCCCGGCGGTCCTGGTGTGTTCACACACATCAGTACCTAAATATATCAACACATTTTTATAGAGTTTTGAATCTCAAGTCTAAAAATAAATCAATCAATTAATTTCCATTTTTTAGATTATTTGTTCTTGTATATACATATTTTTTGCATATATTATTTGTTTTTGCATATATTGTTTGTTTTTGCATATATTATTTGTTTTTGCATATATCATTATCAATTTACTCAAATTTAACTCATAGTTTGTTTTATCCGACCCCTCAAAGTTCACAAAAGTCGAATTGTGTTGGAAGAGGGGTGTGTCTTAGTAACAATAAATCATAGGTTTACATGGTCTTCCAACACATGAACCTTAGCATACACGCCTATAAGACTCAAAAAGAGATTAGTGAGATAGATAGAGAGAGAGAGTAGGCAAGTTTTTCTAAAGTATATGGTAAGCTAGAATTCTCACCTACACTAACTAATATTCCAATGTCAAATTACAATGTGTGAATATGATACAAATTGAGAAGGTCTTATCTAGGCAAAAATAGGAACCAGATATAAGAATTTGTTTGCAAAGTGTCTAAGAGGTATGAAGAGAGAGAGAGAGAGAGAGTGAGTGTGTGTGTGTGTGAGTATATGGAGAATATGAACAACTTAGAGTTGTTTTACAACAAACCCTAATTTTGATTAACCTAAATAAAAAATTAGTGAATGAACAAGTGGGGAGAGAATTAGGATTGTTACTCACAGTAACTCAAAAAGTGATGTTGATGGTTGGTTGAAACGAATTTATCCAAATAAGTCCAGATGTAGAACACACCTGCTCCAAGATTGTAAAACTCTTCCTCCAAGTAGAGGACCTCATCCTTGATCACCTCAAGAGTGTCTAGCACTTGCTAGTGCTTATTGAGTGATGATTACAATGACCCAATAGGTCTTATTACATAGCTTCTCATGCTCAAGTGAAAAGCATATATCAAAAGCAAAAAAAAACATCCTAAAACATAGCCTTCTTTGTTCGATATTTCACGAAATCACTGGGGAAAAAAACTCTACTACCATCGTTGATTTTCGTGCCAAAAAAAAATCTTTCTAAATTGTGTTTTTTTTTCATAGTGTCACTGGTGGTGTTTGAACCTGGGTGCATGATTTGAGAGGCAATTGTTCAAGCCACGCCACCCACCTAATTTTGTCCTAGAGTTTATACTAAAAACTACTTAATAAGATGTTGGTTTGGATTTTTGGACAATTTTGACATTGTCTCCAACAATCCCCCCCTTCAATGTCATAATGGTACAAGGTTTAATAACCTAGAAAACTTCTTGTGACTCTCTCTAGTCAATGCTTTGGTAAAAATATCTACAGCATTTTCATTTGTGAGCAATACATGATACTTGCCAATTATCGGTGATGTTGAGATATCAAGATCAACATGTGATGATCCAAGATGACACATATCACTTTTTCATTTCTTTGGCATGTATAGTGGTCAGGCTAGTGTATGTCAGGGATACTTCATTGAGCTTTACTAGATTTATCAACAGAGAGTGATGGTACATTTGTTTCTTGCCAGCTCACTCATTCACAAACATTAGGATTTTCCTTATGTAATGTTCTTTATATATGGCACTTGTTGTATTGTTGTTTTAGGTCATTCTTGTACATTCCTTTTATGTACTAGAAGAAGAAGAAGAAGAAAAAGAAGAAGATCATTCTTCCTTTCCTCAATATGTGTGTGTGCTCCTCTTTGATTGTGAGAGTGTGAGTGTGAGCTCTCTTCCTTATCTCCTTCCTCATGACATGGTATCAAAGCCATTGTGGCTGTAGAGAGCTCATGGAGAAGGCAGATAATGAAGAGTACGTAAAAAGGCATGGAGAAAGCACGATTCACAAACGACCTCAGATGTTGGAGTTAGACGTCTGTGGAAGCACGCAAACAGCACAAGGAAGAAGAAGAAGCTTGGAGCACAGCACACAATACTCAATGTATTACCACTAGAATGTACAAAGATAAGTAACCCGTTAGTGAAATAGGCATATATACAAGCCGGGGGAAAAAACCTCTTAAAGAGGGAAAAAAGTGCCCCGACAGTCCTAGTGTGTTCACACACATCATTACCTAAATATATCAACAAATCCCCCCTCAGAGTGATGCGGTGAACAAGGAGCTCGCACTTATGTATAAGGAAGTGCCAAGCTATGTGGAAATCACTCCACAAAAGGAAGTAAGCCCAAAGCTTTGCGGAAAGCTTCAAACTTCTCCCTAGGCAGAGCCTTTGTGAAAAGGTCTGCAATGTTCTCATGCATGGGCACATATGCCAAGCTGATCTCTCCACCAAAGAACCTCTCCCTGACATAATGATAATGCACCTCAATGTGCTCAGTGCGAGCATGGAACATAGGGTTCCTCGCAATTGCCAATGCGCTCTGACTATCAGTGAAGATGGTGGTGGCAAAAAATTGACCAACACCATAAGGCATCAAAGCCACATACACTCAATAGTCGTTGTGAAAGTTGCCCTATACTCATCCGCACAACTGGAAGTGGCCTCAATAGGCTTCTTCTTGCTCAACCAAGATATACATGAGCTACCAAGCATGAAGCAACTAGTGGACACACGAGTGTCATAGCAACCAACCCAATCACTGTCAGAAAAAGCATGCAAATCTGGCAGTAGTGACCCCTCCTTGGGATTAACAATCCAAGTAGCCGGGTACCACTCAAGTAGCAAAATATGTGTTTAACCGCCTACCAATGCTTGACACCTAAGCAATGCATAAACCTGCTCATCTGTGAGACAGCAAACTAAATATCTAGTCGAGTAATGCATAAGTAAATCAAGCATCCAACAGCCTGTGTCAATATATTCCCTTTGACAACAATGATCAGAAGCACATCATTAGCACGCTTAACATATAAATTGCTTTCAATTGGAATGTTCTCAAAACCATGTGCAATACTATAGGCATATATCTTTTCATACCAAGCATATGGTGCTTGCTTTAAACCATATAATGCCTTCTTTAACTTGCACACCTGGTTTTCATGCCCTTTTTGCACAAAGCCACATGGCTGAAAAACATACACTTTCTTCATGCAAGTCACCATTCAGAAATGTTGTTTTAATGTCCCACGGATGTAAAGTCCAACCATGATGAGCTGCAAGTGCACAGATGCTACAAACAGTAGTCAGTCGGCATGTAGGTGCAAAGGTCTCATCAAAATCAATGCCTCTTTCCTATGCATAACCCTTTGCAACAAGCCTAGCCTTATACATGTCAATTGTTCCATCAGACTTATGCTTCACCTTGTATACCCACTTAGTGCCAATGGCCTTCTTGCCAGGAGGCAAGTCACATAAAGACCAGGTACCATTCCTCATTATAGCATCATATTTAGATTGCATAGCAACCATCCAATTTTTTGAATTTTGTGCTTCATCAAACAAAATAGGCTCATTCTCATCACAGAGACTAGATGCAGCCATAGCATAGCAATCTGATGCAAAAGAGGCACTATGAGAGCTTGAACGAGTACGATATGATAGAGATGCATCTAATTTGTTGTCATGCAAAGTTTGCACCAGCCATTTTGGCATAGTATTTTCCTACTCAATATCAACTCTCTCATCAACAAGTGCATCATGTAAATTTGCATCAGAAATGATCTACATCATCACATGAAACCTGCAAAGGCTGAGAAGTTGCCTCATTAAGACCAGCACTAGATTGTCCACTTGTAAAAAGAGGAAGCAAAGTATCATACATGTCTTTGGAGCTAACAGATGTCTCCTTCGTACATGAAACTAAGGGTTGAATAGCATCTTCTACAAAAACAACATCATGGCTAACCAAAATGCATTTATTCTGTGGACGATACAGACGATAGCCTTTGCTTTCAAAACTCTACCCAACAGAAATACATTTCATTGCTTTATCATCCAATTTTCTGCGATGTTGTTCAGGCACTAATGCATATGATAAACAACCAAAAACACACAGATGAGCAACATATGGCTTGCGACCATGCCAAGCCTCATATGGAGTGATTTATTGCAATGCTTTAGTGGGACACCTATTAAGTACATATGTTGCACACATAACAACCTCAAGCCAGAAACTATGTGGTAAAGCCTGACTCTTGACCATAAACCTCGCCATCTCCATGAGTGACCTATTCTTCCGTTCAGCAACTCCATTTTCTTGAGGTGTATACTACACTATACACATGTTTTATCCCACGTTCAGCCAGAAATGCATTAAAGTCAGAAGACATATATCCCCCCTCGATCAGAACGGAGGGTGCGCATTTTACATGCTGACAGATTTTCAACCAAAACCAAAAACTGTTTGAAGCACATGAACACTTTAGACTTTTGTTTCAATGGATATACCCATGCATGCCTGGAAAAATCATCAATGAAAGTCACGAAGTAAAGATACTTTCCAAAAGAGGGTGTCTGCATAGGACCACAAACATCACTATGAACAAGCTGCAATTTCTGTGTAGCTCAAATAGAACCATCTTTTGGGAATGAGGAACATTGCATTTTGCCCAAAATACAACCTTCACATACATGTTTACCAGGTGCCTCAAGTTTGGGCAAAGAGAACACCATTTCATATTTACGCAGGCGTAGCTAGAAAAATTCAGATGACCAAAGCATGCATGCCAAAGCTTTGCATCTGACATAGCCTGAGAATCATGTACTGCACATGTTGAATCATTCATAGATTTTTCATAGTCTATGAGATTATACAACCCACAACGTAAAATGCCAGAAGCAATAATCACTGCACATAAGGATAACCACTTAGTTGTTGAGCCCAAGACTTGGTTGTATGGTTGACGCTGGCCTCAAATGATCTAATGCTTTGCCTATCCATTTGATAGACCATGAACTGTACATCTGTCATAAAAAAAATTCACAACCAAGCCAATCTTGGCTAAAGCCAAAACTGATAATAGATTCTTCTTGATCCCTGGCACAAATAAAGCATCTGTCAATGTAAAAGAACTACCATCAGTAGTGGTCAGAATGATCTTACCAACTCCCATAACAGGATAAGAGGAGTTGTTGGCACGTGTAATAGTATTCCCTGTAGGGGTAGGCTTGAGTGAAGAGAAGAAACTGCACTGTGAGGTAATATGTTTGGTTGCCCCACTATCAAAGTACCAAACATCTGAGTCTATTGCAGACATGCACTGCTCATGAGAAGATGGGTCAAAATAGCAAACATTAGTATGCTCATTCTTCATCCTGCACAAGATTAACAAACTTTGTTTTTGGTGTAGAGGCCTCTGCAACAACCATTCCGACCTCTTTCTTCTTTGCCTCTTTAGCAGCTAGTTTTGGACAGCTCTTAATGACATGATCATTTGCTTTACAATATTTGCAAAACAATTTCTACTTTTTTTATTTCTTGTCATCTTTGTCTTCCTTCTTTGATTGTGCAAAATTAGCAGATTTCAACTTATTAGTAGAAGAGCTCCATTTTCCTTTGTCCTTCTGACTAGTTAAGAAATCTTGATCTGCAACACACATAATAGACATGTTCTACCTAGACTGATCTTTCTACAACAAAAAAAAAACTAACTCTTTAAATGTTAAGGCATTTGGATTGCCTTTCATCATCAAAGGAAGAGTGGAAGCAAAACTCTGATATGAGTCAGGAAGACCATTCAAAACAGTCTGCACAAGTGAACCGTTAGGAAGGACTTCGTCAGTAGAAATCAACTATTCCTTCAAATCCTTGATCTTTGTCAGAAAATTGTTCATAGAATCACCTTCATTCATGTGCTCACTCTCCAACTGTTTTCGAAGGTAAGCAACACGAGCCTCATTCCTAGCTTGGTAGAATGTGTTAAGTGTATCCCCAAGCATCCTTAGTTGTTTTAAATGTGAGGAATAATGGCACGTTTGATAGACAAAGCTATCAATGCATGTGTCTGAGCATCTCTGCCATCCTAACAAATTTTCTCTACAATAGGTGCAAGAGAAACAGCAACACGAATATGAATCTACAGAATATCACCATCTTTGACACCATCTACATCAACTTCAGTATCTGTATTTGTAGTACCTATGTTCCCAGGTGTAATAGGACGTTTTTCAACACCCTGCACAATATTCCATAGTCCTTTTGCAATCAATACATGACACATCATATAAGCCCACAATGGATAATTGGTACCATCCAACTTATCCTCAACAACCAACATATGGAATACATCACTGCTTTCAGCCATGGCCACTGACTAAAATACCTTGATGCAGAAAAATGATTGTATCTGAAAAAGTTGAACAGAACTACCCAAACGAGTTCTACTAGACCTATAGTAGACCTCAGATGCTTATACTGGCGAACTGAAACCTATATATATATTTGGCACAAAAAGATGAAATAGCCTACACAAGCATAGTGATAGTGCATTCGAAGGTCAAAATGAGCTCAGATCGCGATTTTGTGACAGTAAAGCTGTTTTGATCTCCTAATCACTCTGAGTATGCACACCAAATTTCGTGCAATTTTGAGACTATGACTGGAGGAGTGTCGACGATGCCCTAGATGAAGCGACGACTTGCTCTGATACCAGTTGTTGGAGTTAGACGTTTACGGAAGCACGCAAATAGCACAAGGAAGAAGAAGAAGAAGCTTGGAGCACAACACACAATACTCAATGTATTACCACTAGAATGTAGAAAGATAAGTAACCCATTAGGGCAATAGGCGTATATACAAGCCAGGGGAAAGAAACCTCCTAAAGAAGGAAAAAAGTGCCCTAACGGTCCTAGTGTGTTCACAAACATCACTACCTAAATATTTCAACATCAAATTACTATGAAAAATGGTGTGAAGGTAGAAGGCCTCAAAATATTTTCGAGAGTTATCCCTTTAAGGTCAATAGTTTTTGTTAGATTTTTGTTTCAGAGCCATCTTGACCTCCATTTCGAGCCCACAAGGTGAGACCCATGGAAAAACCAGGTCAGTTTGCAAAACTGTAACTTGCATCATATTCGTCAAAACTCATATATTCTAGATCCATAATTTCAAGCAATTTTGTCTATTGCTCATACACGAAAACTGTTTTTTCTTGAGATTGAACTGTCATGTCAAAGTACGACAATGTTCAAGCAGAAGTAGTGCTTGTACTGTTTTGCAGTGTTGTGAATTGCTGCAGAAATGGCAAATGCATATGGGATGAGTCAGCTTATGGGCGATAAGCTGGACAAGAACAACTTCCATGCTTGGAGATTCAGAATGATAAATTTCTTGATGAGAAAAGGCTACTAAAAGTACATCAAAGGAGAGAATGAAAATGCTCCGCAGTTACCAGAGAGGAATCGAACTGCGGACCAGTTAAGAGCATATGAGGAATGGAATCAAGGAGTACAAAAGGTAATGTATTGGCTATTTGCTAGCATACATGATAGCATGATTGGGCACATACAGGATGTCAAGACTTCGAAAGAGGCTTGGAATTCTAGAATTCTAAAGCCGACCATGCAGGAGGAAAATTTAAACTTCATTGGTTTGGAGCCTATTGTATATCTACTCAACTGGGCTCAACTACATTTCGGTTAGCGACCCTTATTAGAGTAGTTCTACCTAACCCCATCAACGGCTCTAAACTCAGACCTTATTGTCCACCATCCATGACTATTTGAATTTGGTGTCCATCGTAAACACCTTTGACCCTCTCTGGTTCTTTTTTGATTGACAGACGTCTAACTCCAACAAGCCATGGGGGCCCTTTTTTTTTAATACCTAAAAAATGGATAAAAATCCCAAAAATTCAAAAACAATTCCAAAAAAATTAGAAAAAATTCTCAAAAAAATCCTTAAATTTCTAGACCACTTATCCCACTCAAAACCATGGAGAGCTTCCATTTTCCTCTAAGTTATCAATGAAATTGACATTGAAAAAGAATGAAAAATTCTTTTAAAAAGTCTAAAAAAAATTCAAAAAAATTCTTAAAATTTTCCTAAAAATTTCTAGAAAATTGTTCATGTAAAGGGCTATGAAATGGCTTCTAATTGGCATAAAAATGCAAAGAACAAGCATGAAAATGGATAAGAATTAATAGAACTTAAGCAAAAAAGTGATACGAGAAGACGACTAAACCATTTGTCTACTAGCCCTTCTAATGTTGTTGGGAAAAGAATAAAAATGCATCTTCTCTTCCCATCAGAACCTTTTTACATAAGGCCTAAAATCTCCTAACGTGTTCATCTGGGTCTTCTTGTGCTAGTCCCATGAAAGATGGAAATTTGATATTTAATCTAGAGACTAAAGTTTCCAAGTGTACCTGGGCTACCATATTCTTTACTGATGATGTCGATGATAGGGGACTAATTGATCTTTGAATAGAATTCCTTCTTATTGCTTTGCAAGGGACCCTCAAGGTTTGAGACTGGGTTGTAGTCATGACCTGCTCATACTCCTCTTAGACTAAGAGAATTCCAAGTAGAAGAAAGATTACCTCTTAGAGCAGCATTGTTAGTATCCTTGCACTTCCTCTACACTGTATGCTCAAGCCTCTTTGGGTCCCAACCGGCATGCCAAATTTTGTTGGGGGGACTTGAGTGTTTGTAGAAGAAGGAAGAAGGATAAGAAGAGAAATACAGACACCAAAAGCTTCTCTACATTGATTATGAAGAGAAAAATACAATGATGATGTATATCACACAAAGCCAAATGCTCTCTGTGAGTAATGTGTGATCCCACAGAGTACACAATCAAAAAATGTTACAAAATACCCAAGGTTCTTTCTGCTATCGACCTTCTTTGCACCAAACCTCCACCTTCTCCAAGATCTTGCACTTGTGCACACCTTGCACTCAAGCTTCCAATAGGAGAGGAGGGATGGACACCTTTTGGGGATGCATGCTGCTTCAATGGGACCTTGTGACCCTTAATTGCCTTGCTTAGCACTCCTCTGCACACACCTAATTCACACTTCTTGCACACTTTGCACTTGCTTCTCTGCATTGCACACTGCTGAATGTCTCTTGATCTTCTCTCTCCTAGAGTAGACTATGCTCACCTTGCTTAGTCTTACCAAGAATAATGCATGCCTTGAGTTGAGTGTCAATTCTTGTACGTACGCTCCTAATTGATAAAGTTTCTTGATGCTCACTTTGATGTCCCAAGATTGTCTAAAAGTGTGTACAACCAACGACTCCCTATTTTGTCCTAATGGGGAGCCATACTTTCACTTTTACGTATCACTTCCACTTCACATACCTTTACTTTTGCTTCAATTCTTCAATTGTGTACCTAAGGGAGGATTCACCTAAACCTTCCAAACACTTAAAAAACCCTTTGAACCTTAGAGAAATTACAAAAAGACAATCTACAACATGCACATCCAACTTTTTGCAAAACATAACCTTTGTGAACAAATTGATTGTGCACTACCTGTGCACCTTGACAATTGAACTTTGAATGCTTTGACTTTGACCATGTTGACTTTGAACACTTTGACTTTGACTAATATGACTTGGATGGGCTCAACATCTGTGATAGTATTGTATATGCAAGCTCTTGTGCTTGCATCTTTCTTCTGCCATAGCTTCAAAGGTTCTAACTCTTCTTTCTTCAGTCAACTATCATCTTCAAATGTAGGCTTTTCTTCTTCACCTTTCACATATGTCATTAGATCTTTACCCATAAGTAAGGCTTCCATTATCATTACCCAAGCAGGATAGTTATCACTGTCCAATTTATCAATAGAGATATGATCTGCCATGGTCTTCTTGCTTCCGTTGTAACCTTTTGTTGTTGAATACTTCAACTTTCACCTTTCCACTAAAAACTTCTTCAAACTTCTTGTATCCGCACCTCCTTTTAAGCTTAGGGACCTTTCTACTCTGATACCACTTTTTGGTGTCTTCAAGCTCTTGAGACCATTTGTCAGTGTAAGAGAAAACACCACAAGAACCAAACTAATATGGTATTAGAACACCTCTATAATCACCAATAGCTCAGCAATACTAAAACTCAAACCTTGAAAAAAATGGAATTTATTCTGATTTCATTCTCGTGTGTTTTTGGTGACTTTACAATTTCTTTACAGTGGTTTACGATTTCTTTTGATGGTTTACAATTTCTTTTGAGTGACTTTTTGGTGTCAAAAACTCTCAAACATAACACAATATGGTGTCCTTCTATTGGTTTACCACCTGCACTTCACTATACAATAATTCTGAATACTTGACTTCATCAACTTGACATACCTTCACAGTTGAACATAATTTTTTGAGTACATGTTCCAGTTTGCGAAGATCTTTTGTTCGTCTGTAGTAGAAGATGATAGTTTCACAGTGAGCTATCACTCAAAAACCTTTACACTATATGTCAAGAATTTACTCTAACAGGATCAAGAAAAATGTGCCAAAAAACTTGTAATTGGAACTAACATTCATACAATTATTAAATCAGTTATATTTCTTCATAGAGAGAGAATTGACTCAATTCCTATTCCATAAATATGTGTTTTCTATTAGAGAAGATGTGTACAGAATGGTATGTCCTTCTTCTGCTCATAACCATAGAAATTTCTCCTACACTAAATAACTTTCCATCACCATCTCTCTCACAAATTATCTCGACTGCCTCTCTCACATGTAGGACTTACAAATCGAGTTCTCTAGTTACTTCTTTCCTCTCTACTATGCTTACGCTCAGTCTGTATCTAATACATCCTATATTGTGGCACGGTCTATATCCCTCTCATCTCACTTCTTTGATTTGTCAGATGGGCTTATATGCACAAGTGATTTGTACGCTCCTATATTCAAGAACCACAGAATCTTCAGGATTCTAATAATAGAATTGATTCTCTAATTTACACTATATTACAGTTGTGAATTTGTGCTTTCACATAGGCATAGGTTTTTGAATGTCTAACTTCTATAGTCTTATTCCTTCTTCTTCTTGTTGACGTCTTCTTATCTTCATGTCTAATTAATGAGTGAAGCCCCAATAGTGATGAGCCGGGGTGGTGAACAACATCATAATCAAACTCTTGTAAACATAAGACCCAATGAGCCAATCGGCCTCCCAAATTCTGTTGTCAGACTAAATAAATTAAAGCAAAATGGTCCACATGAAAAGTAAACTTACGACCCAATAAGTAGTGCCAAAACTTTTAATGGAATAAATCAAACCCAAACATTCCTGCTCGGTGATTGAGTAATTGTGTTCAGTCGGAGCTACACGTCAACTAGCATAATATAGTGGATGATACCACTTGTCATGGCATTGCATTAAGACACTGCCAATGGTTATATCAGAAGCATAGACAAAAACGTGAAAGGGCAATCCCCAATTAGATGTCTGCAAGATCGGAGCCAGCATGAGAAGTGTTTTTAAGTGCTCAAAAATAGTGTGACAATCGTTAGTCCATTCGAAATGTCGAGGAGCCATGGTTGTAAGTCGAGTGAGGGGGATGGTCACATGGGCTAGCCACCGAAGATGATGGCCATGCAAGTGAATTAGGCCCAAAAATTGCATAACTTCTTTAAGAGTTTTTGGTGGTGGAGCGTTAAGATTACCTGTACTTTGTCATGGTCAACTTGTATACCTTGTTTCAAATAGATATGTCCTAGAAGTTTGCCATAGGAGACAACAAAAATAGATTTATGAGGATTTAGACACAGGTGGTACTCCCTACACTTGAGAAAACAACAGCAAAGGTGCTATGAGTTAGCATTAGTGTCACCACGCAAGGAAAAATTGTCGAGGTAGACCTCTCATGAAACTGGTCATGTAAGGGGAAAAAAATATGTGCATGCATCGTTGAAAGGTATTGGGCACATTACGCAAGCCGAGCCACATAATCGTGCACACATAAACCCCCCAATTGGTGATAATTGTAGTCTTAGGTATGTCAGCTTTGGCCATCCACACTTGATTATAGCCGCTATGTCCATCTAGGAATGAATACATTTCTCATCCAGTGACATCATCTAACATATTGTCCAGGAATGGTAATGGGAATGGGTCAGGAATAGCTACTGCATTCAGCTTCCTATAGTCTACACAAATATAGAGTTGTTTATTCTTTTTAGGTACAATAACAACTGATGAGATTGACTCAACATGTTCTACTAGAACAATGAACCCAAAATGGAGTAATCTATCTAGCTCTTCCTTTACTTGCTGAGCATAATTAGGATTCATCCTGTAACTTTGCTGCTTCACCAGACGAGCATGTGGTTTCAGCACAACCCGATGCTGATAGATTCGAGGATCTAATCCTTTCATATCTTTGTAGGACCATGCAAAAACATTCATAAACTCCTTTAAAAGAGTTAACACGTCACACTAAAAGGTGGTATCTAGGCTGACTTTTATTTTTATAGGCCATGGATTGGTTTCGTCTCCAAATGACAAGTCACCAATTGATCTTTCTGTACATAAAATTGACGTGCATTTGTGGGATCACTCCCAGACTAAACATGCTGCTTAAATCCATGGAATCTACTAGTTCCTTGACCTTGTATATAGATTCACCTACACAGGGTTGTACCGCACAAGTTGTTGGAGACCATTGCTCTAGCACCTATTGTAAATCTACAGTCCCTAGGGAGACTAAGTCACGATTAGCGATCAGAAAAGCTTCTTCTTCATCATCGGACAGGCCATCTGTAGCTCAGTGATGAGTAGCACCTCCTTTAATTTCAATCCGAGAAGACATGAGGATGGTATGAAGACCTCGAACAAGTGATGGCACAAGTGTGTGAGTGAGAAGCACACCAACATGCACACACATACACACACGCGCTCACACATGGCAAGACAAAGAGAGAAGCAATGGAGTTCTTTAGATTACTCAAAAAGTCTCATACAAGTTCAAATCTACAACAAGCTAACTTCAAAAATGAGCTCTCTAGCTCTTTTTATAGTTTTTGACTAGCTTTGGCCCTATCCAGACCTAGTGTTCGGCCTAGTTAAAAATTAGGTTCTAGGGTCTATTTGAGGGCTCAAACAGAGTCTAGAAAATATGAAAATTGATAGGTAGGTACTTCTAATGCTCCTCAAGCTCAAGGAATCGTTGGCTTGCACAAAATGGAGCTACAAAAATAAAAAAATGGTATTTACAATGGTTTTTTAGTGATGAAAATCACTATTTTTGTAGAGATCTCTTCTAAAAATTTGACATACACTTCCTAGAGCTCCCTACTGGCCCCTTCTTCTTGTGTGTCCACCTCTTTGATGTGCTCTTGTGCTTTGTCCTTGACCTTCATCTTCCTGAAAAATGAAAAATGATGGGCCTATTTGTCAGATCTGCGTTGGCTGCTTTGCCTGCTTGTTCCCTGCTCTGACTCCCTTCTTTGGCTTCCTTGTCTTGTGGGTCCCTGGGTGCCTTGGCTGCTACTAACACCATCCAACATGTGGGCGGGCTCAAAAATATAAAGATGTGCATGAATTGCATATGGCTTGATGTCATCCAATGAGACAATATATTTACAATGATTGCATTTAAAAATGAGTTCATGAGACGATCAAATTTGGAGGAATTTGGCCTGCTTGAGCCAAGGTTCACCAAAGAAAAGATTATAATCGAAACTAGATTCAGGAAGATCCATGAGTACAAAGGTCATATTAAACATCACTCCTTGTAGTGTAATAGGAATATTGTGCACCAGCCCCACCGGATGAACCCTGGATTGGTTAGCCATTTGTACAAAGAAGTTGACTGGTTCAATATGATTGCATCCTAACTTTTACATAATGATGCAATAACAATGTTGAAACCATTATCAATGAGGACCTACATTATGTTGTGATTTTTAAACCATACTGTGATTAATGGAACTACACGTTTGACTATGGAGCATGGTTCACGATGAATAATGGCGGTAGTTGATGCACAAATCAGACTTGGGTCAACTTGTTGTTGAAAGTATTATCCGATACTGAGGAAAGAGTCAATAGCTGTCCTAATGGAAGAGTGATTGGCGCCTTAGCTAGAATATCCCACACCATGTTGGGGTTGGTCAATTTTGGTGTGGTGTTCAGTGAGGCCACTGTCTCTAATGTTATCGATTCTGGTATAGGCTTCTCTACCTTTTGTCGGGGAACTGGTATAGATGTTCAGCCTGAGCCCATTTTGATGCTTTAGCAAATATGCATTGTTGCTCCTTAAAGTCTGGTTTGAATACTTCTATACCTAGTGGATTATTTTTTCAGATCGTGTCTGGATGGCTGTTGTTTGGGTGTCCATTGCTATAATGTAAACCATATTAACCATGGGGATTTTTCTATCCTTTTTATGTTTTTTATAATCCTGAGCATCCCTGCAATGTTGATGAATGTATCCAACTTCTCCACAAAAGTGACAATGTGGTTGAGGTGCTATTTCCACTGAGATTGATTGTAGTTCCCTGTTCGTGGTGCTCGATAATTGGTATAGTTAGGATATGATGTGTTTCACAAGTGAGGAGATACATAGGTTACGGCTGGTTCACGTGGTTCCTAAAGTACTAGATTGACGGTGAAGTGATTTTGTGTTTTTGCATTGTATGGGCAACACTCTGTGGAATGTCTTGTTGTGTCACAAATGGCACAATGAATTTGATTTAGCACATAATTCATTGCCACATGACTATGAATTTTGCATTTGGTGCAAAATATCTGCTTCAGTGGATCGTCACTTCTAGTTTTGCTAGATTACAACCATTCAAGGTCTTTTGTAAAACCACCTACTTTATGTTCTAACTATAGTGCCATTGCAATGACAACATCTAGGGTCATGTCACCAATGCAATGGATAATCATGACCTACAACAATTATGGATTGAGGTCATTGATGAATCACTGGGTGATGACATGGTTAGGTAAATTTGTGTGTGCTTGGGGTAACTATCGTAGATGTGTATGTTCTTCTTTAATCGAAAGCACTACAAAAATGCATCCTTAACATCCTCATGTCAGTAGAAATGATTTAGATCAAATTAGGTGAGCAATCTCATTGCTTCATTGACTAATGTAGACTAGAACACAATGGCCTTGTATTTTGGATCTTCTGGGTTATTTAATACAGTGTAGAGTGCGAACATGTGCATTTGGGTCATCACCTGGGAATCTCCCAAATTTAGTATAAGTCACTCCCATAGTCAGCTATCTTTGATAACCTCCTTGCTCTCATCCCTGCTGATCATTTTGTATGTTTGCCATTGTCTCTACACGTGTGTCTACTATTTCTTGATAATCAAAGGTACTTTTTGGCTCTGGTTTGTTGTCAGCAAATAGGTTTTCTAGGAGTTGGATGTTAAATTTTTGAATTGGATTCAACTCTTTGGATGAGAGAATATTTTTCTCACCCCAAAACTTTGAAATTTCTACTTCACTATGATGTTCAATAGGGGTACTCCCCCTGCATTGTGACCTATTGCCTTTAGAACAAGTTTTGTAAGCTTTTTAATGTCCAATAACTTCTCCTATTGTTTTGGTCGATACTAGACTACCATTGAGTTTGATGTTCACACTAGACATCAAACCAGTACCGAAGGGTACCAGATTGGATTCCAATATGTTATGCAGATCAAAAATAAGAAATGATGTGGTGTCAAACTGCTATTGCTTGCCACACTCCTTCCTTCAGATGTAACACCATCAGTACTCCTCCATGATGGTGTTCCCAATGCACTATTCACTCGCACGGGTTGCTTAACACTTCAGTACTTTGGGTAAATCTCATCAGAACGTGTTATCGACATGTAGAAAAGAAACTCCACTCAAAAGATGTACTCTAGGCTTCTCGCAACAACTAAACTCCACTCCCTAGTGAGATCACTAGTGTTAGCCTCTGTTCCTTATCTGTCCTTGTTTGGTAAGAATGAGGATAGATAGGAAGGTTGTCAAGGTTCTTGGGGTGGTAGAATAATGTAAATAGGATCCGTGGTATTCCCACTTCTCCTACTAGGGTGATATGTTAACCAGTACACCGAATTATAGTACTAAGTTCTATTGGAGTTAGACATCTATGGAAGCACGCGAACAACACAAGGAAGAAGAAGAAGCTTGGAGCTCAACACACACTACTGAATGTATTACCACTAGAATGTACAAAGATAAGTAGCCCGTTAGGCCAATAGGCATATATACAAGCCAGGGAAAAAAACCTCCTAAAGAGGGAAAAAAGTGCCCCGACGATCCTAGTGTGTTCACACACATCACTACCTAAATATATCAACAAATCCCCCCTGGGAGTGATGCGGTGATCAAGGAGCTGGCACTCATGTATAAAGAAGTGCCAAGCTATGTGGAAATCACTCCACAAAAGGAAGTAAGCCCAAAGCTTTGTAGAAAGCTTCAAACTTCTCCCTAGGTAGAGCCTTCATGAAAAGGTCTACAATGTTCTCTTGCATGGGCACATATGCCAAGCTGATCTCCCCAGTAGAGAACCTCTCCCTGACATAATGATAATGCACCTCAATGTGCTTAGTGCGAGCATGGAACACATGGTTCCTCGCTATTGCCAGTGCACTCTCACTGTCAGTGGAGATGGTGGTGGCAGAAGATTGACCAACACCCAAATCAGCCATAAGGCATCCGAGCCACACACACTCAACAGTCGATGTGAAAGTTGCCCTATACTCAGCCTCACAATTGGAAGTGGCCATAATAGGCTGCTTCTTGCTCAACCAAGATATACATGAGCTACCAAGCATGAAGCAAAAGCCACTAGTGGATACACGAGTGTCATAGCAACTAGCCCAATCAGAGTCAGAAAAAGCATGCAAGTTTGGCATTAGTGATCCCCCCTTGGGATAAAACAACCCAAGTAGCTGAGTACCACTCAAGTAGCGAAAGATGCACTTAACCGCATACCAATGCTTGACTCCTGGGAAATGCATAAACATGCTCATCTATCAGACAAGAAACTGAATATCTAGCCGAGTAATGCATAAGTAAATCAAGCATCCAACAGCCTGCTGATAGAGAACAACATCAAATGCATCTCCACCATCATGAAGACTCAGTCGTAAACCTGTCTCCATAGGAGTGGCAACAAGTTTACAGTCTTCAAGGCCAAAATGTTGCAATAATGTGTCAATATATTTCATTTGACACAAAGCCATTCCACCATCAAAGTGCATAAATTGAATGCCCAAATAACGATGCAAATGCCCCAAACCAGACATCTCAAATGAGGCATGCAAATCAGCCTTAAAATCAACAATATGCTTCTCAATAGGAACAGAGAGCAGCATTACATCAACATAGACAACAATGATCAGAAGCACATCATTAGCACGCTTAACATATACGGTGCTTTCAATTGGACTGTTCTCAAAACCATGTGCAATCAGATAGGCATGTATCTTCTCATACCAAGCGCGTGGTGCTTGCTTTAAACCATATAATGCCTTCTTTAACATGCACACCTAGATTTCATGCCCTTTCTGCACAAAGCCACGGGGCTGAAAAACATACACTTCTTCATGCAAGTCACCATTCAGAAATGCAGTTTTAATGTCCAACTCATGTAAATTCCAACCATGATGGGCCGCAAGTGCACAGATGCTCCGAATAGTAGTCATACGGCATGTAGGTGCAAAGGTCTCATCAAAATCAATGCCTCTTTACTGTGCATAACCCTTTGCAACAAGCCTAGCCTTATACTTGTGAATTGTACCATCAGTTTTACGCTTCAGCTTGTATACCCACTTAGTGCCAATGGCCTTCTTGCCAAGAGGCAAGTCACATAAAGACCAAGTATCATTCTTCATTAGAGCATCATATTGAGATTGCATAGCAACCATCCAATTTTCTGAATTTTGTGCTTCATCGAGTAAAACAGGCTCACTCTCATCTCAGAGACTAGATGTAGCCATAGTATAGCAATCTTATGCAAAAGAGGCACTATGAGAGCCTGATCGAGTATGATATGATAGAGGTGCATCTAATTTGCTATCATGCAAAGTCTACACCAGCCATTTTGGCATAGTTCTTGCCTCCTCAATATTAGCGCTCTCATCAACAAGTGCATCATGTAAATCTACATCAGAAATGGGATGATCTGCATCATCATGAAACCTGCAAAGGCTGAAAAGTTGCCTCATTAGGACAAGCACTAGATTGCCTACCTGTAAAAAGAGGCAACAAAGTACCATACATGTCTTTGGAGCTAAGAGATGTCTCCTTAGTACATGAAAGCAATGGGTGAATAGCATCTTCCACAAAAACAACATCAGAGCTAACCAGAATGCATTTAGTATGTGGATGATGCAGACGATAGCCTTTACTTTCAAAACTATACCCAACAAAAATACATTTTATTGCTTTATCATCCAATTTTTTGCAATGTTGTTCAGGCACTAATGCATATGCCAAACAACCAAAAAAACATGCAGATGAGCAACATATGGCTTTCGTTCATGCCAAGCCTCATATGGAGTGATAGACTGCAGTGCTTTAGTGGGACACCTATTAAGTACATATGCTGCACACATGACAACCTCAAGCTAGAAACTATGTGGTAAAGCCTAACTCTTGACCATAAACCTCGCCATCTCCATGAGTGACCTGTTCTTTCATTTAGCAACTCTATTCTGTTGAGGTGTATATGGCACTGTACACTGGTGTTTTATCCCACTTATAGTGAAAAATGCATTAAAATCAGAAGAAATATATTCCCCCCCTCGATCAGAATGGAAGGTGCCCATTTTACATACTAACAGATTTTTAGCCAAAACCAAAAATTGTTTGAAGGACATGAACACTTCCAACTTTGCCTTCAATGGATATACCCATGCATGCCTGGAAAAATCATCGATGAAAGTCACGAAGTAAAGATAATTTCCAAAAGACGGTGTCTGCATAGGACCACAGACATCACTATGTACAAGCTACAATTTCTGAGTAGCCCGAATTGAACCATCTTTTGGAAAGGAGGAACGGTGCATTTTGCCCAAAATACAGCCTTCACAAACATGTTTTCCAGGTGCCTCAAGTTTGGGCAAAGAGGACACCATTTCAGATTTCTGCAAGCATAGCAAAGTAGCAAAATTCAGATGACCAAAGTGTGCATGCCAAAGCTTTGCATCTGACATAGCCTGAGAATCATGTACTGCACATGCCAAATCGTTTATAGATATTTCATATTCTATGAGCTTATACAGCCTACGCCATAAAATGCCAAAAGCTATAATCATGTTGCCATTTGATAGATCATGAATTGTACATCTGTCATCAACAAATTTCACAACCAAGCCAATCTTGGCTAATGCAAAACCTGATAACAGATTTTTCTTGATCCCTGGCACAAACAAGGCATCTGAAAAAGTGAAAGAACTACCATCAGTAGTAGTCAAAATGATCTTACCAACTCCCATAACAGGATAAGAGGAGTTGTTGGTGCATGTAGCAGTATTCCCTGTAGGGGCAGGCTCGAGTGAAGAGAAGAAATTGTGCTGCGAGGTAATATGTTTGCTCGCCCCACTGTCAAAGTACCTAACATCTGAGTCTACTCCAGACATGCACTGCTCATGAGAAGATGGGTCAAAACTGCAAACAGTAGTAAATGCCCATTCTTCTTCCTGCACAAGATTAGTAGACTCTATTTTTGGTATAGAGGCCTCTGCAACAACCATTCCATCCTCTTTCTTCTTTGCCTCTTTAGAAGCCAATTTTGGATAGTTCTTTATGATATGATCATTTCCTTTACAATACTTGCAAAACAATTTTTGCTTTTTTTATTTCTTTTCATCTTTGTGTTCCCTCTTCGATTATGCAGAATTAGCAGATTTCTACTTACTAGTTGAAGAGCTCCATTTTCCTTTGCCCTTCTGACTAGGCAGGAAAGCTTGATCTACGACTCGCATAATGGACCTAATCTGCCTGGACTGATCTTCCTGCAATAAAACAGAGACTAACTCCTCAATGATAAGGCATTTGGATTTCCTTTCATCATCAACCGAAGAGTAGAAGCAAAACTCTGATATGAATCAGGAAGACCATTTAGAACAGTCTGCACAAGTGAGCTATCTAGTATAACCTCATCAACAGAAATCAACTGTTCCTTCAAGTATTTGATCTTTGTTAGAAAATTATCCATAGAATAACCTTAATTCATGTGCTCACTCTCCAACTATTTTCAGAGGTAAGGAACACGAGCTTCGTTCCTAGCTTGGTACAATGTGGTAAGTGTATCCCAAGCATCCTTCGCTGTTCTACAAGAGCGAATGTGAGGAATAATGGCATGTTTGATAGACAAAGCTATCAATGCATATGCCTGGGCATCTCTGCCATCCCAACGAATCTGCTCTACAGTAGGTGCAGCAGAAAATGCAGCACGAATAGGAATATGGAGAATATCATCATCTTCGACACCTTTTGCATCAACTTCAATACCTATAGTTGTAACAGTTACAGGTGGGATAGGATGTTTTTCAACACCCTACACAATGTTCGATAGTCCTGTTGCAACCAATACATGTCGCACCATATAAGCCCCCAACGGGTAGTTGGTACCATCCAACTTATCCTCAACAGCCAACATACGGAATACATCACTACTTTCAGCCATGGCCAGTGACTAAAATACCTTGATGCAAAAAATTGACTGTATCTCAGAAAGTTGAATAGAATTGCCCATACGAATTCTGCTAAACATGTAGCAGATTTCGAGACACTTATATTGGCGAACGAAAACTGGTATATACCTTTGGCACAGAAAGCTGAAATAGCCTACACAAGCATTGTGATAGTGTGTTCGGAGGCCAAAACGAGCTGAGATCGTGATTTTGGCACCCCATAGCAAAGCTGTTTTGATCTCGAAAACACGCTGAGTATGCTCACCAAAATTCGTGCAATTCTGAGACTGCAACCAGAGAGGTGTCGATGATGCCCTAGATGAAGCAGTGACCTGCTTTGATACCAATTGTTGGAGTTAGACGTCTGTGGAAGCACGCAAACATCACAAGGAAGAAGAAGAAGCTTGGAGCTTAACACACAATACTGAATGTATTACCACTAGAATGTACAAAGATAAGTAGCCCGTTAGGGCAATAGGCGTATATACAAGCCGAGGGAAAAAAACCTCCTAAAGAGGGAAAAAAGTGTGCCAATGGTCCTTGTGTGTTCACACACATCACTACCTAAATATATCAATAAGTTCTAGCATAATCCTCTATGGTAATTCATAGGATTATATTCACCCTTAAATTTTACACTTCACAATATGTCGATACTTCATAACACCTTACATATTATCGCCTAACTTAATCACCACTTTACTTCCACAGTTAACTATTATCGTTTCACTACCATATTCAATTACAACAAAATAGCACTACAACTTAACCTTCAATTTAACTTGCACAGATAACTTCAAGTTGTGTCAAATAGCAATCACACTAATCATCATAGGGATTAAACCTTAACCACGCACGAACTAACTAATAATCAACAATGCACTAATAAACAACTGATTCACGAATATCGAACAACATCGGTTAACGATATTGGTCTACATAGGGCACCTCCATCGTGAACGATCCCTGCGGACTCGTCATGCTGGACTCACACAAATGTGACTCTTTCTTGTATTAATTCATGAAAAAATTACAACGGTTGGCCAATATAGCGCTTCAACAAAAATATGGATAATTACAAATAATCGCACCGATGGCCTAATATATATATATATATATATATATATATATATATATATATATATATATATATATATATATATATATATATATATATATATATATATATATATATATATATATTATATATATATAGATAGATAGATAGATAGATAGATAGATAGATAGATAGATAGATAGATAGATAGATAGATAGATAGATAGATAGATAGATAGATAGATAGATAGATAGATAGATAGATAGATCGATGGATGGATGGATGGATGGATGGATAGATAGATAGATGGATAGATAGATAGATAGATAGATAGATAGATAGATAGATAGATAGATAGATAGATAGATAGATAGATAGATAGATAGATAGATAGATAGATAGATAGACAAATTGACTAACTGACTGACATATAGATAAATAGATAGATATATATATATATATATAGATAGATAGATAGATAGATAGATAGATAGATAGATAGATAGATAGATACATAGATAGATAGATAGATAGATAGATAGATAGATAAATAGATAGATAGATATATAGATAGAGAGAGAGAGAGAGATAGACAGACAGACAGACAAACAAACAAACAGATGGGTAGATAGACAGACAGACAGGCAGGAAGACAAACAAACAAACAGATAGATAGATAGATAGATAGATAGATAGATAGATAGATAGACAGACAGACAGACAGACAGACAGACAGACAGACAGACAGATAGACAGACAGACAGACAGACAGACAGACAGACAGACAGACAGATAGACAGACAGACAGACAGACAGACAGACATACAGACAGACAGACAGACAGATAGATAGATAGATAGATAGATAGATAGATAGATAGATAGATAGAAATAAGGTTCCAAAGTTTTGAAAGAACTGAAGAACCAGAAAGGATTTCACCACTTTTCAAGGATACACCAAAGTGGTTATATCAAACCTGGAAGGACAGTGGTATAAAGAAATATATTGGAAGAACCATAAATAAAATAAGGAGAGAACAAGTAGACCATGTGAATTATGCAAAACATTTTGAAAGTCATAATATGTTAGCTCTTACTTCATTTGAGAATGAACTAGCTAGTGTTCAAGATGCACTACAAAGTGATATGATTATCACAGGTCCCAAAGATTCAGGTCTTCAATTGTTTAAAAAACAACTTAAGCATACATTTGGTGTAAATGACTTAGGTATTTTACATTATTATTTTGGGATTGAATTCATATACAGAGATGAGTGTATCTACATGACACAAGAGAATTACATTTAGAAATTATTGGAAAGGGTTGAGATGATAGATTCCAAGCCTATGCAGACACCTATGGATGTCAATGTGTCATTACAATCAAAAGTAGATTCAGAACCATTTGATGTGACATTATATAGTCAAGCACTTGGTTGCTTGATATATCTATGTAATACACGTTCGAACATTCAGTTTGTAGTTTCTCAAGTATCCAAGTTCATGCATAGTCAGGTTAAGATTCAGTGGAATTCAGTTAAGAGATTTGCAGACATCAAAAGTTTTGCAGGTTATTAAACCTTGTACCATTATGACATTGAAGTAGGGATTGTTGGAAACAATGGTCACATGGTCAAAATCCTCAATATAGTACAGCTTAAGTAATAGTCTATATACCTCCCTCTTTAAGAAGGCACACTGGGTGCGTTTGATAAAGCATAACACTCTCAAATAACCTACCTAGGTTTGAATCTCGATGGGCGAAACACAAGGGTAGTGAAGAGATGTTTTTTTACCTTGTTTTTTTGCAAAAATTCTAGCACTGTTCACGTACATAGTTTGTTTTTGTTCTCTGTTTTCACAATTGATCATACTTTTCACAAGGCTCAAGGTTGCTATATAAGAAGAGCCAATGCTCATAGTTAATCATCTTCTCATGCTCAAGCTAGAGCACTAGCTCAACACAAGGAGGAGGTCATCTTGGAGGAAGTGTTCTCACACACTTGAAGGAGGTGTGCTCTACATCAGGTGATCTTGGAGAAGTTTGTGTCATGTTACCATTAGCATCAGTTATTGAGTTACTATGAGTAACAATTCTATTTTTGTTTCTACTTGTTAGTTCACTAGTCTCTTATTTAGGATAATAAAAATTCGGGCTTGCTACAAAACAGTTCTAAATTGTTCATATTCTCCATATTCACACACACACACACTCTTCATACCTCTTAGGCACACAATCTCTTGTATCTAGTTCCTATTTCTATCTAGATTCAAATATTGTCAATTTGTATTATATTCACATATTGTAATTTGACATTTGAATATAAGATAGTAGAGGTGAGCATCCTAGCTTATCATACACTTTGAAAATCTTGTCTATTCTCTCTCTATCTCTCACTCATCTTCTTTTTGAGTCTTAAGTTTGTATGTTGAGGTTCATGTGTTGGAAGATCTTGTAAACCTGTGATAAATTGTTATTGAGGCGCACCCCACTTCCAACAACTTCAACTGCTGTAAATTTGCATGTCCAATTCACTTGTGCCAAATCTCTATGTCAGCAATAACACCTACACATTTTGCAAACATGGTTGCATTCATTTCAAGAATTTTCACATTTAAGGTGAAAATCCTATCCACTGTTTCGTTTGGCAATCAATCTTCCATTTTGTTTGTACTCTTCTACATATAACCCATTAGCATTGAATCTGACTTGTAATCTTTGGTCAACCCAAAAGAAACCAGATTCTTTGTTATATTCAGAACATGCAGTACATCGACAATATGTTTTACCTTCCCATCTTCCATGGATAGTGCTATGCTTTTTGTATGCTCTATAGGATGTGATGTATCATCACTTATTTCAACATATCCAAGAATTGGCCATTTCTACAAACTACTTAACCATTTTGCATGATTGGTCATGTGATTTGAAGCACTTGAATCAACATACCAAACATTACCATTTGATTTTGAAATACTAGCAAACATTGTATTCATCATGTGATGTTGGACCATGAACAACTTCTCTAAATCATTTGCACTTGTTGATGCATAGTTGTTTTGTTGCCTTCTGTTATTTTGATTCTTTAATGTGCAATCACATTCAAAGTGACCAGGTTTACCACAAATCCAACATCCTTAATTGTCATTACTTGAATCATTTATTTGGAAATTTTTGTAGACTCTTTGGCCACTGTCACACTATGAGATGAAGGTTCAATCTCAGAAAATTCAGTTTTCGTGTATCAAAAGTACATGAAATCGTTCAAAATTCTCGATATTCAATATTTGAGTGTTTTGAGCAGAATACATTTTACAATTTTGCAAATTGACTTAGTTTTTTTGTGGGCTCCACTTTGCGGGCTCAAAATGGAGGTCGAGATGGATCCGAAAATATTTTGACACCTTCTATCTTCACACCAAATTTCATAGCAATCTGAGATTTTTTGTGAAGTGTGCACTCTCCACCCCTTCTCCCATACTCTTCACTGCTGGTTTTCTCTACAAGCTCTCTATAGGCACGCTAGATCTGATACCATGTCAAGAGAAAAGAGATAACGAAGAGAGCTCGCACACACTCTTGCACACAAAAAGAGGAGCACACACAGATTGAGGCAAGGAAGAATGATCTTCTTCTTCTTCTTCTTCTTCTTCTTCTATTACATAAAGAGAATATACAAGAATGAACTAATACAACAATATAACTAGTGCAATATATAAAGAACAATACATAAGGAAAATCTCAATGAAGTATCCCTGATGTATATCAGTGTAACCACTATACATCGTAGAGAAATGAAAAGTGACATGTGTCATCCTTAATCATCACATGTTGAGCTTGTTATCTCAACAATCATGATGTTTAAGGACTACTATTTTGGTACATGAATCAATCCTAAGTTTTTGACTTATGTATTAGGACTTCACATAGTATTTGAGACACAAGCTTATACATATGTATGCATATTTTGGATGAAGTTCTAATGTTGATGTCAAAAGTTACCTTGATAAAAGTAAAGATTTTATTTGGAGAGAATCTCATGGACACAATGGGAGCCAAATACCATGACTTTATTTGAATTCGAAATTCAAATAAACTCCTAAAAGTATGGATCACTTTTAGGTATATCAAAACAACAATCATGAACAAAAAAGTGTATATGTACACTAATCACTTTAGTTGGGGGGTATGAGCTGATCATCACACTCATTTCAAAAGATTCAAGTCTTGCCTCAAAGCTAGAGAAGTCCTCCACCTTGTCATTGTATCATATCTTAGTCAGCAATAGATTTACAATTCATTTTCATAACCACATTGATCTCTAACTATTGTTACAATTTATTGAGTAAATTCTGTTAACCTCTCTAAGTTATATCTCTACATCTATGTTCTTATTATCTAATCTGTTTATTGCACTATGAATTTAGGACTGTGTATGCATGCACACAAATTTTCATAGTCATTGGAGTTGTAGATCTTGAGTTATGAACAAATCAATGTGATTGTGCCTTTAATCTTCATCTTCCTCAAAAGTTGGGATCAGCCCCCTTACTTCTTATGCACATTGCTCTTACTATAGTCCTCCTAAATTCATGAAATAACTTAATGTAGCTCATTAAACACTTCACTTGAAAGTGTGCAAAAGTTCTTAGGTCAATCCCTAATAGGATGTGCTGAGTAAAATATTGAGTGCCTTCCTTCATAAAGATAAGGTTTTCTCAAGTGATTTATGCACACAGCTTATCTATTTTGACATAGAAGTTTGAGAATGATATTCCAAGATACTATGGTGATATAAATGAATATATTGAAAGCTTAGGGAGTTTATTAAAGTTCCATGGAGCCACTTAGGCTAGTATGGAATAGGTTTTTTCCAAGACTGTCTCATCGCTGTGTATTTCCATCACTCCTCACATACTAAACAAGCAATCAACTCTTATAGTCTCCACCTTTCAACCTAGGAAAACGTCCAGGGAGGGGGGAGCCATGCAAGTAGCATCATCACATTTTTTTTCTCTCTTATGGATTGTATGCCTTATCATGGCAGGGAGAGAGAGAGAGAGAGAGAGAGAGAGAGAGAGAGAGGGAGAGAGAGAGAGAGAAAGAGAGAGAAAAAAAGAAAAAATTCCCACCCTTGTAGTTAGACAACTTCATCATTGGAAAGCCATTGGGCACATCTCTCAAGACTCACATATTTCACATAATTTTTAATAAGTGAACCTAACGCTGCATTCATAGGTCCAACCTACGAGGTCGTACATCAGGCACTATTGCATGATACCCATAGACTATACTAAATAGTCCCCTTACGACTACTTCCATAACCTGCCTCTATATATTTTTTTCTTATAGTCTCCACCTTTCCATCCGTCCTTTATTCTGTTCTCGAAGGATTACATCACTCATGCACACCCTCGTTCCATAATCTTTTACGTTGTTGGTTGTATCCTTCATCTGGTTGACCTTCTTGGTTCACACTTCATGTGTATCTCAATACACTTCTTCATCAAACCTAGGTGCATCTTCATTTCTCCTAATTTAACACAATTTATTTTTCTTTCTAAGGGTATGCAAACTATTAAAAAAATCCAAAAATAGGCTCTAAAAAGTTGCAATCTACCTTTTTACGAGGTTTGTAGCTCCCAACTACTATACTACGATGCCAATATTTAGCACCTGATATCCATGCATCAATGCCCATGCTCATCTCATACATCACTAAAACGTCCATCGCAAAGAACATAATACAAGGTGGGGGAATTTTTAGAGGAAGCTCAAAGTTAGCCTAAAAGCTAACAAGTCAAAAAGTGATCAAAGTTCACTCAAAGGATGAAGAATGTAGTAAAAGGGAAGCACAAGAATGGGAGTAAAGGAGGAAGGAACCTACTAATTTTTCTCATCTTAGATCCCTCCTCATACTACATGTTTACCATTTTTTATCCAAAATATATGTAAAAATGCCTATTTTTGACACAATTTCCTATTTTTAGCAATAAATAGGGAGACTATAAAAAATGAGAAGTAATAGAGTCTCGTGCACAGGATTATAATAGTTACATTCCATATTTCGACCTCCAAATAGCCTTTGGACACCATCTTTATAGCTAGGACGGACACTAGAGTGTGGGCATAGGTCTTCAAAAGTCTATATAAGTGAAAGAGCTTCCATTTGTGATCTTAGAGAGTTGACAAATCTTACGATCAGTGTATCTAGTGTTGATATATTTAGGTAGTGATGTGTGTGAACACTCTAGGACTGTCGGGGCACTTTTTTCCCTCTTTAGGAGGTTTTTTCCCCCAGCTTGTATATACACCTATTTCCCTAATGGGCTACTTATATTTGTACATTCTCTAGTAATACATTCAGTATTGTGTGTTTGTGCTCCAAGCTTCTTCTTCTTCCTTGTGCTGTTCGCGTGCTTCCGCAGACGTCTATCTCCAACAATTGGTATCAGAGCAGGTCGTCGCTTCTTCTAGGGCGCCGTCGACACTCCTCCGTTTGCAGTCTTAGATTCACACGAAATTTGGTGAGCATACTCAGGGTGTTTCCGAGATCAAAACGGCTTCGTTTTGTGGTGCCGAAATCGCGATCTGAGCTCGTTTCGGCCTCCGAATGCACTATCGCAGCGCTTGTGCAGGCTATTTCGTCCTTTTGTGCCAAAGGTATATACTAGTTTCTGTCCGCCAATTTAAGCGTCTCGAAGTCTGCTACAGGTCTAGCAGAACTCGTCTAGGCAGTTCCGTTCAACTTTTTGAGATACAGTCAATTTTCTGCATCAAGGTATTTTAGTCACCGGCCATGGCTGAAAGCAGTGATGTATTCCGTATGTTGGCTGTTGAGGATAAGTTGGATGGTACCAACTACCCATTATGGGCTTATATGATGCGACATGTACTGGTTGCAAAAGGATTGTGGAACATTGTGCAGGGTGTTGAAAGACGTCCTGTTACACCTGTAACGACACGTACTGCAAATACAGGTGTTGGAGCTGATGAAGATGATGTCAAAGATGATATTCCGCAGATTCCTGTTCGTGCTGCTGTTTCTGTTGCACCTACTGCAGAGCAGATTCGTTGGGATGGCAGAGATGCCCATGCACATGCATTGATAGTTTTGTCTGTCAAACGTGCCATTATTCCTCACATTCGCTCTTGCAGAACAGCAAAGGATGCTTGGGATACACTTACCACTTTGTACCAGGCTAGGAATGAGGCTCGTGTTGCTTGCCTCCGAAAATAGTTGGAGAGTGAGCACATGAATGAAGGTGATTCTATGGACAGTTTTCTTACAAAGATCAAAGACCTGAAGGAACAATTGATTTCTGCTGATGAGGTTATACCAGATAGCTCACTTGTGCAGACCGTTCTGAATGGTCTTCCTGATTCATATCAAAGTTTTGCCTCTACTCTTCGGTTGATGATGAAAGGCAATCCGAATGCCTTGTCATTTGAGGAATTAGTCTCTGTTCTATTGCAGCAAGATCAGTCCAGGCAGAACAGGTCCATTATGCGTGTTGCAGATCAAGCTTTCCTGGCTAGTCAGAAGGGCAAAGGAAAATGGAGCTCTTCTAGTAGTAAGCAGAAATCTGCAAATGCTACACAATCGAAGAACCAGGATAAAGATGAGAAGAAATCAGAAAAGCAGAAATTGTTCTGCAAGTACTGTAAAGGAAATGATCATATTATAAAGAACTGTCCAAAACTGGCTGCTAAAGAGGCAAAGAAGAAAGAGGCTGGAATGGTTGTTGCAGAGGCCTCTACACCAAAAACAGAGTCTGCAAATCTTGTGCAGGAAGAAGAATGGGCGTTTACTACTGTCTGCAGTTTTGACCCATCTTCTCATGATCAGTGCATGTCTGCAGTAGACTCAGATGTTTGGTACTTTGACAGTGGGGCGACCAAACATATTACCTCACAGCGTAGTTTCTTCTCTTCACTCGAGTCTGCCCCTACAGGGAATACTGTCACATGCGCCAACAACTCCTCTTATCCTGTTATGGGAGTTGGTAAGATCATTCTGACTACTGCTAATGGTAGTTCTTTCACTTTGTCAGATGCTTTATTTGTGCCAGGGATAAAAAAGAACCTGTTATCAGTTTCTGCATTAGCCAAGATTGGCTTGGTTGTGAAATTCGTTGATGATAGGTGTACAGTCCATGATCTCTCAAATGGCGATGTGATTATTGCTTCTCGCATTTTATGTCGTGGGCTGTATAAGCTCATAGACTATGAAAGATCTGTGAATGATTCGGCATGTGCAGTTCATGATTCTCAGGCTATGTTAGATGCAAAGCTTTGGCATGCACGCTTTGGTCATCTGAATTTTGCTAGTTTGTTACGCCTACAGAAATCTGAAATGGTGTCCTCTTTGCCCAAACTTGAGGCATATGGAAAACATGTTTGCGAAGGCTGTATTTTGGGCAAAATGCAGCGTTCTTCCTTTCCAAAAGATGGTTCAGTTTGGGCTACCCAAAAATTGCAGCTTGTACATAGTGATGTCTGTGGTCCTATGCAGACACCCTCTTTTGGAAATTACCTTTACTTCGTGACTTTCATTGATGATTTTTCCAGGCATGCATGGGTATATCCACTCAAAGCAAAGTCCGAAGTGTTCATGTGCTTCAAACAGTTTTTGGTTTTGGCTGAAAATCTATCAGCATGTAAAATGGGCACCCTCCGTTGTGATCGAGGGGGGGAATATATGTCTTCAGATTTTAATGCATTTCTGGCTGAACGTGGGATAAAACACCAGTGTACAATGCCGTATACACCTCAACAGAATGGAGTTGCTCAACGAAAGAACAGGTCACTCATGGAGATGGCGAGGTGCATGGTCAAAAGTCAGGCTTTACCACATAGTTTCTGGCTTGAGGCTGTCATGTGTGCAGCATATGTATGGAGCAGGTGTCCCACTAAAGCGTTGCAGTCTATCACTCCATATGAGGCTTGGCATGACCGCAAGCCATCGGTTGCTCATCTGCGTGTTTTTGGTTGTTTGGCATATGCATTAGTGCCTGAACAACATCGCAAAAAATTGGATGATAAGGCAATAAAATGTATTTTTGTTGGGTACAGTTCTGAAAGTAAAGGCTATCGTCTGTATCATCCACAGACTAAACGCATTCTGGTTAGCCGTGATGTTGTCTTTGTGGAAGATGCTATTCAGCCATTGCTTTCATGTACTAAGGAGACATCTGTTAGCTCCAAAGACATGTATGATACTTTGATGCCTCTTTTTAGAGGTGGACAGTCTAGTGCTGGTCCTTATGAGGCAACTTCTCAGCCTTTTCAGGTTTCATATGATGATGCAGATCATTCCATTTCTGATGCAGATTTACATGATGCACTTGCTGATGAGAGAGCTGATATTGAGCAGACAAAAACTATGCCAAAATGGCTGGTGCAGACTTTGCGTGACAGCAAGTTAGATGCACCTTTGTCATATCATACTTGTTCAGGCTCTCATAGTGCCTCCTTTGCATCAGATTGCTATGCTATGGCTTCATCTAGTCTCTGTGATGAGAATGAGCCTGTTTCTTTTGATGAAGCACGAAATTCAGAAAATTGGATGGCTGCTATGCAATCTGAATATGATGCTATAATGAAGAATGGTACATGGTCTTTATGTGACTTGCCTCCTGGCAAGAAGGCCATTGGCACTAAGTGGGTATACAAGCTGAAGCGTAAAGCTGATGGTACACTTGACAGGTATAAGGCTAGGCTTGTTGCAAAGGGTTATGCACAAGAAAGAGGCATTGATTTTGATGAGACCTTTGCACCTACATGCCGTATGACTACTGTTCGGAGCATTTGTGCACTTGCAGCCCATCATGGTTGGAATGTACATCAGTCAGACATTAAAACAACATTTCTGAATGGTGACTTGCATGAAGAAGTGTATGTTTTTCAACCCCGTGGCTTTGTGCAGAAAGGGCATGAAAACCAGGTTTGCAGGTTAAAGAAGGCATTATATGGTTTAAAGCAAGCACCACGTGCTTGGTATGAGAAGATACATGCCTATCTGATTGCACATGGTTTTGAGAACAGTCCAACTGAAAGCACCTTATATGTTAAACGTGCTAATGATGTGCTTCTGATCATTGTTGTCTATGTTGATGACATGCTGCTCACTGGTCCTATTGAGACACATATTGCTGATTTTAAGGCTGATTTGCATGCCTCATTTGAGATGTCTGATTTGGGGCATTTGCATCACTATTTGGGCATTCAGTTTATGCACGTTGATGGTGGAATGGCTTTGTGTCAAACGAAATATATTGACACATTATTGCAGCGTTTTGGCCTTGAAGACTGTAAGCCCATTGCCACTCCTTTGGAGATAGGTTTACGATTGAGTCTTCATGATGCTGGAGATGCATTTGATGCTGTTCTCTATCAGCAGGCTATTGGATGCTTGATTTACTTATGCATTACTCGGCTAGATATTCAGTTTGCTATCTCACAGATGAGCAAGTTTATGCATTGCCTAGGAGTCACGCATTGGAAAGCGGTTAAGCGCATCTTTCGCTACTTGAGTGGTACTCGGCTACTTGGGTTGTTTTATCCCAAGGGGGGATCACTACCGCCAGATTTGCATGCTTTTTCTGACTCAGATTGGGCTGGTTGCTATGACACTCGTGTGTCCACCAATGGTTTTTGCTTCATGCTTGGTAGCTCATGTATATCTTGGTTGAGCAAGAAGCAGCCTACTGTGGCCAGTTCCAGTTGTGAGGCTGAGTATAGGGCAGCTTTCACAGCGACTGTTGAGTGTGTGTGGCTCAGACGCCTTATGGCTGATTTGGGTGTTGGCCATTCTTCTACCACCACCATCTTCACTGACAGTCAGAGCGCATTGGCAGTTGCGAGGAACCCTGTGTTCCATGCTCGCACTAAGCACATTGAGGTGCATTATCACTATGTCAGGGAGAGGTTCTCTACTGGGGAGATCAGCTTGGCATATGTGCCCACGCAGGAGAACATTGCATACCTTTTCACGAAGGCTCTGCCTAGGGAGAATTTTGAAGCTTTCCGCAAAGCTTTGGGCTTACTTCCTTTTGTGGAGTGATTTCCACATAGCTTTGCACTTCCTTATACATGAGTGCCAACTCCTTGTTCACCGCATCACTCCCAAGGGGGATTTGTTGATATATTTAGGTAGTGATGTGTGTGAACACTCTAGGACTGCCGGGGCACTTTTTTCCCTCTTTAGGAGGTTTTTTTCCCCCGGCTTGTATATACGCCTATTGCCCTAATGGGCTACTTATCTTTGTACATTCTCTAGTAATACATTCAGTATTGTGTGTTTGTGCTCCAAGCTTCTTCTTCTTCCTTGTGCTGTTCACGTGCTTCCGCAGATGTCTATCTCCAACATCTAGGATTTTGCAATATAGTGAGCTTCTTGAAGCATCCTATCTCTTGCCTACTTGTGAGTGTGTGTGCATGTGTGCACCCATGTGCATGATTGCCTTGATCTTGTTGTAGGTGTTTTTGCTTGTATCTCACCGCATGCAAATCTTCATATCTATCAATTGTTTGCTCCATGGATATGATATTATTCTGATCGTGTGCACTCTTGAACTACAATGACGAGTGCATTACACAAGGGTAAAGGGGGTCTGTAGTCTATGACAATTGATGTCATCCCTCTTGTGTTTGTCTCTCCACCTCTTCCATAACTTCCTAACCACAATACGCTTGTATTACATATAGTAAACATAAATAAATATATAAATATAAGAAAACAATCAAAAGAATAAAAGCTATATTAAATCTAATAATAATCACAAAATCCTTCGGTTGATCTTCTATGTGCTAAGTCAAAGAGCAATATCCAAAATAGATAGCAAACTCTATTTGCTTATTTGTAGGACTAAGACCATAATCCTTACACTACATTGAAAGAAATGAAAAAAGTAAATGATTATTGTTTTAAATAAAAGAAAAAATAAAATTTTATCAATACGCATACTTGCAAATGTTGCAACAAAACCATCATGCCCCATAAAACCTAAATGAGATACGTGACTTGCTTCAATTCCTCTTATATATATGTGTGTGTGTGTGTATGTATGTATGCATGTATATATATATACATATACACACATATACATAAATACATACATACATACATACATATATACATACATACATACATACACACACATACATACATACATGCATACATACATACACACACACCCACACACACACACATACATATATATATATATATATATATATATATATATATATATATATATATATATATATATATATATATATATATATATATATAGTGTGTTTGTATTATATATCATCTAAGTGTATATATATTCTGTAACTAAGTGACAACTTAGGCACTTGTGATCAAAGAGACTATTCCCCTATCACCAGCAAGTACTTGTAGTGGGGATCACACATTTAAATTATCAATCTGGAAAGTATCTTGAACCTAACTGAGTGTATGAAGACTTGCACTTACACAATGGTCAATGAAGTGAAATAGCTACATTGCATGCAGATGAGTTCCATCTCTCACATTCATCACTCACACACGTGGAAATGGTGTCGCGATACATGAAACAGTAGTAAGCACAACCATGTACTTTTCTCTCAGCTTTGAAATCACAATATGGTCAATACTGGGTTTTTTTTCAAGCCCTCGACGAGACGCATCCAATGTTCGTACTCTTGTTCGATTTTGACAAACTTGCTTCAAGCTATGGGCAAAAAACTGAGCTGCACAACTCACCTAGTCTCACCACACAACTCCTCAAGCTTCATACACACATTACACACTTCAGAAAAGCAATGAAACGGGTAGACAACACTTCCATGCACTCAATTCAAACTACAATCACACATGCGATCTCACAAGCAAGGAGATACAAGAGGCAAAAGAGGCAAATTCGAAAATCTGAGTTCTCTATTACTCACAATGGCCAAAAGTCTTTACAAAGTGTCATCAAGTGACTTATATACATGTGCCCTAAAAATGGTCCTTTCACACAAAAGACCAGCACTTTTATTGGAAACTCTAATCTCCTACTATGTTACAAGGATTATGATACAATGTTTGGGATTTATGCATGTAGAGGACTCCTCTAGTGCATCTACATGGCTTCATAAGGTTTTCATAGACATTTGAAGAAGAAAAATGATGCCCTTAATTGAAAATTTTTGGGGGTCCTTTTCTCTGCTCCTTTTCTCTACTTCTCAACAGTCATAGGTTGGGCTTGCTTCCTTTGCTCACTTTCCTTTTCCACTTGATGTTGTACTTGATTCAACTCATCCCATTCCTCTTCCCCATGCTCATCCATGCATATATCAATATTGAGCGTATCATGGTCTTGGGATGATTCATTTTCTGAGCTTGAATCATTTAACCCGAGTTCTTTATACTTTTCTTGTTGTGACACATTCTTGGCTGCTTGTGAGGGCCCTTTTTTGTTACTTGACTAGTAGTATTGGTGGCCTTGTACTGTAAGGTTTATCTAACCTCTCATATAAACATGTGTATCTTCTAATGCTTTGGATAGATCCCTTCTCATAATAATTGGTGTTATGGTTAACGGTACCCTTAGGAGTTGATGTGTTCTCTTTGACTGCGGGGTTTTTGATGCCTCTATGGCTCGAGCTCATTTTGCATCTCTCATTGTGGTTCTTGAACTAGTGCCAACTTCCTCCATTATGGTGACACCTTTCCTTTTCTTGGGTACAGTGGTGGTCTTTACATATTTTGTCATTTCAGTCGTTGAAATCATAGATCACAAGCATTCTTTCATGTCTAAGGCTTGATAGATAAGTAAAGTTAAAGCAGAGCTTCCATTTAGGAACTTCTTATGTCCCCACTACTTTTTGGCTTGGAATATCTGCTCTTGGATGTACGGGGTCAAATTGATTTCGTTACCAATTTCCCTGACTGCATGGGATAGCAATTGTACTACCACTTTCTGTGGGGCTGTGTATCGATGCATATTTGGAAAACAGAAATGTTGATGCATGAGTTGTACTTCTTCTTCAATTTCCACTCTATTAATGTCCAAGAAGGTCCTTTTCTTAGCCTCATGGCATTCATCCTTCATATCAGTGAGACCATCCTTGGTCTAGCCAAATGCTATCTTGATTAGCTCATGAGTGAATCGAATAGTCCGTGATTCTCCATTTCTATCTAATACCATAGCTTCTGAGATGGATGGCTTGTCAAGCAGTTTGTTTCCATACATCCACTGTCCTTGGCATATCATGCAAAATTCTAAAGTCTTGAGTCATCACTAGGAATTGATGCTCTCTATCCATGATCTTAATAGTGATGAGGAATAAGTGCTCGCTTGTGGGATTATCATCTCAGAACCAGTGTCCTCGAGCCTTAGTGGCTGATTCTAGAGGAAACTCTAGTATTTCAACATCATGAGTGGCTTCAGAATCAAAGGATGCCTCCTGCATAGCTTCAAAGTTAGAAGAAGCCATCTGCAATTGAATGATTCAAATTATTAATGCCAAAATTGGAAATGATTTGTTTTGGTGTGGCGATCGTTCACTCCATGTGTTGTGTCCCCACTCACAGAGTGTACAAGGAACATAGTACCTGGTCTTTTTATAAAGAATTTGGATGAAATGAAAATAGAAAATATTAGGGACATAGCCGAGGCAATTTATTTTCGTTATTATTATTTTATAGTACAAGGTGTCTCCTATTCCCATGGAGGGAAATGTGCATACTTAGTGGTACAAAGACGTTGCTATGTCGAATGCATGGCCTTATAATGTGGCCCTATTATGCTTACTCAAGGTGCATTGGACTCAATGATCAATGATGGTGCCATTCTTGAATTCGGAATCCACATTTTCCTAGATTTGGTGCCTTGAATGTCCTTCCAGAATCTCCTCATGTTTTTTGGAGGTATTTGGTTTCTTTGTACTTTCACTCTACACTCGTATCGTCGCTTGCTAGGAACTCTTGTTTGTTCGCTTGGTGGTATCTTCTTCATGGGAGTTCTTTGTCTTCTAGAAGGTTTCTTGTATTGAATTTGATCTTTAAGTAGATTTGGTGGATGCTCCTTATCACTCTAGCACAATGTCAAGTACCAACGTGAGGAGATCCACCTCATAATTGTTAATCCGTGGAGACGTGAGGACTAGTATGAAGACTATGAGCAAGTGATGGCACAAATGCGTGAGTGAGAAGCACACAAACATGCACACACATACACACACACATGCACACAAGGCAAGAACAAGGAGAGGAACAATGGAGTTCTTTGCATTAGTAAAAAATTCTCTTATATAATCTCAATTCACCAACAATCTAACCCCAAAAATGAGCTCTCTAGCTCTTTTTATAGTTTTTTTACTAGCTTTGGCCTTGTCCAGGCCTAGTGTCTGGCCTAGTTAAAAATTAGGTTCTAGAGACTATTTGAGGGCTCAAATGGAGTCTAAAAATTATGAAAATTGGTATGTAGCTAATTCTAATACTCTTCAAGCTTGAGGACTCCTCAACTTGAACAAATTGGAGTCTATTCTACCAAAAACGGGATTTACAATGTGTGTGTAGTGATGAAAATCACTTGAGTTGGGAATTGTTTATGAAAAAAAAAATGATTGGGCCTTGTTGCCGTATTGTGCATGAATGTTCCTTTGTGCATGTATGCTCTGCTTATGACTTGTATGCCAACACTCCCCCCTTCCTAGTGTATGTCGCCCCTGACAGACCTCTGTTCTATAGGGTGGTCAATATAGTATTGGATAACATTGGTGGCTAGCTCGTGTTCTCCTATCCGTAATCCTCTTGCTAGATCAGCTTCCAATGCATCCCAATTTATTGCACCTGGGACATCCAGCTACGGTGTTGTGTAGTACTCAGAGTACATGGCTTGTTCACAGGCAAAGAGATGAAGAAGGTGTGTGGGCTTAGGTGTGAAGACTTCCGAGTGATACTCCCAGAAGCCTATTCTGAACATGTCCTCAAATGTTTGTTTATAGCATGCGGGAAGATACTTGATTCATGCATGCCAAGCATAAGCTACTCAAATGCTGGGGGTGGTGCTCAAGTCATACACCAAATCATAATTTCCATTAGTAAACCCCGATAGACGTACCTGTGGTGCTGCTGCATTTCTAAAGGTTTTGAGTACTACCTGCATCATATCCAAAATCTTAAGCATCATTTGGGCCACCACATCTGGCATGGGCTTCAATCGAGGCATCCAATGTTGAATTGTGGCCATCATGTATGTTATCGATGGTGGTCCTTGTGGTGGCGCTATGTACGGATAATTGAGCCACTCCTTACATTGAGCATTATTTTGTACCTTTGTGTTGAATGCTTTCCATGATCTGCGTCATGGAACGGGGCCGTAGCATGGATTGTAAAGTAGATGTAAAGGTGCATTGTTCCATGTGCACAACATTTCGGGATATGTCTCTAGAAGTTTTTGCTGCCATGTTGGTTGATGGATTTTTCCTTTTTGCACCGCTGGGGGAAGGTCTTCGGGTTGAAATTGGGTAGCAAAGGAAGGAATCTTACCCGTGACTCTCTGTATTTTTGCATTATAATCGGCCAGAATAACATAGTAAGGCCTGTATTGGAGTTCCGATGAGAGGATAAGGCGTCTAGATGACAAGTTCTTGAAGTAATCAAATTGTAACACAGTTTCTTCAATGACTCTCATGGCCTGATTTTGCACTACTGTGCGCTCTTCATGAGAACCCCTCATTTCTTCCACTTGTCGTAGCCATGGGGGTCGTGGTGCTTCGAAAATGTCATGTCCTTCTTTCGTTTGTCGTCCCCGAAGGGTTGTGGATCATAATCCTCTTCAAATGTTTATTCCACCGGAATGGAGACTGTCTCCTCATCTGTGGGTGCCTCAGGGGGGAAGGTGGTCTTTCGTATTGGAGTAGACTTGCTTGCAATTCTGCGACTTATTTTTGGAGATCTTGAAGGGCCTACGAGTCCGTGATAAGAGAAGCGGTTGAGTCAGTAGCTTGGGGACCCCCTGTCATTTCTTTCAATCTTGTCTACTTCAGTTGACCTAGTTCTTCCGATAATTGGTCATCTGCATCGAGTAAAGTGGCATAGTCTTCAAGAATGATTTTGATGCTCTTTGGGGTCACTGCTTGAAATTTGGAAGGACTAATGGGAGCCCCGGGTGTGCTTTCGATGGCTGCTTCTAAGTTTTCCTGGTTCTGTTGTTGAAGCTGTCTTTTCCTCTTGTAAGGTTTGAAATTGAGTTTGGAGACTGGCTTTGTCCTCTTCCAGTGTATCAAGGCGTTGTTGTAGTGCTTCGGAGTGTTCTTGTAACCTTTGATTATGTGTTTTTGCAGCTGATAGTATTCTATCCTTAACTGTGACATACATGCAATCATGGTGTCAAATGCATTGCCTATAGATGAAGGTGTGGTTTGTACAATGGAAGATGCAAGGGGAGGAAATTGGGGAATGGGAAGAGTGAATGTTGTGTCTACCAGTGATGTGTGTGCCAGTGAGATTCGTGGAGGGGGATAGGGGAAGGTGGGAGTGTGGGGGGTGGTGGAGGTGTTGTGGGTGCTGAAATGTCCATGCCGTCAGGGGTGGACGTGAGTGTAGTTTCTACCATGTATAGCGGAATGGTAGATGGTGCGTGTGTGTGTGATAGTGGTGAATAAGTGTTGTGTGGATGGTGGGGATGGGATTGATGAAGAGGGAGGGGTGGTGGCCTGATACATTCTACAAAAGTAGTCATGGGCGGGTTGAAGTAATGCTGGGATGGGAGGTCGGCCGTGACAACTTGGAGGCGGAAAAGCCATGAAAGGGAATGTGGTGGCAGCGAATCCATAGAATATGGATCTAGTGTCAGGATGGCCTATGGCCGAGGGTGTGGAGGCTGGTTGTCCTATGGCTGTCTCCATGAGCAATTTGGTTGATTCGGTTGTGATGGTGGTGGCTTGATAGACAGGGTTTTCAAAGGTGGAGAACAAAGTTGAACCAGAGATGGGAGTGCGAAAGATGAAGGTTTGCTCTGTGGGTTGGGTAGTCGAGGTGGTGTCTCCAGCTTGAGTTCGAGGAGGTGACGGTGGGGGTGTGGGTGGTAGTGGCTCGGTATACTCTTCAGTGGTGACTATGTGTTGTTGGCCAGGAGTTACAGCTGCTTGGGAGGTTGTCTCAATGGGTTCAGATGTAATAATAGGTCCTTCCCCTGTAGTAATGGGAATCTGGATATTTTTGCTAGACCGTGGTTGTGTTTGGAATCTTCGTGGGTCATATTGAATAGGAGGCCTCTGGATTGCTGATCGGACTACTTCTGCTACCCCATACATTTTTGCCACCAATAGTAGGCCTTCGCTATATTCAGAGTCAACTCCAGCCTCTTCCAATAGCTGAGCCATGAGCACCACACTGCTCTATTCGGTGAGCAATTGTTGCGACCACACTCGTTCCATGATTTGGTATAGCCTTCGGAGTTCTACCGTATATGCTGGGGTTCTAGTGGTTTCTTCTGCTTCTGCTTCTTCTCCTTCTGAGTGTTCTAGTTGTTGATCGTCATCCCAATGTACATGGCGGCTATCAGTGGATTTCCTTCGTCTTTGGGAAGAGGTGCCCTGTTCTTCTGTGTCCGAAAAGAATTCTACATCCGAGAGTTCGGTATTTTGTAAGAATGATTCGAAGTCGAAGGTGCTCATCCCTTCAATATCTCCAATCGTAGGAAATTCAAATTCAGGAGGGACAGGAGGAGCCGATGGTGCAGCTTGTGATGTGCCTTCAGATCCGGGTCTGGGTATGCGAATGGTAAAGGGAGGCACAGTGGCATCCCCTCATGGTGAGACTTTCGGATTCGTCAAAACTTCGCGTGTTTGGACATAAGGAATCGAACCCCTCATGCGCTTGGATTGATGGGTTGCAATTTTGAGTCTCTTGAACATTTGTAGTTGTGACCATGTTAAGGAACGCTCAATAGGTACATCGTATGCTAGGCATTTATAGATGATGCGCGTGATTGCACAACAACCATTCACCACTAGCTTTCTAGTTGTCCTTTTATTTGCTCCATACAGCTGCTCCATAATCCATATAGGAAGCTTAATCGATAATGCTCTTGTCTCTGCCAAGTAGAGAGCGAAACAAATCCGTTTGTGAGGTTGAGTGTACCGATCTTGACCAAGAAATGCAAAATGTTGCATGCACATACGAAGAGGAATGGACACATTCGGTGTGAGTGCCACCATATCTTTCAACTTTTGTAGCTTCCGATTCTTCATGTTAGGGGGAATAACAACATCCTTCTGAGAGGGTACATGCGTGCTGTGCATATTCAAAGCAGAACTCACCAATTCTAATGTGAGTTCAAACCTTTTCAACTCATTGTTGCCCAATAAGGAAGGAAGGACAAATGATCCTGGTTTATCTTCTTTGTCATTCGCCTGTAATGTTGAAACCAAGTGGTAACATCGTAGGAGATCCGGTTTGGTAAAGGTGCTGCAAAGTACTCGGCCAACCCTGCACGCTACCATATGGTCTACAGATGTTGTGTGTTCTGGAGAGTCTCAAACTCTTTGGAAAAGAACTGGAATCTGACCCATGACTTGTCATACTCACACTTGGACTCCAAGATATACTTGGCCTCTCCTAAGGGCCCTGGCATGCCATTGAACCAATGAGAATTTGCATGGACTCTCTCTGTGATTCCTGTGGGAGGATCCGGTACAGGTATTTGCTGGAGGTGTTGTAGCTCTACAGGTCGTTGAGTTGGTGGCACATCAATGGGTAGACTGTCCACATCAATCCCTGTAGTACTTACTCCTGCCTGTGAGCTTGAGCCTACTGCTTCTGCCATGAGACTGCTTATAGCTGTGGATGCTTATCTGCTAGAAGAAGAGAGGCACATTAGCATTGCATAGGAAACAAGATGTTATGGTGTTCCCTCCACAATACTAACATGACATTTCAAGTGGTTAGGGGTTAGTGGGTGGAGTGTTTGTGATGTGTGAGAATGTTGGTTAGTAGGTTAGTGTTCATCCTAGATGCATACTTTGGTTGTGCAATGTACTTAGAATGCACCTACATCAAAGGGGACCGATTTACAAAATTGGGTCAGAGGATTTGATACGGGGTTTAAGTCTCCAAACTTTGATGGTGGAATTGTAGCTTTTATTGGTGATGACACATAAAGGTTTGTGGACTGGATTGTGTTGAATTTGGGGCCTTTTGGGTACCCATTTCTCGACATTCCTAGGTGTGACCGAAGATGTAGTGGTATGGAGTGTAGATGTTTGCCCTAGGATTTGTGCCAAGAGTGTTTGTGAGTGTTGATTCAATCTTGTGAATGGAGGTGAATCTCTTTGAGCGCGTAAGCAGATCTTGGGCACCCATATCTGTCTAGCATTTGGGATAGCCTCCATTGACCACTTCGGAACCCAAATAGAAATGACATGTCCAGAGTGTTGCCTAGGGTGCTCTTTCGTTGTAATCCTCGATGGGGTAGCTCGTTTGATGCACCTTTGAGACCTTGTATCTGGAGCCGTGGGTTTTCCACCCTTGCGTACCCAGATATGCTTCATGCCGTTTAAGCTCATTGAAAGATTTTTCACATTCTTTAGTCCACTCAAAGTTAGTCAAAAGTCCGTACAAAGGGTTTGCAATAATGGCATACATGTGTATAAAACGTCGGTAATAACCACAATGCCCCATGAAAACTTGCACTTCCTTGACATTCCTTGGTCTAGGTAGTTATGTGATAGCTCTCACTTTCTCTTCGTCAATGGATATGCTGTTCTTTGACACTATGTGTCCTAGAATCTTGCCTTGCCTGACCATGAAACCACACTTTTTTGGGTTCAAGCAGACTTGATATTCTCTACATTTATCAAAGATTTGTCTGAGTTCAGGTATATGGGTCTGTCTAATGTTGGAATGAGCACAGAGATCATCAACATAGACTTCCAAATTCTTCCTCAAGAACTCTTTAAATACATGGCACATTAGTCTTTGAAAGGTTGCAGGAGCATTGGTAAGCCCAAATGGCATTACCCGAAAAGCAAATATACCCCACTCCGTGGCAAAAGCCGTCTTATGCTGATCTTCTGGTGTTATGGCTACTTGATTGTAACCAGAGAACCCATCCAGGAAGCTGTACACTTCCTTGCCTGCTACCCTTTCTAATAGATGTGATAGGAAGCGGATAACTATCTCTGATAGTGGCTGCATTAACCTTCTTCAAGTTAATGCATACACGTAACTTGCTGTTCTTTTTGGGCACCACTGCAATGGGGGATACCAATTCTGTGTGCTCAATTTCATAGATAAATCCAACTTCAACCAAGCGTTCTATCTCTTCTTTGATCTTGGCAGCATAGTTGTCATTGTATGTGTATGGCTTTTGTTTAGAGGGTCTGGTCTCTGAGGTCATGGGGATCATATGGGAGCATATGTCCGGGTCTACACCTTTCAGGTCCTTGTAGCTCCAAGCGAATACATCTCTGTATTCTCTCAGCAAGGCTATCAATTCGTGCTCCTCATCCTCACTTAGGTCGTATCCTATGTATGTGCATCTCTCTTCACCTTCTTCTATGGCTACCACTATTTTCTTGGTGGTTTCTTTGCTATCATAGGCCTCTCCTGCTTGTGCATCGTGTTTTGGCATTCTTATCATGACTCTCCTATCTTCAACTTCATACTTCTTGAAATTTTCAGGGACCTCAAACAAAGCTTCTTCTTCCTCTGGTGTGACTTCTCTCTTCTTCCTCTTTTTGCCTTCGTTATTAGTGGTCAGTTGTGTGGTTAATCTCACCTCATTGGTAGTTTCTTCATATCTCTGAGGGTGAGCTTCTACTTCATAAAAGTATTCCTCATCTGATGCAAAGGGTGGGTCCATAATGATTGACTCTAGATCAGAGTCACTTGCATCCTCGAATGCATCAATGTTAGGTTCACATTCTTCAATAATTGGATCACACACGATTGTCTCTATTGTGAAGACTGAAATGTCATAGCCATCCCCGTCACAATGGGGTGTCCACTACTCTTCATTGATGGCTACATCCATAGTTGCTAAGATTTCTGCCCAACCATGAGGCTCAAACTCTTCATCAGGAAATACTACAGGTGCATAGGCTGGGTCTTGAATTGATCTATGAGTTATCTTGCACCTACCTCTCTTGCCTTTTCCCTTTTCTCTTCCTCTTCTGCCACTTTACACATCCATAAGTGAGTGTCTGCATGCATCCATGAGGATCCTGATCCTATGGAATGCACTCACTCTGTATCATCTGTGGCTCTATGGATGGGATTCCCTTGAATGTGGGGCACATCTCTATGAGAGAAATCTTTGAGATTCACTTTGGTTGTTACACCCAAATGTTGCAAATATAAAGAATTGGTTCTCGAATCTTGTACTACTTGCAATTGTCTCAAGAATGGTCTTCCCAGAATCATCTCGTAGGCTTGATTTTTGCGAAAATCACATATAGCAAAAGTATGCTCAAACTCTACACCACAAGTGGTGAGAGTTATTCCTTCTAGTAGCCCTAAGGGTCTTTCAATGTGACCATGAGCCATTTGTAGCTTCATTCTGGCGGGCCTTGTTGATATATTTAGGTAGTGATGTGTTAGAACACTCTAGGACCGCCGGGGCACCTTTTTCCCTCTTTAGGAGGTTTTTTTCCCTCGGCTTGTATATACGCGTATTGCCCTAATGGGCTACTTATCTTTGTACATTATCTAGTAATACATTCAGTATTATGTGTTTGTGCTCCAAGCTTCTTCTTCTTCCTTGTGCTGTTCGCGTGCTTCCGTAGACGTCTATCTCCAACAATTAGTATCAGAGAAGGTCGTCGCTTCTTCTAGGGCGCCATCGACACTCCTCCGTTTGCAGTCTCAGATTCGCACGAAATTTGGTGAGCATACTCAGGGTGTTTTCGAGATCGTTTCGGCCTCCGAACACACTATCGCAGCGCTTGTGCAGGCTATTTTGTCCTTTTGTGCCAAAGGTATATACCAGTTTCTGTTCCTCAGTTTAAGCGTCTCGAAGTCTGCTACAGGTCTAGCAAAATTCGTCTGTGAAGTTCCGTTCAACTTTTTGAGATACAGTCAATTTTCTGCATCAAGGTATTTCAGTCACCGGCCATGGCTGAAAGCAGTGATGTATTCCGTATGTTGGCTATTGAGGATAAGTTGGATGGTACCAACTACCCATTATGGGCTTATATGATGCGACATGTACTGGTTGCAAAAGGATTGTGGAACATTGTGCAAGGTGTTGAAAGACGTCCTGTTACACCTGTAACGACAAGTACTGCAAATACAGGTGTTGGAGCTGATGAAGATGGTGTCGAAGATGATATTCCGCAGATTCCTGTTCGTGCTGCTGTTTCTGTTGCACCTACTGCAGAGCAGATTCCCTGGGATGGCAGAGATGCCCAGGCACATGCATTGATAGCTTTGTCTGTCAAACGTGCCATTATTCCTCACATTCGCTCTTGCAGAACAGCAAAGGATGCTTGGGATACACTTACCACTTTGTACCAGGCTAGGAATGAGGCTCGTGTTGCTTACCTCCGAAAACAGTTGGAGAGTGAGCACATGAATGAAGGTGATTCTATGGACAGTTTTCTCACTAAGATCAAAGACCTGAAGGAACAATTGATTTCTACTGATGAGGTCATACCAGATAGCTCACTTTTGCAGACCGTTCTGAATGGTCTTCCTGATTCATATCAGAGTTTTGCCTCTACTCTTCGGTTGATGATGAAAGGCAATCCAAATGCCTTGTCATTTGAGGAATTAGTCTCTGTTTTGTTGCAGGAAGATCACTCCAGGCAGAACAGGTCCATTATGTGTGTTGCAGATCAAGCTTTCTTGGCTAGTCAGAAGGGCAAAGGAAAATGGAGCTCTTCTACTAGTAAGCAGAAATCTGCAACTGCTGCACAATCGAATAACCAGGATAAAGATGAGAAGAAATCAAAAAAGCAGAAATTGTTTTGCAAGTACTGTAAAGGAAATGATCATATCATAAAGAACTGTCCAAAACTGGCTGCTAAAGAGGCAAAGAAGAAAGAGGCTAGAATGGTTGTTGCAGAGGCCTCTACACTAAAAACAGAGTCTGCAAATCTTGTGTAGGAAGAAGAGTGGGCGTTTACTACTGTCTGCAGTTTTGACCCATCTTCTCATGATCAGTGCATGTCTGCAGTAGACTCAGATGTTTGGTACTTTGACAGTGGGGCGACCAAACATATTACCTCGCAGCGAAGTTTCTTCTCTTCACTCGAGCCTGCCCCTACAGGGAATACTGTCACATGCGCCAATAACTCCTCTTATCCTGTTATGGGAGTTGGTAAGATCATTCTAACTACTGCTGATGGAAGTTCTTTCACTTTGTTAGATGCTTTATTTGTGCTAGCGATCAAAAAGAACCTGTTATCAGTTTCTACATTAGCCAAGATTGGCTTGGTTGTGAAATTCGTTGATGACAGCTGTACAGTCCATGATCTCTCAAATGGCGAGGTGATTATTGCTTCTGGCATTTTATGTCGTGGGCTGTATAATCTCATAGACTATGAAAGATCTGTGAATGATTCGGCATGTGCAGTTCATGATTCTCAGGCTATGTCAGATGCAAAGCTTTGGCATGCACGCTTTGGTCATCTGAATTTTGCTAGTTTGCTACACCTGCGGAAATCTGAAATGGTGTCCTCTTTGCCCAAACTTGAGGCACCTGGAAAACATGTTTGTGAAGGCTGTATTTTGGGCAAAATGCAGCGTTCTTCCTTTCCAAAAGATGGTTCAGTTCGGGCTACGCAGAAATTGCAGCTTGTACATAGTGATGTCTGTGGTCCTATGCAGACACCCTCTTTTGGAAATTACCTTTACCTCGTGACTTTCATTGATGATTTTTCTAGGCATGCATGGGTATATCCACTCAAAGCAAAGTCCGAAGTGTTATGTGCTTCAAACAGTTTTTGGTTTTGGCTGAAAATCTGTCAGCATGTAAAATGGGCACCCTCCGTTCTGATCGAGGGGGGGAATATATGTCTTCAGATTTTAATGCATTTCTGGCTGAACATGGGAGAAAACACCAGTGTATAGTGCCGTATACACCTCAACAGAATGGAGTTGCTCAAAGAAAGAATAGGTCACTCATGGAGATGGCGAGGTGCATGGTCAAAAGTCAGGCTTTACCACATAGTTTCTGGCTTGAGGCTGTCATGTGTGCAGCATATGTACTGAACAGGTGTCCCACTAAAGCGTTGCAGTCTATCACTCCATATGAGGCTTGGCATGACCGCAAGCCATCTGTTGCTCATCTGTGTGTTTTTGGTTGTTTGGCATATGCATTAGTGCCTGAGCAACATCGCAGAAAATTGGATGATAAGGCAGTAAAATGTATTTTTGTTGGGTACAGTTCTGAAAGTAAAGGCTATCGTCTGTATCATCCACAAACTAAACGCATTCTGGTTAGCCGTGATGTTGTCTTTGTGGAAGATGCTATTCAACCATTGCTTTCATGTACTAAGGAGACATCTGTTAGCTCCAAAGACATGTATGATACTATGATGCCTCTTTTTACAGGTGGACAGTCTAGTGATGGTCCTAATGAGGCAACTTCTCAGCCTTCGCAGGTTTCATATGATGATGCAGATCATTTCGTTTTTGATGCAGATTTACATGATGCACTTGTTGATGAGAGAGCTGATATTGAGCAGGCAAAAACTATGCCAAAATGGCTGGTGCAGACTTTGCGTGACAGCAAATTAGATGCACCTTTGTCATATCGTACTCGTTCAGGCTCTCATAGTGCCTCCTTTGCATCAGATTGCTATGCTATGGCTCCATCTAGTCTCTGTGATGAGAATGAGCCTATTTCTTTTGATGAAGCACAAAATTCAGAAAATTGGATGGCTGCTATGCAATCTGAATATGATGCTATAATGAAGAATGGTACATGGTCTTTATGTGACTTGCCTCCTGGCAAGAAGGCCATTGGCACTAAGTGGGTATACAAGCTGAAGCAAAAACCTGATGGTACAGTTGACAGGTATAAGGCTAGGCTTGTTGCAAAGGGTTATGCACAGGAAAGAGGCATTGATTTTGATGAGACCTTTGCACCTACATGCCGTATGACTACTGTTCGGAGCATTTGTGCACTTGCAGCCCATCATGGTTGGAATGTACATCAGTTGGACATTAAAACAACATTTCTGAATGGTGACTTGCATGAAGAAGTGTATGTTTTTCAGCCCCGTGGCTTTGTGCAGAAAGGGCATGAAAACCAGGTGTGTAGGTTAAAGAAGGCATTATATGGTTTAAAGCAAGCACCACCTGCTTGGTATGAGAAGATACATGCCTATCTGATTGCGCATGGTTTTGAGAACAGTCCAACTGAAAGCACCTTATATATTAAGCGTGCTAATGATGTGCTTCTGATCATTGTTGTCTATGTTGATGACATGCTGCTCACTGGTCCTATTGAGACACATATTGCTGATATTAAGGCTGATTTGCATGCCTCATTTGAGATGTCTGATTTGGGGCATTTGCATCACTATTTGGGCATTTAGTTTATGCACGTTGATGGTGGAATGGCTTTGTGTCAAACGAAATATATTGACACGTTATTGCACCGTTTTGGCCTTGAAGATTGTAAGCCTATTGCCACTCCTGCTTCATGCTTGGTAGCTCATGTATATCTTGGTTGAGCAAGAAGCAGCCTACTGTGGCCACTTGCAGTTGTGAGGCTGAGTATAGGGCAGCTTTCACAGCGACTGTTGAGTGTGTGTGGCTCAGACGCCTTATGGCTGATTTGGGTGTTGGCCAGACTTCTGCCACCACCATCTTCACTGACAGTCAGAGCGCATTGGCAGTTGCGAGGAACCCTGTGTTCCATGCTCGCACTAAGCACATTGAGGTGCATTATCACTATGTCAGGGAGAGGTTCTCTGTTGGGGAGATCAGCTTGGCATATGTGCCCACGCAGGAGAACATTGCAGACCTTTTCACAAAGGCTCTGCCTAGGGAGAAGTTTGAAGCTTTCCGCAAAGCTTTGGGCTTAGTTCCTTTTGTGGAGTGATTTCCACATAGCTTGGCACTTCCTTATACATGAGTGCCAGCTCCTTGTTCACCGCATCACTCCCAAGGGGGATTTGTTGATATATTTAGGTAGTGATGTGTGTGAACACTCTAGGACCGTCGGGGCACTTTTTTCCCTCTTTAGGAGGTTTTTTTCCCCTGGCTTGTATATACGCCCATTGCCCTAATGGGCTACTTATCTTTGTACATTCTCTAGTAATACATTCAGTATTGTGTGTTTGTGCTCCAAGCTTCTTCTTCTTCCTTGTGCTGTTCGCGTGCTTCCGCAGACATCTATCTCCAACAGGCCTAAGTGCTGGCTTGCCCCATCGCTTCCATAGGGAAGTGGTAACAATTGCAACTCCTGCACCTGAGTCCAAAATAGCCTTGGTTGTGTAACCATGATGAGTGATAGGGAGATATGTGTTTCCTTCTCCTTCGCTCATGCCTCCTATCTTGTCCAAGGGTATTTCTGGCACTGTTCTATGAGATCCTACCTGGGAACGAGGTTTTGCTACGTTTAGCACTTGTTTGGCTACATGTTTCCACAATTCAGGCTTAACCTTGAGGTAGCTCTTCTAAAGTGATATTGCACTGCACTTTAGTATTCTTTACTACCACTATGTTCCTAGGTATGATTGAGTCTTTGTTTCTTATCATGACCGTAGGTGCTCTCATACAAGTGGACTTTGCTTCTGATGGGCCTGTGAAACGGGGTAGCTCTTGTAAGGAATTGGACTCAAAGTCTAATCTCTCTTGAGATTGGGCACTCTCGTGCTCTCCATAATTGGAAGGAAGGTCTTGTGGGAATTGGTCGTGGGTGTCATCCACAAGTTCAATGGGAGGAGGAACTTCACTCTCTTTAGCCCATTTCTCCTCCTGAATCTCTCGCAAGAATTCTGGTGAGTACCGATTCATAAAAGAAGAGGTGTCTGGTTCAGTGGAGTTAGGCACATAAGCTTCGTTGGGAGGAATGCTTATTCTATCACTTGTCCTCTCCTTAGCCTGGGAGTTGGCTCCTTTTCCAGACTTTTCAAGTATCGTCTCCAATCTGTCTAATAGACCATCAAAATGCAATGGTGTTCTAGTGGATCTAGAGCAATTGAAAAGGCGACTGGCCTCAAACATGGCTTGAGCCAATTCCACCATCTTGGCACACAACTTAGTTCGTTCAAGGAAGTCACACTTCCCATGGAGTCTACCACTAAGACAATAACGTTGATAAGAGCAATTTTTGGCATATTGGAGGGGTTCTTGGGACACTCTCATAACAAATGCTCCTTTCCACAATCTGGACAAAAGCCTTGAATTGTCACGGATTGGATTTGTGTAGGTGCAGGTAGAGGGCAATCACGAATGAGGTGATCTCCTTGACAGCGATAGCATGGCCCTTTAGGAAATGGAGGTCTCATCAGCCTAGGCTAGGGTCTCGAGTTGGGGTTTGCATACATGACGTTCGCATATTCTGGCTCCCAACTAGATTCACTTGGTTCTTCATAATAGTATGAATCACTATGCTCTGGTGACTGCATGTAGTAAGCTTGGGGGCTCTCAATATGGGTAGAGTCAAAACTATGATCACTTGGGTCACTTTCTGAAAGCGATGGTGTCATTGGCATTAAAGCTCGATTTAGATTTTCTTTTGCAGCTTCATACTTCACTGGGATCACATTGGTGGGAGGAGGGGGTTGCTGCACTAGGATTGGTTGAGGTCTTTGCTGCCCTTGATAGGGAGGTTGATAGGGTTGCTGGGGCCTACCATACTGTTGTTGTGGGTACTCATTCTGGTATTTTCCTTGTTGTGGATATGGTTGCGTATAATTTTGTCTAACAGCTTGTTTGTTATATGGGCAGTCTTATGCAGTGTGATTGGTGTATCTTCTTTCTATGGTGTAGTATTGGCTGTTAGGGTTCACTTGGGGTTGAGCCATAATAGGGCACACACTAGCCATATGGACTCCTCCACATGTGTAGCATCATTTTCCTAGGGCAAATCTTGGAATCTGCTTGCTAGAGACACCTAATTTCTGGGCTACCTTTTCTGCTAGATCCTCAATTGATGTGGATTGTGAGGAAGTGAGGCTATTAGAACTATCTGCATCTCAAAGCTCTAATTCCTCCCCTAGATTATCCTCAATGTCTATGCACATGCATACACATTCTTCTATGGATCTAGGGTCCTTCAAGTACACATATGATCTCAGCTTGGTACTTAACAATCCATCTAGAAATAAGGCCACTTGTTTGGCTGGAGTGGGTAACTTTGGAACAGGGCATCTCTCTAGGTATTGCCTAAACCTTCTTCCTACAAGCCTCACAGTCTCTTGAGGTGTTTGCTTGAAGCTATATATCAAGGAAGATGTGTTATGTCGAATGCCACTTTTAGAAAACTCAGTGATAAAAGCTTCAAGCAGTTGTTCTATATTTCTGTACTGATCTTGGTGAAGTGGTTGAAACCAAGTCAATGCAGTGCTCTTGAGAGTTAGCCAAAAGCATTGTATTGAGTGAACAAGTCTTCAACTTGTTCAGCTCTCAAAACTTGCCTAAACTCTGCTACATGGTCATACGGGTCTCCTATGCCATCGAAGCAATTCTTCATGGAATTTACTAATTGTGTGGGCCTTAAGGTTCTAGTGTGTTCTCTAGTCTTTGGCAGAGGGAATTCGTCTCTATTTCTTGGATTCCTTGGGTCCCTCTATCTCTCCCTGTCCATCCTATCCGTCTCTGTCCTCGTTCTTTCTCTTCCCAGTGGGTTAGCAAAGCTCACCTCGTGTCTATCTCTACTCCTCTCTCTTTGAGTCCCATGAGCCTGAGATGTTCCAGCTCTTTGGTGACCATAAGACACAGTTGATCGAGGCTGGGGAAAAACAAATTCTCCCTTCCAAGTATATGCATGTCTTCCATGCTCTGAGACCAAAAAGATCCTCTCAAAAGCATCATCTAGGTAGGTCACTTTGCCTGGGCTATCAGGATCTTTGAATTCATAGATGGTAAGTGCTCCCACTTCGTTGGGCTTCTCAAGCTTATACCTCCAAAAAGCCTCATCCGTCTCTCGATTCATGAGCAAATCTATGCTCCTATTGTCCTGGGGAACCCACTCTGGCGTGATTATTCTTGTCAGAACTGACTTGCCTCGAGGGGTTTTTGGTTCCTTTCCTAAGTTGCCTTGCTCTAGGTCACTTATTTCGACCTCTGAGATTATATTGCCAAATTCATCTGTTCTTTCTGGTTGGCTAGTGACCACGTACATTGTTCCTTCTTTATCAATGTAGGAGCCGTTTTCGAACTTGACTACAGGGTGTTCTAGTCCAATGGGCTCATTCGGGTTTTTAATTAGGACAAAAGATCTTCTCAAACCATCCTCATAGATGTGTGTGCACCTAAGCAGTTGGTTTGCATATATTCCAATTGAGTCTTGTAAGGACCCTCGGGTTTTTCTAGGTATGCCACTCCTGAGCTACCTACATGTCTTTCCATGTTATAAGACATCTCAGAGTCACTAGTTTCTGAGTCTAGAGCATAGGGGTAATCGCTCAATTGTTGGGCCTAAGATCTGGCTATATGGTTGACACTAGCCTCGGATGATCTAATACTTTGACGGTCTCTCCCTAAGTGTCTTCCTGATCTAAGGTTCATATGCCCTTTGTACGTTGCTGATTCTTTGATACCAATCACTTGTTCCTTTTCAATTCCTTTGTATGTGTTTTCTTGTCTTTAATTCAGCATCGTCAGGAGCACTTAAGTGTGTCGCACTTGAATGTTCTTCATCCAATTAGCTTAAGTTCTTTTCCTTTAGGTTGTCCCTTGACTGCACTTTAGCCTATCCTTGGACTTGAGAAGTTAGAGGCTCTTAGAACTTGAGTATTCCTATCGTACCCCTAGTCAATAAGGACAACTACTCGCACTTAACCTAAGCTAAGAATGGACTGAGGGGGTTAAGAGATGTTCACACCTCAGATTGCTTCTCCTTGCTATGCTTGTCTGCCCAAGAAGCACATTCCCAGGCCTGCTCACACTGGCACTTGCTTTGATTTCTCCAAGAGCTCTGGATAATCCTGTAAAAATCCCAAGTTTAGCTCCATTTTGATCCTTCAATTGACAGACAATTTATTTCAGACACTTTTAATGGCCCTTGTTCCCCTAGAGCTCAAAAAATGGATTTCATATGAAAAAGTTATGACAGTTCAGGGTTTAGGGGGTTAAACAGACAATCAAGACCTTTCAAGAGTTTAGTGCATTTTTTTAAGGCCTTTGTAATGGTATAGGTGATTGAATATGCAAATATGCCCAATTTTTAGCCCAATTTTTCAAAAAAATACCCCTCTATTTTTTTGCCGAAAATGTTTGTCTATCGCGATAGACGGTGTCTGACGCGATAAACACTAGCTGTTGCGTGGGGTTGTTTGTCGCGATAGAGGGGTGTCTGTCACGATAGACGAGGTCTATCGTCCGTCGTGGTTTGGTTTGTCATGATAGATAGTGTTTGTCACGATAGACACTGTCTGTTGTCTGTCGTGGTCCTGTCTGTCACGATAGACACTGTCTGTTGTCTGTCGTGGTCCTTTCTGTCATGATAGACGGGTGTCTGTCGCAATAGACGAGGTCTATCGTCCATCGTGGTTTGGTCTGTCGTGATAGATGGTGTCTGTCACGATAGACGCTGTCTGTCATCTGTCGTGGGCCTGTATGTCGCGATAGACGGGGTCTGTCGCAATAGACGAGGTCTAACTTCGTCGTGGTTTGGTCTGTCATGATAGGCGGTATCTATCGCGATAGACAGGGTCTATCGTGGTTCTCTGTCTGTCGCACTAGACGGGTGTCTGCCGTGATAGACGGGATCTATCATCTGTCATGGGCTCTGTCTATCGTGATAGACGGTGTCTATCGCGATAGACGGCCTGTGTCGTGGGGTGTTGTCTATCGCGATAGACGGTGTCTGTCGCGATAGATGTTGTCTGTCGCGATAGACAAGTGTCTGTCGCGATAGATTGAAAAAATGCAAATTTTTTAGAAACTTCTAGTGATTTGGAGTGCTCTAATGGTGTAGGTTATCGTGCAAAGCATGCATTCAAAAAATATTAAGTTTTTCTATCTATTGCGATAGACAGAGATTGTCGTCCCGGGACTTGTGTAGAATTTTGTCGTAACTGCGCAAGCTGCTGGAGATGGTGGTACAACTAGATCTTGCAACAAAAGCTCAAAAAACATGCAAAAAAAGATAGCATGCAAGCTCTCTCTCTCACACACACAAATGAAATGAGGGAAATGAGGTGGGGAGAGGAATATGACCAAAAAACTGAAATTTTTGTGATAATGGAGATGGAGGTGGGATATGGTGAGGATGATGATGGTGATGCAAAAAGAAGAAAAGATGAAGAAAAATAAGGAAAAGAAAGGATATTACCTATGACTCCAATGTCTCAACTCTATGTCTTACCATCACACGCTCGTCCTCGAAGCTCTCTCCCCGGCAACGGCGCCAAATTTGGTGTCACTCTACCACAATGGCAAATACCAATGTGAGGAGATCCACCTCATAATTGTCAATCCGTGGAGACGTGAGGACTAGTATGAAGACTATGAGCAAGTGATGGCACAAATGCGTGAGTGAGAAGCACACAAACATGCACACACATACACACACGTGCACACAAGGCAAGAACAAGGAGAGGAACAATGGAGTTCTTTGCATTAGTCAAAAAGTCTTTTACATAAGCTCAATTCACCAACAATCTAACCCCAAAAATGAGCTCTCTAGCTCTTTTTATAGTTTTTTTACTAGCTTTGGCCTTGTCCAGACCTAGTGTCTGGCCTAGTTAAAAATTAGGTTCTAGAGTCTATTTGAGGGCTCAAATGGAGTCTAAAAATTATGAAAATTGGTATGTAGCTAATTCTAATACTCCTCAAGCTCGTGGACTCCTACGCTTGAACAAAATGGAGTTTATTCTACCAAAAACGGGATTTACAATGTGTATGAAGTGATGAAAATCACTTGAGTTGGGAATTGTTTATGAAAAAAAAATGATTGGGCCTTGTTGCCGTATTGTGCATGACTGTTCCTTTGTGCCTGTATGCTCTACTTATGACTTGTATGCCAACACTCCTTGGTGATCTTGATTGCTTTCTTGGGTATCCATATTTGGTTCCTTGAGGGTTGAGCTGCCCTTGATTTCTTTGGTATTCATACTTGCACTATTTGTGTGGACCCATCTTTGATTGGTTGGTTAGGTCATTGTCACCTTTGATTGAATTCCCCTTGGTTCTCTTTCACCTAATTTTTGTAGTTGTCTAACTGATCCTTGTGAATCCATATTTGTTGCATTCTTTTTCTCATTGGTGGATGAGTTGGTGGCAATTCTGTTTTTGGTTGTGGGGCTCCCAGTCGCTAGTGCGTAATAAGAACCTTAGGTTGGCTAGATTGAGATGAAGGGCTTAGTTGAGTATCATGTGTAAGAAGATTAGGGGTTTTTGGGTTTTGTTCAGAGTCAGATGCTAGTTGATTAGGGCTAGATGATGGTATACATTCACATGCCGTCAGACATTCGCTATTGTCAAACTTTAGGCAGACCGTCTTTAGAGGTTTATCATCTAGTAGACTAAAGACTTCTCTCTGTCCAAGCTTAGTGGATATGTAGCCTAAGGCTAATTGGATTGTCACCTCAAATTCATATATCTAGTCCTGACCTAGCACTAATTCCTCCAACAGCTAATCATCTTTGCAAACTAGAAGCTTTTGATGCATGGAATTGTTACCCAAATGCAAGGATAGGATGACTTCTCCTAAACATTCAGTGGTGTTTCCTCCTATGCCCATCATGTATGCCTTAGTTGGGTTAAGTGATGCATTTAATTGTGGGACTAATGAAAAATATATGCAATTTAATGCTGCCCTAGTATCAATCAATGCATCCACTAAGTGGTATTCCTCAGTTCCCACTCCTAGATTTAAGTAGGGTTGTCTAACTTTTTGTCCTACAGTCTTGGTTTCTGATGCCCTATAGTCGGCTATGGGAATTGGCTCCTCTCCTTGTCGATATCTTTCATCTCTCTCTTGCATCCATTCTTTTCGCTTTCATATGTGCTCTAATGCTTCAAGTCCTTCTTCTTCTCTAATTCTCTCATACTCTTCCCTTCAATTTTTTGCATTCAGAAGTCTACTCATCATCTCACCTGTCAAGGTTTCTAAATATTTCTTCACGTGATAGACACTTATATAGTTTGGTAGAATTTCTCCATCTAGGGTGGCTAGGTTTATTGCTCCACTGGTAGAAATACAATTGATTACTAATGGTCCATGTCCTCGCTTTTGCAGTTTTTTGCGTGTTGCTTTAAAGTGTATACCAGGACTAAATCATCTTCCTTGAGCCCCTTATCTTTAATATGGGCATCATAATATGCTTTTTGTCGTCGCTTGGTTGCATAAATACCTGCTACTACCTGTAATCTGGTTTCATGCAATCTTTCAATTTGATCCAATTATTGGGACAATTCGTGTCCAATCCATTCATATTTCTCAGCTACTTGAAGAGTAGGAATCAAGAAATCAATTGGTAAGATTGCATTCTGCCCATACACTAGATTGAATGGTGTTGTGCCTATAGTGGTCTTGTATGCTACTCAAAAAGCCCAAATGGCATGGTGTAATTGTTTATCCCAATTTAATCGTCTATTATTCACAATCTTAGTTAAAATGTTATATAACACCTTATTGGAAATTTCTACCTGTCCATTAGCTTGTGGGTGATACGAGGCTGATTTTTTATGAATTACTAGGAATTCATTCATCAAAGTTTCTATTACTTCTTTAATAAAGTGTGTGCCTCAATCACTCACGATTTCAATGGGTAATCCAAACCTCATAAATACGTTTTTGAATAGAAACTTGGCAGTAGTTCTTACATCATTCTTCTTGGTGGCTTTTGCTTCCACCCATTTGGTCAAATAGTCCATGGCTACTATTATGTACTCAGCATGAGAACCTTTAGCAGGTGGGCTAATCGGTCCAACAAAATCTATACCCCACTTAGTGAAGGCTCTAGCACTAATCATAGGTCTAAGTGACATTTCGTCTCTCCGAATGGGATATTGTGTTCTTTGACACACATCGCATCTCTAAACATAAGTTGTCGTGTCCTGATACAAAGTCGGCCACCATAAACTAGCAAAAAGAATCATTCTTGCGGTTTTATCAGTTGAAAAATGACCTCTTGCAGCTCCGGTATGGGCCATCTCTAAAACATGGATATACTCATCTTCATGCATGCAGTCGTAGTTGATCGTCCTGTCCATGTTTAAACAATTGTCTTCCTATGAGGGTATAATCTTTACTTTGCTCCTCTAATGCCCTTTTTCTTGCTAGGTTTGCTCCTTCTGGGTATTCATGTGTCTTTAGAAAGTTCACTAAAGGTAAACTCCATCTAGGTGCTATTGTAGAATAGCATAGCGTAGAGTTTTCCTCTGGTTTTTCTTCGTGACATGTGGGACAATTTGTTGTGTGTGAATGAACATCTTTGTGCATCTCTTGCCAGTACACTCCTAACCTTTTTAGTTCTTGTATTGTTCCACTCATACTTCTATGTTTCTTCCATGGATTTATGTGGGCGTGTCTTACCCAAGTCTCTTGTTCATCCTCATCTACACACCTTAGAAGAAGCCCACAGGAATCTGGATTATATAGGCTTTTTGCTACAATATGAAGGTTCTAGTCTTCCATAATTGTTGGGTTTTATCTGAATTAATCTTATGACCAGGTGCCTGCACGTAATCTCAACCAATATCACTATATATCATAAGAAGCAGCAGCTGAATTCCATAGATTAAGGAAATGCAATCGAAAATCAACTGTTCTTGTTTAAGATGTTGCACAATAACAACCCATTGCAATATAGCAAAGAAGAACTAAGCATATCCTATATAGCAGAGGACTGTATGAGCACCATGTCATTTCACTTTGTGTTTTTGCCAATAAGAAACTAGGAGGATCAGGAATTCGTAAGTGTCACCGCACATGGAATCTTGTAGGTTTCTAGCACAACCATATACCATATAAACTGATGGGGCACGAATGCTAATGCAATTCGTATACAGCCACCATTACACAGAGGTGGTACTTCAACACTTATCATTAATCAGATGGTTACCCACACAAAAGCAGGAGTGAATGTCATACTTGAAAGAACCAGTATTAAACCCATACACACGCAACTTTAATGACTTATTTTCCAGGCACTCCATTTACTTCTATTTAGTTAAGTTTTAACAAAACCCATTACAAAAGTGGACAATTTAAGAACCAGCATATCAAGCGATACAACATATTATGCTAGTGCTGCGCCCATCATCCATATAAGCAAAAAAAAACATGAAGAACAATTTTTTATGGAGAGTTTGAAAGTGGTCCAAAGTTTATAGATTTACATTACAGACAACATTCTATCAAAGGCCTTAGCAAAAATGCTGGAGGCCAAATTTTTTTAAGGGAAACCATATTAAGCAAAACTATCGTGGTAGAAGCACAGTTGAATGGTAACAAAAGTGATAAAATTCTCTTTCAAAAATTCCTCTTTACATCATCCGTCTGTCTTAAAAGTTTGAGAGACTTTGATCTTGTCAAGATACAGATGAGAAAGCTAGACTAGCACATGTCCACAAGAATGTATGTATGTGTTGTTAGTTTGTCTGTATTCATGCATGTGTGTATGTATGCATGCCTACATGTATGTATACATACATTTATGCACGCATATGTGTAAGCACATATGAATGCATGCACACATGTATGCCCATTTAAACACGTATGTACACACATGCATATGTATGTATGAGGCCAGACAACTACATCTTTCCGAGATTCATTCGGTCAACAAGTGAGAACTTTCTCAACCCCATAAATAAAGCTTTGATTCTCCTATGTAATAACCTCTATTTGAAGATAGTATAAACTTTTAAAAAAAGAGGATATTGTCTAGTTTTAGCTGCTAACCAGTCCATAAATGTGTCATGCCTAGATCAACTACAATATCGTCTTGCATCAAAGTACCCATGAGAACTTCTCAAGAGAAGTGAGTACTCCAGGATCCCATGGCATGCTTTTGATTATTGTGAAATTTTGTTTGAGATAGGGAAGGGAAGCTAGATGCAAATGCATCAATGTAGTTACAATCACAGCTTTTGATGCTTGAAATACGCTGTTGGAAGCCTCGTTGCTCTACCATATGCAAGCATTTTATCAATAACATGGCATTAGATCCCTGAGCCCTTCATCAATGCTCATAAGGTTGTTCAATCCCAAATAGGAACCTTTGAGAGTAGATTTCATGTACATCATATTACTTCATGCTTCAAAATTTAAAGCATGAATTCTTAACCAGCAAGTATGGCAGCTACTAATTATGAATCTGAGGATATGTAGGTTGCCACAAACATAAACATGTAGCTCAAGAATGTTTTAAACAATCATCAAACAGATCTTCTGCTGACATAAGCTGCATCTATATGGAAAAATGTTCCAACTTATTATAAATCTAGTACCGAAGTCTTCAGCTTGAGTGCAAAATAAATACATACATACAACAAGCTCAGTACTCATCACACATCCGTATGATTGAATAACAATGATTAATTTCACTCAAAGATGAACTTTTTAAGGCCAAGAATAACTAAAAGCCTGCAAATTCATAAGCCTGCTCCTGAACACAACATAAAGCCAAAAAGCCATCAAAATTTTACTTTTCTCCGCGATTTTGCACGGTTGATACACCCAAAATGCTATTAATTTTATCATCAACATGAAGCAGAATAATATCCTGTCGTGCAATCTCTTGAACTTTATTTTCCTTTATAAGCTATTTGAATTTGGCTTCTCTAATTCAATTACTTCACATTGTACAGCTAATCTGTGCACGTAATATATGGGGCTTCCATCATAACCATGAAAGCATAAGCTATAGATACATAAAAGAACTAGAACATGTATGAAGCATTACTTTCACAATTCAGGTATGGATCATATGTATATTAGATAACCCACAACACGACTAAAAATGGATATGATTATGTTGACAAACAGAAGCCAAAACCTACTGCACCAGAGATTAGTCACAATTATGTCTCGTATCTCTCCAACTGCTGGGCTTCTATGGCCTCTATTGCTTCACACACACATCTCCAAAATGGTACGAACTAATGGGGCACTAAATGCTGAATCCTCTGCTCTCTCCAACAATCATTTAATTTTGTAATTTTCATACTGAAACAATTATTTAAAAAAAAAATAAGTATATCCCCAGCAACTCAGAGACCTGGAATGCTTTAGAGAATAAAAAGCTAAAGAGTAAAAAGAAAATATTAAATTTAGCCCCTATGTTTTCATTCAGAATGATCTCCTAAAATAAAAATCATATTTCATGGTGCTACATGTAATATGACTTGCACAAAAGTATAATCTTGTTACATTACTACCAACAAGAACCTCTCTCAAAGAAAGGAAATAGCACTTCAGTTTAGTTCTGAATCACCCAAGAGACTCCCTTAATGACCTGATCATCCATTAGCTTGTTCTCCAACCGTCAATATAGGATATCACAGATCAACTATATCGTCTCCCAGAGGCACCCCTTGATGATTTGATCATCCATCAACTAGCTCATGAAAGGATGTGTGATACTATCCAAAATGAATCAGCATCACAGCTGACCACGTTTCTGTAAAATTTGATGACTTCCAAAGATGATTGCCATTGGTAATACAATCCATAAACCACAGTTTGCACTTTAAATGTCTATGGGAGTCTCAATTGTGATTGGAGAAACCATATCATGACTTTCTACTATATGACCTATCAGACTTGGACATAGTATATCAAAATGTGTTTCTGTCAATCAAAAAACATTATGACAACCCCAAGAGGAAACTCTAGAATACAAAGGCCAGCTGGAGAATATATTTGAAGGTCAAAATGCACAGAGTGCATGCCTCACTTTTCACGTACTACATTTCAAGTTCCGCATTAATAAGAAACAGATTTATCATAAATCCTGGAGCAAGGGAAGATGAAAGGATGCAACTCATCTTTTCTAGATGAAACTTATCCATAGAACCGATCCTTGAAGTGGCATGTTGTATCCTATCTGAACCATAAGGGCATGCGTACTACACAAAATATAGAGAGCACAGACCACATGTTTGCAGATCCAAAGGCCCTTGATGAAAGAATATGACTATAAGCTGAATGCTGCACCTCATTCAACAACGACAGGAAAATCAGCATCATGATGATAAGCATCAAAGAGATGAGCCCCAAGCATGTCACATATTAATGGGAGAAAGAAATTACATAAACCAGCATCAACAATTCACTTAAGGTATGGTGATCCTGGCATCACAAGGCACTATACTGTTTAAATCAGTACCATCAGAATAGAATGGTTTTCTAAAATATTTTTAAAATCCATCCGATTCCAATAGTATGAAGATGACATTTGGCTTGCATTCCACACTCCTTATGATATTGGATGCAGTTGAATGAGCTGTGTCTGCATATCCAACTATTTATCAGTGGTATTACCTTCCACTTGTAGTTTTCAACTTCCTTTCCCTTGCTATATGGCCACAAAATAGAACATTTGACAAGCTAGTAAAAGATAGGTGCTGTCAAGTACAATTCTTGTGTTATTAAGCATAATTCTTAAATTACTTAGTAAGATTCATATGTTGCTATGTTTACTTCTTGTCTACTTGTTTCTTTGCCCTTTCTTTGGGACTAATTGTTTCTTTCTTTCTTTCTTTGGGACTACTTGTTTATTTCTTTCTTTCGTTGGGACTACTTGTTTCTTTCTTTCTTTGGGGCTACTTGCTTCTTTCTTTGGGATTCGCAAGTCCGTCTTTGTCCACATTCTACATACTGATGCCATAGCCACTATTCCTGTTCAGAGGAGGCAACCTCTAAAAAGTCAACTTTGGAAGACAACTAGTCTAATTATAGCATTAGCATAGACATACAAGTGGACATGCCTGCAAAGAAATCATACATTGAATAGCCAACATCAATAATGTTCTAACTGTCGCCCAATAAAACTTGGAAGAATGTGTGTATTCTTGATGCAGCAGCAAATCCTTTATTGTTTCTGATGTTTTGAATGGGAAAATTACAGAACCATTGAAGATGCATATTTGATTCCAAAGAGTCTGGTTGATATGTGCTTCCATATTCATTCGATGAAAACACATTTGCACTCGGATCATGAAGCACTTAAACGAGTAATCTCAATGACTGTAAACTGTCATATCTGCAGAAGAGAAGCTGTTACTCAAATTTAGAGTCGGGATGTTCCAATGCATATTTTCTCTTGTATTCCTCCAAAACATCATCATTAGTACTGCAAAAGGGATTAACAGATCATACTTTAGCAAAATACGAGAAGGAAAACCCCAGACAAAAATATATGCTTTTGAAATACACATAAGAAACAAAATTTAAAATAGCAAGAAGGCAGTTGGGGAAAGGATGGTTTTAAGACTTTAACATAAGAAATGCAAGATGCAACTACATCTTTAGATGAATGATCTATGTATTTCATACAACTCAGTAAAGCGTGTATAATTATTGTAAAAAGATCAGAAAAGAGACATCTGAGCAGCATAGACTAGCAATCATGACATAGAAAGTGTTCTTGAAGTACCACATTGAGTACAAAATAAAAATGATACAGAATCCTAGATTATGTACTATTCACAAAAAACAAAAAACAAAAACCAAATTGTTATCAAATAAGAGGAAAATACAGGCACTTAAGGCATACCACTTGAAGAATCCAAACACGCTGCCTTAAACAAGTATATGCAAATTAAAATCCAGCTCTTGAATCCTCAATGCTCAGGAGTGATAATACATAATTGACAAGAATCCTCAGTCCAAACATGTCCACTCCACGATTCATCCTCATCTGGATTCGCCACAAGCATGCATGCACATGCACAAGTTTGAATGCTTATTTATGAAGTCTATTGAACATCCAGAATATGTTTAGAGATTTCGAAAGTTAGCAATCTGAAAGACTTCTACAAAAAAGACACTTGGTTCACAAAAACTATCCCCAACAGCAGTCAAAACAATATCCACTTACAACAGTCCACGAACTGAAGAGATGAATATGTGTGAATCACAACATCTGGTGTCCAATTATTCTGAATTAACAAAACTGATATGCATGAACCATTGAAGTCATTGACAATCTGAATCTAAGCATCTCAGAGGATCCACATGTCTCTTCAGACACATTGGATTCTATACACACAAATATCCATGCCTCAACCCTGCATATTAAGGCTTATATAAAATGATCTTAGACTTGATAAAAATTGAACCTTCCACTCCCCAAACATAATGACAATAAACTTCTTTCAGCATACTTCTAAATTGCAAATCCTGGACCCAATACTTTGAGCACAGTGAATTACACACTTTCTCAGGTTTGCAACCTGCAGTTTCCAACTAGAAATTAAGAAAGAGACCCTTTGTAGCAGTATCCTTATATGAAACGACATCTGCAAACTGAAATTCGAGAAATTACAAGTTCACAGCAGCTGAGGAATTTTCTCAATATTATAGTTTCCAGCTCTCCAGATGAGGCCGATGGAAAAAACATGAAGTGCATGAATATGCTCTAAGAGAAAGGACACTAAGCCTAGGGTGCTAAAAAACAGAGACATGTGAATGTCTGTGTTTGCAGGGAGAAGAAGAAAAGTAGACAGTTTGATGGTCACTTCACTGATTCAAATAATCATATCATTCGACCTTTTCCGAAATCAATTCATAGAATATGTAAGTTTTCCTGAACTATCCAAAGGGCTTTCTCCATCTTTAAGGCTTTTGTATGGTGGCCTTTTACATGGAAGATGTGTCATGTGGCTCCCACTACAGTTGTCCATGTGCATGTTGAATCCTAGGAGCCTTTATCAAAATTATAGACTTGCAAATATCTATATCATCTGCCATGACCATATCATAAAATCCCAAGTCATGTCAAACCTCTTCCAAAAAATAAGTATGTGTAAAAAGCAACTTTCATATAGCATACTATAAATTTCACCACTGCAAAATCATATTGCCAAGATTCGCCATGTATTTACTAGGAACTCATGTCGCATAAGAATGTCAGGTGTCGATACAGCCATGAGAGATCCACACGTTGAGGCATGCGGTACACTTTTCAGCTCTTTCTCAGATGAATTGTCACATGGAATAACAGCACTTGACCATTTTAGTAAATATAGCCAGAGGCCCTCCAATGGCCTTCCTTCTCCCATGTGAAATATATCAGTTACTTCTTGAAGGATTTCTTCTTCAATCTTCTTGTTTTTTCCCCCTACACTGTGCATGTCTAAAACCTGTCAATCTATATCTGAAGTTTTCATTGTGAATTCAAATTTCAGATTATCCTCAATCTAGAACATGCTCAGTGAAAGGCTAAAGCTACAAACCAAAAAAAACAGTTTAAACTTTGTACCATTCTCTGGTGTTCGTTAGAGTCCATATAATCTTTTTACCTTGGATTTAGATCTTTATATTGAACTCTTCACTGAAGTCACTCTGCTACAAGGCTGTCTTTACACCCATTTGGCCAACCATGATAGTAAGATGTGTGTATTGATGTCATCCGGACAGCCAGGAAAAACACTTCTTGGAAGTCAATAACTTCATGTTGTGAAAACCCCTTCAATAGGAATTCTGTCTCTCCCTTGTGTTTCTACATACATTTGATGGTTTCTCTTCTACCTTTTTACAGGGACACTGAAGCTGAAGTACACTGTACCCTATTGCTGCAATAATTTCATTTCCTCATGCAATTACCCTCCTAAAACCCATAGTTATCATAAATTGTGACAATTGTAGCAGTTTCTGATCATCGATTCGGTGTAGATGATGCCTCTTTTGTAACTTTTGTCTGTGATTATGACCTTCCACATATCTTGCACAAGTACATGTATACCTTCATGAATTCGGATTTATCTGATACTGCAAACTAAAGACAAATCACAAACCATATGGAAATATAGCAACAATGAATTGCACAAAGAAAATAGGATTAAGATAAAACATAAAAATACATATCAATAAAGAGAAATCAAGAGTCAAATAATAAAAATCTTCAACTTAAAAATAAAAATAGATTCAGTTTTTTATTGAAGATTTCCTTTCAAGAAATTTGAAATACAGAAAACAAAATTAAATGATAAACATTAAAAAAAAATAGAAAAATATGAAATAATAAAAATGCATGATTAACTTCTATATTTGTCGTTATCATGCATAGCTTGGACAAAGAGGTATGACATCCTTACTCATGTCATCAATGCTTTTGGGTAGATGCAAGCTCTAACAGACTGACTCTTCAAATGAAGACTTCTAAAAAAGCCAACAAGGTGAGTTTCTATCACTTCCAAAAGTAAAGGTAAAACTCAACCATGATGAGCCTTCTCAATCAAAAATATTTTTTCATTAGTTTAAAAATGTTAAAGAGAGAGAGAGAGAGAGAGAGAGAGAGAGAGAGAAGAAAAGTACAGTTTTTGTAAGTTTTTTTCAACTAAGAATAAAAATATAACGCCCTTCAGAAATCTATGCACTAGAATGAAAGTTCCCTCTTCGATTGAACTTACTAGCGATCAGTTTAAACAAATGGAATGACAAAAAATACATGAACTGATTACGAAGTAAGAAAAAGCTTATCATTGTAAGAATTTTCTTCAAGAAATAACATTTTTAAACAAGCAAAGAAATTAATTGAGAAGATTGAATTACCAGCAATGCCCTACATGAACAAAGATGAGAAAAACTAAACAAACTAAGAGCAAACAACAACATACTCTCTGCTGAATGAAAAACACTGCATTCAAAATGAAGCGATTCAAATAATTTCAATACAAGCATATTCCAATTCTAACACTTATTCATATTTGTCTACTTCCAAACCATAGTGTAAAAAATTTTGAGAATTGATGGGTTCTTTTAAATTCGTTTAATTCGCCAATGAGTTAATTTGCTAAATGCGAATTTTATCCTTTTTTTTCCCAGAAATTTTAAGCCCCGTTTTACCTTGTAAAACTTGCCCTCGTGGGAGCTGGATGTGTGTGTGTGTGTGTGTGTGTGTGTGTGTGTGTGTGTGTGTGTGTGTGTGTGTGTGTGTTGTATATGTAAAAAATAAAATAAAATTCTCTCCAGATGAATAAAATTCCCAAATTTTATTCTAGTTCTAAACGGACTAAACGAATTAAACAAATAATTCTCTTGTTCGTACTATGTTCCAAACCAAATGAAATCAAAAGATTTGATCTAGTAGAGCACAACCATTGTTCCTTTTAAAGTACAATTTACTTCACAAATTTCTTTGAGATAAATACCGCTACCAAAAGCAGCAGCATCATCATTTAAATCCATGAATTCTTTAAAAGGGGGATTTTTTTTTTTTTTTTTTTTTTTTTTTTTTTTTTTGGGGGGGGGAGCAAGATAAAAAACAAAAGATGATCTATAAAACAATAAATGTTTGAAATTTTGTGTAAAATGAGAAGAGTATGAATATCAATGCATTGTATCCATAAAAGATCACAAGCAAAAAGATACAACTTTTCTACCAGAAAAATATAACCAACAAGAGCATGTGAAGTACACTTTCAAACACTTATTGTCATTGTCATTTCTCTTTCCTTAGTCTTTGTCTGACTCTTCTTTCTGATTTTTTCACTTAGCTTTAATGGTACATGTTGCTTCAAAACCAAACTAATTTCATGAATGTATAGGAAAATAGAGAAAGTATGTGCAAAAATTCACTTACAAAAGCTTAAGAAGCTGAAGTATATACTCACAAACAACTCCCCTCTAGTCCAAAAATCACACCCCAAAAACTCCAAGAAGAAGAAGCTCTTTCCAAAGGTGTCTTAATTACAGAAATTGAAGTGTCACAAACATGTAATTCATAGTTGCTCCAAAGGCTTGAAAAGCTAAAAAGAAAACTATGAAAAGCTTAAAACTAAAAAATTTTGCAACTCAGCTTTTTGGTCAAGAATTGGACATCCAGCTTTTAAGAGTAAAATATGCTTTTAAACTTGAGAGAATAACTTTTACTTTTAACATACAAACACTAATTCTTCTAAACCTTTGCATCTAGATTTGTAAAGGCCAGTTTTTTATAAAATCAAAGGGCTAAGGTCACCTTGGGAAGCCAAAACCAATGATTTTTTGGCTTTGACCAGCTATCGATTGTTGATCAATCCCTTATATCTAGATTTCAAGCCATATTGTCTACCAATGCTCAAAGTTTGTGTTAAGATGCTTTGTATATGAAATGGTACAAAAAGTAGAGCACGTTGCTTAGAGAAGTGAGCCCACTAAAGATTAGAGTGCATCTCCCTATCCATAGGTCGGATTTAGACGTGTAAGGTACCGTTGGAAAGCTTTCAGAGTGAACTTTCCAATGGAAGCACTAGATTGAGGGTCCAAGATACCTAGCATGAGTGAGAACCAAGTTCAAGATACTGAGGCTGAGAATAAGAGCCCAAGACACCAAGGTCGCGAACAAGAAGGTTCAAGACACCAAGGTTGAGAGCAAGGGTTCAAGAAACCAAGATTGAGAATAAGATCGTTCAAGCGACTGCACAAGGGTGAAGACATTGATTCAAGGGGAGACTAGGGGCTGATCATTACGGACAATGACCTCTAGAAGGGGAAGAGAGTGGTAATCTCAAGAAAGGTCAGGAAGGAGTTTGTTGAACCACACCTTAAGAGGGAGGATTAGGAAGATATCCTCAACCATGGCTTTTGGGGCAAGTGGTTAGCCCATCATACTCCTAGCTTGTAGGTCATGAGTTCAGTTCCCTTTGGATACAACACATGGTGTCATCGTCGAAAGGAAAGATGAAGAAAGAGACAACAAAGAAGGAGAAGAAGAGTCAACAAAAGAAGAAGGATTAAGTCTTCAACTTCTAAGTCTTCATCCGCTTCTTCTACCTCGTCTAGTTCGAGCACTTCTACCACTCCTAAAGAGAAGTCTACGTCCACTACATCCACCTCCAAGAAAGGTATATGCCACTATTGCATAAAACCTAGGCATTTTATAACCAGAATGCAAAAAGAGGATTTTTAATGAGAAGAAAAGAGCATCACGTAATAATGTTGAAGATGGTTCAAAACCTAATTCTTCAAATGAAGAATCATATGCATGCATCAGCATTGAAGAAGTAGCTTTTGATCATACCGCATTCAATGGAAACTCAAAAAATCCTTGGATTTTTTATTCTTGATCTTCAGCATGACAGATTGCAAGAATGTATTTTCCTCCTTTATTAACTCTACATGAAGAAAGGTGACCCTAGCAAAGGGTCATGATATGGATGTTGTATGTGTTGTAGAAGTTAACCTAAAGTCAAGTGCAGGTGGAAATTCCACAATTTCTACTATTCTTTATGTTCCAAAAATAAAGAAGAATATGTTGTCATTTTTAATTTCTTATCACATGGTTCTAAGTTTTCCTACATTCAAGAAGTTCTTAGCTATGGTTGACAATGAAAGTCAGTCTAACATTCAGATTTTAAGAAATGATAAAGGAGAGTATTTTTCTAAGACTTCAAGTCTTTTCTAGAAGATAAAGGAATCTCTAATCAACTCACTATTGCCTATACACCGAAACAGAATGGTGTTGCAGAGAGAAAGAATAGGAAACTTTTTTAAATGATGTGTAGTATGATGTCCTCTAAGAAACTTTCACCTAAGTTTTGATTTGATGCAGTACATACAACCAACCACATTCTTAATAGGTCTTCCATAAAAGCTTTTAACATGAAGTTTATTATGACAAGAAGCCTAATGTGAATTACTTCAAAGTTTTTGGATCTAAAGCTTATGTTCACTTTGAAAAAACAGATCGTGGTAAGCTCAATGCCAAAGCCATCAAGGAAATATTCATTGGTTTTGCAATTGAAAGTAAAGGATACAAATTCTATGTACCAAAAACAGGTCATATCCTACTCTCTTGTAATGCTTATGTTGCAAAAAGTCAGATTTATGATAAACATGCAGAAATTCCAAACTTTATTAAGACAAATGATAATGCATTTTTCAAGTCACATTTAGATGCTTACATTCAGCCATACAAGGGGGGTGTTCAACCTTCTTAAGCTCCAAAGGTTTCAGTTGATAGAGGGAAAGAGAAAGATGTTGCTTCTACACCACCACTATCTTCTTCATTATCTCTATCTCTTCCTACACCACCTCTTGACATACCAACTTATGAAGTTGGAGAACCCTTAAGAGTTGTAGAAGAAAGAGAAGAAGAAGGTGTTTGCATCAATATGTAAAAACCTACCAATATGGTTCTATCATACTCTCAAACATAGTGCGGTAGAAAACTTCAAATAAAAAAGAACTAGAAGCCGACAAGGAAAGAGAAAGATCATTTAGATCAAGTAAATTATACAAAGCACTTCGAGATTAATAATATTCTTGCACGAATGTTTTACAAAATCCTACTTGGAAGAAAGCAATGCAAGAGGAAATTGATTCTATAAACAAGACTCAAACATGGAAGCTTTGTAAATTACCAAACGGTAAGAAAGCAATTGGTGTAAAGTGGATCTTCAAAATCAAAAGGAAAGCAAATGGTACCATTGACACGTATAAATCCAAATTAATAGTTAACGGTTATGCACAAAAGAAAGGTATAGACTATGATATGCACAAAAGAAAGGTATAGACTATGATGAAACATTTGCACCTATATCTAGAATAACCATAGTCTAGATAGTTCTTTCTCTTGCTACATTTTTTAGCTTGAATGTTAGATATCAAGATAGCTTTTCTTAATGATGATAATGTGAAAATGACTACATTCAGCAACCAGAAGGCTTTGAAGATCCATGTAAAGAACACATAGTATGCAGACTTATCAATGCACTTATTGGTTTGAAGCAAGCACCAAGAGCATATAATAAAAAGATACATTTGTATCTTTTATCTATTGGTTTTGGAAACTCTGATGAAGCTCCTACCATGTGTCTTGATTATCATCATCATCTATTGATGATATGATCATGACAAGTCCGAAGGATTCCGGTATTCAGTTCTTCAAGTCACAACTTAAGCATACATTTGATGTTAATGTCCTTGGGATTTTACATTACTATTTAGGCATTGAATTCAAATTCACGAATGATTGTATATATATGACATAGAAAAAGTACATTGAGAAATTATTAGAATGGTTTGAAATGACAGATTGTAAACCTATGCATACACCTATGGATGTTAATGTATCAATATAGGCATCTGTAGAGTCAGAACCTTTTGATGGTTATTGTTTCTATGTTGGAGATTGCATTATCTCATGGCTATCTAAGAAACAACCAACAATAGCTACTTCTTCAAGTGAAGCAGAGTAATAGGCTTCCTTTACAATTACACTTAAAGCAATTTGATCACAGAAAATTCTAAGTTATCTTAATGTTCATGCTCATCTAGCTATGCAGATTTTTCAGATAGTCAAAAAGTTATTGCTATTGCAAAGAATTCTATCCATCATGCAAGGACAAAATGTATTGAAGTACATTATCATTACATCCGGGAACACACACCTAAAAAGCACATTGAGCTAACATATTTACCAAAGCGATATGTAGAGGAAGACATCAAAAGTTATGCAAATGTTTGAATCGTATGCCATTACGACATTGAGGGGGTGATTGTTGAAAAACAATGTCGGAATGTTCCAAAATGATCAAAAATCCAACAACTTTAATTTTGGTACTTAGTCAAAAAGGTCAAAGATGGTAAAATAAAATATTGGCTCATCGGAAAGTACTCCTTGAGAACTTTCTAAGGATATATGACACTTCACCATCTTGCTTTAGAAAGTCAACCAAAAGTCAAACCCTAATTTTTGCTTTTCAAATGCTTTTCACGCAAAAACTTGCTTTTCAATAGATTTTTTGCAGCTTTTCATGCTACTTTTCATGGGCACTTCAAATCCTATATAAAGGGAACCTAGGGAGCATCATAAATCATCAGTTCTTGAAGCACTCAGTACATAACTCTAGGGTTAAGAGCTAGAAGAAGTTTAGGAGGTGTATATGCAGATTTGGAGGAGTTCTTTGGCAGCTTCCCTTTGTTCTTCTTTGCACTGCCAAGTGTGCAGGTTGATTTTGGAGAGTTGTAGCACCCAATTTAGGGTTACCTCATGTGCTTCTGTGTACCAAGTGTTTACCTAGCACTTCATCGCAAGAAGTGACCATTGCTTCTGCTCTACATTTCAAAAGTGACCATTTCATCGCAAGAAGTGACAATAGCTGCTGCTCTACATCAAAGAAGACCTAATTTCAGAATTAGGGTTTGCTGTAATAACTGTTTTGCACAGTTCATCTCCTTCTTTTTGCACAATATTCACTCACATAAAACCTCTTAGACACTCTCGCACTATTTTTTTTCTACCTAAAACACCTTAGATTCAGCCTATATTCAGATTTTTGTATGATACACACATTGTATATTGACATTTTGCATTTATTAGTGTGTGTAATAGCATTAAACTGCTTCACTTTTATAATTGTCTCCTCATCTCTCTATATTGTCATTTCTCTCCCTTGATCAAGTCAAGGTGTGTTATGTGCTAAGGTTAAGTGTTGGAAAGAGCTTGGTTTAAACTTGTGATTATTGTTTAAGCCTACCACACTTCCAACATATTTTTGCTTATAGCCTTGCCCAACTCATGGGGGACCTTAGTGGTCTCCTTGTTTTATGATCCCAACTTGATATTTAATGGAGTTAGGGGTTCTATCCTCAATGATCAGATCAAGAGAGAGGCAAGTGGAGAGGTAAGTAGATCAACTAATATGGTTAGATGCAGATCAGAGAAGCAGAAGTAAAAGCAAAGGCAAAGAAGGTTTGACTTGTTACAAGAAGCCAAATTACAAGCACTACAAAGCTGATTAGGAAAGAAAAAAGATTGCAAGTGAAACGAAAAGAAAGTAAGCCAAAGGCATAGTATAGTTCCAAGGAGAAGGCCAATGTGGCCTCTAGTGTTGTTATTGAGGAGTTATCAGACATGGAGGGCCTTCTTCATGCCACTATTGTTGCATACAATGTTTATGTATATGATGACTCTATTATAGCTCATGCACAAGATATGCAGATCATTAAAAAGTCATCTAATTGATGCCTTATTGGCAATAAATGATAAATTGTCATGGATTTGGATTGTAGACTCACGTGCATCATTTCATGTGCCTCCTATTAAGGAGAGCTTTGCTTTGTGCTCCCCTCCTTACCTCCATGATACGCAAAGCAATTCCCCCATCGAAGCCTCTATGGTCATGGTGGAAGACATGCAGCCCCCCAAATTCCTATTAACATGAAGACATATAAAAAAGGAGAACTTACCTGTGTCCAACCACCGGTTGCATGTGGTCCCCTTGTCCTCTCCTCCTCCTCCTTGAAGCATCCCATACCACACCATGCAAAGAGGGTAGAGTTGTCAAGCTAAGCCATATGGGCTCCATGAGCTCTTATTGTTCTGTGCACGTTGCCTTACCTCATTCCACGAGCAAGGAGATGATTTGCTACCAATGTTAGTATCTCGCCAACATCATCCCAAGATCCTCCTTGTTAACAAGTCAAAGCACAAGCCATATTTGCAAACATAAAAGAGCACACATCACACTTAATGCCTAGCCATAGAGCCAAACGAGCTCACCCCAAGGCTCAAGCCTAGGACCCAACAACTTAAGCAGTGGCCATCATCTCAAGGGCATGGAGTCCCATACCACCATACCCTCACCATATAGGTGTGTAGATGACCCCACCAAAGGCCAAGAGTCCAAGTGCCTCATATGAGGAAGAATAACAAATGAGCCAAGGGGTCATATTTATAGACTCACTTAAGGAGGTGGGAAAATTCACATTGGCTAGATAAATTAACTACATGCACCCATCTTGATGTCCTTTGGATTTGGGAATGTAACATCTTCCTAGCTATAAAAAGTCACATCCTTAAACAAATCATCCTAATAAATGCTTAGCATTCAAAATTAAAATCCACAAGGTAGCCATAAGTTTACAATCCTCCATAGCACATATATCCACTAATTTCAAAACATCTTCAAATTCTCACATAACAATGTGATTATCCTTTTATGAGAATCAAATGCCTAAATAGTAATGTAATAATTCCATGGCCTACATCTTCTCAAATCAGCCTTGAAATCAACAACTTTTGCTTCATTTGAACATGAAATTAGCACGTCTTCAACATAAATAATCACAATGGTCTTTCTCTTTCATGAAAATGAGTATAAAGAGTAGAAGCTAAGACTACTACAAAAACATATTTACAAAATATATGCATGTATCTTCTCATATTATGCTCTATATGCTTGTAAGATATATGGAGCCTTTTTTATACTCGAACACCAAATGTTCTTTATTTAGGTGTTTGTTAGCTTATATATCTACTTTTAGTACAAAGAAATTCTTTTTCTAAGGGGGACAAAAATGTTACATCATGAAAGACATAAAATGATCCCTTGCTCTAGATGCAAGGCTTTTCAATTGATTATAAAGGTATCATGTTGTTGAAGGAAATAGGATATCAATTCTTCTACATGCATGAGCCTTCTAGTTCCCATGATTATCACCACAACATTATGAGAGTAGAATGAAGGATTCCATTGTGCTCCATGGGAGCACTACCTAACAGAGTCTACAAGGTTGGACTATTGACCATGCATAATACTTCTTTTCTAAAGTTTCTTTAAAAATTTCCCTAATTAAAGCTGAAATTTATTATCTATGAAGTGTGTCCATAAAAAAACATAAGCTTTTATTTGATCATCATATTAAAGAAATTCCATAAGGACATGTACAACATATGAGTGAGTAACCTAATTTTGGATAAATCCTCCTTAAGAGTGGATCAATAAAATGAGTATCCTTGTGCATTCTCTCTAGATACCATGGACATATCTTGTAGTAATCATGTTGTGGCTAGTTTTTGACTCTCTTGAGCAATCCCCTCATGTCTTAATTTCAAAAAAATGCACAAATCATTTTTTGAAGAAGATACAAATTTCAAGAACTTAAGATTAGTGAGCTATGCATATGATCGAAATCTATAAACTTATATAAATACCATAATTGTAATGTTACAAAATTTTAGGCAACTACCGATGCCATATATAAAATGAATGTTACAATTACTTAAGATTGGTGTGCTATGCACATGATGATAGTCTATAAAAGTATATAAATACCATTTAAATCATGTATACCTTCATAGTAATCCAAAAATTTAAGCAAACACCAACACCATATGTAAAATTCAATGGATGTTACAACGGTTCCAAAACCATAATATTGCAAGACGTCAAAAGTAATCAAACCATTTCCTCTAAAGACTTGATCGAATTCTCTTTAGCATTGACACATTTCAAGCAATTAATTAAGGGGAAACAAATTGTTCACATTCTTATGTTCCGTCTCATGCCACACCCTTAATTTCTTTCCAAAAGCGTTTATTCAAAAGATGTAATGACTTCCTTTTAATATGACGATATGAAACATTATAGAAGCCAACAATTAAAAGTTCAAATTCCAATGTTCACTTTGGAGGATTGAAGAGAAGTTACATGTATTTTCATTAATTTTGATCGTGTAAAACCACTAAAAGACTAAAATTTCCAGCTCATGTTTTTTTAGCATTTGTGAATAAATGTGATGGTTAATTAAGAGTAAATAAATCCTTACTATTGATGGAGACACTCATTGAGAAGCTTGAATTGGGGACGGCAAGCCCAAACTACCGATAGGGTCCTTCCAGATGCGCATTCTGCATATTTGGCTGCTAATGCATCACACTCTTGCAAAGCTCTAGCCTTCATCTTGCTACGAAGAGCTGATATACATACACACATCTCTCTCTCTCTCTCTCTCTCTCTCTCTCTCTCTCTCTCTCTCTCTCTCTCTCTCTCTCTCTCTCTCTCTCTCTCTCTCTCTCTCTCTCTCTCTCTCTCTCTCTCTCACACACACACACAACATGGCTACTTCCACAACAGCACGCCTACGACTGAAACTCAAATCTTACCTTCCTCTACCTTCTTCTTTAGACGTGTCTCCTTCGCATTTTCTGCAAAACCCATGTCCGCTTTAGGAATTCTTGTTCCTGTAGTCCACCTGCCTGACCCAAACTAGTAAAAGTCATTCTCGTTAATAATGAAATAATACTGAATTATTTCTTCGGCTTTTTTTAAGAAAAACGGGAACGAACCTTAATTTCTGAGGGGTTGATGAATCTTGAACTCTCTCTATCTCTCCTCCCTCACTTTTGTCATGCACTCTTTCATGCTTTTTCTTAACTATTGACGATTAGCTGCGTTCACCTTTGGGTATGTCTTAATTATTAGCTCTGGAGAGAGAGAGAGATAAAGATTGGGGAGCGAGAGAAAGAGAGAGAGGGAGAGAGAAAGAAAAGGAGGAAGAGAGAGAGCCAAGGGAGAGAGAGATGCATCCACATACATACATATCACACACACATGCAAATACACATTTTATGACAATACGAATATGCAGACAATCACACACATATATATATATATTTAGTATATACATACACACATATATATATATATATATATATATATATATATATATATATATATATATATATATATATATATATATATATATTATATATATATATATATGTGTGTGTGTGTGCGCACGCACGTGGGCTTGTATAGATATATATATTTGTATGTATGTATCTATGGTAGGTATGTATGTATGTATGCATGAGTGCATTTATGTGTATGTATGCATGCATGTACATATGTGTGTATGGACACATGCATGTATGTATGTATATGCATGTGTGCATATTTATATATGTATGTATGCATCTATGCATGCATGTATGTACATGTGTATGAATGCATGCATGTATGTATATGTGTGTGTATGTATGTATGTATATACGTATGTATGTAAGTACGTATGTATGTATGTACATATGTATGTGTATATATACATCTATACACACAAATATATATATATATATATATATATATATATATATATATATATATATATATATATATATATATATATATATATATATATATATAATACAAACACACCGTGTATATATATACTTAGGTATGAATATATATACACACGGTGTGTTTGTATTATATATAATGTAAGTATATATATACATGTGGTGTTTATGTGTGTGTGTATGTCTGTTAAATTCTCCGAAAGTCCAATTGACCTATTTTACAAAAAATATATAAATTGAGATTTACACGGGAACATCTTATTCATATGATTATTGAAATCTCTTAGGAGAGAGAGTGGGTGGAGAAGAGTTAAGTCGAAACCATATACATAGAAGATTTGTATTCTGTTCAATAATATACAGAGATACTTTGGTGCCATATCTGTGTTATGTTGTAATCATTGTGTCATTTGTTTGTTTGTATTAAGGTGGATTGAATTTTAAGATGTATTTTGTATGGGAATAGAAATGCACTGGAACATTATCCAGTAATCCCCATTCCCCGAACCTCTTATTTCTGCAAAGTAATTTTACAGACTCTAGTGTAGCCAAACATTTGGCGACCACTATGGGATGGGGTGCAGAGTAACAGGACACAGTGGGAAGTAGCCAATAATCATTGAAGACGGAGCCGTTGAGCTGTTAAAGACACTGATTTCAATGGGGAAGGAGCATGCCAACAAATTTGGGTAAGTGTTTTTTGAAATATTCAGAAATGCAGGCAGTTGAAGACATGACGATATCACAGACGACTGAACACGAAGGCGAAAGTTCAACTACTGACCGTATAGCTGTGCAATTACAATATTGTTATCGTTAGTGTCCATGTGAAAGGCCAAATGGCCATCGGACACTTCTTTGCATATGTTCTTTAATAAAACATATAGCGGCATGGTCAGTCACAGACTGTATGTTTAACTACATTTGTAACACCTAAGAAGTTTGTCTTCGTGCTCCCTGTGTATTGTGGTTTTCTGCGTATTCTACAATCTTTGTGTGGAGTACCGTGTGTGGCCCTAGGAGCTCGATTTTCTACTCCAAGGATATAGTGGTGGAGCTCACGAGAAGGAGAGCGCACTGTGGTGCATCGCCGTCGAAATACTTCACTGGTATCAGAGCATTTTGACGCAAAAAATTTGTCTCTTTTGTGCGAGTGAAGAGAGCACCCGCCCACACACCCAAGGCTTACGACTAAGGTGGCGACCAAGGCATAGACCTTGGCATACCTTGTCATCTGATCACCGAAGTCACCAATGGTGTTGTTGGCTACGTGCGAGGGAAGACCTCAACGATCAAGGAAGATAGAGGTTGCCAGTACTTCTCGGGAGGTCACCCATCCTAGTATTGTTCCCCCCGGAGCTCGCTTAATCGTGGCAATCTCTTTCCACTAAGCTACACTCTTTTGGTGTCTGAAGAAGGGGAAAGACTAAGGTTAACATTACCTTGAACATGTTTTGGTCCCTCAAAGCTTCATTCTTTGCTTTCAAAGCCTATCTTTGAAGCATTTTTGGGTGTCTTTTAGAGCCAATACCTCTGCAAAATTTTTTGAGATTTTTGGTTTAGTCAACTATATAGTGGTCAATTTACTCCTTGATACACTTATTCGTTGGTGTTTGGACTCTTCTAGCTCCATTATCATTCTATTCAATTCTCTACCATCATGGCACTAGAGGTCTCAGGCACATCTAGTGGATGAGGGTCTAGTGCAGTGTTTTGAGGAGGAGCTATAACTTGTATGGCAAAGGCCATTTTGAGATCCGAAAATTTGATGGCACAAACTTTGCTCTATGGAAGAATCAGATTAAAGATGTACTGATTCAATGGAGGCAATGGAAGCTAGTAAATGGAATTTCAAAGAAGCCTGCTAACATGGATGAAGATGATTGGGATGAGTTAGATGAAATGGCTAGGTCTACCATTCACTTGCACCTGGCAGATAATGTTTACTTTATAGTATTAGACTGTGAAAGTACAGAGGAACTTTGGAAGAAGTTATGCAATACATATGAAAAAGAGACGGCATCAAATAAAGTATATCTGATGAGAAAATTATATGACCTTCATATGAAGGACATAGATAGTGTTGCTTCTCATCTTAATGAGTTTGATGCTATATTCTCCTAGTTACGGGCTCAGAAAATGGATATGGATAATGAAATGAAAGTAGTCTTGTTGTTATGCACCTTGCCATCATCATGGGATACGTTTTGCACAGCTATTAGCAATACTGCACCTAGTGGTAAACTCATCTATGATGACATATGTGGAGCACTCTTGAGTGAGGAGATTCGTAAAAAATCTATGGTTGGCACTCAGAATGGAGATGCATATAATGTTCGTGATTCTTACTAAGGAAATAATCAGCAATGTGGCACGAGCAAGAATAAGGAAAAGAATGGTCAATGGAATAAGAGTAGAAGTAAATCAATGAAGAGGGATATTGAATGCCATTATTGTCATAAGAAAGGACACATGAAGAAAGATTGTTATGCATTAAAGAATGCCAAAGGTAAAGGACAGAATGTTGATGGGCATGTTAAACAGTTACCTACACCATCTACTTCGATTGTGAAAATTGAAGAAATTAATGCTATTTCTGATGACGTTGATGTGTTGATACTTGATAGTACTGTGCCAACTGAGGCTCTTATGGTTGATTCTCTTTCCCACATGTGGCTGTTAGATTCCGATGCTTCTTTCCATGTGACATCACGTAGAGAATGGTTATGTAATTATGCAACAAAGTCTCTTGGTACGGTGAGACTTGGTGACTCTTACTAGTGTGACGTTGTGGGGATTGGAGATGTGGTTGTGCAGTTCCTTGATGGTTCAAAATTTACTATGCATAATGTACGCCATGTACCTCAGTTATCATGTAGTTTGATGTTACTTGGTCAACTTGATGACCTTGGTTACAAGGTGGTCTTCTATGCTCAGTTCTTTCGTATATCAAAGGGCAATATGGTTATTGCAAAAGGAAGCAAAGTTGGCTCACTTTATCCTTTATATTTCTCGTTCAAGCTACTTACCTATGTTATCTTTCTCCGATTTTTTATTTTGTGAGCATTGTCAATATGGAAAGCAAACTAGAATTGTGCATAGAACATACATTGACTCTTCAATTCAGCCTTTAGATCTCATTCATACACATGTGTGTGGTCCTATGCCCACTAGGTCCTTAGGTTTTCTCTTTACTTTCTCACCTTCATAGATGATGCTACTAGAAAAGTTTGGGTATATCCTATCAAATCGACCGATGAGGTATTCCCTACTTTTAGAAAATGTCTTGCTTCAGTTGAGACTTAAAAAGGAACTAATCTTAAGGCTTTACATTCAGATAATGGGGGTGACTATACCTCACATGAATTCAGCCTTTTTTGTCAGTCTAGAGGGACTCGTAAAGAGTTTACAACTCCTTATACCCCAATATAGAATGGTATAGTTGAAAGGACGAATAGAACTATTCAAGATAGAGTAGTTTCTATGTTGCATCATGCAAACCTCTCACAAGGCTTTTGGGCAGAAGCAGTATTGACCACAGTTCATGTGATTAGCATTTCATCTAGTATTGCCAAAGGTCTAAAAGTTCATATACCCAAAATCTTAGACAAAATTTGGACCATAAGCCAAAGAAATGCATTTTTCTTGGATATGGTCGAGAAGGAGAATTTGGATATTGCTTATGGGATCTTAAAACACGGTCAGTAATCAGAAGTAGTGATGTCATTTTCAATGAGTCTAAGATGCATAAATAACCCATTAAGGAGGTTGAAGTGAGAAGAGTGTTGTTTGAGGATACTAGTCCTCCAGTTAGCATGCATAAAATGTTGCACATAGGGAGGTATCACTTCATTAGAGATTGTTTAGCCACTATGCGCATTATTCTTGAGAAGGTTCACACTCGAGATAATGTTGCAAATGCTTTTTCTAAAGCTCTACCACAGGATAGCTTTCAGCACTGTTGTCACTTGATGGGGGTTACTTGATTCATGATCTTACACACTCACTTGTATACTGTGTAACATGCCCATCAAGTGGGAGGTATAGTTTGTATACTTACACTTAGGTATTCTTTATCGTTCTTTATTTTTCTCCCATAGTTACTTTGGCCATATTGGCCTTTAGTGGGAGATTGTTACCGTTAGTGTCCATGTGAAAGGCCAAATGGTTACGGGACACTTCTTTGTATACGTTCTTTAATAAAACATATAGTGGCCTGGTCCGCCATAGACTGTATGTTCAACCGCATTTGTAACACCTAAGAAGTCTGTCTTCGTTCTCCCTGTGTATTGTGGTTTTCTCCTTATTTTCTAGCCTCTGTGTGGAGTACCATGTGTGGCCCTAGGAGCTCGATTCTGGAGCTCACAAGAAGGAGAGCACACTGTGGTGCATCACCATCGAAATACTTGGTGGAACAAGGTGTGGTCTTGTATCCGCTATTGAATCAATTGCTGGAGGTACAGGGAGCTTTCGAAGCGACTAAGTTGCAAATGGAGGAAGCGGAAGGATGACGGGCTAAGGAGGAATAGGACGGGGAATTAGAAAAAAGACCCTAGGATTCGATTTTGATGTCGAGCCTTCTAGATTCTGTTTGGATAGAGTAGCTTGTGGAAAAACACATCGTGTTACAAAGGTAGTTTGGTGCAATAAGCGAGATGGAGTTTTCACACAAAGTAAAGATAGAGGAGGAAAGAATTTCATTGGTACCTTACAGAGGATGACTGGAAGTTGTGGCAGGTTCCTTTCAATTTGGAAGCCCCTATAAAATGAATCAGTGGAATGTAGTTCAACAAATTCAGTGGAAAAATTGATGATGACCCAGATGTATGTGTCAGACTTTTTGACACACAGTATGACTTACCAGAAGGAAATCCAGATGACATGAGGAAATGTCAAGTCTTTCAAGCCACGTTGGGCGGAGAGGTAGTCCATTGGCTAACAAAGTTTGCCCTAATCATTTTGCCACATATGATGCCCTCAAGAATGCATTTCTAAGGAGGTTCTAGAAAGCAAAGACAATTGGACAGTTATTCATTACTTTATAGTATACGGTGCAACAACCCAACTAGATAGTGGTAGACTATGCATCACTTTTTCATAGCACATTGTGGTGAATTCTAGAAACTAAGAGACCTCCTGAAGATGTAGTAAGAGGTTGCTTCATGAACGGATTGAATTCCTTATTGAAAGAGAAAATAGGCTTATTTGCATTAGATGGAACCAGATCCTTAGACCAAATTATTGATGCAGCGGAGCAATTGGAATGCAATTCTCAAAGCTTCAAACCCGGCTTGGCAGTGCTCTTCCGACGTTGTAAATATTGTAAATCCAAATCCTTTGGCTATAACTAATCCCTATAGCCAAATGTTTTGTATTAAATGCAAAAATCGGAGGCATGTAGCATCAAGTTGTGCCTTAAACTAAATGTACTGTGCAATATGTAATATGATGAACCATAATACGAATCAATGTAGATATAATAGTAGGAATTAGATACTATTAACTAATCGTATGAAGCTAGAACCCCAATCCAATGAGAAATGGTACTTTAACCCTGTTGTACATAATGTACATAAAATGATTCTGGTAGTTCACGAGTTGCATCAGAATCTAGTTTCCTAGGCAACTGAGGACAAAATAGGCCACACTACTCATGATATGGACGAGGTCACCGACCTTTTAATCGTTATTGTAGAGAAGATGCAGAACATCCCAAGGAAGGAAAAGCTCCTCAATGTTGCTTCTGTCTTGAATCGGTCACATTCGCATGAATTGCCATGATGCCTTGGATTATGATCGATGGAAGAAAGAAGCCAAACTTAAAGCTCCAATGACTAATATGGTAACCCTTACCTTTGTTGGAACCCGCAGCTATGGTGGTCACTCAATCAAGGAAAAAATCAAATGCCAATGATTCTATGGTAATCCGTGAAGTGATTGCACATCATAGAGTATATTATCAAGCTACAGGATGGGCTAAGGAAGAGCCAGTGAAATTCCTTGATCCGAGTTCAAGCAGGCATGGTCAAGATACACTGAATAGGCATGAATCAATGGGGAATACTACTGTGGACTTACAATTTAGTTCGGAAAGCCCCCCTGAAACAATATCTATGGAATTAGATCAGAACCAGGTAGAAGCCACTACAAGTGGCATGGATCCCTGGCAGACATTTTGTAAATCAATGATCCAGTTACCATGAGGGGATCTATTGAATCTAGTCCCTCCCTTTCAGGATACATTAATGAAAATGGTGCCAACTCTTGACATGGTAGAATAGATGTCCAAAAAAGCCCTAGGAAATATGATGGAAACTGGGCAAGATAAATTAGTGGATTATGCAGTATACCTTATTTTGGTATGGTTAAAAAAACTCAAATTTCTAAGGTCTTGATCAAAATAGGAGTCCGTAGGTGTCAAATATGCTAGCAGCTTCCCTGATTCTGGATAGTTTGCATCAATAAGAAACTATTGTAGCAATTTTCTTCTAGTTGGCAATGTTGGTCAATCTGGAAAATTAATGATTCCTCTAGGAAAAGTTTTTTCTAAACAACAATATGGCGACACAATGCACAGTTGAATGGCACAAACTCCAGGCCTCTGCCCAGCATGTTCAATAATATGTGCAAGTCAAAATAAAGGTTTTACATGAAGTGGTCGGAGGGCAGATCGGACCAATAAAATCTAGACCCCATTTCTGGAAAGGCTCTAGAGGTAAGATGGGCTACAAGGGGAATCAATGAATATTGCTAGGTTCACCCATTTGCTGACAAGGGTCATAGTGTAATACATGATCATAGACATCCTTATGCATAGTAGGTTCCACTATGTAATATTTTGTGGATCGTTAACTCCATACCTAGATGGCCACCAAACAATACAAAATGAGCTTTTGTAATAGCCGTAGGGGCTTCATGCGGTGGCACACAACACAACCAAATGCCCATGATATCCTTATAGTACAATTGGTAGAGAATAATGATAAATCTGCAGCTATGGAATGCCAAATTCTTTCTTGCTGTGGACTGTAAGTGGGAAGGTGGAACACCAGTTGCAAAAAAGGGAAGCATTTCCTCATACCAAGTCGAAGTACCCAAGTCTGGTTCAGTTTGTTCTGTAGCATGGAATAAATCTGCATCAGGGAAGGAGTCATCCACTCCATCTGGTGGTTCACCATTATCTAATCAAGACAAAAAGTCAGCAATAATATGAGAAAAGTTGGGGTGGTGCACTAGATTGTAATCAAATTCTGTAAAAGAAGAACCCATCGAGCTAATCTCCCAACAAGGTTTTGCTACTTAACAAAATAGAGGAATGCCTAATGTTCGACATGAAAAGCAAATGCCCAGCCCAATAAATAATATCAAAATTTTTTAATAGAATAAATGAGTCTAAGACATTCTCGTTCAGTGACATGATAATTTTTCTCTACGGTTATCAAGAGGTGACTCGCATAATAAATCACTCAAAACCATGATCTACCTAGATTAACACAACTCCAATAGCAATGTCCAAAGCATCGACAAGTACATGGAAAGGTTGAGACCAATATAGGGCTTGAAGAACATGTGCTTGCATGAGTAAAGCCTTCAATCAACGAAATGCCATATCACACTTCGGAGTCCATTTAAATTATGTAGGTTTGACATGGGCCAAGCATTCAAATGCATCACAATATGAGCCAAGTAACCTAAATGGTGCCCATGCCATTGAATCTCGCCTAAAAAGTGTAGGACCTCTTTAGGACTATGTGGCAGTGGTACTTGTAAAACCACTTTGACCTTGTCTGGATCCACTGCAATCCCTATATGAAAAATAACATGACCTAATAGCTTTCCACATTTGACACCAAAGACTAATTTGACCGGATCTAGACTTAAATGAACTTCTTGGAACTTCATAAAACAGAGTTGTATCTGCCCTAAATGATCTATTTGATATCTAAAAACTATAAAATCATCCAAAAATATGCGCATGAAACTTGTCAAGAAGGGTGCAAAAATCTGCTGCATACAATGCTGGAATGTACTGGGGGCATTCCATAATCCCAACCACATTACGGTACATGCAAAAACACCCCAATTTTTAATGAACATTGTTTTAGGGATATCAACTTCTATTCTGACATGGTTGTAACCATTCAACCCATCAACAAAAGAGTACATTTCCCTAGCAGCAACTTCATCCAACATTGGTAGTGGAAAAGGGTCTGGTATTGTAGCAGCATTTAGCTTCCTATAGTCCACACAAATTCTCAATTGTTTTTTCTTCTTAGGCACAATTACAATGGGAGATACCCATTATTGATATTCAATAGGAATAATGAATTTGACCTTCAATAATTGATCTGATTCTTCCTTTGCCTGTTTTGCAAAATTAGGATTCATTTTGTAATGTTGTTGGATTACCAGGGACGCATCAGGTTTGAGTACAATTTTATGCTGATAAAATCTAGGATCTAACCCCTTCATATCTAAGTAATCCTAGGCAAACACATCCTTAAACTCAGCTAGAAGTTGAAGTAAGGCTTGGTGAAATGGACTAACTAGATGAGCACTGATCTTTACCATGTGTGGTGAATATTCGGTTCCAAGGTTTATCTATTCCACTTGATCCTCTTGAATATGTACATTGGTTTGAGTGAGGACATCATCTTTCACCAAACATGCTCTTTCTTCCTCCCTGGGAAGAGCCATCTCCTCTGGTTGCATAGTCGCAACTACAGGATCTTGTTCAAATTTGGTTAGTGCCTCCGAAATATCTATTAATCCCAAAGACAAGAGATTGTGATTCGCTTCCAAAATTTCAACTCTTCATCATCTTCTAATCTAGCAATCATGTGTGGATGTTCTGCAATAGATGGTATTTGCACCTTCAAATATTATTGCCCATCTTCTAGGGGAATATAATATTTCTTGTGTCCTCTTCCAAAAGTGATTGCCTGAGACCCCCAATCATGTTGAACTTTAGCCTGTTTAAGCTAGGGACATCCCAACAAGAGATTATAATCATTATTTTTTCCAATTAATTCTATTACCACAAAAGTCATTTTGAAAGGGATATTCTGAATTTTGATAGTTATGTCTTTAGTGAGACCAATGGGATGGATTCTATACTGATCTACGATTGGGATATAAAATGGGGCAAGCTATATTTTGGGTTGCTGATAGATGGGCATAGTGGCAATATTAACCCCATATCCACCATCAATGGGCCAAAAGATTTGGTTCTATTCTTTAATTTGAAAATGAAGTGACAAGCAGGTAAATTCAAGTTATGGTGGATAGGTCCTTTTTAGATCCATCAAGAGATTGGACCAGCTATCCTTCAACTAGCCACATTGGGGGGTGAGATTTTATAGTATCCAGTTATGGGTCCAAGCTGTAGTCGTATTGCAGATAATGTTGCAGTCAACATTGTATTTAGTGTATATAATCTCATAATAAAGTGACATTTGTCACACATTTAATAAAAGGCATCATGGTTGCATGTATGAGGTAGCACTTGATGGTAGTGCTTTTAACTGAATCTTGAGTCCGACTGAACAATATTGAATTTGCATGCAACAAAAAGCCCTCTCTGTCGAATTGCACACATTTTGATAATCACGTATATGTTTGTAAACTCAACTTTAATGGCATTTTACATACTATTTAGAACTTGTGCTACTTTGCCTCAATTTTTAGCTACACTTTTCACTGGGAAGCTTTTGCTCTCGAATTCGACTTTTGCTATCATGATAGGCACCCTTCTACCCAATTCTCTCAAGCTTATAGACATGATCTCCTGAAACATGCAAAGGCTGAGAAGTTGCCTCATTGGGACCAGCACTAGACTATCCACTTGTAAAAAGAGGCAGCAAAGTATCATACATGTCTTTGGAGCTAACAGATGTCTCCTTAGTACATGAAAGCAATGGCTGAATAGCATCTTCCACAAAAACAACATCACGGCTAACCAAAATGCGTTTAGTCTATGGATGATACAGACGATAGCTTTTACTTTCAGAACTGTACCCAACAAAAATACATTTTACTGCTTTATCATCCAATTTTCTGCGATGTTGTTCAGGCACTAATGCATATGCCAAACAACAAAAAACACGCAGATGAGCAACAGATGGCTTGCGATCATGCCAAGCCTCATATGGAGTGATAGACTGCAGCGCTTTAGTGGGACACCTGTTCAGTACATATGTTGCACACATGACAACCTCAAGCCAGAAACTATGTGGTAAAACCTGACTCTTGACCATATACGTTGCCATCTCCATGAGTGACCTGTTCTTCGTTCAACAAATCCATTCTCTTGAGGTGTATACGGCACTGTACACTGATGTTTTATCCCACGTTCAGCCAGAAATGCATTAAAATCAGAAGGCATATATTCCTCCCCTCGATCTGAATGGAGGGTGCCCATTTTACATGCTGACATATTTTCAACCAAAACCAAAAACTGTTTGAAGCACATGAACACTTTTGCCTTCAATGGATATACCCATGCATGCCTCGAAAAATCATCAATGAAAGTCACAAAGTAAAGATAATTTCCAAAAGAAGGTGTATGCATAGGACCACAAACATCACTATGTACAAGCTGCAATTTCTTAGTAGCCCAAACTGAACCATCTTTTGGAAATGAGGAATGCTACATTTTGCCCAAAATACAGCCTTCACAAACATGTTTTCCAGGTGCCTCAAGTTTGGGCAAAGAGGACACCATTTCAGATTTCTACAGGCGTAGCAAACTAGCAAAATTCAGTAAAGCGTGCATGCCAAAGCTTTGTATCTGAGATAGCTTGAGAATCATATACTGCACATGCCGAATCATTCACATATCTTTCATAGTCTATGAGCTTATACAACCCACGACATAAAATGCCAGAAGCAATAATCACATCGCCATTTGACAGATCATGAACTATACACCTATCATCAATAAATTTCACAACTAAGCCAATCTTGGCTAATGCAGAAACTGATAACAGGTTCTTCTTGATCCCTGGCACAAATAAAGCATCTGACAAAGTGAAAGAACTATTATCAGCAGTAGTCAAAATGATCTTACCAACTCCCATAATAGGATAAGAGGAGTTGTTGGCGCATGTAACAGTATTCCCTGTAGGGGCAAACTCGAGTGAAGAGAAGAAACTATGCTGCGAGGTAATATGTTTGGTCGCCCCACTATCAAAGTACCAAACATCTGAGTCCACTGCAGACATGCACTGCTCGTGAGAAGATGGGTCGAAACTGCAAACATTAGTAAACGCCCATTCTTCTTCCTGCACAAGATTAGCAGACTCCGTTTTTGGTGTAGAGGCTTCTGCAACAACCATTCTGGCCTCTTTCTTCTTTGCCTCTTTTGCAGCCAATTTTGGACTGTTCTTTATGATATGATCATTCCCTTTACAATACTTACAAAACAATTTCTGCTTTTCTAATTTTTTCCCATCTTTGTCTTGGTTCTTCGAATGTGCAACGTTTGCAGATTTTTGCTTACTAGTAGAAGAGCTCCATTTTCCTTTACCTTTCTGACTAGCCAGGAAAGCTTGATCTTCAACACACATAATGGACCTGTTCTGCCTGGACTAATCTTCTTGCAACAGAACAGAGACTAACTCCTCAAATGACAAGGCATTTGGATTGCCTTTCATCATCAACCGAAGAGTAGAAGCAGAACTCTGATATGAATAAGGAAGACCATTCAGAATGGTCTGCACAAGTGAGCTATTTGGTATAACCTCATCGGCAGAAATCAATTGTTCCTTCAAGTCTTTGATCTTTGTTAGGAAACTGTCCATGGAATCACCTTCATTGATGTGCTCACTCTCCAACTGTTTTCGAAGGTAAGCAACACGAGCCTCATTCCTAGCTTGATACAATGTGGTAAGTGTATCCCAAGCATCCTTAGCTATTATGCAAGAGCAAATATGAGGAATAAGGGCATGTTTGACAGACAAAGCTATCAATGCATGTGCCTAGGCATCTCTGCCATCCCAACGAATTTGCTCTACAGTAGGTGTAGCAAAAACCATAGCATGAATAGGAATATGCAGAATGTCATTATCTTTGACACCTTCTGCATCAGATTCAATACCTGCAGTTGTAACAGTTGCAAGTGTGATAGGACATTTTTCAACACACTGCACAATGTTCCATAATCCTTTTGCAACCAACACATGTTGCATCATATAAGCCCATAACAGGTAGTTGGTACCATCCAACTTATCCTCAACAGCCAACATACGGAATACATCACTGCTTTCAACCATGGGCAGTGACTAAAATACCTTGATGGAGAAAATTAACTGTATCTCAAAAAGTTAAACAGAACTACCCATATGAATTCTGCTAGACCTGTAGCAAACTTCGAGACGCTTATACTGGCGAATAGAAACTGGTATATACCTTTGGCACAAAAAGACAAAATAGCTTGCACAAGCGCTATGATAGTGCATTTGGAGGCCGAAACGAGCTCAGATCACGATTTCGGCACCACACAACAAAGCTGTTTTGATCTCTGAAGCACCCTGAGTATGCTCACCAAATTTTGTGTGAATATGAGACTGCAAATGGAGGAGTGTCGACGGTGCCCTAGATGAAGCAACGACTTGCTCTGATACCAATTGTTGGAGTTAGATGTCTGTGGAAGCACGCAAATAGCACAAGGAAGAAGAAGAAGCTTGGAGCACAACACACAATACTGAATGTATAACTAGAGAATGTACAAAGATAAGTAGCCCATTAGGGCAATAGGCATATATACAAGCCGGGGGAAAAAAACCTCCTAAAGAGGGAAAAAAGTGCCCCGACGGTCCTAGTTTGTTCACACACATCACTACCTAAATATATCAACAATGAAGACAAGATCAAAGTTATTTTGGAGCTACCCCGACCGAAAAATGCAAAAGAAGTATAAGCATTTATGGGACATTGTGGGTACTATTGCAGATTTATCCACATGTATGCCATAATTGCTCGACCTCTATATGGCTTACTGACTCAGTTCAATTGGACTAAAGATTGCGAGAAAGCATTCAATGAGTTGAAAAGTAGATTGAGTTCAACCCCCATTCTAAAACTACCAAATTGGAACAAGCCATTCCATATCCATGTGGATGCTTCTAAATTTGCCATAGGATGCATTTTAGCACAGCCTGCGGATGAAGGAAAACTCGATCACCCCATAGCCTATGCTTGTCGACAGCTCAATCAGGCTCAACGTAATTACACTACCACTGAATGAGAGGGATTAGGAATGGTTTACACTGTAAAGAAATTCAGACACTACTTATTGGCAAACAAATTCAAATTCTCTATTGATCACCAAGCTCTATTGTACCTAGTCAATAAACCTTGTAACATTGGAAGACTAGTGGGATGGTTTTTGCTCTTAATGGAATTTTATTTTGAAGTAGTGGTTAAGAAATGAAACATGCATGTCAGAGTTGATCATCTATCTCGAATGATCCATGGTGAACCCCCAACTAGAGTTGCATATGATCTTCCTGACACATATATTTTTAACTTGGAAGTTTGTCCACAGTGGGATGAAAAAATGATACCTATACCTTATATGACATGGGATAAGCAACAATGATTTCTCTTGTATTCTATTATATTATGTTCTCAAGTAATAGATTCCCATAGGTAGGGAATAAAATCTAGTAAATCCTAGTGTTTGTTCTTTCTTCTGATGTACTGTTAATTACATGAGACCTCTTATTACATAATTGATAGTGCTAATATGTAGTGTATGGTTGATTACAACGTGATGTGATGGTACATTGCTGGTTACAATGTGATGGTACATTGAAAAAAAGGGATATGATAGCAAATTTATTGGATCTCTCCTTGTAACTTATGGTGTTTTGAATACTGAAAAATTGTGTGCTATTTCCACTGCATGAACAACTTTGTTGAGGCTGCAGTTTCCAATTAAGTCATGACTAATGAAATGACTAACAGATATTAACATTGCATATCCTAAGTCAGTTACTAACAATTATTTTCTTGATGATACCACAATGATTTTAAAGGTTTTGTCTAGCTCTTGACACTATCCTTCTCAGATTGTCTGTGTATGTTGAAATTATTTTTTGAGAAACAATGAAGGCTTGTACTTTGGTAATTGTGTCTATTAAAGATTTCTACTCAATGGACATGGTATATGACTTAATAAAAATATATTATGAAGGAGGCTAGTGTTGTGATTATAGATGTTGGTACAAGATTCTTGCTTGACGAACATTGCATTGACTTGATATAAACACAATCTGAATAAGGATAAATGCTATAAGGGCAGGTATTTTAAGCATTCCATCTACAGTTACTTGTATGGAGTCAGCGTTATGCACAATCAAAAGTTGATTTCAGTTTTAATTTTAAGAATGTTGGTAGTGTGAGTTTCAAGTTGTATGATCAGAGTAGTGTTTAATTTGAAGAGGGTGCTCCTTAATACATTATATACTTTATTGGAGGTCACCCATTAGAGTGCTGTCTGCCCCAGTGTTTGCGTAAATGGTGATTTCCACCACTAAGCTACACTTGCTTGGTGAATGTGTCTCTGTATGTCTGTCTATCTATCTATTTGTGTGACTGTCTATCTATCTATCTATCTATCTATCTATCTATCTATCTATCTATCTATCTATCTATCTATCTATCTATCTATCTATCTATCTATCTATCTATCTATCTATCTATCTATCTATCTATCTATCTATCTATCTATCTATCTATCTATCTAGATGCTTCATAAGTCGGAACATCAAGTGGTACTGATGATGGACTAGGTACTGATGTAGGTAATGTAACTCTCTCTCTTCACCTTTATCAAGTGCATTTTTAAGGGCTTGAGAAGGTTCATCACCACCCCTGTATGGCTGAATATAAGAATCCAAATTCCTTATGAAAAATGCAGTCATCTTCTGTTATGAAATCTGGAATATTTTCCTTCTCATCATAAATTTGACTTTACGTAATACATGCATTGCGTGAGTGTAGGATATTGTAATAAAGTGATAGGAAGGAGATGGTTGAACCACATCCTTGACAGATAGGAGATGGTTGAACTACACTTTAAAAGAGAGGATTAGGAAGTAATCCTCAACCATGGCTTTTGGGGTAAGTGGTTAACCCATCATATTCCTAACCAAGAGGTTATGAGTTTAATTCTTTACATTGGTATCAGAGCCTAGGAAGTAGGCTTGGGAAAGGTGGATTGACCTAATGGCCTCTAAAAAAGGTGCTTAGGCATCCTGTATATGAAAGGTACAAAGTAGCACACGTCGCTTTCACAAGTTAGCCTAACAAAGATTGAGGTGTATCTCTCAATCCATAGGTCGGATAGAGGCATATAAGATACCATTGGAAAGCTCTCAAAAGGAGCTGTCCAAATCTAATGAGTTAGCTAGAAAGTGTAAATCCCTTGGGAAACCATGGGTGGCACTTGATTGAGGGTTCAAGATACCAAACATGGGTGAGAACAAGGTTCAAGATTGAGGTTGAGAACAAGGGCCCAAGACACCAAGGTTGTGAACAAGAAGGTTCAAGACACCAAGGTTGAGAGCAAGGGTTCAAGAGACCAAGGTTGCAAACAAGGTTCAATAAACTATGCGAGGTTGAGGACATCAATTCAAGGGTACCAAGGGAGTTCAAGAACTGATCACTGAGGCTAGAGGGATACATGAGTAGATCATTGAGGATAATGATTGACCAAGGGGGGAAGAATGTAATAAAGTCATAGGTAGGAGATGGTTGAACCACACCCTTGAAAGATCGGAGATGGTTGAACTACACCCTAAGAGCGAGGATTAGGAAGTATTCCTCAACCATGGCTTTTGGGGCAAGTGGTTAGCCCATCACATTCCTAACCAAGAGGTTGTGAGTTCAATTCCTTGCAGATATCATTTGTATTTGGGACATAGAATTTGTATCCTTTGTTTTCAATTGCATAACCAATAAAGATGGCCTTAGTGGCTTTTACATCAAGTTTACCACGATCCTTCTTCTTAATGTGAACATAAGCTGAGGAACCAAAAACTTTGAAATAATTCACATTGGGTTTCTTCCCGTAATAAGCTTCATAAGGTGTGATGATCTTTAAAGCTTTGAGGAAGATCTATTCAAAATGTGATTAGCTGTATATATTGCATCAAACCAAAACTTTGGAGAAATCTTTTTGGATGACATCATACTATGTATCATCTCAACAACTATCCTATTCTTTCTCTCTGCAACATCATTCTGTTATGGCATGTAAGCAATAGTGATCTGATGAGAAGTACCTTTGTCTTCAAGAAAAGACGTAAAGTCTTTTGACATGTAATTTCCTCGTCTATCACTTCTCAAAATTTGGATTTGTGACTAACTTTCATTTTCAACCATAGCTAAGGGCTTCTTAAAAATAGGAAAAACCTCCGACTTCACTTTAAGGCCATAAATCCACGAAAATCTTGAGAAGTCATCAATAAAAGTACCAAAGTACTAGAAACCTTGGATAGAATATGTTCTCATCAGACCAACCATATCTGAATGTATGATCTGCAACTTCCTTATGGTTGTGATATATCCATGCTTCTTGAAAGGTAGTTTGCGAAGCTTTCCTCCAAGACATCCTTCACATGACTTTGCATCATATGACATAGCAAAAGTAGGCAAATTCTCCACCATACCTTGATCTTTGATATCCTTGAGAGCTATGTAACTGATATGATTGAATCTAGCATGCCACAACTTCATGTTCTTTGGAGGTGTAGTAGACCTAACAACATTAGCATAAATAACTTTGGATAACATAAACATGAGACTTTTGTTTTCACCTTGAAGCAGACAATGGTCCTCATCAAGTGAGAGGATCTAACATGAATCTTTCTTAAAAATAAATCTATAACCATTTGACAAGAAAGTAGTGATAAAGAGCAAATTCTTCTTCATGTCTAGAACATAAAGAACATTGGAAATTATGAAATTTCCACTTGATTTTGACTTAAGGCTTACTTCTACAACACCTATAACATCCAATCATGAACATTTGCAATGGTCACTTTTCTTTCTAAAGAGTTAGAAAGAGAAGAAAATAACTTTCTGCAACCTGTCATATACTTAGTAGCTCCATAATAAAAAATCCAAGGATTATCTGAGACTGCATTTAATGATGCCTGATAAAAAAACTACTTCTTCAATAGTAACATATGCATATGACTCTACCTTTGAAGATTTAGGTTTTGGATCATCGTCAACACTATTACATGATGTTTTCTTCTTCTCATTAAAAATCCTTGTTTTGCATTCTACTATGTAATGACTTGGTTTCCTACAGTTTGACATACTCCTTTCTTTGAATTAGATGTAGTTGACTTTTCTTTGGGTGTAGAGGAAGAATTAAGAGAAAGACTAGTAGACTTTCTTTCCTTCCCCTTCGATGGGGATAACATGGCTTCATCATTCTCTTCCATACTCTTTTGTTCATCTTCATCTTGAAGTAACAGGAACTGTAGCTCTTCAAATGAAGAGAGATAAAGAAGTAACAAAAGCATGATATGTAAATGGAAATGAGTTTAGAAGTGTGTTTACCATCTCTTCATCTGAAATGTTAACACCAACATTGAGTAATTGATCTCATTAATATTTGAGCTTCAAAATGTGTGACTGAACTGATTCACCAACTTACATCCGTATGTTGGCAAGCTGTCTCCTAAGAGGAGCTTTCCTAGCAGGGTTCCTTCTCTGATAAAGATTCTCCAACTCCAACCAAGCATAACAAGAGGTTTTGCATGACCTACTTTGGGGTATAGTATGCCTCTTGATTCCCATAGCAATATATGAAAGTGCTAACGCATCCCTTGAATCCCATTTGGATTGCTCTTTTGTAGGAAATAGTTTGATAGTAGTACCACTGACTCATGATGATGAAGTGGTTTTTCCTTCTTCACTAACCTCCTATTGACTAGAAATAAAGCAACATATTCTCTGATCTGTCTTTGCCTTGGATAAGTGTCATTAACAATATTCCATAAGTCCTTTGATACTAACAATTCATCATCATAAAACTCCACATCGGATAATTAGACATGCCTTCAAGCTTATCTTCATTGTCAAGTCTATATTCACTCATATTGTTAAGGGTGTATATCAACTATGCTATGATACCAAATTTTGGAACTGGGGTGGGCTTGAATAACATTTAATCACAGGTTTACAGGATCTTCCAACACATGAACCTTATACACACCTTGAGACTCAAAAAGAAGATGAGTGAGAGATAGAGAGAGAATAGATAAGATTTTTAAAGTGTACGGTAAGCTAGGATGCTCACCTACACTATTTTATATTCGAATGTCAAATTACAATGTGTTCATATGATATAAACTGACAATATCTGAATCTAGGGAGAAATAGGAACTAGATACAAGAGATTGTGTGCCTAAGAGGTATGAAGAGTATGTGTGTGTGAGAATATGGAGAATTTGAATAGTTTAAAACTATTTTACAACAAACCCAAATTTTGATTATTCTAAATCAAAAGTAGTGAACTAACAAATAGAAATAGAAATAGACTTGTTACTCATAGTAACTCAACAATTGATGATGATGGTAAGCTCACATGAACTCCTCCAAGATCTCCTAATGTAGATCACACCTCTTCCAAGTGTGTGAGAACACTTCCTCCAAGATGACCTCCTCCTTGCGTTGAGCAAGTGCTCTAGCTTGAGCATGAGAAGATGATTAACTATGAGCATTGACTCTTCTTATATAGAGATATTAAGCCTTGTGAAAAGCACGATCGATCACAAAAATGAAGAACAAAAACAAACTACATGCATGAACGGTGTCACAATCTTTACAAAAAAGCAAGGTAAAAGAACATTTCTTCATTGCCGTTGTGTTATGCTCGTCAAGATTCGAACCTAGGCAGGTTATTTGAGAGTATTATGCTTTATCAGATGCGCCCATCATGCCTCTTGAAGAGGGAAGTATATAGACTATTACTTAAGTTGTACTGTATTAAGGATTTTGACCATATGACCATTGCTTCCCACAGAAGTTGATGTAGTCAAAGGAGATTATCAATGGACTACCAAATTTGAAGGATGTAGAGATGCAAAAGGTATGTGAAGCATGTCAATTTAGTAAACATTGAAGGGCATCATTTTTGCATGACAAGCATGTTAGTGAGAATGTGCTAGAAATAGTACATACAGATGTTTGGACCCTGCAAAGACCGCATCTATGGGAGGATGCAGGTTCTATGTCACTTTCATTGATGACCATACATGAAAAGTATGGGTATACTTCATGAAAGAGAAGAGTGAGGTGTTCACTCACTTCCAGAATTTTAAGACTATGATGGAAAAGCAAACAGGGAAGTATATTCACACATTGAGATCTAATGGAGGAGGTGAATATATGTCAAATGAGCTCATTAGCTTTCCAAAAATCCATGGAATTTGATGAAGATTGTCATGCAGGCACACACTACAATAGAATGGTGTTGTTGAATGCAAAAATATACATATTGCAGAAATAACAAGAGCCTTGATGGTTGAGAAAAATATTCCTCATTGTTATTGGGCAAAAGTTGTGCATATTGCTATAAACATCATGAATAGAAGTCCGATTGCTATTGTACATCAAGTTACACCTAAAGAAAAGTTTACAGGTCAAAAGTCAAACTTATCACATATGAAAGTATTTGGTTGTATTGCATATGTGCATCTTCTAGATAAGTTGAGGACAAAACTTGATCCAAAAGCAAAAAAATATATCTTCATTGGGTACTCCCTTGAGCAAAAGGGATTTAAATGCTACAACCCACTCACACGATAGGTGAATGTAAGCAGAGATATGGTGTTTAATGAAATATCAAGGCTTATGCAGATACCAAACAAGGACTTAATTTTGACTAGGAACATCTGGGGGGATGTGGAATTCAGTGCAACGATTGACGTATGACACAACAAGAAGTGACCCAAGACTAGGAACATCTGGGGGATGTGGAATTCAGTGCAACGATTGACGTATGATAGTTACATGGCTCGTCATTGTGCCTACATGACCAAGGTAATACAAGATATTGAACCTTATTTTTTTGAAGATCCAATTGGAAATGCGGAGAAAGCTATGGATGAGAAGATGGCTACACTTTTTGGAAATGAAACATGGAAGCTAGTTCTATTGTCGTGAGGAAAGAAAACCATAGGTTGCAAGTGGTTTTACAAGGTAAAGCACAATGCTGATGGTAGCATAAACATGTATAAAGCACGATTGGTAGCAAAAGATATGCACATACATATAGCATTGATTATGAGGAAACATTTAGCCTTGTAACAAAAATGTCTATTGTCATAGAACTTGTTGCATTAGCTACAACAAAAGGATGGACTCTGCATCAAATATATGTGAAGAATGCTTTCTTACATGGTGAGTTGCAGGAAGAAGTACACATGGAACAAACACAAGGAGATGAGGATCCAAAGCACCCAAAATATGTTTGTAGGTTGCAAAAGGCTTTGTATTAAGCAAGCCTCTTGTGCTTGGCATGCAAGCATTGCAGATTATTTAACCACAACTCGATTTTTTATGTGTGATGTAGATCACACATTATATGTAAGGAACAGTGATGATGGCATCATGATTGTGGCTATATATTTTGATGACTTGATTGTAGGTGGTGATGAAGAAAGCATTAAAAATGTAAAGAAACTGAGTGATGTCACATTTGTTTCTTGCTAGCTCACTCATTCGTAGACATTAGGATTTTCCTTATGTATTATTCTTTATATATTGCACTAACTATATTGTTGTATTAGGTCATTCTTGTCTATTCTCTTTATGTAAGAGAAGAAGAACAAGATCATTCTTCCTTGCCTCAATTTCTGTGTAATCCTCTCTTTGTGTGTGAGAGTGTATGAGAGTTCTCTTCCTTATCTTCTTTCTCTTGACAATGATGGGATGTATAAGTAAGTCCACCATATTGCTCCATATGGGTTCTTGAGACCATCACAAATTTTGGTGGGAGAAAGAGACCTAGCTTAAGCACAACGAACTTTATCAAGTGGAACATGTTCTCCACATCCACGAGATTTGGTGGAGATATCACCAAAAGGAGCCTAGTTGATTGATTAGTTTGCATAATTTCTTCTTGTTTGTTCTCTTCTTCTTAAATGTGTCCTGCAATGTATTGTACTTGCACGTATGTCTTTTGAAACACAATAGGAAATTGATGGCGAGCTTCAATGGCCATATATGTGGAGACATTGTTGTGGCGTGGTAAGGAGATGATTCATTATGGCCAATGAAGATGGATGAATGATTTATTCTTGGTAAGTATGTAATCAACATGTGTGGTTGGAAACAACTACTTGATGGTTTCCTAAAAGGAATATGTGCATACTAAAGCAAGATATACATGCAGTATCTCCTCACATACAAGGGTTTACTCTAGTGCATAATTTTATAAAAATTGTGTATCATGCAAGGCCATTGTGGCCCTATGTTTGATGCATACTTGAAGTGCAAATGACCTAACTGGTGCAAGAGACAAGGTTATGTATTTAAGCACATGGTTGTTACATGAAGAGGTTCTTAACATGCCAGATTCACATGCCTTATTTTCGATATCATCAAGCTTGAAGCACTGGGTGGCAAGTGTTAGTTTTACATATAGAAAAATAAAAAAATTGTACATATACAAGGATGTTACCTCTTTCTAATCATATGCACACATTTCAAGAGTGTGAGGTTCACATTTATCACAATAATCTGAAAAGAAATTCTTTTAGCTATTGCGCATGCTCCTTGATTGAGAGTGGAACCAAGGGCTATGCTACCGATGAAAAGATGACTAATGAGCCTTGAGAAGGAATGGAACATCTCCTCGAGACCCACTTCATATTCATTGGGGTCTTCCTTGGTGGCACTAATTGCCCTCAAAACCCCTTCCATTTGAGCCTAGGCTCTTTTTGTCCTAATTGCTACATAGATCCATCCAATACTCCCCCCTCTTTGTTTTTTGTCATCCACGATAGACTTTTTGAAGTGTGGGGTACAATGTATCATGTAATAAAGTTTTTGGAACCCATACTTGATTATATTGATTACATGAGTCCCTAATGGTCTTAGGTATCCAAATATATTTGATTACAGGTTGTGGCTCTTTACATGGATATTTTCTCCTTTGAAGTGGTGTTTATATTGATTACATGAGTCCCTAATGGTATTAGTTAATTAATCCTATTGAAGCTTCTCTTTTAGGATTAGGAGGAGTGGAAACCCCTTGCATGGATGGCATGGAGCTTCCCATGTTTATCTAGGATGTCCATATGACAATGAAAGTGCTAGAGTGCCATGAAGAAGACCTTATCAAATCTCTCATTTCGAGCCAAGAATGGATCTATGATCATGCATTCGAGTTAACCTAAGGGGTGGAATTCTTCAGGTTTGGGTCAATGAACATCATGTCACTATAGAACTAGGAAGATGCACAATCAATTATCTAGGCATAGCATAATCTCCTATTCCTTGTAGGGTTTATCATAAGGAAAAGATGTTGTTCTTGTCAAAAGCTATATGATGCAAAAGGACTCAACTATTGAAGAACAAGTAGAAGAGAAGACAAAACTCCCTTCTTTTCCAAAGACACAAGTGGTTTCAATTCCTCACTCGGGGACAAGATGAGCAGCTTAAAAAGACTGTGGAATCCAAAAGATAGGTAACATCTCATTGCAAGGAAATCCATGGTGTGAAGCAAATCTAGCGATGCAAGGATGAGCACCCACTTGCTCCCTTGCTAGGGCAACTAGTGCCTAAGAAGCAATTGACAAAATCAAAGCGATTAGTGACAATACATCAAAGGTTTCATTCACAATATGTACTCTCCATTTGGGTACCAAAGTAGTCGATGAAGGCTTATCATAAGTATAGAAAAATTTGGGTGCCTAAGACCTGGTTATGTGCTGAACTAGCCAGACATGAGCTCTAGGTATTCATCAGTTCTCACCAATCCCAACCCCTCAAAAACTTACACTCCAAGCTGTGGAACAAAAAATCTCATGTAAAGTCCAACCTAGCATTACTTGGAAATGAGTACCTAGAAAGTCCCATGACCAAGTGCAATCATCAGTGAAACCCTTATATGTATTTACATGTAAAACTTGTAATCCCATAAGGGAAGTATGGAAAGTCAAGTCATGTAACAAACCCCATGACCCCACTGTGTAACACCTTTGTATAATATTGGATGCATTCAGAGCATTGCATTTCCCAAGTATGCATCTAGGTTACACACTAACCATATTAATTATTGCCCACACTAACCTGACACATACCACTCACTAACTCATTAACACAAAACATTAAAAAACGTTCAAGAATGTCATGTTGGTATTGTAAAGGGAACAATGACTCATCAAGTTTCTCATACAATAATAATGTGACTCTTCTTCTTCTAGTAGAGCCATAGAACATCCACTATCTCTATCACCATGGCTAAAGCAACATGCATTAGTCCTAAGGTAGGCATTAGTAACCAACCGATAGACATTGACACCTTACCTATCTTTGAATGAAAAACACACAGATGAGCAACAGATGGCTTGTGACCATGCTAAGCCTCATATGGAGTGATAGGCTGCAATGGTTTAGTGGGACACCTATTAAGTACATATGCTTCACACATAATAACCTCAAGCCAGAAACTATGTGGTAAAGCCGGACTCTTGACCATACAGCTCGCCATCTCCATGAGTGACCTATTATTTTTGTAGGCATAACATACTAGCAAAATTCAGATGACCAAAGCATGCATGCCAAAGCTTTGCATCTGACATAGCCTGAGAATCATGTACTCTACATGCTAAATCATGCACAAATCTTTCATAGTCTATGAGCTTATACAACCCATGACATAAAATGTGAGAAGCAATAATTGCATTGCCATTTGACAGATCATGAACTGTACACCTGTCATCAACAAATTTCACAACCAAGCCAATCTTGGCTAAAGCTGAAACGGATAACAGATTCTTCTTGATCCCTGGCACGAATAAAGCATATGAAAAAGTGAAAGAACTACCATCAGTAGTAGTCAGAATGATCTTACCAACTCCCATGATAGGATAAGAGGAGTTGTTGGAAAATGTGACAACATTCCCTGTAGGGGCAAGCTCGAGTGAAGTGAAAAAACTATGCTACAAGGTAATATGTTTGGTTGCCCCACTATCAAAATACCAAACATCTGAGTCCACTACAGACATACACTGCTCATGAGAAGGTCAAAACTACAAATAGTAGTAAATGGCCATTCTTCATTTTGCACAAGATTAGTAGACTGTGTTTTTGATGTAGAGGCCTTTGCAACAGCCATTTCAGCCTCTTTCTTCTTTGCCTCTTTAGCAACCAATTTTGGACAGCTCTTAATGACATGATAATTTGCTTTACAATATTTGCAAAACAATTTTTTTCACCTTTGTCTTCCTTCTTCAATTGTGCAAAATTAGCAGATTTCTACTTACTAGTAGAAGAGCTCCACTTTCCTTTGCCCTTCTGACTAGCCAAGAAATCTTGATCTGCAACACGCATGATAGACATGTTCTGCCTAGACTGATCTTCCTACAACAGAACAAAAACTAACTTTTCAAATGTTAAGGCATTGGATTGCCTTTCATCATCAATGGAAGATTAGAAGCAAAACTTTGATATGATTCAGGAAGACCATTCAGAATAGTCTGCACAGGTGAACTGTCAGGAAGGACTTCATCAGCAGAAATCAACTGCTCCTTGAAATCCTTCATCTTTGTCAGAAAATTGTCCATAGAACATTCATGTGCTCACTCTCCAACTATTCTTGGATGTAAGCAACACGAGCCTCGTTCCTAGCTTGGTACAATGTGGTAAGTGTATCCCAAGCATCCTTAGCTATTTTGCAAGAGCAAATGTGAGGAATAATGGCATGTTTGACATATAAAGCTATCAATGCATGTGCCTGAGCATCTCTTCCATCCCAAAAAATTTGCTTTGTAGTAGGTGCAATAGAAACAACATCACGAATAGGAATTTGCATAATATCACCATCTTTGATACCATCTGCATAATCTTCAATACATGTATTTGCAGTACCTATGTTCACAGGTGTAATGGGATGTTTTTCAACACCCTGGACAATATTCCACAGTCCTTTTGTGACCAATACATGATGCATCATATAAGCCCATAATGGATAATTGGTATCATCCTACTTATCCTCAACAACCAACATACGAAATACATCACTGCTTTCAGCCATGGCCACTGACTAAAGTACCTTGATGCAAAAAATGATTGTATCTGAAAAGTTGAACAGAAGTACCCAAACGAGTTCTATTAGACCTGTAATAGACTTTGAGACGCTTATACTGGTGAACCAAAACCTTTATATATCTTTGGCACAAAAAGACAAAATAGCCTACACAAACACTACGACAGTGCATTTAGAGGCCGAAACGAGCTCAAATCATTATTTCGGCACACCAAATTTTGTGCAATTCTAAGAAAGTGATCGGAGGAGTGTCGACGATGCCCTAGATGAAGTGGCAACTTCTCTGATACCAATTGTTGGAATTAGATGTCTGTGGAAGCACGCAAACAACATAAGGAACAAGAAGAAGCTTGGAACACAACACACAATATTGAATGTATTATCACTAGAATGTACAAAGATAAGTAACCCGTTAGGGATATAGGCGTATATACAAGCTGCAAGAAAAAAAACCTCCTAATGAGGGAAAAAAGAGCCCCAACGGTCCTACACATCACTACCCAAATATATCAACATGGTTGCTATTTTTTCATTTTCACAAAACAAAACATGCACACACACACACACTCTTTCTCTCTCTACCTCCCTCCACCCTCTCTCTAATCTCTATCTTCCCCCCTCCCCACCCCCTACCCCCCTCCCCCCCCCCCCCCTCTCCCCCTGCCTCCTCCCCTCCCCCCCCTTCCCCCCTCCCCCCACCATAGGATAAGTTTTATCCTTTGGTGGCTAAACATTTTTTTTTTTTAATTTTTATTGGAAATAAGCTTTTGGCTCTAGATTGCACCTCAAATGGCCATTTTTTTAAAACTTGGGATCCTTTTTGTTGATATATTTAGGTAGTGATGTGTGTGAACACTGTAGGACTGTCGGGGCACTTTTTTCCCTCTTTAGAAGTTTTGTCCCCCAGCTTGTATATACGCCTATTTCCCTAATGGGCTACTTATCTTTGTACATTCTAGTGGTAATACATTCACTAATGTGTGTTGTGATCCAATCTTCTTCTTCTTCCTTGTGTTGTTCACATGCTTCCGTAGATGTCTAACTCTAACAATTGGTATCAGAGCAGGTCGCCACTTCATCTAGGGGCATTGTCGACACCCCTCTAGTCACATTCTCAGAATCACATGAAATTTGGTGAGCCAATATAAGCATCTCAAAGTCTACTATAGGTTTATTAGAACTTATCAGGATAGTTCTGTTCAACTTTTTCAAATACAATTATTTTTTTTGCATCATGGTATTTTACTCAGTGGCTATGGTTGAAAGCAATGATGTATTCCCTATGTTGGCTGTTGAGGATAAGTTGGACGGTATCAATTACCCATTGTGGGCTTATATGATGTGACATGTATTGGTTGCAAAAGGACTGTGGAACATCGTGTAGGGTATTGAAAAACATCCTATTACACTTGCAAATATAGGTATTGAAGCTCATGCAGATGGTGCTGAAGATGTTGATATTCTTCAGATTCCTATTTTTGCTGTGGTTTTTGCTGCACCTAATGCAGAGAAAATTTGTTGGGATGGTAGAGATGCTCAGGCACATGCATTGATAGCCTTGTCTATCAAACATGCCATTATTCCTCACATTTGCTCTTGGAGAATAGCTAAGGATGCGTGGGATACACTTACCACATTGTACCAAGCTAGGAATGAGGCTCGTGTTGCTTACCTCCGAAAATAGTTGGAGGGTGAGCATATGAATGAAGGTGATTCTATGGATAGTTTTCTAACAAAGATAAAAAACTCAAGAACAATTGATTTCTGTTGATGAAATTATACCAGATAGCTCACTTGTGTAGACCGTTCTGAATGGTCTCCTGACTCATATCATAGTTTTGCTTCTACTCTTTGTTTGATGACAAAAGGCAATCCAAATGCCTTGTCATTTGAGAAGTTAGTCTCTATTATGTTTCAAGAAGACCAATCTAGGCAGAACAGGTCCATTATGCATGTTGCAGATGAAGCTTTCCTTGCTAGTCAGAAGGGCAAAGGTAAATGAAGCTCATCTACTAGTAAGAAAAAATCTGCAAATGTTGCACATTTGAAGAAGGAAGACAAAGATAAGAAGAAATTAGAAAAGTAGAAATTCTTTTGTAAGTACTATAAAGGAAACAATCATGTCATAAAGAACTATAAAAAATTGGCTGCAAAAGAGGCAAAGAAAAAAGAGGTTGGAATGGTTGTTGCAAAGGCCTCTACACTAAAAACAGAGTCTGCAAATCTTGTGGAGAATGAAGTGTGGGCATTTACTACTGTTTGCAGTTTTGACCCATCTTCTCATGAGTAGTGTATGTCTGCAGTAGACTCAGATGTTTGGTATTTTGATAGTGAGGCAACCAAATATATTGCCTTGCAACATAGTTTCTTCACTTCACTCGAGTCTACCCCTACAGGGAATACTCTCACATGCACCAACAAATCCTCTTATCCTGCTATGGGAGTTGGTAAGATCATTCTGACTATTGCTGATGGTAGTTCTTTCTCTTTGTTGGATGTTTTATTTGTGCTAGGGATTAAGAAAAATCTGTTATCAATTTTTGCATTAGCCAAGATTGGCTTGGCTGTGAAATTTGTTGATGACAGATGTACAATTCATGATCTATCAAATGTTGACATGATTATTGCTTTTGACATTTTATGTCATGGGCTATATAAGCTCAAAGTCTATGAAAGATCTATGAATGATTCAACATGTGAAGTACATGATTCTCAAGCTATGTCAGATGTAAAGCTTTGGCATGCATGCTTTGGTCATCTGAATTTTGCTAGTTTGCTACGCCTCCAAAAATCTGAAATGGTGGTTCAATTTGAGCTACTAAAAAATTACAACTTGTTCATAGTGATGTCTATGGTCCTATGCAAACACCCTTTTTGCAAATTATCTTTACTTCATGACTGTCATTGATGATTTTTCCAGGCATGCATGGGTATATCCATTGAAAGCAAAGTCTGAAGTTTTTACGTGCTTCAAACAGTCTTTGGTTTTGGTTGAAAATCTCTCAGCATGTAAAATGGACACCCTCTATTGTGATCGAGGGGGGGAATGTATGTCTTCTAATTTTAATGCATTTTCGGCTCAACGTGGGATAAAACATTAGTGTATAGTGCCATATACACCTCAACAAAATGGAGTTGCTAAATGAAAGAATAGGTCACTCATGGAGATGGCGAGGTGTATGGTCAACAGTAAAGCTTTATCACATAGTTTCTGGCTTGAGGTTGTCATGTGTACATCATATGTACTTAACATGTGTCCCACTAAAGCACTACAATCTATCACTCCTTATGAGGCTTGGCATGGTTGTAAGCCATTAGTTGCTCATCTGCGTGTTTTTGGTTGTCTGGCATATGCATTAGTGCCTGAACAACATCAAAGGAAATTGGATGATAAAGCAATAAAATATACTTTTGTTGGGTACAATTCTGAAAGCAAAGGCTATCTTCTGTATCATCCACATACTAAATGCATTCTCGTTAGTCGTGATGTTGTTTTTGCGGAAGACTCTATTGAACCACTACTTTCATGTACTAAGGAGACATATGTTAGCTCCAAAGACATGTATGATACTTTGCGGCCTCTTTTTACAGGCTGACACTCTAGTGCTGATCCTAATCAGGCAACTTCTCAGCCTTTGCAAATTTCATGTGATGATGCAGATCATTCCATTTCTGATGCAGATTTACATGATACACTTATTGCTGAGAGAGCTTATATGAGGAGGCAAAAACTATGCCAAAATGGTTGGGACAAACTTTGCGTGACAACAAATTAGATGCACCTATGTCATGTTGTACTCACTTAGGCTCTCATAGTGCCTCTTTTTCATCAGATTGTTGTGCTATGGCTGCCTCTAGTCTTTGTAATGAGACTGATCCTATTTTGTTTGATGAAGCATAGAATTATGAACATTGGATGGCTACAATGCAATCTGAATATGATGCTATCATGAAAAATGGTACCTGTTCCTTATATGCCTTGCCTCTTGGCAAGAAGGCCATTGGCACTAAGTGGGTATACAAGCTGAAGCATAAACCTGATGGAAGTTGACATGTATAAGGTTTGGCTTGTTGCAAAGGGTTATTTGTAAGAAAGAGGCATTGATTTTGATGAAATCTTTGCACCTACATGGCGAATGATTACTGTTCGTAGCATCTGTGCACTTGCAGCTCATCATGGTTGGAATGCACATGTATTGGACATTAAAACAACATTTTTGAATGGTGACTTACATGAAGAAGTGTATGTTTTTTACCCTCATGGCTTTGTGCAAAAAGGGCATGAAAACTAGGTGTGTAGGTTAAAGAACGCATTATATGGTTTAAAGCAAGCACCACATGCTTGGTATGAAAAGATACATGCCTATCTGATTACACATGGTTTTGAGAACAATCCAACTAAAAGCACCTTATATGTTAAGTGTGCTAATGATGTGCTTCTGATCATTTGTTGTGTACCTTGATGACATGCTGCTCACTGGTCCTCATGAGAAGCATATTGCTAATTTTAAGGTTGATTTACATGCCTCATTTGAGATGTCTGATTTGGGGCATTTGCATCATTATTTGGGCATTCAACTGATGCAGGTTGATGGCAGAATAGCTTTGTGTCAAAAAAAATATATTGACACATTATTGCAGCATTTTGGCCTCAAAGGCTAAGATAGGTTTATGATTGAGTCTTCATGATGTTGGAGATGCATTTGATGCTATTCTCTATCAGCAAGCTCATGGATGCTTGATTTACTTATGCATTACTCGGCTAGATATTCAGTTTGCTATTTCACAGATGAGCATGTTTATTCATTGCCCAAGTGTCAAGCATTGGGAGGTGGTTAATCGCATCTTTGGCTACTTGAGTGGTACCTGACTACTTGGGTTGTTTTATCCCAAGGGGGGATCACTATCGCCAGATTTGCATGTTTTTTTTTTAATTCTGACTCGGTTGGTTGCTGTCAGGGGAGCACTAGATTGTGCTCTCTGACTACAGTAGACAAGATTTCAAAAATACACTTCTGATTACAAGAACACCTACGAAGGGAGAACAATACAAGAATACGTAACTGATACAAGATGTCCCATAATCCGGGACTGATAGGTATGAATAACTCGACTAGAGATGAAACAGGAGATCCCACAACCCGGGAACGTAAGTATGAAACAAGATATCTGGATTACGAAAACTCCCTTCTGGGAGATGAACTAGATACAAGAAAGAACTCGACAGGATCTCGTACTATGAGATTACAAGAGGATAAGATAGGATGTCCAAGAACTAGACTAGAAAAAGGAAGAAGACAAGAATTGGAACTGGAACTTGGAGAGTACTTACTTGGCGGTCATGACTCCTTTAGCTTCCAAGACTGGTATTGACAAGACTGATTATGAATGTGGCCAACCCCTCTTTATATAGGTTTTCAAGGGTGGTTCTCAAGGCAGTTGCAAGTTGATGATGTCATCAATGATGTCAGCAAATCGATCAAGACCTCAAAATATCAGAATTTAGCAAATATACAATCGATCTTAGGGTTTTGGCATGTTTCGGATGCAATGGAAGCATTGGTTTCTCCTAATTATGAACCAATAATGAGATATAGGATTCACATGGAATCTAAGGTTGAGGATGGTTTCCTTTGTCCATGACAATCACCTCCCCCTCAAACGACGAGTTCCACGAGGAGCGATCATGTTATCTGGTCTCGGCTTCATTGGATTTCTCTTATGGAATTCTTGAACCTTGATTGGTGCTCTCTGAAGGTTTTCTATAGATTCCCAAGTATGATCACTGATGTCATACCCTTTCCAATGAATAAGGTATTCCAATCTTCCTCGAGATATTCTAGAATCTAGGACATGCTCGACTTCAAATTCTTCATGATCATCAATCTCGATAGGTGGTGAAGGACTAGGTCTCTCCCCCCTCAATGGTGAAATCTGATATGGTTCCAACATGGATACATGGAAAATTGGATGTATTCTCATGGGGCTTGGTAGGTGGAGCGTGAAGGTGACTGGATTGATCTTGGCCAAGGTGGTGAATGGACCAAATCTTTGATGATCTAACTTTGCACAGGGCCTTGAAGTTTGCAAGTTGTTTCTGAGTAACCATACTTTATCCCCAATTCGATATGATGGATTTTGGACATGATGTTGATCTGCATAGTACTTGTATTGTTCTTGAGCTTTATGGATCTCTCCATCAGGTATTGGGTCTTGTCTCTAGTAGCTGGGTTCTTGACATGATTTGAGAGTTGTATATCCATCCTTGGATGTTGTCCATAGTTTGCAAAGAAGGGAGTTTTCTTAGTAGATGCATGAACACTATTGTTATAGGCAAACTCTGCAAAGGGTAACAACTCAAACCAATCATTTTGGTGATAGTTGCTAGTGCAACAGAGGTATTGCTCTAGGACTTGATTCACATGTTCTGTTTGTCCATCAGTCTGTGGATGATTTGCTATAGATAGTTTAATTTGAACACCAAGGAGCTTGCAAAGACTGTTCCAAAAGTTGGATATGAAATGTGGACCTCGATCACTGACAATATCATCAAGCAATCCATGGAGCCTAAAGATGTATCTGAGAAAAAGTCTAGCAGTAGCTGCACCTGTGATTGCCTTTGTAGTTGGAATGAAGTGTGCCATCTTTGTAAGTCTATCCACAATAACAAGAATGGCATCATAGTTATTTAACTTTGGTAGATTTGTGATGAAATCCATAGACAATGAAGCCCATGGCCTTTCTGGAATAGGTAAAGGTTGCAAGTGTCACAGGTTCGAATATATTCTTTGACTTCCTTCCACATTTGATGCCACCAAAAATCCCTTGATATGAGTTCTATTGTTTTATTTACTCCAAAATGTCCTACTGCAAGTTTTTCATGATGTTTTTGAAGTACTTGGATCCTGGGCTTTCACGGAGGGAGATACAATAGGTTTCTATAGAATAATAATTAGTCCTTTTCTTGAAATTCATTCACTTCTTGGACTTTTCCTTCTTGAGTTTTCTTCTTAACATTACAAAAAAATTCATCTTGTGGTAGATTCTCATGGATCAAATGATTCAAGGCTGAATCTTCATGATGGGTTGAAGAGATAGCTGCTAACTGGAGATGCTCAGGCTTGAGTAATACACTCTCTTGTTGATCAAAGGCCTCTTCACCATTCTTTGGTGCAAGGTAAGATCTTTTGGATAAGGCATCTGACTGACATTGTTGACGTCCTGGATGATATGTGATGACAAAGTCAAATATGGATAGAAAGTTACTCCATCAAGATTGCCTTCTATTGAGGATGCGAGTGGTCATAAAATACTGTAGGTTCTTGTGATCTGTATATACAGTAGCTTTATGCGGTGCTCCTTCTAGATGGTGACGCCAGGTATCAAACACGTCCACTATGGCAAGAAGTTCTTTATCATGACTTTCATAATTAATTTCTGGAGGAGAAAATTTCCTTGAATAATATGCAACTGGATGTAGGTGCCTATAATCTCCATATTGGGAAAGAATGGCCCCTAGGGCAAAGTCTGATGCATCTGTCTCTAGGAAGAGGGGCTTACTAGAATCAGGATGAATTAGAATTGGATCAGTAGTGAACACTGATTTCAAGGTTTGAAAGGCTTTTTCTGCTTCTTCGATCCATGAGAATTTGGAGTTGCCTGTAAGCTTGGTAAGAGGTGTCACTATCTTAGAGTAATCTATGATGAATATCCTGTAGAAGTTGGCAAACTCCAGAAAACATTGTACATCTCAAACACATGAAGGTGGTTGCCAATCAAGGATTTTCTCAATCTTCTTATGGTCCATAAAAATTCCTTTATCTGATACAATGTACCCTAAAAATTCCACTTCTGTCTTATGGAAAGAGCACTTCTCCAATTTTGCATATAATCCTTTTTCTCTTAGTTTCTCTAGGACTATCTTTACATGACATTCATGATTCTCTAGATTTTTTGAGAATATCAAGATATCATCAAGGCATATTACAACAAAATCAACTAAATATTCTTGAAAGATATCATTCCTCATATGTTGAAAGACAGCTGGAGCATTTGTAAGACCAAATGGCGTAACTACATATTCAAAATGGCCATACCTTGTTCAAAATGTTGTCTTCCATTCATCTCCTTCTCTGATCCTAACAAGGTTGTAAGCTCCTCAAAGATCAATTTTCGTGAAGAATTTCGCTTTTCTAAGGCATTCCAAGAGCTCTGATATGAGTGGTAGAGGGTATCTATTTTTTATAGTGACTTTGTTCAATCCACGATAGTCTACACACATGCGGAGAGTCCCATCCTTCTTCTTTACAAATAAAATAGGAGCTCCTGCTGGAGACTTTGAGTGTTTGATAAAACCCTTTGCTAGATTCTCATCAATGTTCTTTTGTAGTTCTGTAAGTTCCTCTAGGGATAGCCTGTAGATTGGTCCAAAGGGTGGTTATGCTCCCTCTTGAAGATCTATGGGACAATCATAAGGTCTATGCTTTGGGAGGATATCTGCATTCTTCTTTTCAAAAACATCTTCAAAGCCTTTGTACTGATTGGCTAGCTGCACTAGATCATCTTTCTTGGATTCTTGAGCTGGTATGGCATAGATCATATATGTCGGTTCCTTCCTTACTACATGTATGAAGGCCTTGGCTCTGACATATGTTGGGTTCTTCTGATATCTCGACGAGTGATTTTATTCTTTTCCCAATTGATGTCTGGATTATGCTTCTTTACCATGGCATTCCAATGATAACCAGATGTACTGGGCTCGATATTACATTGAAACATACGTGGGATTCATGGTCACCAAGGTGTACTCTTAATGGTGTGGTTTCCATGGTTATATTCCCAGATGCAAGAGGTCGTCCTTTAGCTACTACTGGTTTGTTCTTTTGAAGGAAAAGAATTCCATGTTTCTTAACCAATCCTTCATCGATGAAACATGAGGAGGCTCCTGAATCTACTAGGGCTATAAGGGAAAGGGTCTTCTTGGGCATGATTAACTTGACAGGTGCAAGACATGTTTCTATAGGTGTAGCTGGAATTATGAGACCCTTTCTTATATCATGGTCCGACTGTATGGTCTCTTTTACAACTAGACTTCCTCGTTTCCCTGCTCTATAAGGGTGGCTGCAACTCTGGAGTTTGTTCTTGTTGGGACAATTAACTACAATATGCCCAGGGTTTCCACAATAGAGTGGAAACCCTGTTATGTCTCCTTCTCTGTTTCTCTTGTGGAGTTAGGGGCTGGAACCTAGTTACATCTATTTGCATAGGTTCATGCATAGACTCATCTTTAGGGGTGGGTTGGAAAGGTTTCCATTGGCGAGGTCTTCCTTCTACTTGTTTTTCTTGTTTCCTTTCAAAAAGTTGGTTATCACATTGAATAGCTTGCATGATGTAATCATTTAATGTCTTAACCTTTGGCATCATGAACAGAAAGTCCTTCACATAATCTCTTAAACCCCATCTAAATTGTCTTATGAAATATTTGTCATGCCATGTGAGATCACATATCAGCTACCTAAATTTTGATGCATAGGTAGAGACATGGCAGTTACCTTGATGTAATTTCCAAAGTTTTGTTTCTGCCACTCGACTTGTGTCTGCATCTCCAAATGTGGCGGTGAGCTCCCGAAGAAACCCCTCATAGACCTGAAGTACTGCCATGTTCTTCTCCAAGATTGGGGCAAACCATGATAAAGCTTGGCCACAAAGTAAGGTTCCAATAAAGTTGAACTTGGATGCCTCATCAAGGTATCTATCAGGTTGCATATGGATGTACAATTTAACTTGTTGGAGGAATCCGCGAAACTTCATGCGATCCCCATCAAAATTTTTTGGCATGCATATCTTGGGTTCTCACATGAAGGATGTACTAGGCCGTTGATTTACTTGCATACTCCCTTGATTTGTCTGAAGACTCCCGATTCGTTCTTGTAATTCTTGGAGGAGTGCACCTACATGCACTAGATATCCCATCTCGACTTGTGTCTATCGATGAGTTAGGTCTTCGACTTGTTGTTGGAGACTCTGAAGTGATGATACAATCTGTTCATAAGCGTTCTCCATGATGCCTGGTCTTGGATAGAAGCTAGTCTTGCCAAAATGTCAGGGGAGCACTAGATTGTGCTCTCTGACTATAGTAGACAAGATTTTGGAAATACATTTCTGATTACAAGAACACCCACAAAGGGAAAACAATACAAGAATATGTAACTGATACAAGATGCCCCATAACCCGGGACTGATAGGTATGAATAACTCGACTAGAGATGATACATGAGATCCCACAACACGGGAACGTAAGTATGAAACAAGATATCTAGATTACAAGAACTCCCTTCTGGGAGATGAACTAGATACAAGAAAGAACTCGACAGGATCTCGTACTACGAGATTACAAGAGGATAAGATAGGATGTCCAAGAACTAGACTAGAACAAGGAACAAGACAAGAACTGGAACTAGAACTTGGAGAGTACTTACTTGGCGGTCACAACTCCTTGAGCTCCCAAGATTGGTATTGGAAAGACTGATTATGAATGTGGCCAAACCCTCCTTATATAGGTTTTCAAGGGCAGTTCCCAAGGCAGTTGCGAGTTGATGATGTCAGCAAATTGATTAGGACCTCAGAATGTCAAATTTAGCAAATAGACAATCGATCTTAGCCTGTTTTTGGCATGTTCCAGACACAATGGAAGCATTGGTTTCTCTTAATTCTGAACCAATCATGAGATATAGGATTCACATGGAATCTAAGGTTGAGGATGGTTTCCTTTGTCCATGATAGTTGCTATGACACTCATGTGTCCACTAGTGACTTTTGCTTCATGCTTGGTAGCTCATGTATATCTTGGTTGAGCAAGAAGCAGCCTATTTTGGCCACTTGGAGTTGTGAGGCTGAGTATAGGGTAGCTCTCATAGTGATTGTTGAGTGTGTGTGGCTCAACTACCTTATGGCTGATTTGGGTGTTGGTCAATCTTCTGCCACCACCATCTTCACTGATAGTCAGAGCGCATTTGCAGTTGTGTGGAACCCTGTGTTCCATGCTCGCACTAAGCATATTGAGATGCATTATCATTATGTCAGGGAGAGGTTCTCTGCTGGAGAGAGCAGCTTGGCATATGTGCCCATGCAAGAGAACATTGCAGACCTTTTCGTGAAGGATCTACCTGGGGAGAAGTTTGAAGCTTTCCATAAAGCTTTGGGCTTACTTCCTTCTGTGGATTGATTCCACATAGCTTGGCACTTCCTTATACATGAGTGCCAGCTCCTTGTTCACCACATCACTCCCAGGGGGGATTTGATGTGTGTGAACACTCTAGGACCACCATAGCACTTTTTTCCCTCTTTAGGAGGTTTTTTCCCCCGACTTGTATATACACCTATTGCCTTAACAAGCTACTTATCTTTGTATATTCTAGTGGTAATACATTCAATATTGTGTGTTATGATCCAAGTTTCTTCTTGTGCTCAAACGTATAACTCCAATACTTTTCATGTTTTTTGGCACTTGTGGACTCATTTTTGCATTAATTTTACCAAAATCCCAACTTTTATCCCACTTTTGGTCAAAACCCACACGTTTAATGCCCATTTCTCATGTGCTTTTTGTTTTGCAACTCATCCACATGATCTATTCTCACCTTATTTTCCCACATGTTCCCATTTTTCCATATGCACCCTATGTAGCCTTCATATTTTCTCATTTTGGCCCTCTCTAGAGACCCTATTCATACTCCCTACCCCTCCCTTTATCCTTCTACGTAGCCCCACCCTTACCCCCCCCACCCTATCCCTCTCTACCCTTCAACCCTCCCTAACCTTTTCTTCATACCCTCCATTCTCCAACTTCTACTTCTTCAATGCGAAATTTCATGTTTTGGTTCTTCCTTGGTGATTGTTCTTTCTAGCTCCTAGTGGACTTGGTAGCTGCTAAAATGTCCTTTTGAAGTTTGTGCACAACAGGTATCAAAGTGAACATCTTTGCTCATGGTTTGGTTGTTAGCTCTCCAGGAAGGAGAGCCTATTAGGTGGTGAGAAATTGTTGAGCCCATCCAATTCATATTGGTAAAAGTCAAAGTGGCCAAAGTCAACATGGTCAAAGTCAAAGTTGTTCACAAAGGTTATGTTTTATAGAATGCTGGATTTGAAGGTTGTAGATTGTCTTTCTGTAATTTCTCTAAGGTTCAAAGGGTTTTTAAGGTGTTTGGAAGGTTCAGGTGAACCCTCCCTTAGGTACACAATTGAAGAATTGAAATGCAAAAGTAAAGGTATGTGAAGTGGAAGCGATACGTAAAAGTGAAAGTTTGGCCCCCCATTTAAAATTTTGTTTTAGTCCTAAAGTCACTATAGGACAAAACAGGGAGTCGTTGGCTATACACACTTTTAGACAACCTTGGGACATCAAAGTGAGCACCAAGATACTCTATTAGCTAGGAGCGTACATAGAGTGAACCGACACTCAACTCAAGGCATGCATTATTCTTGGTAAGACTAAGCAAGGTGAGCATAATCTACACTAGGAGAGAGAAGAAGAGACATTCAGCAGTGTGCGACGCAGAGAAGCAAGTGCAAAGTGTGAAGAAGTGTGACTTAGGTGTATGCAAAGGAGTGCTAAGCAAGGCAATTAAACGTCACAAGGTCCCATTGAAGCTACATACATTGACAGAAGGTGTCTATCCCTCCTCCCCTATTGTTAGCTTGAGAGCAAGGTGTGCACAAGTGCAAGCTCTTGGAGAAGGTGGAGGTCTGGTGCAGAGAAGGTCTGTGGCAAAAAGAACCTTGGGTATTTTGTAGCCTTGTTTGATTGTGTACCCTTTGGGAGTATGCATTACTTACAGAGAGCATTTGGCTTTGTGTGCTATACATCATCATTGTATTTTTCTCTTCATAATCAATCTATAAAAGCTTCTGGTGTCTTTATTTCTCTTCTTATCCTTCTTCCTTCTTCTACAAACACTCAAGTCCCTTTTTGCACAAGAATCCCCAACAACAGATCATTTGCTACTGCACATCAGAGGTTTGGAAATAGCTAAAGATATATGGAATGCATTGGAAGATCACTTCCAAAATACTACTAAATCTAGGCAGGCTAGCTTATGGGCAGAATTTACAATGTTCAAGAAAAACAAAGTCAAAGCGTTAGTGACTATGTCACTAAGATGAAGGACTTGGCAGATGGTCTTGGATCTATAGATGAAGACGTTGAAGATCATAGATTGATTGTGCAATTGCTTGCAGGTTTGAGAGGAGATGAAAGGTGGAACCTTTTGCACTTTCAATAGGACTTTCATTGATTCATTTTGTACCAGATTTAAATCAGTTGCTTGGACTAATGCTTACATTTGAGCAAGATTTGAAGTCTGATGGAGATAAAGGACATAGCTTTGCTATGTATGCAAAGAATAAGAAGAAAAGTGATAAAGGCAAAGCAAAGGATGAAGAAGAATCAACTTATTAAGCAAATTATGCGAAGGTAATGGTAGAAGTAAAGGTACAGGAAATGGAAGAGAAAGAGGTAACCATAATAACAACAAGAAGACATGCTAGATTTGTGGCTTGAGCAATTATCTAGCTTATGATTGTTGGCATTAACAAGGTTCAAATCAAAATCAAAGAAACCATGGTAGAGGCAGAGGTGGAAGATATCAAAGTTAGTTTCAAAACGGAAGACAAAATCAAAGAGGAGGCTATAGTAGAGGTGGAGGAAGAAATTGGGAACATAACCAATCTAACAACACCACCTACTACAATTATGCAAATGATACACAAAATGAGGACCATGCAACATTGATGATGAATTCAATAAGTACATCAAAGAAGGAAGACCTCACAATATTCTATATTGACTCTAGTTGTTCTAATCATTTATCAGATACTATAGAATTAATGTCAGAACTGGAAGAAAGCACTTCTAGTCATACAGTTCAAACATGTGATAACACGAGACACAATGTGCGTTCAATTGGAAAGGTGAAGTGCAAGAGTGGAGCTAACTTATTAACCAATGTTTTTTATGTTCCCATAGTACTGAAGAACCTAACTATTGTGGGTCAAATAGCAGAGAAAGGTTTTCAAGTCAAATTTACAAACAACCGAGTATTTGTGGAAGATCCAAACAATGGATACAACCAAATTGTCTATGTTAAGAAGGGAGGTAGACTTTTTACTCTGAGAGTGCAAGGAAATATTGGTCAAGGCTTAACCACACATGGTGATGAAGTGATTACAGAATTAGATCTCTGACATTAGAGGTTAGGTCATTTCAATGAAAGGGGAATCAAAACTATGGTGGAAAATCAACCTGTAAATTTAGGACTACCAAATGTGCAAAATCAACACATGATTTATGAATGTGAAGCATGCAAAATGGGAAAAGCACACAGATTACCATTTCAAAAGAAAGGATTCAAGCATGATGGATTACTAGAGCTCATTCATACAAATGTGTGGGGACCAACAAAAGAAGGATCAATCAGTGGATCTAGGTATTATTTTCTTTTCATTGATGATGCTACAAGATGGATAACTCTTTATGTTTTGAAGGAAAGATTAGAAGTGTTTGGAGCCTTCAAAAATTTTCATCCATATGCAAAAATGGTTACATGCCAAAAGCTCAAGAGGATAAGGTTTGATAGAGGGGAGAATAATTCTCCCAAGAATTCAATAATTATCTTTGGAATGAAGGTATCAAGAGAGAAATAACCTGTAGATACACACCTCAACAGAATGGGGTGGCAGAAAAGAGAAATAGAAATCTGGTTGATTTGCAAGAGCTATGCTAAAGGAGAAAAGTTATCTGAATTATTTATGGGCTGAGGTTGTGAATACAACTACATATCTTGTGAATAGATTACCATGTACAACTCTAAATGAAATGACTTCTTATGAAGATTGCTGGGGTAAAAAACCTACACTAGATCATCGTAAGGTGTTTGGATCAGTTGCCTATGCTTATGTACCATCACAACTTAGATGTAAGCTTGAACCAAAGGTTGAAAAATATGTGTTCATTGGGTATGATGAAAAGCAGATGGGTTATAGGCTATGGAGTTCTCTAACCAAACAATTTATTGTTTCTAGAGATCTAACATTTGATGAATAGAAGAGTTGGTATGTAGAACAAATTCACAACATTGAAACATTTGAAAAGAAGTAAGAAGACATGAAAAATGTAAATCACATATGCAGGTAAATGGAGATGAAGATCACATGCAAGCAAGCACATCCAGAGTTGGATCATCAAATGACTCCCCTTGCCTCGAAACTATCCTCTTCCTCCTGCATGATTCTGTTGTTGACCTTGGTCTTGGTTATTGTTTCCTCTTCCACTTCCAAAACCTCTACCTCTGCCTCTTCCTCTGCCAGAGTAGAATACCTGCTCAAAACTGGGATTTCCTTAGGAGTTTGAATCCTCACCAAGATTCTTTTCTTCAATAATCAGCATAGATACCAAATCAGCAAAATTCGGAATATTTTCCCTGGTCTGTATAGAAGTTCTGAACTGCTTATATGCAGCTCCTAAACCACGAAGGCACACTTCCACCTTATCATCATCATCTACATTCACGCCAATAGATGCAAGTGACTCACATATGCTTTTGATTTTTAGAGTGTAGTCACTTACCGACATGCTCTTTTTCTCCAATGTATGCAGCTCGTTCTTGAGTTGCAATTTCCGTGCCTTTGTATTGGTCTCGTACAAAGTGACCAGATTGTTCCAAGCCTCTTTTGGAGTCTTGGCATCCTGTATGTGTCCAATCATGCTATCCTGTATGCTAACAGATAGCCAATACATTACCTTTCGTGCTCCTTGATTCCATTCCTCATATGCTCTTAACTGTTTTGCAGTCCGATTCCTTTCTGGTAACTGCGAAGCATTTTCATTCTCTCCTTCGATGTACTTCCAATAGCCTTTTCCCATCAGGAAATTTTTCATTCTGAATCTCCAAGCATGGAAGTTGTTCTTTTCCAACTTATCGCTCATAAGCTGACTCATTCCATCTGCGTTTGCCATTTCTGCAACAATTCACAACACCGCAACACACTACAAGCAACACTTCTGCTTGAACATTGTCGCACTATGACGTGATAGTTCGATCTCAGAAAAACACAGTTTTCGTGTATCAACAGTACACAGAATCGCTTGAAATTTTGGATCTGGAATATATGAGTGTCGGCAAACACAGCGCAAGTTACAGTTTCTGAAACTGATCTGGTTTTTCTGTGGGCCCCACCTTGCGGGCTCAAAATGGAGATCGAGATGGCTCTGAAACTTCGATCTAACAAAAACAAGTAACCCTAAAGGGTTAACTCTTGAAAATATTTGAGGTCTTCTACCTTCACGCCGATTTTTGTAGCAAACGGAGGCCGTTTGTGAAATCGCGTTTTCTCCACGCCTTGCCGTGCAGTCTTCACCGTCGCCTTCTCCACGAGCTCTCTATAGCCACGCTGGCTCTGATACCATGTCACGAGGAAGGAGATAAGGAAGAGAGCTCACACACACACTCTCACTCTCAAGGAGAAGCACACACACAAATTGAGACAGGGAAGAATGATCTTCTTCTTCTTCTTCTATTACATAAAAGGAATGTACAAGAATGACCTAAAAACAAGAATACAACAAGTGCAATATATAAAGACCAGTACATAAGGAAAAACCTAATGTCCGTGAATGAGTGAGCTGGCAAGAAACAAATGTGCCATCACTTTCGGTAGATAAATCTAATAAAGCTCAATGAAGTATCCCTGACATATACCGGCGTGACCACTATACATGTCAGAGAAACGAAACACTGGTACGTGTCATCCTGGATCATCACATGTTGAGCTTGATATCTCAACATTAGTGCCAGAACAACAACACAAAAATTTGGATGATAAAGCAATGAAATGTATTTTCTTTGGGTACAGTTCTAAAAGCAAAGTCCATCATCTGTATCATCCACAAACTAAACGCATTTTGGTTAGCCATGATGTTTTTGTGGAAGATGTTATTCAACCATTACTATCATGTACTAAGGAGACATCAGTTAGATCCAAAGACATGTATGAAACTGCGCTACCTCTTTTTACAAGTGGAAAGTCTAGTGCTGGTCCTAATGAGGCAAATTCTCAGCCTTTATAGGTTTCATGTGATGATGTAGATCATTCCATTTCTGATGCAGATTTACATGATGCACTTGTTGATGAGAGAGCTGATATTGAGGAGGCAAAAACTATGCCAAACTAGCTAGTGCACACTTTGCATGACATCAAATTAGATGCATCTCTATCATATCATATCGCTTTAGGCTCTCATAGTGCCTCCTTTGCATCAGACTTCTATGCTATGGCTGTGTCTAGTATGTGTGATGAGAATGGGCCTGTTTCATTTCATGAAGCACAAAATTCTAAAAATTGGATGGTTGATATGCAATTAGAATATGATGTTATCATGAAAAATGGTACCTTGTCTTATGTGACTTGTGTCCTGGCAAGAGGGCCATTGGCACTAAGTGGGTATACAACTTGAAGCATAAGCATGATGGAAAATTTGACAGGTATTAGGCTAGGCTTGTTGCAAAGGGTTATGCTGATTTTGATGAGACCTTTGCTCCAACATGCCAAATGACTATTGTTCATAGCATCTGTGCACTTGCAACTCATCATGGTTGGAATGTACATCAGTTGGACATCAAAACTACATTTTGGAATGGTGACTTGCATGAAGAAGTGTATGTTTTTCAACCCAGTGACTTTGTGCAGAAAGGGCATGATAACCAAGTGTGTAGGTTGAAAAAGGTATTATATAGTTTGAAGCAAGCACCACGTGCTTGGTATGAAAAGATACATGCATACCTAATTGCACATGGTTTTGAGCATAGTCCAACTGAGAGCACCTTATATATTAAGCATGCAAATGATGTACTTCTGATCATTGTTTAGTGTATGTTGATGACATGCTGCTCACTAGTTCTCATGAGAAGCATATTGCTGATTGTAAGGCTAATCTGTATGCCTCATTTGAGATGTCAGATATTGTGCATTTGCATCATTATTTAGGCATTCAATTTATGCAAGTTGATGGCGGAATAGATTTGTGTCAAACAAAGTATATTGACACATTATTGCAGTGTTTTGGCCTTGAATATTGCAAAACTTTTGCCCCTCTTATGGAGACAGGTTTATGATTGAGTCTTCATGATGCTAGAGATGCATTTGATGTTGTTCTCTATCAAGAGACTGTTGGATGTTTGATTTACTTATGCATTACTCTGTTAGATATTCAGTTTGCTGTCTCATAGATGAGCAAGTCTATGCATTGCCTAGGTGTCAAACATGGGGGATCACTACTGCCAGATTTATATGCTTTTTCTGACTCTGATTGAATTGGTTGTTATGACACTCGTGTGTCCACCACTGGCTTTTGCTTCATGCTTGGTAGCTCATGCATATCTTTGTTGAGCAAGAAGCGGCCTACTATGGCCACTTCTAGTTATGAGACTGAGTATAGGGCAGCTTTCACAGCAACTGTTGAGTCTGTGTGGCTCAGATGCCTCATGGCTGATTTGGGTGTTGGTCAGTCTTCTGCTACCACCATATTCACTGATAGTCAGAGTGCATTGGAAGTTGCAAGGAACCTTGTATTCCATGCTCGCACTAAGCACATTGAGGTGCACTATCATTATGTCAGGGAGAGGTTCTCTACTAGAGAGATCAATTTGGCATACGTGCCCACACAGGAGAACATTGCAAACCTTTTCACAAAGGTTCTAACTCGGGAGAAGTTTGAAGCTTTCCCCAAATATTTGGGCTTACTTCCTTTTGCGGATTGATTCCACATAGCTCAGCACTTCCTTATACATAAGTGCTAGCTTCTCGTTCACCGTATCACTCTTAGGGGGGATTTGTTGATATATTTAGGTACTGATGTGTGTGAACACTCTAAGACCAGTGAGGCATTTTTTTTTCCCGCTTTAGGAGGTTTTTCCCTTGGCTTGTATATATGCCTATTGCTCTAATAGGTTACTTATCTTTGTAAATTCTAGTGGTAATACATTCAATATTATGTGTTGTTCTCCAAGCTTCGTCTTCTTCCTTGTGGTGTTTGCATGCTTTTGCAAACCTCAAACTCCAACAAAGTTCATTGAAGTTTGTTTACAACCTCCAACAGAAGGTGTTGTTCTCGTTGCTAATATCAGCAATACGGCTTTGCGCTCATTGGTGAAGGACCAGGTTGTTAGCCCAAACAGCATTGCAAATTCTCCCGTGCCGAAGGTCCTTTGCTTGATAATTGATGTGATCATCAATCATCTCAAAGACAACCAAGTTCAAGAGAATGTGATTGAAGTTTCTCTAGTCACTGTCTGTTGGAAATTTAGTAGGCCCATAACTAATACCACAGGTCCAAATTCCATAGATCCATGATCTACAACATAGAATCCAAAAACCTTCCAATGTTGACAAAAAATGAACATACCACACTTATACAAATGATGAGACCAAGATAGAGAAACATTAGACAACATGTGTAAAGTGTTACGTAAGCTACTGCTTACTCACACTATCATATATACAAATGTCAATTTTCAATGTGGGAATAAAACTCTCAACCACTCTATGTGAACAGAAATGGATGGATGAGTGAATGTACAAATGTAACAATCATATTCAGATGTATGGACAGAAATCTGAATATATATGAGATGTGTGACCTAATAGGTTGTAGAAGAGTGAATATGAGTGATAGAAAGAGGAAGGATCAGTCTAAAACTGATAATCAACAAACCCTCATCTGAACTTAGGCTATGGAAGACCCTAAGTTAGACACTTGTGTGAAAGATCACATACTTACAAAAGTAGCAAAGGATGCTAACAAGTTTGCTGTCAGAAATCCTCAAACTCATATGCCAATACCTTCTCAAACACCTCATCCAAATATGCATAAAGCATACATGTACTGATTCTCTTGTACCTATGCCAAATAGGACTCCTCCTGATATGGATGCCACTGCCTCCATAAACTCCTAGTAATACCTGTGTGCATAAAGAGAATATGTACCTGACTTCTTAACATAAGATGTAAATCTTATATTAACCACCATCCCATGTCTTTGAAGTAACCCAAAATCTTCATGTAGAAGACAATATTCAAATACATCAAGTGAATGGCCGATCCACACCATCAAGCTTCTAATAGATAAGTCCTCTCCATAAGCAAGAGTGTGAGCACACTCTTCTTCTCCAAGAAGAACTCCATAGCCGCCCCTCAACATGCTCCAAAATAACACCATGGCTGCTCCATGTGCTAAGAAGCACCACCTCTATTGAGAGACCAAGCTCCGAAGCTTGTGTTGAACTAGGTGGAGGATACAAGACAATGAGCCAAGCATGTACTTATATAGTATTGTGTATCTCTTGAAAAGCACCTAATAAAGAACACGATCGCTATCATCATACAATTTCTCAAAAAGTCATCTCTTGCGGAATCGACGTTTAATTAAAAACAAAAGCTATTCTTTATCCCAATCGATGCATGTTTCATCTCTTGGAGAGTAAAAGCATATACTGTGATTTGCACCTAATGGATATCGAACCCACACCCTAGCTTTGGAAGGCGATCACTTTATCCATGGCACCCAACACCGTTTGCTTGTAGAGAGTACCAACAGACTACCTACTCAACCTGTTATAGTCTGAGCAATATGGACCAATAAGACATTGTTTTCCAAAAATCCCCCTTGCAATGTCATATTGGTACAAACTAAATTGGATATGTAACTTCATTCATCTACAAACTATCATAAACTTCAAACTTGTACTCCCGAATTGACCTTCAAACCTTTTTTTCAAAAGTCTTCTTCAAAACTGAATATGACTTTCTTCAAACTTCAAAAAACTGATCTTGCTAAATATGAACCATAATACTTGAGAAAATATGCAAACTAGATATCCAATAGTGTACACATCAAGCAATCATTTGCTTGACAACAAATGTAGCAAGTACTGAATCTGAGCCTGCTATCTCCTATTTTCTCAAACCTAAAAACATACACTAGGATCCACATATTTGCATTTACCTTATGAACGGTTTCTCAACCTATTTCTGTTGTGTCATGTAAGTACACTAACCAAAATCAAGAACTGAATCTTGGAACCTATGATTGACAACTCACAACTTAGTGTATTATGAACACTGCTCGTTCATCTCTGACTGTACTCAAGTCAAGTCAACTCAACTCAACTCATGAGTCTCATAAAAAAATCTATGATGTCATCATGTCTTCATCCTTTTCAATCTGTAAATCCTTCATACCTCTTTCCTTCAGAATCTGGTATAAACATATATGTGCGCACTTCTGAAACATACCTTTCTGAAATATCAAGCTTCTCTTCAATAGAACTCTGGAACCTTCTCCTGAATAGGAATATCATAAGATGAACTTTCTCCAGACGTTCTTCTTCTTCCTTCTTCTTTCAAAGCTGGAACATAAAGAGAACCTGACAAAGGAAATATAGGAATACCTGAAATAGGAATACGTGTAGATATGACTTTGCATTCTTTTACATATGGCTGAAAATAAGTCTTCATGTTTCATCACCCCTTGGATGATTTAACACTAGTATGCAAAATTCTTCAAATATATCAGACTTTATGAAATCTGGAATGTCTTCCTTCTTCCAATAAATCTGATCTTCAGTGATCAATACCTGTATCTGAAACAACATCTCTGAATCCTTTTTATTAGCACTGCGCAGTTGCTAATAGCTTCCACTGTTTCTTCCTCAACTTTCCATATTAAAGAATAAGGTTAGCTGATCTATTACATGATAACAAAAAACATTATTGAAAGCACTTTAGGATCCATAATCTTCTGCAACATAACAATTATCTTCTTCTTTTTCTCTGCAACACAAATCTGATAGAACCTGAATCTTTGACTTACTTCTTCCAATGCTAATATCTTTTCAAATAAAGGATAGACAATTGACTCATAAATACTCAAGATCTTCAAGACCTTCAAGATCATCCAAGATCATATAAGATCATACAAGATCATCCAAGATCTTACAAAATTATATGAGATCATCCAAGATCAATGATCTCTCCAACAAAATACCTGTGTAGAATCTCCTCTCATCAAACCTTCATGAATGAATGTTTGATTTGCTACCTGAATGTCTCCAAGTGTCCATGCTTCTCACAAAGTTGTAAAACATTTCTTCAAACAAATCCTTTCCAAGAATCCGCAACTCCTACTTGAAACATAAGTGGAAAAACTTCTCACCTTGAGAACTCCAAAAGTTGCAAGTTGATGCTTTAGATATTCATATTCTACCCGGGTGAAATGTGATAGTATCTGCTTGACTTTCTTTGGCTAACTCCACTTCTCAATCAAGTGATAGTATCTGAATTTGAACACCTTTTTGAATACAAACATGTATCCAAAAATCTAGACAATCATAGAAAGTAGATTCTTCAACTAACTGGTACATCAAAAAATCTAAATTTTTTGAAGATTTCTGAAAATACTGAATATGAGGTAACCTTTCCAAATAGAAAACCTCAAGCCAAGTCTTCAACATCTGCTACAAAAAACTCTTTTACCTCAAGAGTTAGGTAAAGAAGAAAAATACTTCTTTGCAACTTGTCATATACCAAGTAGCTCTGTATTGACACTCCAAGAATTCTTTGAGGAACATATCAGCTGCCTACTTAAAAAATCTTCAACTAAAACATAACTCATGCGCATATGAGTTAAAACATATATCTATTGCTTTTCTTTCTCTCAATGCAATTCTTTGTCAAAACCTACTAAATCATGACCAAGTATCATGCAAAACAAAAAACTTATCTTCACACAAGATGTTCTCGTAGACTTTTCTTTGGATGTAGAGGATAAAAGTAGGAAAAGTATATGGAAAATATGAGAGAAAAGGAAGTCTTACTTTCCTTTTAGACTTTCTTCTTCTGCATCTTTCTTCCACCTGATGATGATGTCAACATCTTCAAACTTCTCTTCCATACAATTATTTCTCTTCATCTTGAAGTAGTAAGCATTCTTAACTTCTTCAAATGATTTTTTCTCTTCCTCTAGTGCTAAGAGTAAGAGACAAAACAAACATGGTATATGAATGGAAGTGAATATAGAATCATGTTTTACCATCTCCTCATATCTCTGAATCAAAACTCTGCTTCAAATGTGACTGATATGACTAAATTCACCAACTTTTTGTCTGAAAGATGAATTACCTTTCTAGAGTTACCTCTCTAGATACAAAATGTGAGCAAAAAACTTCCAACCAACTTGCAACACAAGATTGGCTGAAAACAAAATGGATGCTCTCCACATTTATTCTTAGATGAACTTTCTTGCCATGAAAGAGATCTCTCAAAACTCTCTAGAAAAACCTCTAGATACCTGTTTTGATGTAGCCTTTAACTTTCAAATAATGAAAGTGTATAAAAACATTCCTTGAATCCTTCAAATCTCTTCATAACCACTATTCTAAGATATGACCTGCAAATGATAATCTGATAGTCGAAACTGATACCTGTGATTTGATGTTGATCTGATTCCTTCATCTTCTCCAAACCATTGTTTTTCCTTGAATTTGAAGTAGCCTTCTCTTCATCAAGTCTGGGTCTTCAAATAATACTTCTGTAAAGTTTTTTCATACTCTTCCAAAAGTATTCGGCTACTAACAGATCATCAACTTCATACTCCACACTGATGAATAAACATGTGACTGAATTGTCTAATTCTCAAATCTCTACTCATCTAGATTAAGTGTGTATGTCCAGTGTCAAATGTTAGAAGATGCTCTGAAATCATATGTTGGAACCTCGGAATCTGAGAGCTTGAATGCTTTGGTATCAAAACCCTAAAGCTCTGATACCAAATGTTGGAAATTTAGTAGGCCCATAACTAATACCATAGGTCCAAGTTCCATAGATCCATGATCTACAATATAGAATCCAACAATCTTCCAATATTGACAAAACATGAACATACCACACTTATACAAATGATGAGACCAAGATAAAGAAAGATTAGACAACATGTGTAAAGTGTTACGTAAGCTACTACTTACTCACACTATCATATATACAAATGTCAATTTACAATGTGGGAGTAAAACTCTCAACCACTCTATGTGAACAGAAATAGATGTATGAGTGACTGTACAAATATAACAAGAGGAAGGATCAGTCTAAAACTGATAATCAGCAAACCCTCATTTGAACTTAGGCTATGGAAGACCCTAAGTCAGACACATGTGTGAAAGATCACATACTTACAAAAGTAGCAAAGGATGCTAACAAGTTTGCTGTCAGAAATCTTCAAACTCATATGACAATACCTTCTCGAACACCTCATCCAAATATGCATAAAGCATACATGTACTGATTCTCTTGTACCTATGCTGAATAGGACTCCTCCTGATATGGATGCCACTGCCTCCATAAACTCCTAGTAGTACATGTGTGCATAAAGAGAATATGTATCTGAATTCTTAACATAAGATGTAAATCTTATGTTAACCATTGTCCCATGTCTTTGAAGTAACCCGAAATCTTCATGTAGAAGACAATCTTCAAATACATCATGCGAATGGCCGATCCACACCACCAAGCTGCTAATAGATAAGTCCTTTCCATAAGCAAGAGTGTGAGCACACTCTTCTTCTCCAAGAAGAACTCCATAGCCGCTCCTCAACATGCTCCAAAATAGCACCATGGCTGCCCCATGTGCTAAGAAGCACCACCTCTACTGAGGGACCAAGCTCCGAAGCTTGTGTTGAACTAGGTGAAGGATACAAGACAATGATCCAAGCATGTACTTATATAGTATTGTGTATCTCTTGAAAAGCACCTAATAAAGCACATGATCGCTATCATCATACGATTTCTCTAAAATTCATCTCTTACGAAATTGGCATTTATTTAGAAAGAAAAGCTACGCTTTATCCCAATCGACAAATGTTTCATCTTTTGGAGAATGAAAGCATATACTATGATCTGCGCCTAACGGGTATTGAACCCATGCCCTAGCTTTGGAAGGCGTTCACTTTATCCATGGCGTCCAGTGCCGTTTGCTTGTAGAGAGTACCAACGGACTACCTACTCAACCTGTTATAGTATGAGCAATATGGACCATTAAGACATTGTTTTCCAACACTGTCGCAAAAGAACCCTCCTCCACTACAACCCTATCCTGTTACCGTTAGTGTCCATGTGGAAGGCCAAATGGCCACCGGACACTTCTTTGTATATGTTCTTTAATAAAACATATAGTGGCCTGGTCAGTCACAGACTGTAAGTTTGACCGCATTTGTAAGACCTAAGAAGTCTGTCTTCGTGCTCACTGTGTACTGCGTTTTCTGCGTATTCTACAACCTCTGTGCGGAGTACTGTGTGTGGCGCCAGGAGCTCGGTTTTCTACTCCGAGCATATCGTTGTGGAGCTCTCTCAAAGGAGAGTGCAGTGTGGTGCATCGCCATCGAAATACTTCACTGGTATCAGAGCAGTTCGAGGCAAAAAAGGTTTTTTCCTTTTGTGCGAGCGAAGCGAGCACCCCCCCCCCCCCCCAGGCTTTCGACTAAGGCGGCGACCAAGGCATAGACCTTGGCATACCTTGTCATCCGAGTCACCGAAGTCACCGTTGGCGCCGTTGGCTGCGCGTGAGGGAGGACCTCAATGATCAAGGAATATAGAGGTTCCCGGTACTTCCCGGGAGGTCACCCATCCCAATACTGTTCCCCCCAGAGCTCGCTTAACCGTGGCAATCTCTTGCCACTAAGCTACACTCTTGTGGTGTTTGAAGAAGGGGAAAGACTAAGGTTGACATTACCTTGAACAAGTTTTGGTCCCTCAAAGCTTCATTTTTTGCTTTTAAAGCCTATTTCTGAAGCAATTTTGGGGTGTTTTTGGAGCCATTTCGGAGTACTTTCACACGTAGTTCTCTTCACACAGGTCCAAGAACATCAAGAAGAGTGTTCCTTGTACTTCTCAGACAATAAATATCAACCTTTGGGGCTGTATTTTCAGCCACACTCGTAAAACTACAGGTTTCTCGAGGGGTTTTCAGTTTTGGTGGGAGTAGTCGCTGCAAATTTATGCAGGTTTTTAAAGCCTAAAACATCAGAGTTGACAGACACTTGCAGGTGTTATTGGCTAGTTTTTGGGCTGTGTATTCAGCCTTTCAGTGTCATTTTACTACATATATTGAGCACATACACACCATGTATGCTTCTGTGGATACCGCTTATGTACGTCCATGTGGGCATTGATATAGCGGTTACGTTCTTTGCATAAAGCCTTTTACGTTTGATAAAGAGGGTCGTGGTGAGGTTTTCTTAACTGGGAGACACCCAGATGTCGGGGTCTCTTCGGTGATGCAGGTGGAAGACTTACCCAGCCTCGCCATAGGAGATGTATGATAGTTGTTCATAGGTGCTCGATAAGCCTAGTTGGCTTCTATTGGGTAACTGATTATATACAGTGGAGTCAGTGATTCACTATACATGTAGACATGTCAGTACTTGCAGTTTTATGATACTTTGACATTGGTCATATGCTAATTTTGCAGGGGATACTCTGGCAAAATTTTTCTAGATTTCTGGTTTAGTCAGCTATATAGTGGTCGATTTACTCCTTGATACACTTATTTGTTGGTGTTTGGACTCTTCTAGCTCCGTTATCATTCTATTCAGTTCTCTACGATCATGGCATCAGAGGTCTCAGGCACATCCGGTGGATCAGGGTCTAGTGCTAGCGTTCCGAGGAGGAGCTATAACTTGCAGGGCAAAGACCATTTTGAGATCCGAAAATTTGATGGCACAAACTTTGCTCTATGGAAGAATCAGATTAAAGATGTGTTGATTCAAAGAAGGCAATGGAAGCCAGTAAATGGGATTTCAAAGAAGCCTGCTGACATGGATGAAGATGATTGGGATGAGTTAGATGAAATGGCCAGGTCTACCATTTGCTTGCACCTAGCAGATAATGTTTACTTTACAGTATTAGACTATGAAAGTGCAGAGGAGCTTTGGAAGAAGTTATGCAATACATATGAAAAAGAGACGGCATCAAATAAAGTATATCTGATGAGAAAATTATACGACCTTCGTATGAAGGACACAGATAGTGTTGCTGCTCATCTAAATGAGTTTGATGCCATATTCTCCCAGTTACAGGCTCAGAAAATGGATATGGACAATGAAATGAAAGCAGTGTTGCTGTTATGCACCCTGCCATCATCATGGGATACATTTTGCACAGCTATTAGCAATAGTGCACCAGGTGGTAAACTCGTCTATGATGACATATGTGGAGCACTCTTGAGTGAGGAGATTCGTAGAAAATCTATGGTTGGCACTCAGAGTGGAGATGCATATAATGTTCGTGATTCTTACCAAGGAAAGAATCAACAACGTGGCAGGAGCAAGAACAAGGAAAAGAATGGTCAACGGAATAAGAGCAGAAGTAAATCAAGGAAGAGGGATATTGAATGCCATTATTGTCATAAGAAAGGACACATGAAGAAAGACTGTTATGCATTAAAGAATGCTAAAGGTAAAGGATAGAATGTTGATGGGCATGTTAAACAGTTACCTGCACCATCTACTTCGACTGTGAAGATTGAAGAAATTAATGCTATTTCTGATGATGCTGATGTGTTGACACTTGATAGTACTGTGCCATCTGAGGCACTTATGGTTGATTCTCTTTCCCACACCTGGCTGCTAGATTCTGGTGCTTCTTTCCATGTGACACCATATAGAGAATGGTTCTCTAATTATGCAGCAAAGTCTCTTGGTACCGTGAGACTTGGTGACTCTTACCAGTGTGATGTTGTGGGGATTGGAGATGTGGTTGTGCAGTTCATTGACGGTTCAAAATTTACTATGCATAATGTACGCCATGTACCTCAGTTATCACGCAGTTTGATGTCAGTTGGTCAACTTGATGACCTTGGTTACAAGGTGGTCTTCTATGCTCAGTCTTTTCGTATATCAAAGGGCAATATGGTTATTGCAAAAGGAAGGAAAGTTGGCTCACTTTACCCTTTATTTGTATCACAGAAAGAACACTTGTTAGCTGTTACTGAACAGCCTATGGCTTGTATTTGTGAAGAGAGATGGTGGATGCAATCCAAAGATGAGTAGGTGCCGCTACAACCAGCTTCACACCAGCCAACTGAGACTTCAGAGTTGATTAGTAGACCCTTTGAGCTTCCTAAATCCACCAAAATATCAGCCAAGTACTTTGGAACATGTATCCCAAAAGTTTAAGTCAAGACCGACAAGTTGCGAAATGACTAGCTCCCAAAACTTGCTATTTTTGGACATACACCTGCTGAAAAAAATGAACAGTGCTCTCAACCTGGAAGGAATTAGAAAAATTCCTTTTGGGCATAGCAAATAGACTTAGCAAGCTTCCTATTCCAAGTTAAAACACTTCAAATGATGGACTGAGCACTGAGAACAAGTTTCATCAAGTTCTGGAACATTCCCACAATTCTCGGGGCTCTGCAGAGATAGACCAGTAAGCAGTAAAATGCAGATATCTCCAAAAGTATAAATCCAATGACCTTGAAAATTTATATGTAGAAACTAGACAGTGAGAGCTATCCAACGCACTTTAAAACACTGAAAAATGTTCAGTAAAACTCGAGATATGACCTTCTGAAGTTACTGCTCTGAGTGAGTATAGCAGAGAACAAAACAGAGAGGTAGATGATAATAAATGTATAGATTCACATATGATTACAACCACATTGGCAATGAATCTTTGCACAATGGGAGTAGAATGATAGAGCTATGGAGTAAGCTCTTCAATCTCTACAAAATGACATGAAGTGGTCACGTACAAGGCTTGCTAATCGCCTCTTCCTTCTTGCTCCTTTTATAGCAATTCTTGGAGGGAGTTTTGAATTCGAATTCGAATGGCTCCACCTAAAAGTGATCCCCAAAGTTAGGAGAGATTCCCTCAGCTCAAAAATTCGTGATTTTGGTAGTTGGAGCCACGAATTTGCTTTTACATCATGGATGAGGTAAGCCATCCTTTTACTTTTTTCTTTTTCCATTTACAAGAGATAAAATGTACTCTTTTACAAGAGGTGTTCGCATGACTACTCATGTGACTTACAAATGAGGATAATATCAAGCATATCAAGCATGTAGGCTTGGGCAAAATGCACCAACAGCTCCCCCTCAAGCCTAACATGCTTGGCCTCCAAATAAGTCTTCAATTGTCCTTGATTTCCTGCAAACCAATCATCAACTTGAATCTACTTAATTTCGTACCATCAAGAGCTTTCGTCAACATGTCTGCACATTGCATATCTGTAGAGACGTAGGATAGTTGAATATCCTTGCTCATTAGCTTCTCCCTTACATAATGGTAGTGGACTTCAATATGCTTGGTTCTAGCATGGTATACCGGATTAGCTGCTAGATGTAGTGAGCTTGTGTTGTCACCAAAAATGTGAGGTGTTGAAGAATGAAGTCCAAGATCTGTGTACAAAGATTTTAACCACATGATTTCTTGAGTTGCATTAGCCAAACCTCTATATTCAGCTTCAGTAGAAGATAATGCCACGGTTGGTTGCTTCTTCGATGACCAAGAAATGATTTTTGAACCTGCAAATGATATATACCCTGATGTGCTTCTTCTATCATCTTTAGATCCGGCCCAATCTGCATCTGAGTAGACCTTTAGCTCAATATCTGAAGTATATGAATAGAACAAACCTTCATTCATGGTCCCCTTTAGGTACTTGAGGACTCGCTTGGCCGCTTCCATATGTGGTCTTCTCGGCTTATGCATAAACTGACTCAATATGCTAACACTATAGCATATATCCACCCTTGTGAGTGTTGCATAGTTCAAACTTCCAACCAAGCTTTGATAGCTTGTGATGTCTTCAATTGGCTCTCCTTCATAAGCACTAAGCTTATGATTTTGCTCCATAGGTGTACCTGCACACTTGGTATTTTCCATCTTGAACTTGACGAGCATGTCATGGACATACTTCCTTTGTGTGATGTATATACCTGAATCTGTGTAGATCAACTCCAATCCAAGAAAATAAGTGAGTGGTCCGAGGTCACTTATTTTGAACTCCTCCTTCATTTGACTCTTTACCTGTTTGATTCCTTCAAGATCATTGCCTGTGATAATAATATCATCAACATACACACATAAATAGATCACTTCAGATCCATTCCTCTTTATGAACAAAGAGGTATCCGCCTTGCTAGCTTTGAATCCTTGGTCCTGCAAATAAGTAACCAATCTGAAATTCCAAGCTCTTGGAGCTTGCTTCAATCCATACAAAGCTTTCTTTAGTTTGCATACATAGTTAGGATGATGCGCATCCTCATATCCAGGAGGTTGTGCCATATACACTTCCTCAGAAATCCATCCATTCAAGAAGGCATTCTTTACATCAAGTTGATAAAGATTCCAATTTCTAGATGCAGCAAGACTTATGAGAACCCTAATTGTAGGCATTTTTGCAACAGGAGAGAAAGTCTCCTCATAATCAATACCATGGGTTTGAGCAAACCCTTTAGCAACTAACCTTGCTTTGTGTCTATTTATACTTCCATCTGGATTCCTCTTGATTTTGTATATCCATCGAGATCCGATTATCTTCATAGATGGCTTGTTAGGTACAAGCTCCCAAGTGTCATTCTCCTTCAAGGCTTCCATTTCTTCATCCATTGCATCTCTCCAAGCTTTCTTGCTTTGTGCTTCTTCGAATGTGGTAGGTTCTTCATTGGTTGAATCCTTTGCAATGTAGATTGAGTGCTTGGTGACCAAAGAAGTATCATAACCAAACCTCTCTGGTTTCTTCTTCTCCCTCGAAGACCTTCTAAGTGGTTGATGTGAGCTCTCGGGTCCATATGTAGCATCCTGCATCTTTGCTTTACCTTTGTTCTTCCATAGCTTTAGTCTTTCCAAGTCTTCTAGGTCAATCTCCGAATCACTTTCTTCAATCTGCTTTGGCTCCTTTGGTTGAAGTGATGGAAAATCTTCATCCAAGTCATATGGCAGCTTCACTTTCCTGTCATCATCAAACCATAATTTGTTTTCATCAAAAATTACATCTCTACTCACAGAAAATCCTTTATTGGTTGGATTGTACAATCTATATCCTTTTTGGTTTTGATCATAACCAATGAATACACACTTCTCTGCCTTGGGATCCAATTTCCCTCTTACTTGAGAAGGAATGTGAGCATAGGCTAAGCATCCAAAGATTTTACAATGCTCTAGACTAGGTCTTCTTCCATTCCACACTTCATATGGAGTGGTTCCATCTAGTGACTTAGATGGAAGTCTATTTATGAGATATGTGGCTGTCGACACAGCCTCTGCCCATAGGTAGTTCGGCAATCCCTTTTCATTGAGCATGGACCTTGCAGCTTCGACAATAGCTCTGTTCCTCCTCTCTGCTACACCATTGAGTTCGGGTGTATACCTTGTAGTGACTTCCCTTTTAATGCCTCTTTCATGCAAGAAGGCATCAAATTCAAAAGAGAAGTATTCTCCTCCACCATCTGATCTGAGTCGTTTCAAAGTCCTACCTGTTTGGTTTTCAACAAGAGCAATATACTTCTTAAAGCAATTAAACACTTCATCCTTGTGCTTCATGAAAAACAGAATGGTCCACCTGCTACAATCATCTATGAAAGACACATAATATCTTGAGCCTGATATAGATGGCTCCTTACTTGGACCCCACACATCCGTGTGCACTAGATCCAAAGGATTTTGATACATATATCCTTTCTTATTGAAAGGTTGTCTATGAGCCTTGCCGAGTTGACAAGCTTCACACTTATAAATCATGTGTTGCCTTGTGATATTAGGCAAACCAAGTACACTTTGGTCCCTGCAAATCTGTTTGAGTGTCCTCTCACCAATGTGAGCAAGCCTTTTGTGCCATATCTCCAACTCTGTTAGAGTTTGAGATCCATAGCTAAACAAAGCTATGTTCTTTGTATCTTCCACTTCAAAAGTGAAAAGCCTTCCTGTCTTTTCTCCTTTGGCAATCCTTCGAAAGCCTTGCCTTGGGTCTTCAACATATGCTCCAAATCGATTGAATCTAACCTGCAATCCTTTTTCAACAATCTGTCCAACACTTATTAAATTTTTGGTAATTGTAGGGACATACAAGACTTTGCTTAAGAGGTTCATATTCCCATCTGATGTCTTCACATTACCTATCTTCTCCACTGAGTGCTTTGTGTCATCTCCTGTCTGCACTTCATGCTTGTTATGAGGATCTTCCAAATCAGAAAGTAAAGCCACATTTCCTGCTACATGGTTCGAGCATCCCGAATCAATGTAAAATATGTGATCATCATCCTTAACCTTCTTTGTTGATAGATTCATAATCAATAATGAATCTTCTTGACTTTGGTCCTCTGCATAGTTATTGTAATCTCTTCTTCCTCTATGGCCACTTTGATAGTTGTTGTTGTTGTTGTAATTGTTGTTGTAGTAGTTGTTGTTGTTGTAGCCTCCATTGTACCTAGCTCTATTTGATCCATAGCCACCTTTATTGAATCCTCTTCCTCTTGAGTTCCTTGGATTCCTGAAACATTCTTCAGTAGTATGGTTAGATAAGCCACATATGTTGCAAGGTTGAGATGATTGGAATCTCCCCCTGCCTTGCTTTCCACCTCTGCCTCTTCCTCTAGCTCTTCCTCTACCTGCAAAGTTTGCTTGGAAAGAGCTTCCTTCATCTTCATTCTTCCTATTCTTTGACTTGTCCTTGACCTTAGCTTTATCAGAATATAAGGCAGAAGTTTGATTACCTCTTGAGGACTCACCACCTTTGCTAATCTTTGCTTCATGAGTGAACAGTTGTCCCATGAGTGTGTTGAGGTCGGGTACATGCATATCCATGTATAAATCCATGGCTGTTGTGAATGACTCCCACTTGTCGTCTGCTTTGATTCCATTCATGATTTGTCTTATGATTTGCTCCTCTTCAATTACCTCTCCAATGCTTCCAAGTTGGTCGGAAATCTCCTTCATCTTTGTGACATAATCAGTCACATTTTGCTTCGGGCTTTTCTTCATTGTTGTGAACTCCATCCACAATTGGTTCTTCCTTGCTCGAGTGTTGGAAGAGAAGAAAGAAGCAAGTGCATTCCAGGTTTCTCTTGATGTCTTGCATCCCTTGACATGAGGTAAAAGAAAATCAGAGATTGAGTTTAGAATATAGGACCTTGCAAGTGCATCCTTCGAACACCAATTCGAAAGTCCTTCCACTTCTTCATGTGATGGTTGCCCTTTGTTCCTCATCGTTGGCATTGCTTCATCTCCGGATATGAATCCATATAGATTCCTTCCTTGAAGGTAAGCCTCCATCCTTAGAGACCATGCCGGATAGTTGTTTCGATCCAATTTGTCAATTGTTGATGGAAATCCATCTCCCATGTTGCTTGACTATGCTCTGATACCACTGTGAAGAGAGATGGTGGATGCAATCCAAAGATGAGTAGGTGCCGCTACAACCAGCTTCACACCAGCCAACTGAGACTTCAGAGTTGATTAGTAGACCCTTTGAGCTTCCTAAATCCACCAAAATATCAGCCAAGTACTTTGGAACATGTATCCCAAAAGTTTAAGTCAAGACCGACAAGTTGCGAAATGACTAGCTCCCAAAACTTGCTATTTTTGGACATACACCTGCTGAAAAAAATGAACAGTGCTCTCAACCTGGAAGGAATTAGAAAAATTCCTTTTGGGCATAGCAAATAGACTTAGCAAGCTTCCTATTCCAAGTTAAAACACTTCAAATGATGGACTGAGCACTGAGAACAAGTTTCATCAAGTTCTGGAACATTCCCACAATTCTCGGGGCTCTGCAGAGATAGACCAGTAAGCAGTAAAATGCAGATATCTCCAAAAGTATAAATCCAATGACCTTGAAAATTTATATGTAGAAACTAGACAGTGAGAGCTATCCAACGCACTTTAAAACACTGAAAAATGTTCAGTAAAACTCGAGATATGACCTTCTGAAGTTACTGCTCTGAGTGAGTATAGCAGAGAACAAAACAGAGAGGTAGATGATAATAAATGTATAGATTCACATATGATTACAACCACATTGGCAATGAATCTTTGCACAATGGGAGTAGAATGATAGAGCTATGGAGTAAGCTCTTCAATCTCTACAAAATGACATGAAGTGGTCACGTACAAGGCTTGCTAATCGCCTCTTCCTTCTTGCTCCTTTTATAGCAATTCTTGGAGGGAGTTTTGAATTCGAATTCGAATGGCTCCACCTAAAAGTGATCCCCAAAGTTAGGAGAGATTCCCTCAGCTCAAAAATTCGTGATTTTGGTAGTTGGAGCCACGAATTTGCTTTTACATCATGGATGAGGTAAGCCATCCTTTTACTTTTTTCTTTTTCCATTTACAAGAGATAAAATGTACTCTTTTACAAGAGGTGTTCGCATGACTACTCATGTGACTTACAAATGAGGATAATATCAAGCATATCAAGCATGTAGGCTTGGGCAAAATGCACCAACAGTATTTGGCATGGTCGTTTGGGCCATATATCTCGTAGTGGAATGGAAAATCTTTCTCGTTCTGGCTACTTACCTGTGTTATCTTTCTCTGATTTTTCATTTTGTGAGCATTGTCAATATGGAAAGCAAACCAGAAATGTGCATAAAACGCACATTGACTCTTCAATTCAACCTTTAGATCTTGTTCATACAGATGTGTGTGGTCCTATGCCCACTAGGTCCTTAGGTGGTTCTCTTTACTTTGTCACTTTCATAGATGATGCTACTAGAAAAGTCTGGGTATATCCTATCAAATCGAAGGATGATGTATTTCCTACTTTCAGAAAATGGCTTGCTTCAGTTGAGACTGAAAAAGGAACTAAGCTTAAGGCTTTACGTTCAGATAATGGGGGTGAGTATACCTCACATGAATTCAGCCTTTTCTGTCAGTGTAGAGGGATTCGTAGAGAGTTTACAGCTCCTTATACCCCAGTACAGAATGGTGTAGCTGAGAGGATGAATAGAACTATTCAAGATAGAGTAGTCTCTATGTTGCATCATGCAAACCTCTCACAAGGTTTTTGGGCAGAAGCAGTATTGACTGCAGTTCATGTGATTAACCTTTCACCTAGTACTGCCAAAGGTCTGAAAGTGGCACAAGAGTTATGGACAGGGAAACCACCATATTATGATCATCTTCGAGTTTTTGGGTGTGAAGCATATGTTCATATACCCAAGAATCTTAGACAGAAGTTGGACCATAAGTCAAAGAAATGCATTTTTCTTGGATATGGTCGAGAAGGACAATTTGGATATCGCTTATGGGATCCTGAAACACGGTCAGTGATCAAAAGTAGTGATGTCATTTTTAATGAGTCTAAGATGCATAAACAGCCGATTAAGGAGGTTGAAGTGAGAAGAGTGGTGTTTGAGGATACTAGTCCTCCGGTCAGCATGCATAAAAATGCTACACATAGGGATGTTCAAGAGAATGTCCATTCAGATCAGTCTGCACATGTTCCTGTTCAGCAACCATTGAGACGTTCTGCACGTGTCTCATATCCACCTGATAGATATGTTCCAGGTTTAGATTTTGTTATGCTAACCGATGCCGGTGAGCCCTCTTACTACAAAGAGGCTATGCAGATAGAGGATCATGTCAAGTGGGAGCGTGCCATGAAGAGTGAGTTGGATTCTATTCACAAGAATGGTACTTGGGACTTAGTACCTTTGCCAAAGGGCAGGAAAGCTTTACCATGTAAATGGGTATATAAGCAGAAATTCACATCAGATAGTGCTTCTCCAAAATATAAAGCACGACTTGTTGCAAAGGGTTTTAAGCAACAACATGGTGTTGATTTTGAGGAAATCTTCTCTCCAGTGGTCAAGATGACTACTTTGCGCATGTTGCTTGGATTCGTTGCAATGGAGGACTTAGAGCTAGTCCAAATGGATGTGAAAACAGCTTTCTTGCATGGAGATCTTACAGATGAGATCTATATGGAACAACCAGAGGGTTATGTAGTTCCTAGCAAGGAAAGTCTAGTTTGTAAGCTCAAGAAGAGCTTGTATGGACTTAAACAGTCTCCTAGACAATGGTACCAAAAGTTTGATGCTTTTATGAAGTCCCAAGGCTATTCTCGGAGCAATGAGGATCATTGTCTCTACACAAAGAGATGTTCTGATGGCAGCTTCATAGCTTGATACTTTACGTCGATGATATGTTGATTGCTGGGAAGTCCTCTTATGATTTGTCAATTCTCAAAAAGAAGTTGAGTCAGACATTTGATATGAAGGATTTGGGGGATGCCAAACATATTCTTGGCATGCGCATCACTCGTGATAGGAGTAAAAGATGCATATACTTGTCTCAAAGTGAGTACATATCCAAAGTACTTCATCGATTCAATATGCAGGGTGGAAAGGCATTGAGTACACCTTTACCCACATATGTGAAATTGAGCAAGGATGACTGCCCCAAATCAAATGAGGAAAAGGAATTCATGACCAAAATTCCCTATCAGTCTGCTGTTGGTAGTCTCATGTATGCTATGGTAGCTACGAGACCAGACATTGCATTTGCAGTGGGAGTTGTGAGCAGATATATGTCTAACCCTGGCAAGAAACATTGGGAAGCGGTCAAAATGATTTTGAGATATCTGAGTGGCACTAAGGACAAGTGTCTATGCTTAGGTAGAGGGAAAGCATCCATTATTGGTTACACAGATTCTGACTATGCTGGTTGTGTAGACAATCGTAAGTCTACATCAGGGTACATTTTTCATTTTGCTGGAGGTGCTATCTCTTGGAGATCTCGTCTTCAAGAATGTACAGCTGTTTCCACCACAGAAGCAGAGTATGTTGCAGCAAGTGAGGCATGTAAGGAAGCATTGTGGCTTTCTCGTCTTGCTTGTGATATGGGTTTGCCTCAGCATGTACCTCAGTTGCTCAGTGATAGTCAGAGTGCCATTGCTTTGGCTAAGAATCCGGTCTATCATGCAAAGACCAAGCACATTGAGGTGAGGTATCACTTCATTAGAGATTGCTTAGCCACTGAGAGCATTATTCTTGAGAAGGTTCACACTCGAGATAATGCTGCAGATGCTTTGACTAAAGCTCTACCACAGGATAGCTTTCGACACTGTTGTCACTTGATGGGGGTTACTTGATTCTTGATCTTACGCAGTCACTTGTATACTGTGTAACATGCCCATCAGGTGGGAGGTATAGTTTGTATACTTACACTCAGGTATTCTTTATCATTCTTTCTTTTTTCTCCCATAGTTACTCTGGCTATATTGGCCTTTAGTGGGAGATTGTTAACGTTAGTGTCCATGTGAAAGGCCGAATGGCCACCGGACACTTCTTTGTATATGTTCTTTAATAAAACATATAGTGGCCTGGTCAGTCACAGACTGTAAGTTCGACCACATTTGTAAGACCTAAGAAGTCTGTCTTCATGCTCACTGTGTACTGCGTTTTCTGCGTATTCTACAACCTTTGTGCGGAGTACTGTGTGTGGCGCCAGGAGCTCGGTTTTCTACTCCGAGCATATCGTTGTGGAGCTCTCTCGAAGGAGAGTGCAGTGTGGTGCATCTGATGGAGAGTGTTAATCTCCAAAAGAACAACCTACTCTTGAATTTAGAACACCTCTATATCAAGAGTAAGTCAAAACCTTCACTAAATTAGAGGTCCAATCTCCAAATTATCAAAAGTTGAGAAAATCTGTGAAGAAGATAAAACACAGAAAGTCTGCTGCACAATTTCTTCTCATTGACCTATCAAACATGTAAAGTTTTCTATGAAATTTTGTATGGAGTGTTGCCTAGAGATTGCGCACCTCCTCCAAGTTAAAGTTCTTCAAAAATTTTAGTATAACTTGAGAAATCAACTTCACAAGTTACCTATGTCCAAATCTGCACTTTTGAGAAGTCGATTTGACACCCCTAACTTCTTAACTTCAATTCTTTCAGTACAAAACCCGTTTAAGCAAATGCTTCTAGCCACAAGTAGATTACCTTCCAACTTAAAGATTAAGTGCTTGCTTGCACAAAACTTTAAACTATGGAGTGAGAACTGACCAAAAGATTAAGATCAAAATTTGCGCCTGTTTCAGAGAACTGTGAACACTCAACACATATGAATGTTCCTACTAACAATTCTCCTAGCCTGTTTGCAATTAGACTCTGAAACTCAGGTCACAGGCTCATTAACTAACAACTTAGATATCCTCAAAAGGATTTCACAATTGATCAAACACAGACGGAGCAGACACGAAAAGATCGGGCGCAATATTTCTTCATTTACTCAGAAAGTTACAGTTGAGTGATGAGAGAAAACTCAACTAACTTTTCACATGTCTCATGACATCTATCTTCCTCTTTCTTGACTTCTATCTATTCTCACATATGCTCTCATATCACGCCTCGACATTTTCAAGGTATTTATAGATAAATTTGTACAAGTCTATGACTAATCAAAGATCTAAGTGACCTATGTACATATGTATACATTCCTCACATATTCTGAATGTGTCTTCCTTCCAAGCTTCAAGAATTGATTTCATCCTTCATTCTTTAGTCTTCAAACATTCAATTGGTGATTGATCTGCACCAACAGCTCCCCCTCAATCATCAATTGAGGTTTCTCCTTTCTTCTTTATACCTGCCATGTCTTTAAACTTCTGTAGCTTTGGTCCATCCAAGCTCTTTGTAAGCATATCAGCTATCTGATCTTTTGTTGAAGTATGTATGACTTCAATCTCCTTATCCATCACTTTCTCCCTTAGAAAGTGATACTGTATCTCAATGTGTTTGGTCCTGGCATGAAAAACAGGATTAGCAGCTAAATACAATGAACTCATGTTATCTCCATATATAATTGGTACCCCATGCACAATGTCAAAACTCTTCATCAAAGTCTTGAGCCAAATTACTTCCTTTGCAGCTTCAACCATGCCTTTATACTCTGCTTCTGTAGAAGATAAAGCAACTGTATGTTGCTTCTTGGAGCACCATGAGATAAGTTTATCTCCCACATAACACATATATCCAAAAGTTGACCTTCTATCATCTGGATTACCTACCCAATCTGCATCACTATAAATTTTGATATTTGTATCTGAGGTAAACCCATAATACAAACCTTCATTGAGTGTACCCTTAATGTACCTCAATACTCTTTGACCTGCAATCCAATGTTCTTTCCTTGGGCAATGCATGAATTGAGACAAAACTCCAACTGCATATGATAAATCAGGTCTAGTTAAAGTAGCATAGATAAGACTACCAACCAAACTCTGATATTGTCTCATGTCCTTGAATTCTTCACCTCCAAACTTACTCAATTTGTGATTCACCTCCATTGGTGTAGGTGCTACCCTGCAATCATCCATTTTAAACTTGATTAACAAGTTCTTCAAATACCTTTCTTGGGTCACAAATACTCCATGTTGAGTATATGTAATCTCCATGCCCAAGAAGTATGACAAGTCTCCCAAGTCACTTATCTTGAACTCCTTTTCCATTTGCTTCTTGAGTCTTTGTATTCCTTCTTCATCTGTACCTGTAAGGATTATATCATCAACATATATGCACATGTATATGAAACCATTATCACTTGCTTTGACAAGCAAGCTACTATCTGCTTTAGACACCTGAAATCCAAGTTCCTTTAGGAACTTCACAAGTTTATAGTTCCATGCCCTTGGGGCCTGCTTCAAGCCATACAAAGCTCTCTTGAGCTTGCACACATGATCTGGATACCTCTTATCTCTGAACCCTTGAGGTTGCTCCATGAACACATCATCTGAAATATAACCATTCAAAAAAGCATTTTTCACATCAAGTTGACATAACTTCCAACCTTTACATGCAGCAATAGCTATAAGTGTCCTGATGGTTGTCATCTTTGCCACAGGACTATAAGTCTCATCATAGTCAACACCATAAGTCTGAGCAAACCCTTTGACAACAAGTCTAGCTTTTTGTATCTAGACACACTTCCATCTGCAAATCTCTTGGTCTTGTAAACCCACTTGCATCCAATGATCTTCTGACTATTTGGTTTTGGAACCAAATCCCATGTTTGATTCTCCAATAGTGCATCATATTCTTCCTGCATAGCTTTCTCCCATTTTTCCTTACCTTTTGCCTCTTCATATGTAGAAGGGTCTTCATCTGTATTCACCATATAAGCATAGTCTTTTGTGGCCAAAAATGAAGTATCATAGCTATACCTTGTAGGTTGCCATTTATTCCTTGTAGACCTCCTAAGCTCTCCACTTCTTGAGGTTTCTGGTTCTTCATATTCAGGATCAAATCTTGGTGTTTCTTCCACTTCAACCTGCACTTCATTATTCTCTTGTTCATCAAATATTTGAACCTTTGATTTACCTTTCCTTTGGTTCACTTCTTCTTCATCACCTGTATTGATATTAATTGTACCTGCATACCAAGTACTTTGCTCATCAAATGTAACATCTTTAGAAACCATGAATTGTTTTGTAGATGGACTCCACAATCTATAGCCCATCTGCTTATCATCATAACCAATGAAAACATATTTTTCAGCTTTAGGCTCCAACTTGTGCCTTAATTGTGATGGCACATATGCATATGCCACACATCCAAAAACTCTGCAATGATCCAAGGTAGGTCTCTTACCCCACCAAGCCTCATATGGTGTCATACCCTGCAAGGCTTTACATGGTAACCTATTGACCAAATAAGTGGCTGTATTTACAGCCTCAGCCCACAAATAATTAGGGCAATTTTTCTCCTTCATCATGGATCTTGCAAACTCAACAAGTGTTCTATTTCTCCTTTCTGCAACACCATTTTGTTGAGGAGAGTACCTGCAAGTAACTTCCCTTTTTATACCTGCATTCCATAAGTAATCACTGAACTCATTAGAGAAATACTCTCCCCCTCCATCTGACCTTAGTCTTTTCAACTTATGACCTGTAATTCTTTCTGCATATGCATGATAGTGTTTAAATGTATTAAACACTTCTGACTTATCTTTGATCACATAGATAGTGATCCATCTAGTAGCATCATCAACATAAATCACATAATACCTTGACCCATTTATACTGAAATCCTTTGATGGTCCCCACACATCTGTGTGTACCAATTCAAGCTTCTCTGAGTACATAAAACCATGCTTGGAGTAGGAAAGCTTATGAGCCTTACCTAATTGACATGCCTCACATCTGTATGTCATATGTTGACCTGCAACATTAGGCAATCCAAGCACTGAACCATTGTTAACCATATCTTTAATACCTCTTTCATTGAAATGTCCAAGCCTCTTGTGCCAAAGATCTAACTCAGAGATCTTATGTCCTTCATATGTGAACATAGCATGACCAATATTGCCTTGAATCTTCAATGTAAATAATCTTCCTTCCTTTTTCCCTGAAACAATCTGTTTATACCCTTGGCTAGGGTCTTCCACATATACTCCATCATTAGTGAATCTTACTTCATATCCCTTTTCAACAATTTGTCCTACACTTATCAAATTCTTAGGAATTGTAGGAACATACAAGACCTTACTCAATAAGGTGCTACCATCCTTGGCCTTCACTGATCCAATTGACTTCACATTGTGCTTTGTGTTGTCACCTGTTTGAACAACATGATTAAAAACTTTACTCTCCAAATCAGTCATCAAAGATATGTTACCACTCAGGTGATTGCTACACCCTGAGTCAATGTAGAAGACTCTTTGATCTTCATTCTGCCTTTCACAAGTTGCATTCATTATCAATGTTGAATCCTCCTTTTCATAATTGTAGTAGGTGTTGTTATATTGTTGACTTTGGAATCCTCTACCTGCATTTCTTCCAAAGTAACTCCTTCCACCTCTACCTCTGAAATTACCTCTTTGATTTCTGCCACCTCTACCTCTTGAATTATAGTTCTGATTATATCCACCATTACTCTGATTATTATGCCAACAATCATTAGCTAAGTGATTTGTCTTACCACAAATCCAGCAAGCTTTGCCTCCATCCTTGTTGTTTCTGCCTCTTCCTCTACCTTTGCCACCTCCTCTTCCTCTTAGGAAGTTGGCTTGAGTAGTTGTTCCTTCATCTTCACCTGCTTGTTGCTTTCCTTTGCTATTCTTCTTCTTGTCCTTTGAGTACATTGCATGACCTGCACTCTTGTCACCATCTCCTTTAACATCCTGCTCAAATGTTAGCATATGACCTAGCAACTGATTTAAATCAAGAGTGAAATGGTCAAGTGATAATTCTGTAGATAAAATGAATGGCTTCCATTTGTCATCACCTCTCAGACCTGTAAGGATTTGCCTTACCAATTTATCCTCCTCAATGTCTTCATCAACAGCTCCTAATGCATGTGCAATGTCTTTCATCCTTGTTACATAGTCTGAAATAGATTGAGAGGCCTTCTTCTTGAAGGTTGTAAACTCTGCCCATAAAGATGCCTTCCTTGACTTAGTAGTATTCTGAAAATGCTCCTCCAAAGCATTCCAAATATCAGTTGCACTTTCAAGACCTCGAATATGAGGTAATAAGTAATCATTGACTGCCATATATATAATGCTCCTAGCTTGAGCATCTTTCTTCATCCAATTTTTCAAATCTGCTAACTCTTCCCTAGTTGGAACACTAGGATCTCTGAAATGTGGCTTCTCTTCTTCTCCTGTGATGTAAGCAATTAAATCTTTGCTCATAAGATGAGCTTCCATCCTCATTGACCATGCAGGATAGTTTTCCCTATCCAATTTCTCTATCTGTAGAGAATCTCCCATCTTGTGTCTACCTGTGTTTTGAAATCTTCAAGTTTTATGAACAATGTATGTACCTTTACTTCGAATTAGACTCCTTTTGTCCTTCTTGATGTCGTATGGTCTCCTCCTCTTGCTTTGCCTTCAAACTTTCACCTTTTAGTTCTTCAAATGTTGAATTTCTTGAATCTGCAGCAGTCGGGACCCTCCTTTCCTTGATTTGATGTCTCCTGCTCTGATACCACTGATGGAGAGTGTTAATCTCCAAAAGAACAACCTAATCTTGAATTTAGAACACCTCTATATCAAGAGTAAGTCAAAACCTTCACTAAATTAGAGGTCCAATCTCCAAATTATCAAAAGTTGAGAAAATCTGTGAAGAAGATAAAACACAGAAAGTCTGCTGCACAATTTCTTCTCATTGACCTATCAAACATGTAAAGTTTTCTATGAAATTTTGTATGGAGTGTCACCTAGAGATTGCGCACCTCCTCCAAGTTAAAGTTCTTCAAAAAGTTTAGTATAACTTGAGAAATCAACTTCACAAGTTACCTATGTCCAAATCTGCACTTTTGAGAAGTCGATTTGACACCCCTAACTTCTTAACTTCAATTCTTTCAGTACAAAACCCGTTTAAGCAAATGCTTCTAGCCACAAGTAGATTACCTTCCAACTTAAAGATTAAGTGCTTGCTTGCACAAAACTTTAAACTATGGAGTGAGAACTGACCAAAAGATTAAGATCGAAATTTGCGCCTGTTTCAGAGAACTGTGAACACTCAACACATATGAATGTTCCTACTAACAATTCTCCTAGCCTGTTTGCAATTAGACTCTGAAACTCAGGTCACAGGCTCATTAACTAACAACTTAGATATCCTCAAAAGTATTTCACAATTGATCAAACACAGACGGAGCAGACACGAAAAGATCGGGCGCAATATTTCTTCATTTACTCAGAAAGTTACAGTTGAGTGATGAGAGAAAACTCAACTAACTTTTCACATGTCTCATGACATCTATCTTCCTCTTTCTTGACTTCTATCTATTCTCACATATGCTCTCATATCACGCCTCGACATTTTCAAGGTATTTATAGATAAATTTGTACAAGTCTATGACTAATCAAAGATCTAAGTGACCTATGTACATATGTATACATTCCTCAGATATTCTGAATGTGTCTTCCTTCCAAGCTTCAAGAATTGATTTCATCCTTCATTCTTTAGTCTTCAAACATTCAATTGGTGATTGATCTGCACCAACAACATCGCCATCGAAATACTTCACATCCACCATTCTACAACATGTCATTCCAACTATGCCTTTCACACCTATTCTTTCCCTGAAGGCCGATTCTATTAACGATCAATCTACGGTCGTAATCCCACTAGACTCTCCGTACTATTCTCCTCCCCATTCCACTGAATTAAATGCTAGTCGAGGTTCCCCTGAAGAGCTCTCTTTTCTTGCTAGGCCAGTCCTCCAACTGGGCCTGGGTCCAAGCACTTCACTGTCAGATTTCTCTCGGCTTGGCTAGTACCTGATATAGGCAACCAGATTGATTCAATCCAATCTTGATACACAGAAGCAGATTCTGAAGAAAGAATTTCAACATAGACTTGACATGACCAAAGTGGATACTGATCCTTTGTAGGGGGAAATTCTTGTCCTCAGAGCACAAGAATCATAGTTGCAATAGCAAGTGATAGATAAAGATCGAGAATTGGAAGTGGTGTGCCAAACTTTAGCAGAGAAGAATGCTACTTTAGACGAGATAAGAAAACTTTTGGAAGAAACAACAATGAAAGCTTTGCTATTGGAGAAGAACTATAGGAATATTTCAAGACTAGAAAATTTCAGGCCTAGCAATTGCATCAACTGAACAATATGCTTAGTAATCAGACTGAGAAGTTGAAGAAGATTGAAGCAGAAGTAGAAGATAGTAGAATCTGATGTAGAGTAGCTTTGAAGAATGATTTTTATTTATAGGAATCTTTTTTGGTAGATCAGAGTCAGTCCATCATCAATAAGGCCGCTGCTGCAAGTTCGTCAAGCTCGAATGCATAATTACTTGATGTGGAGCATGTCCAAAAACTCTTGAAGGTTTTATAGAAGAAAATAGAATGTAGTTTTGAAGAAGCCCAAACCTTGTATATCCGAGGCTTGGTTGATGATGATTTTTTTGTTTAGGGTTTGAGTCCACCATGCATGGGTGTTAGATCGCCGGTGCAATTATTAGTAACTATTCATATTTTTGGTGAAGCACCGTATTGGCCAACCATTGTAATCTGTTCATGAATTAATACAAGAAAGAGTCTCATTTGTGTGAGTTTGGCACAACGAATCCACATGGAATGTTTGCGATGGAGGAGCACTGTGCAGACCAATTTCCTTAATTGATGTTGTTTGTTATTCTTGAATTAGTTGTTTGTCAGTGCATTGTTGATTAATAGTTAGTTTGTGTGTGGTTAGAGTTTAATCCCTATGAATATTAGTGTGATTGCTATTTGATGCAAATCAAAGTTATCTCTGCAAGTTAAATTGAAGGTTAAGTTGTAGCACTATTGTGTTGTAATTGAATACGATAGTGAGATGATAGTGGTTAACTGTGGAAGTAAAGTGGTGATAAATTTAGGTGATAATCTGTAAGGAATTATGAAGTATCTGCATACTATGAAGTGTAAAATTTAAGGGTGAATATAACCTTGTGAATTACGATAGAGAATTATGCTGGAACTAGTACTATAATGAGAGGGGCTTGCATTAAAAAACATGTGCTCAAAATTCTACTTACAAATGTCAGTGCTCCCAATGATGCTACGATGTTGAGCATCTCGCTTGGAAATCAAGCATCTATCTCCGATAGATCATATAAATTCACTTGGTGGTATGTATTCTTCAAGATATGGTTTACCAAGATCAGATTCATAGCTATACTCATTGCAAACTTTGGGGGTCGTATCATCTATGTCTCATTGGGACATTCAGAAGGCATCTTCTATTGATCCCTCTTTACCTTTCCCCTAGTCGTGCTCCTCCCTTAAATAGGTAGCTTGATTAGAGTTTGAAGTTTCTTGCTATCACGCTCCCACATTAGGGATTTCTCATTGCTCTTGTTTCCATCCTAGAGTTTCTTGCTCCAAATTGGGTCCATGGTGTTTGGATTCTTGGTGCTCTTCCTTCAGCATCTGCCATGCTCTTGTGCACACTCTTATTAAAGAGATTTATCTCAGTTGCACAACATTAGTGGTGGTTGATCACAATTCTGTGCTTTGAGTGGAAAGTGGTTCTACTGAAACATGGAATGAACTATTTACCTGACTCGCGATAGTCTTCTTCAGAGAGCCTTTGGTGTAGTGGTCGCACAATTTTGTCTTCTTCTCTACACACGATTCGAGATGGAGCTACACCGCCCAAGACACACGGAGTTAGATGTTTGTTCTACCACCCAACCGCGTACCTCTCTTGACTTAATACTCCTTAATTGGAGTAACTAATGTGGCATCTCACATGAGTGCCACATGTCACTCATGTGTGCCCATCTAATGGAGCCCAAGAGATGGTTCATACCATCTCTTCTATAAGGACTCCCTTCATAACATTTCCTTCACCTTAACTCCATTTTTGTCCTCAAAAATGGTATTGGAAGGTCTAAAAATCAAGAGGGTGGTACTCCCACTATATCCCCATGCAATAAAATACATGGTCCTATCTCTGTGTTGTTTCCCCATCCCCTTAAGAAAACTCTTGGGAAGGTAATCTAAAACTGGGAAACCGTCTCTGAAGGGTGCTAACCCGCTCCCATGTGGCACTATCTTCTGAACTATCTTTCCACTTGACTAGACACTCTTTATATAAGTGACTTCTCGTCCGTTTCTCTCAAGTGCATAGTATGCTCTCAGGCTCATGTGGAGTAGATTGAACAGAAATAGGCTCTACTACCTCACTATCTGGAATGAGGTTTTCAGATTCACCCAGTCTTTTCTTAAGCCGGCTAACATGAAAAACTGGATGGATTTGACTATTCTCTAGAAGTTGGAGCTGGTAAGCCATCTTTCCTATTCTCTTAAGTATTTGGAAAGGTCCACAATACCTAGGAGATAATTTTGGACACCTAGGAGATAATTTTGGACAGGGTCCCATCTTCATGGTTTCAGACCTAGAGGGAACTCTAAGATATACTTGCTCTCCTACCTCAAAGTTGATTTAGGAGTGGTGATTAATTAGAGCGACGCTAGGCACGAATCAAGCCCAAGAGAACTAATCAACTAAGTACAAGCAATAAGAGAGTTTGAAGTACGAAAACTCTAAGGAATGAAAGTACACTTGAATCGATCAATTATCAAGTGCAAAATTCACTTAATTATTCCTGACAACGTGATTACAAACAAGGGCGTAACACAATAATCAACTAAAAAGAACAAAGTGATTGATATGAACGAACCTGCAATGAGATTGTACTTGGGACTAGGGGGTAGAGAAACCAAAAAGGGATATAGGTGCTACAATCCGGTGACAAAGGAGCTATGAGTCTCACGAGATGTGGTATTTGATGAGCTAAGACCATGGTTTGGAGACAAAGGGAAAGAGAAGATTCTTGAAGAAGATTGCGAAGATGATGGAGGTGCTGTCCAAGAAGAATTTCAGCAAACAAGCACTCAAATGTCAGGTCCAGAAGCTTCTACATCACTTGGAGAAAGCTCAACATGGAAGGGGAGACTAAGGAGTCATTCCTTATCACCAACATCATGTTATGAAAGATCTAAAGCTGAAAGTGCTACCCAAAATAGTGATTCAAACGCAAGTGAAGATGAGTATGAAGAGGTGATCACATCAAAGGTAAAGTTGAACTAGTTGAAGAAGCAATATTCAAAAGAAAATGAAAGGAGGTCTTCGAGAGCAAGGTATCCAATTCAAAGGCTGAGCTATGATAGTTTTATTGCAAAGCATTTTGCATATATGACACAGGTAGTCAAAGATAAAGAACCGGATGCATATGAAGAAGCATGTACACAAAAAGAATGGCAAGAAGCTATGCAAGAAGAGATGAAAGCTCTCAAGGACAATCACACATGGGAGATAGTTCCAAAGGCTGAAGGTATGAAGATTGTTCCAAATAAATGTGAGTTTAAAATAAAGAGAAATGCTGATGGTTCTCTAGCCAAGCATAAAGCTAGACTAGTAGCAAAAGGATTCAAGCAAACTCACGGCATCGACTATGAAGAGACTTTCAGCCTGGTTGCAAAGATGGGAACAATTAGAACCTTGATTGCAGTGAGTGCAGCAAGGAGATGGCCATTATACCAACTTGACATAAAAAAATCTTTTCTCAATGGTGAACTTCAAGAAGAGGTATACATGAGTTAACCGATTGGATTTGAAGACAAAAAGCATCCAAATTTTGTTTTTAGATTGAAGAAAGCTTTGTATGGGCTGAAGCAAGCACCACGTGCTTGGAATCAAAGATTGGTCGAGTACCTCACAAGGTGTGGTTATAGTCCAAGTAGTGGAGATCCCTCTCTCTACATGAAGAAAGAAGAAGGCAAGCAGGTATAGATTTGCATATACGTTGATGATCTCATCATAACAGGAAGTAATGTTGCAGGAATACAAGAGAAAAAGAAAACTCGGTAAGGAGTTTAAAATTTCAGATCTTGGTGAGCTGAAATACTTTTTAGGCATTGAGATAGTCTATGGGAAAGATGTCATTTACTTGATGCAAAGAAAGTACTTGTTGGATGTTCTTTTCAGATTTGGAATGAGTGAATGCAAACCACTCACTGAGCCTATGGACACAAATGTGAAGCTATGCTCAAATGATGGAGAGAAGTTACATGATGTAACTACATACAAGAGTATTATAGGTTCATTGATCTATGCTACAATCACAATACCAGATTTGTGTTATATTGTTGGAGTTCTTTCTCAATTTATGCAAGCTCCAACAAGTGAACATTTAAATTCAGCCAAACGAGTGCTAAGATATGTGAAGCACACAGTCAATCATGCCTTGTTTTATAGATATGATGAAGAATTGCAGGTAAAAGGCTTCAGTGATGCTGATTGGGCTGGTTCGAAGGGAGATAGAAGATCCACTTCAGGTTATGTGTTCATGATAGGTAGCAAACCTATCACATGGACTTCGAAGAAGCAAACTACTGTTGCACTATCATCTACAGAAGCTGAATATAGAGGTTTAGCCTTTGCAACTTGTGAAGCTATGTGGATTAAGAAGCTCTTGGTTGATCTTGATGTGCAGGTGGAGACCATTCCAATTTATGGTGACAACATGTCAAGCATTCACTTGACAAACAATCCAATGTTTCATGCACGAAGCAAGCACATAGAAGTGCATTATCATTATGTTCGAGAAAAAATTTTGAGCAAGGATGTGGATATAAACTTCATTGGAACTAATGACCAGGTTGCAAACATGTTTACAAAGTCCTTAGATGCTTCTAAGCTAAAGAGATTCAAGGATGACATCAACTTGCAGGATATGGCTGAAGGTGCAAGCTCACATGTGAGCTTGAGGGGGAGTGTTAAAAATAAAGAAGTAAGCTCGTATATATTTTTGCAAAAAGGATTTTCTTCAAGTAGAAGGAAAATACAAAAATGAAAAATGGAAGCATTTACTTCAGCAAGTAGTGGAGGCCAAAAGAGAATCAAATCCAAAAACTGAACTGTAAGAGGAGTGGCTGTCCAAAGTAGTGGAGAAATGATGGAGAAGAGCTCTCAAACTCATCATGAGAGATTTTGGTCACTTGTCTATAAAAGAGGAAAGGGAGGACACTCAGTAATAGAGGAAGAAGGCATGGAAGTCCCCTTGTAGCTAGTTCATTTGGTTTGAGTCATTTCATTCAGTTCACTCTCATAGAGTATGTCAAGCCGCACACCATGTTTGGGTATTCTACTTGTGAGAGTCATATCTCTCAATATATGAATCCAATTTTAGTGTTTAAAAGTTCGTTGGAATGCTTATGTTGAGTACTTCCTCTTCCTAGAATAGTTTTATGAGATTCTTTATGCTCTATGAGTTATTTAGTTTTTAGTGAAGTCCAGTTTTTAGCCTAACTGAGTGGATAGGTAGTCTGTTTTGTATCAACGAGTTGCCAACCCAAATCTACTCCAAATTGAGTGTTTGATAGCTCATTTAAAGCTATAGGTGTCTAGTTTGAGTGACCAAAGTTTCAAGTTCATTGCATTTTTCAATTGGTACCAGTTTTCATTTGAAGGTTCAGTTGTTGGCAAGAGTCTTGATCCTGAGAAGGTCTTCTACACTTTCCGCTACGATTAGGAGAGGAATTCTCCAATAGGAGTACCGTTTTATGGGCAACTCTGTATGCCCAAACAGCATGGTCTAGTTGTTTGTCCCAATCAGAGCGTTTATTATTAACTAATTTTTTCAATACATTGCATAGAATCTTATTTGTGCTCTCAACCTGTCCATTAGCTTGTGGATGATACGGGGGTGACTTCTTATGTATCACCAAGAATTCTTGAAGAAGGTTTTCTATGACTTCATTCATGAAGTGTGTGCCTCTATCACTTACTAGCTCTATTGGTAACCCATATCTGGTGAACACATTCTCAAATAAGAACTTAGCAGTGGTCTGGGCATCGTTCTTCATTGTAGCTTTTACTTCTATCCATTTGGTTAGATAGTCTGTGGCCACAATGATGTATTCAACATGGGAACCCTTAGCTGGGGGATTAATAGGACCAACAAAGTCTATTCACAACTTAGAGAATGCACGTCCACCTATCATAGGTTTCAATGGCATCTCTTTTTTACGTATAGGGTATTGGGTTTGCTGACAAACATCACACCTCTTCACAGAGGTATGTGGATCCATGTGAAGTGTGGGCCACCAAAGACCTACAAATAGTGTTGCCTTGATCACCCTATCTCGTCCAAAGTGTCCTCCTGTTGCACCTTGGTGAGCAGTTTCGAAGATCTTGAGATATTCACTTTCGTGGACACATAATCTAAGATACCTATCTTTTCCTCTTATGTATAGATTATCTCCAATGAGAGTATAATCTAAAGCTTCTTGTGTTGATATATTTAGGTAGTGATGTGTGTGAACACACTAGGATTGCCGGGGCACTTTTCTCCCTCTTTAGGAGGTTTTTTTCCCCCGGCTTGTATATACGCCTATTGCCCTAATGGGCTACTTATCTTTGTACATTCTCTAGTAATACACTCACTATTTTGTGTTTGTGCTCCAAGCTTCTTCTTCTTCCTTGTGCTATTCGCGTACTTCCGCAGACATCTATCTCCAACAATTGGTATCAGAGCAGGTCATCGCTTCATCTAGGGCGCCGTCGACACTCCTCCGTTTGCAGTCTTAGAATCGCACAAATTTTGGTGAGCATACTCAACGTGTTTCCGAGATCAAAACAGCTTCGCTTTGTAGTGCCGAAATTGCGATCTGAGCTCGTTTCAGCCTCCGAACGCACTATCGCAGCGCTTGTGTAGGCTATTTCGTCTTTTTGTGCCAAAGGTATATATCAGTTTCTTTTCGCCAGTTTAAGCGTCTCGAAGTCTGCTACAATGTTTGGGCAGTTCTGTTCAACTTTTTGAGATACAGTCAATTTTCTGCATCAAGGTATTTTAGTCACCGGCCATGGCTGAAAGCAGTGATGTATTCCGTATGTTGGCTGTTGAGGATAAGTTGGATGGTACTAGCTACCCATTATGGGCTTATATGATGCGACATGTATTGGTTGCAAAAGGACTGTGGAACATTGTGCAGGGTGTTGAAAGACGTTCTGTTACACCTGCAACTACAGGTACTGCAAATACAGGTGCTGGAGCTGATGAAGATGGTGTCAAAGATGATATTCCGCAGATTCCTGTTCGTGCTGTTGTTTCTGTTGCACCTACTACAGAGCAAATTTGTTGGGATGGCAGAGATACCCATGCACATGCATTGATAGCTTTGTCTATCAAACGTGCCATTATTCCTCATATTCGCTCTTGCAGAACAGCTAGGGATGCTTGGGATACACTAACCACATTGTACCAAGCTAGGAATGAGGCTCGTGTTGCTTACCTTCGAAAACAGTTGGAGAGTGAGCACATGAATGAAGGTGATTCTATGGACAGTTTCCTAACAAAGATCAAAGATTTGAAGGAACAGTTGATTTTTGCTGATGAGGTTATACCAGATAGCTCACTTGTGCAGACCGTTCTGAATGGTGTTCCTGATTCATATCAGAGTTTTGCTTCTACTCTTCGGTTGATGATGAAAGGCAATCCGAATGCCTTATCATTTGAGGAGTTAGTCTCTGTTCTATTGCAGGAAGATCAGTCTAGGCAGAACAGGTCCATTATGCGTGTTGCAGATCAAGCTTTCCTGGCTAGTCAGAAGGGCAAAGGAAAATGGAGCTCTTCTACTAGTAAGCAGAAATCTGCAAATGCTGCACATTCGAAGAACCAGGATAAAGATGAGAAGAAATCAGAAAAGCAGAAATTGTTTTGCAAGTACTGTAAAGGGAATGATCATGTCATAAAGAACTGTCCAAAACTGGCTGCAAAAGAGGCAAAGAAGAAAGAGGCTGGAATGGTTGTTGCAGAGGCCTCTACACCAAAAACAGAGTCTGCAAATCTTGTGCAGGAAGAAGAATGGGCGTTTACTACTGTTTGCAGTTTTGACCCATCTTCTCATGAGCAGTGCATGTCTGCAGTGGACTTAGATGTTTGGTACTTTGACAGTGGGGCGACCAAACATATTACCTCACAGCGCAGTTTCTTCTCTTCATTGGAGCTTGCCCCTACAGGAAATACTGTCACATGTGCCAACAACTCCTCTTATCCTGTTATGGGAGTTGGTAAGATCATTCTGACTACTGTTCAAATTAGATGCACCTTTGTCATATCGTACTCATGCAGGCTCTCATAGTGCCTCCTTTGCATCAGATTGCTATGATATGGCTGCGTCTAGCCTCTGTGATGAGAATGAGCCTGTTTCTTTTGATGAAGCACAGAATTCAGAAAATTGGATGGCTGCTATGCAATCTGAATATGATGCTATAATGAAGAATGGTACATGGTCTTTATGTGACTTGCCTCTTGGCAAGAAGGCCATTGGCACTAAGTGGGTATACAAGCTGAAGCGTAAACCTGATGGTACAGTTGACAGGTATAAGGCTAGGCTTGTTGCAAAGGGTTATGCGCAGGAAAGAGGCATTGATATTGATGAGACCTTTGCACCTACATGCCGTATGAATACTGTTCGGAGCATTTGTGCACTTGTAGCCCATCATGGTTGGAATGTACATCAGTTGGACATTAAAACAACATTTTTGAATGGTGACTTGCATGAAGATGTGTATGGTTTTCAGCCCCGTGGCTTTGTGCAAAAAGGGCATGAAAACCAGGTATGCAGGTTAAAGAAGGCGTTATATGGTTTAAAGCAAGCACCACGTGCTTGGTATGAGAAGATGCATGCCTATCTGATTGCACATGGTTTTGAGAAAAGTCCAACTAAAAGCACCTTATATGTTAAGCGTGCTAATGATGTGCTTCTGATCATTGTTGTCTATGTTGACGACATGCTGCTCACTAGTCCTATTGAGAAGCATATTGCTGATTTTAAGGCTGATTTGCATGCCTCATTTGAGATGTCTGATTTGGGGCATTTGCATCACTATTTGGGCATTCAGTTTATGCAAGTTGATGGTGGAATGGCTTTGTGTCAAACAAAATATATTGACACATTATTGGAGCGTTTTGGCCTTGAAGACTGTAAGCCTATTGCCACTCCTATGGAGAAAGGTTTACGATTGAGTCTTCATGATGCTGGAGATGCATTTGATGCCGTTCTCTATCAGCAAGCTGTTGGATGCTTGATTTACTTATGCATTACTCGACCAGATATTCAGTTTGTTGTCTCATAGATGAGCAGGTTTATGCATTGCCCAGGAGTCACGCATTGGAAGGCGGTTAAGTGCATCTTTCGCTACTTGAGTGGTACTCAGCTACTTGGGTTGTTTTATCCCAAGGGGGGATCACTACCGCCAGATTTGCATGCTTTTTCTGACTCAGATTGGGTTGGTTGCTATGACACTCGTGTGTCCACCAGTGGTTTTTGCTTCATGCTTGGTAGCTCATGTATATCTTGGTTGAGCAAGAAGCAGCCTACTGTGGCCACTTCTAGTTGTGAGGCTGAGTATAGGGCAGCTTTCACATCGACTGTTGAGTGTGTGTGGCTCAGACGCCTTATGGCTGATTTGGGTGTTGGCTAGTCTTCTGCCACCACCATCTTCACTAACAGTTAGAGCGCATTGGCAGTTGCAAGGAACCCTGTGTTCCATGCTCGCACTAAGCACATTGAGGTGCATTATCACTATGTCAAGGAGAGGTTCTTTGCTGGGGAGATCAGCTTGGCATATGTGCCCACCCAGGAGAACATTGCAGACCTTTTCATGAAGGCTATGCCTAGGGAGAAGTTTGAAGCTTTCCAAAAAGCTTTGGGCTTACTTCCTTTTGTGGAGTGATTTCCACATAGCTTGGCACTTCCTTATACATGAGTGCCAGCTCCTTGTTCACCGCATCACTCCCAGGGGGGATTTGTTGATATATTTAGGTAGTGATGTGTGTGAACACACTAAGACCGCCGGGGCACTTTTTTCCCTCTTTAGGAGGTTTTTTTCCCCCAGCTTGTATATACGCCTATTGCCCTAATGGGCTACTTATCTTTGTACATTCTCTAGTAATACACTCACTATTTTGTGTTTGTGCTCCAAGCTTCTTCTTCTTCCTTGTGCTATTCGCATGCTTCCGCAAACATCTATCTCCAACATCTTGTTCTAAGCTCCTTTGTCTGGCCAATGTCATATCTTGGGGAAAGGTTCTCGTCCTCAAAAAGGCTAGTAAGGGTTCGCTCCAATCTGGCACTAAAGACACCCGATAAAGAGTGGCATGTTCCACTGGTGGTTTAGGACGACAGATTGGGCATTCCTTGCACATCTTATGGACATCTACTTCCATAGTTGGCCAGTGCACTCTGAGTCTCCTCAATGTCTGTAAGGTTCTTTGCTTCAAGTAGTGCTGCTCTAATGCACCCACATGTGCTAATTGCAACCACTTTGAGTGCTCATCCTCTTCCACACAACAAGCTAATATTCCCTGATCTGTATGTTTGTACACACTTCCTGCCATGATGTGGTACTTCTGGGCTTTTACTACCTCCCTATCTTGAGTGTTTACTACTGGATGTTTAGGCCCATACGTGAGTTCTGGCACTAAGGTCTTGGCCCACTATGGTACAACTTCCAAATTAAACAGATAAGCATCAGGAAGGTCATCAGACACTTCTTGTGGGGCCTCTCCAGATGTGAGCCTTGAGAGATGATCTGCTCTCGAGTGAGTCTTGCCTTTCCTCACCACCACCTCAAATTCATACTCCATTAGTAAGAGAAACCATCTTACTAATCTACCTCTATTGCATGGCTTGTTTACCAAGTACAACAATGCTTGATGATCAGTAAAAAATTAAAACTTATTTGCAAGCAAATAGTGTCTAAATTTTTTAACCGCATATACCATGCCTAATCCTTCTCTCTTAGTGGTGGTATAATTCCGTTCAGCTACATTTAACTGTCTACTAGCATAGGCAATTGGAAGATCCATATTACCTTCACCCATAGGTTGTGCAAGTACACACCCAATAGCATAGTTGGAGGCACCCACATGGACATGGAATGGCTTGTTCCAATCTGGTGTAGTCAAGATTGGTGTTGAACACAATCGCCGTTTAAGCTCATTGAAAGATTCCTCACATTCATCAATCCACTCAAAATTGTTTAGAAGTCCGTAGAGAGGCTTTGCAATGATGGCATACATGTGTATAAAACATCAGTAATAGCCACAATGCCCCATGAAAGCTTTCACTTCCTTGACATTCCTTGGCCTAGGTAGTTCTGCGATCGCTCTCACTTTCTCTTCGTCAGTGGATATGCCGTTCTTTGACACTATGTGTCCTAGAATCTTGCCTTGCCTAACCATGAAAACACACCTTTTTGGGTTCAAGCAGACTTGATATTCTCCACATTTGTCAAAGATTTGCTTGATTTCAGGTATATGTGTCTGTCTAATGTTGGAATGAGTACAGAGGTCATCAACATAGACTTCCAAATTCTTCCTCAGGAACTCTTTAAACACATGGCACATCAGTCTCTAGAAGGTTGCAAGGGCATTGGTTAGACTGAACGGCATTACTTGAAAAGCAAATATGCCCCACTCTGTGGCAAAAGCTGTCTTATGGTGATCTTCTGGTGCAATGGCTACTTGATTATAACCAGAGAACCCATCTAGGAAGCTATACACTTCCTTGCCTACCACCCTTTCTAATAGATGCTCAGTGATAGGAAGCGGATAACTATCTCTGATTGTGGCTTCCTTAACCTTATCCAAGTTAATGCATACACGTAATTTGCCATTCTTTTTGGGCACCACTACAATGGGGGATACCCATCAAATACCACATCTCGTGAGACTCATAGCTCCTTTGTCACCGGATTGTAGCACCTATATCCCTATTTTACATGCTGACAGATTTTCAGCCAAAACCAAAAACTGTTTGAAGCACATGAACACTTTGGACTTTGCCTTCAATGGATATACCCATGCATGCCTCGAAAAATCATCAATGAAAGTCACGAAGTAAAGATAATTTCCAAAAGAAGGTGTCTGCATAGGACCACAGACATCACTATGTACAAGCTGCAACTTTTTAGTAGCCCAAACTGAACCATCTTTTGGAAATGAGGAATGCTACATTTTGCCCAAAATACAGCCTTCACAAACATGTTTTCCAGGTGCCTCAAGTTTGGGCAAAGAGGACACCATTTCAGATTTCTACAGGCGTAGCAAACTAGCAAAATTCAGATGACCAAAGCGTGCATGCCAAAGCTTTGTATCTGAGATAGCTTGAGAATCATATACTGCACATGCCGAATCATTCACATATCTTTCATAGTCTATGAGCTTATACAACCCACGACATAAAATTCCAGAAGCAATAATCACATCGCCATTTGACAGATCATGAACTATACACCTATCATCAATAAATTTCACAACTAAGCCAATCTTGGCTAATGCAGAAACTGATAACAAGTTCTTCTTGATCCCTGGCACAAATAAAGCATCTGACAAAGTGAAAGAACTACTATCAGTAGTAGTCAAAATGATCTTACCAACTCCCATAATAGGATAAGAGGAGTTGTTGGTGCATGTAACAGTATTCCCTGTAGGGGCAGACTCGAGTGAAGAGAAGAAACTATGCTGCGAGGTAATATGTTTGGTCGCCCCACTATCAAAGTACCAAACATCTGAGTCCACTGCAGACATGCACTGCTCGTGAGAAGATGGGTCGAAACTGCAAACATTAGTAAACGCCCATTCTTCTTCTTGCACAAGATTAGCAGACTCCGTTTTTGGTGTAGAGGCTTCTACAACAACCATTCTAGCCTCTTTCTTCTTTGCCTCTTTTGCAGCCAATTTTGGACTATTCTTTATGATATGATCATTCCCTTTACAGTACTTACAAAACAATTTCTGCTTTTCTAATTTTTTCCCATCTTTGTCTTGGTTCTTCGAATGTGCAACGTTTGCAGATTTCTGCTTACTAGTAGAAGAGCTCCATTTTCCTTTACCTTTCTGACTAGCCAGGAAAGCTTGATCTGCAACACACATAATGGACCTGTTCTGCCTGGACTGATCTTCTTGCAACAGAACAGAGACTAACTCCTCAAATGACAAGGCATTTGGATTGCCTTTCATCATCAACCGAAGAGTAGAAGCAGAACTCTGATATGAATAAGGAAGACCATTCAGAATGGTCTGCACAAGTGAGCTATCTGGTATAACCTCATCGGCAGAAATCAATTGTTCCTTCAAGTCTTTGATCTTTGTTAGGAAACTGTCGATGGAATCACCTTCATTCATGTGCTCACTCTCCAACTGTTTTCGGAGGTAAGCAACACGAGCCTCATTCCTAGCTTGGTACAATGTGGTAAGTGTATCCCAAGCATCCTTAGCTATTATGCAAGAGCGAATATGAGGAATAAGGGCATGTTTGACAAACAAAGCTATCAATGCATGTGCCTAGGCATCTCTTCCATCCCAATGAATTTGCTCTATAGTAGGTGCAGCAAAAACCATAGCATGAATAGGAATATGCAGAATGTCATTATCTTTGACACCTTTTGCATCAGCTTCAATACCTGCAGTTGTAACAGTTGCAAGTGTGATAGGACATTTTTCAACACCCTGCACAATGTTCCACAATCCTTTTGCAACCAACACATGTTGCATCATATAAGCCCATAACAGGTAGTTGGTACCATCCAACTTATCCTCAACAGCCAACATACGGAATACATCATTGCTTTCAACCATGGGCAGTGACTAAAATACCTTGATGGAGAAAATTGACTGTATCTCAAAAAGTTAAACTGAACTACCCAGATGAATTCCGTTAGACCTGTAGCAAACTTCGAGACGCTTATACGGGCGAATAGAAACTGGTATATACCTTTGGCACAAAAAGACAAAATAGCTTGCACAAGCGCTATGATAGTGCATTTGGAGGCCGAAACGAGCTCAGATCACGATTTCGGCACCACACAACAAAGCTGTTTTGATCTTTGAAGCACCCTGAGTATGCTCACCAAATTTTGTGTGAATATGAGACTGCAAACGGAGGAGTGTCGACGGTGCCCTAGATGAAGCAACGACTTGCTCTGATACCAATTGTTGGAGTTAGATGTCTGTGGAAGCACGCGAATAGCACAAGGAAGAAGAAGAAGCTTGGAGCACAACACACAATACTGAATGTATAACTAGAGAATGTACAAAGATAAGTAGCCCATTAGGGCAATAGGCATATATACAAGCCGAGGGAAAAAAACCTCCTAAAGAGGGAAAAAAGTGCCCCGGCGGTCCTAGTTTGTTCACACACATCACTACCTAAATATATCAACAATGAAGACAAGATCAAAGTTATTCTGGAGCTACCCCGACCGAAAAATGCAAAAGAAGTATAAGCATTTATGGGACATTGTGGGTACTATTGCAGATTTATCCACATGTATGCCATAATTGCTCGACCTCTATATGGCTTACTGACTCAGTTCAATTGGACTAAAGATTGCGAGAAAGCATTCAATGAGTTGAAAAGTAGATTGAGTTCAACCCCCATTCTAAAACTACCAAATTGGAACAAGCCATTCCATATCCATGTGGATGCTTCTAAATTTGCCATAGGATGCATTTTAGCACAACCTGCGGATGAAGGAAAACTCGATCACCCCATAGCCTATGCTTGTCGACAGCTCAATCAGGATCAACGTAATTACACTACCACTGAATGAGAGGGATTAGGAACACTGTAAAGAAATTCAGACACTACTTATTGGCAAACAAATTCAAATTCTCTATTGATCACCAAGCTCTATTGTACCTAGTCAATAAACCTTGTAACATTGGAAGACTAGTGGGATGGTTTTTGCTCTTAATGGAATTTTATTTTGAAGTAGTGGTTAAGAAATGAAACATGCATGTCAGAGTTGATCATCTATCTCGAATGATCCATGGTGAACCCCCAACTAGAGTTGCATATGATCTTCCTGACACATATATTTTTAACTTGGAAGTTTGTCCACAGTGGGATGAAAAAATGATACCTATACCTTATATGACATGGGATAAGCAACAGTGATTTCTCTTGTATTCTATTATATTATGTTCTCAAGTAATAGATTCCCATAGGTAGGGAATAAAATCTAGTAAATCCTAGTGTTTGTTCTTTCTTCTGATGTACTGTTAATTACATGAGACCTCTTATTACATAATTGATAGTGCTAATATGTAGTGTATGGTTGGTTACAACGTGATGTGATGGTACATTGCTGGTTACAATGTGATGGTACATTGAAAAAAAGGGATATGATAGCAAATTTGTTGGATCTCTCCTTGTAACTTATGGTGTTTTGAATACTAAAAAATTGTGTGCTATTTCCACTGCATGAACAACTTTGTTGAGGCTGCAGTTTCCAATTAAGTCATGAATAATGAAATGACTAACAGATATTAACATTGCATATCCTAAGTCAGTTACTAACAATTATTTTCTTGATGATACCACAATGATTTTAAAGGTTTTGTCTAGCTCCTGACACTATCCTTCTCAGATTGTCTGTGTATGTTGAAATTATTTTTTGAGAAACAATGAAGGCTTGTACTTTGATAATTGTGTCTATTAAAGATTTCTGCTCAATGGACATGGTATATGACTTAATAAAAATATATTATGAAGGAGGCTAGTGTTGTGATTATAGATGTTGGTACAAGATTCTTGCTTGACGAACATTGCATTGACTTGATATAAAAACAATCTGAATAAGGATAAATGCTATAAGGGCAGGTATTTTAAGCATTCCATCTACAGTTCAAAAGTTGATTTCAGTTTTAATTTTAATAATGTTGGTAGTGTGAGTTTCAAGTTGTATGATCAGAGTAGTGTTTAATTTGAAGAGGTGTTCCTTAATACGTTATATACTTTATTGGAGGTCACCCATTAGAGTGCTATCTGCCCCAGTGTTTGCGTAAATGGTGATTTCCACCACTAAGCTACACTTGCTTGGTGAATGTGTCTCTGTATGTCTGTCTATCTATCTATTTGTGTGACTGTCTATCTATCTATCTATTATCTATCTATCTATCTATCTATCTACCTATCTATCTATCTATCTATCTATCTATCTATCTATCTATCTATCTATCTATCTATCTATCTATCTATCTATCTATCTATCTATCTATCTATCTATCTATCTATCTATCTATCTATCTATCTATCTATCTATCTATCTATCTATCTATCTATCTATCTATCTATCTATCTATCTATCTATCTATCTATCTATCTATCTATCTATCTATCTATCTATCTAGATGCTTCATAAGTCGGAACATCAAGTGGTACTGATGATGGACTAGGTACTGATGTAGGTAATGTAACTCTCTCTCTTCACCTTTATCAAGTGCATTTTTAAGGGCTTGAGAAGGTTCATCACCACCCCTGTATGGCTGAATATAAGAATCCAAATTCCTTATGAAAAATGCAGTCATCTGCTGTTATGAAATCTGGAATATTTTCCTTCTCATCATAAATTTGACTTTACGTAATACATGCATTGGGTGAGTGTAGGATATTGTAATAAAGTGATAGGAAGGAGATGGTTGAACCACATCCTTGACAGATAGGAGATGGTTGAACTACACTTTAAAAGAGAGGATTAGGAAGTAATCCTCAACCATGGCTTTTGGGGCAAGTGGTTAACCCATCATATTCCTAACCAAGAGGTTATGAGTTTAATTCTTTACATTGGTATCAGAGCCTAGGAAGTAGGCTTGGGAAAGGTGGATTGACCTAATGGCCTCTAAAAAAGGTGCTTAGGCATCCTGTATATGAAAGGGTACAAAGTAGCACACGTCGCTTTCACAAGTTAGCCTAACAAAGATTGAGGTGTATCTCTCAATCCATAGGTCGGATAGAGGCATATAAGATACCATTGGAAAGCTCTCAAAACGAGCTGTCCAAATCTAATGAGTTAGCTAGAAAGTGTAAATCCCTTGGGAAACCATGGGTGGCACTTGATTGAGGGTTCAAGATACCAAACATGTGTGAGAACAAGGTTCAAGACTGACAAGGGCCCAAGACACCAAGGTTGTGAACAAGAAGGTTCAAGACACCAAGGTTGAGAGCAAGGGTTCAAGAGACCAAGGTTGCAAACAAGGTTCAATAAACTATGCGAGGTTGAGGACATCAATTCAAGGGTACCAAGGGAGTTCAAGAACTGATCACTGAGGCTAGAGGGATACATGAGTAGATCATTGAGGATAATGATTGACCAAGGGGGGAAGAATGTAATAAAGTCATAGGTAGGAGATGGTTGAACCACACCCTTGAAAGATCGGAGATGGTTGAACTACACCCTAAGAGCGAGGATTAGGAAGTATTCCTCAACCATGGCTTTTGGGGCAAGTGGTTAGCCCATCACATTCCTAACCAAGAGGTTGTGAGTTCAATTCCTTGCAGATATCATATGTATCTGGGACATAGAATTTGTATCCTTTGTTTTCAATTGCATAACCAATAAAGATGGCCTTAGTGGATTTTACATCAAGTTTACCACGATCCTTCTTCTTAATGTGAACATAAGCTGAGGAACCAAAAACTTTGAAATAATTCACATTGGGTTTCTTCCCATAATAAGCTTCATAAGGTGTGATGATCTTTAAAGCTTTGAGGAAGATCTATTCAAAATGTGATTAGCTGTATGTATTGCATCAAACCAAAACTTTGGAGAAAGCTTTTTGGATGACATCATACTATGTATCATCTCAACAACTATCCTATTCTTTCTCTCTACACCATACCTTGATCTTTGATATGCTTGAGAGCTATGTAACTGATATGATTGAATCTAGCATGCCACAACTTCATGTTCTTTGAAGGTGTAGTAGACCTAACAACATTAGCACAAATAATTTTGGATAACATAAACATGAGACTTTTGTTTTCACCTTGAAGCAGACAATGGTCCTCATTAAGTGAGAGGATCTAACATGAATCTTTCTTAAAAATAAATCTATAACCATTTGACAAGAAAGTAGTGATAAAGAGCAAATTCTTCTTCATGTCTAGAACATAAAGAACATTGGAAATTATGAAATTTCCACTTGATTTTGACTTAAGGCTTACTTCTACAACACCTATAACATCCAGTCATGAACATTTGCAATGGTCACTTTTCTTTCTAAAGAGTTAGAAAGAGAAGAAAATAACTTTCTGCAACCTGTCATATACTTAGTAGCTCCATAATAAAAAATCCAAGGATTATCTGAGACTGCATTTAATGATGCCTGATAAAAAAACTACTTCTTCAATAGTAACATATGCATATGACTCTACCTTTGAAGATTTAGGTTTTGGATCATCGTCAACACTATTACATGATGTTTTCTTCTTCTCATTAAAAATCCTTGTTTTGCATTCTACTATGTAATGACTTGGTTTCCTACAGTTTGACATACTCCTTTCTTTGAATTAGATGTAGTTGACTTTTCTTTGGGTGTAGAGGAAGCATTAAGAGAAAGACTAGTAGACTTTCTTTCCTTCCCCTTCGATGGGGATAGCATGGCTTCATCATTCTCTTCCATACTCTTTTGTTCATCTTCATCTTGAAGTAACAGGAACTGTAGCTCTTCAAATGAAAGTTCTCTATCTCTTGTAAAGAGAGATAAAGAAGTAACAAAAGCATGATATGTAAATGGAAATGAGTTTAGAAGTATGTTTACCATCTCTTCATCTGAAATGTTAACACCAACATTGAGTAATTGATCTCATTAATATTTGAGCTTCAAAATGTGTGACTGAACTGATTCACCAACTTACATCCGTATGTTGGCAAGCTGTCTCCTAAGAGGAGCTTTCCTAGCAGGGTTCCTTCTCTGATAAAGATTCTCCAACTCCAACCAAGCATAACAAGAGGTTTTGCATGACCTAATTTGGGGTATAGTATGCCTCTTGATTCCCATAGCAATATATGAAAGTGCTAATGCATCCCTTGAATCCCATTTGGATTTCTCTTTTGTAGGAAATAATTTGATAGTAGTACCATTGACTCATGATGATGAAGTGGTTTTTCCTTCTTCACTAACCTCCTATTGACTAGAAATAAAGCAACATATTCTCTGATCTGTCTTTGCCTTGGATAAGTGTCATTAACAATATTCCATAAGTCCTTTGATACTAACAGTTCATCATCATAAAACTCCACATCGGATAATTAGACATGCCTTCAAGCTTGTCTTCATTGTCAAGTCTATATTCACTCATATTGTTAAGGGTGTATATCAACTATGCTCTGATACCAAATTTTGAAGTGGGGTGGGCTTGAATAACATTTAATCACAGGTTTACAGGATCTTCCAACACATGAACCTTATACACACCTTGAGACTCAAAAAGAAGACGAGTGAGAGATAGAGAGAGAATAGATAAGATTTTCAAAGTGTACGGTAAGCTAGGATGCTCACCTACACTATTTTATATTCGAATGTCAAATTACAATGTGTTAATATGATATAAACTGACAATATCTGAATCTAGGGAGAAATAGGAACTAGATACAAGAGATTGTGTGCCTAAGAGGTAGGAAGAGTATGTGTGTGTGAGAATATGGATAATTTGAATAGTTTAAAACTATTTTACAACAAACCCAAATTTTGATTATCCTAAATCAAAAGTAGTGAACTAACAAATAGAAATAGAAATAGACTTGTTACTCATAGGAACTCAACAATTGATGCTGATGGTAAGCTCAGATGAACTCCTCCAAGATCTCCTAATGTAGATCACACCTCTTCCAAGTGTGTGACAACACTTCCTCCAAGATGACCTCCTCCTTGCGTTGAGCAAGTGCTCTAGCTTGAGCATGAGAAGATGATTAACTATGAGCATTGACTCTTCTTATATAGAGATCTTAAGCCTTGTGAAAAGCACGATCGATCACAAAAATGAAGAACAAAAACAAACTACATGCATGAGCGGTGTCAAAATTTTTACAAAAAAGCAAGGTAAAAGAACATTTCTTCATTGCCGTTGTGTTATGCTCGTCAAGATTCAAACCTAGGCAGGTTATTTGAGAGTATTATGCTTTATCAGATGCGCCCATCATGCCTCTTGAAGAGGGAAGTATATAGACTATTACTTAAGTTGTACTGTATTAAGGATTTTGACCATATGACCATTGCTTCCGATAGAAGTTGATGTAGTCAAAGGAGATTATCAATGGACTACCAAATTTCAAGGATGTAGAGATGCAAAAGGTATGTGAAGCATGTCAATTTAATAAACATTGAAGGGCATCATTTTTACATGACAAGCATGTTAGTGAGAATGTGCTAGAAATAGTACATACAGATGTTTGGGTCCTGCAAAGACCGCATCTATGGGAGGATGCAGGTTCTATGTCACTTTCATTGATGACCATACATGAAAAGTATGGGTATACTTCATGAAAGAGAAGAGTGAGGTGTTCACTCACTTCCAGAATTTTAAGACTATGATGGAAAAGCAAACAGGGAAGTATATTCACACATTGAGATCTAATGGAGGAGGTGAATATATGTCAAATGAGCTCATTAGCTTTCCAAAAATCCATGGAATTTGATGAAGATTTTCATGCAGGCACACACCACAACAGAATGGTGTTGTTGAACGCAAAAATATACATATTGCAGAAATAACAAGAGCCTTGATGGTTGAGAAAAATATTCCTCATTGTTATTGGGCAAAAGTTGTGCATATTGCTATAAACATCATGAATAGAAGTCCGATTGCTATTGTACATCAAGTTACACCTAAAGAAAAGTTTACAGGTCAAAAGTCAAACTTATCACATATGAAAGTATTTGGCTATATTGCAATTGTGCATGTTCCAGATAAGTTGAGGACAAAACTTGATCCAATAGCAAAAAAATATATCTTCATTGGGTACTCCCTTGAGCAAAAGGGATTTAAATGCTACAACCCACTCACACGATAGGTGAATGTAAGCAGAGATATGGTGTTTAATGAAATATCAAGGCTTATGCAGATACCAAACAAGGACTTAATTTTGACTAGGAACATCTAGGGGGATGTGGAATTCAGTGCAACGATTGACGTATGACACAACAAGAAGTGACCCAAGACTAGGAACATCTGGGGGATGTGGAATTCAGTGCAACGATTGATGTATGATAGTTACATGGCTCGTCATTGTGCCTACATGACCAAGGTAATACAAGATATTGAACCTTATTTTTTTGAAGATCCAATTGGAAATGCGGAGAAAGCTATGGATGAGGAGATGGCTACACTTTTTGGAAATGAAACATGGAAGCTAGTTCTATTGCCGTGAGGAAAGAAAACCATAGATTGCAAGTGGTTTTACAAGGTAAAGCACAATGCTGATGGTAGCATAAACATGTATAAAGCACGATTGGTAGCAAAAGATATGCACATATATATAGCATTGATTATGAGGAAACATTTAGCCTTGTAACAAAAATGTCTATTGTCATAGAACTTGTTGCATTAGCTACAACAAAAGGATGGACTCTGCATCAAATATATGTGAAGAATGCTTTCTTACATGGTGAGTTGCAGGAAGAAGTACACATGGAACAAACACAAGGAGATGAGGATCCAAAGCACCCAAAATATGTTTGTAGGTTGCAAAAGGCTTTGTATTAAGCAAGCCTCTTGTGCTTGGCATGCAAGCATTGCAGATTATTTAACCACAACTCGATTTTTATGTGTGATGTAGATCACACATTATACGTAAGGAACAGTGATGATGGCATCATGATTGTGGCTATATATTTTGATGACTTGATTGTAGGTGGTGATGAAGAAAGCATTAAAAATGTAAAGAAACTAAGTGATGTCACATTTATTTCTTGCTAGCTCACTCATTCGTAGACATTAGGATTTTCCTTATGTACTATTCTTTATATATTGCACTAACTATATTGTTGTATTAGGTCATTCTTGTCTATTCTCTTTATGTAATAGAAGAAGAAGAAGATCATTCTTCCTTGCCTCAATTTCTGTGTAATCCTCTCTTTGTGTGTGAGAGTGTATGAGAGTTCTCTTCCTTATCTTCTTTCTCTTGACAATGATGGGATGTATAAGTAAGTCCACCATACTGCTCCATATGGGTTCTTGAGACCATCACAAATTTTGGTGGAAGAAAGACACCTAGCTTAAGCACAACGAACTTTATCAAGTGGAACATGTTCTCCACATCCACGAGATTTGGTGGAGATATCACCAAAAGGAGCCTAGTTGATTGATTAGTTTGCATAATTTCTTCTTGTTTGTTCTCTTCTTCTTAAATGTGTCCTGCAATGTATTGTACTTGCACGTATGTCTTTTGAAACACAATAGGAAATTGATGGCGAGCTTCAATGGCCATATATGTGGAGACATTGTTGTGGTGTGGTAAGGAGATGATTCATTATGGCCAATGAAGATGGATGAATGATTTACTCTTGGTAAGTATGTAATCAACATGTGTGGTTGGAAACAACTACTTGATGGTTTCCTAAAAGGAATATGTGCGTACTAAAGCAAGATATACATGCGGTATCTCCTCACATACAAGGGTTTACTCTAGTGCATAATTTTATAAAAATTATGTATCATGCAAGGCAATTGTGGCCCTATGTTTGATGCATACTTGAAGTGCAAATGACCTAACTGGTGCAAGAGACAAGGTTATGTATTTAAGCACATGGTTGTTACATGAAAAGGTTCTTAACATGCCAGATTCACATGCCTTATTTTCGATATCATCAAGCTTGAAGCACTGGGTGGCAAGTGTTAGTTTTACACATAGAAAAATAAAAAAATTGTACATATACAAGGATGTTACCTCTTTCTAATCATATGCACACATTTCAAGAGTGTGAGGTTCACATTTATCACAATAATCTGAAAAGAAATGCTTTTAGCTATTGCGCATGCTCCTTGATTGAGAGTGGAACCAAGGGCTATGCTACCGATGAAAAGATGACTAATGAGCCTTGAGAAGGAATGGAACATCTCCTCGAGACCCACTTCATATTCATTGGGGTCTTCCTTGGTGGCACTAATTGCCCTCAAAACCCCTTCCATTTGAGCCTAGGCTCTTTTTGTCCTAGTTGCTACATAGATCCATCCTCTACTCCCCCCTCTTTGTTTTTTGTCATCCACGATAGACTTTTTGAAGTGTGGGGTACAATGTATAATGTAATAAAGTTTTTGGAACCCAGACTTGATTATATTGATTACATGAATCCCTAATGGTCTTAGGTATCCAAATATATTTGATTACAGCTTGTGGCTCTTTACATGGATATTTTCTCCTTTGAAGTGGTGTTTATATTGATTACATGAGTCCCTAATGGTATTAGTTAATTAATCTTATTGAAGCTTCTCTTTTAGGATTAGGAGGAGTGGAAACCCCTTGCATGGATGGCATGGAGCTTCCCATGTTTATCTAGGATGTCCATATGACAATCAAAGTGCTGGAGTGCCATGAAGAAGACCTTATCAAATCTCTCATTCTGAGCCAAGAATGGATCTATGATCATGCATTCGAGTTAACCTAAGGGGTGGAATTCTTCAGGTTTGGGTGAACGAACATCATGTCACTATAGAACTAGGAAGATGCACAATCAATTATCTAGGCATAGCATAATCTCCTATTCCTTGTAGGGTTTATAATAAGGAAAAGATGTTGTTCTTGTCAAAAGCTATATGATGCAAAAGGACTTAACTATTGAAGAACAAGTAGAAGAGAGGACAAAACTCTCTTCTTTTCCAAAGACACAAGTGGTTTCAATTCCTCACTCGGGGACAAGATGAGCAGCTTAAAAAGACTGTGGAATCCAAAATATAGGTAACATCTCATTGCAAGGAAATCCATGGTGTGAAGCAAATCTAGGGATGCAAGGATGAGCACCCACTTGCTCCCTTGCTAGGGCAACTAGTGCCTAAGAAGCAATTGACAAAATCAAAGCGATTAGTGACAATACATCAAAGGTTTCATTCACAATATGTACTCTCCATTTGGGTACCAAAGTAGTCGATGAAGGCTTATCATAAGTATAGAAAAATTTGGGTGCCTAAGACCTGCTTATGTGCTGAACTAGCCAGACATGAGCTCTAGGTATTCATCAGTTCTCACCAATCCCAACCCCTCAAAAACTTACACTCCAAGCTGTGGAACAAAAAATCTCATGTAAAGTCCAACCTAGCATTACTTGGAAATGAGTACCTAGAAAGTCCCATGACCAAGTGCAATCATCAGTGAAACCCTTATATGTATTTACATGTAAAACTTGTAATCCCATAAGGGAAGTATGGAAAGTCAAGTCATGTAACAAACCCCATGACCCCACTGTGTAACACCTTTGTATAATATTGGATGCATTCAGAGTGCATTGCATTTCCCAAGTATGCATCTAGGTTACACACTAACCATATTAATTATTGCCCACACTAACCTGACACATACCACTCACTAACTCATTAACACAAAACATTAAAAAACGTTCAAGGATGTCATGTTGGTATTGTAAAGGGAACAATGACTCATCAAGTTTCTCATACAATAATAATGTGACTCTTCTTCTTCTAGTAGAGCCATAGAACATCCACTATCTCTATCACCATGGCTAAAGCAACATGCATTAGTCCTAAGGTAGGCATTAGTAACCAACCGATAGACATTGACACCTTACCTATCTTTGAATGAAAAACACACAGATGAGCAACAGATGGCTTGTGACCATGCTAAGCCTCATATGGAGTGATAGGCTGCAATGGTTTAGTGGGACACCTATTAAGTACATATGCTTCACACATAATAACCTCAAGCCAGAAATTATGTGGTAAAGCCGAACTCTTGACCATACACCTCGCCATCTCCATGAGTGACCTATTATTTTTGTAGGCATAACAAACTAGCAAAATTCAGATGACCAAAGCATGCATGCCAAAGCTTTGCATCTGACATAGCCTGAGAATCATGTACTCTACATGCTGAATCATTCACAAATCTTTCATAGTCTATGAGCTTATACAACCCATGACATAAAATGTGAGAAGCAATAATTGCATTGCCATTTGACAAATCATGAACTGTACACCTGTCATCAACAAATTTCACAACCAAGCCAATCTTGGCTAAAGCTGAAACGGATAACAGATTCTTCTTGATCCCTGGCACGAATAAAGCATATGAAAAAGTGAAAGAACTACCATCAGTAGTAGTCAGAATGATCTTACCAACTCCCATGATAGGATAAGAGGAGTTGTTGGAAAATGTGACAACATTCCCTGTAGGGGCAAGCTCGAGTGAAGTGAAAAAACTATGCTACAAGGTAATATGTTTGGTTGCCCCACTATCAAAATACCAAACATCTGAGTCTACTGCGGACATACACTACTCATGAGAAGGTCAAAACTACAAATAGTAGTAAATGGCCATTCTTCATTTTGCACAAGATTAGTAGACTGTGTTTTTGATGTAGAGGCCTTTGCAACAGCCATTTCAGCCTCTTTCTTCTTTGCCTCTTTAGCAACCAATTTTGGATAGCTCTTAATGACATGATCATTTGCTTTACAATATTTGCAAAACAATTTCTACTTTTTTGATTTTTTTTCCACCTTTGTCTTCCTTCTTCAATTGTACAAAATTAGCAGATTTCTACTTACTAGTAGAAGAGCTCCACTTTCCTTTGCCCTTCTGACTAGCCAAGAAATCTTGATCTGCAACACGCATGATAGACATGTTCTGCCTAGACTGATCTTCCTACAACAGAACAAAAACTAACTTTTCAAATGTTAAGGCATTGGATTGCCTTTCATCATCAATGGAAGATTAGAAGCAAAACTTTGATATGAGTCAGGAAGACCATTCAGAATAGTCTGCACAGGTGAACTGTCAGGAAGGACTTCATCAGCAGAAATCAACTGCTCCTTGAAATCCTTCATCCTTGTCAAAAAATTGTCCATATAACATTCATGTGCTCACTCTCCAACTATTTTTGGATGTAAGCAACACGAGCCTCGTTCCTAGCTTGGTACAATGTGGTAAGTGTATCCCAAGCATCCTTAGCTATTTTGCAAGAGCGAATGTGAGGAATAATGGCATGTTTGACATATAAAGCTATCAATGCATGTGCCTGAGCATCTCTTCCATCCCAACAAATTTGCTTTGTAGTAGGTGCAATAGAAACAACATCACGAATAGGAATTTGCATAATATCACCATATTTGATACCATCTACATAATCTTCAATACATGTATTTGCAGTACCTATGTTCACAGGTGTAATAGGATGTTTTTCAACACCCTGGACAATATTCCACAGTCCTTTTGTGACCAATAAATGATGCATCATATAAGCCCATAATGGATAATTGGTATCATCCAACTTATCCTCAACAACCAACATACAAAATACATCACTGCTTTCAGCCATGGCCACTGACTAAAGTAGCTTGATGCAAAAAAATGATTGTATTTGAAAAGTTGAACAAAAGTACCCAAACGAGTTCTATTAGACCTGTAATAGACTTTGAGACGCTTATACTGGTGAACCAAAACCTTTATATATCTTTGGCACAAAAAGACAAAATAGCCTACACAAACACTACGACAGTGCATTCAGAGGCCGAAACGAGCTCAAATCATTATTTCGGCACACCAAATTTTGTGCAATTATGAGAAAGTGATCGGAGGAGTGTCGACGATGCCCTAGATGAAGTGGCGACTTCTCTGATACCAATTGTTGGAATTAGATGTCTGTGGAAGCACGCAAACAACATAAGGAACAAGAAGAAGCTTGGAACACAACACACAATATTGAATGTATTATCACTAGAATGTACAAAGATAAGTAACCTGTTAGGGATATAGGCGTATATACAAGCTGCAAGAAAAAAAACCTCCTAATAAGGGAAAAAAGAGCCCCAATGGTCCTACACATCACTACCCAAATATATCAACATGGTTGCTATTTTTTCATTTTCACAAAACAAAACATGCACACACACACACACTCTTTCTCTCTCTACCTCCCTCCACCCTCTCTCTAATCTCTCTCTTCCCCCCTCCCCCCACCATAGGATAAGTTTTATCCTTTGGTGGCTAAACATATTTTTTTTATTTTTATTTTTATTGGAAATAAGCTTTTGGCTCTATATTGCACCTCAAATGGCCATTTTTTTAAAACTTGGGATCCTTTTTGTTGATATATTTAGGTAGTGATGTGTGTGAACACTCTAGGATTGTCGAGGCACTTTTTTCCCTCTTTAGAAGTTTTGTCCCCAGCTTGTATATACGCCTATTTCCCTAATGGGCTACTTAACTTTGTACATTCTAGTGGTAATACATTCACTAATGTGTGTTGTGATCCAATCTTCTTCTTCTTCCTTGTGTTGTTCACATGCTTCCGTAGATGTCTAACTCTAACAATTGGTATCAGAGCAGGTCGCCACTTCATCTAGGGGCATTGTCGACACCCCTCCAGTCACATTCTCAGAATCACATGAAATTTGGTGAGCCAATATAAGCATCTCAAAGTCTACTATAGGTTTATTAGAACTTATCAGGATAGTTCTGTTCAACTTTTTCAAATACAATTATTTTTTTGCATCATGGTATTTTACTCAGTGGCTATGGTTGAAAGCAATGATGTATTCCTTATGTTGGCTGTTGAGGATAAGTTGGACGGTATCAATTACCCATTGTGGGCTTATATGATGTGACATGTATTGGTTGCAAAAGGACTCTGAAACATCGTGTAGGGTGTTGAAAAACATCCTATTCCACTTGCAAATACAGGTATTGAAGCTCATGCAGATGGTGCTGAAGATGTTGATATTCTTCAGATTCCTATTTTTGCTATGGTTTTTGCTGCACCTAATGCAGAGAAAATTTGTTGGGATGGTAGAGATGCTCAGGCACATGCATTGATAGCCTTGTCTATCAAACATGCCATTATTCCTCACATTTGCTCTTGCAGAATAGCTAAGAATGCTTGGGATACACTTACCACATTGTACCAAGCTAGGAATGAGGCTCGTGTTGCTTACCTCCGAAAATAGTTGGAGGGTGAGCATATGAATGAAGGTGATTCTATGGATAGTTTTCTAACAAAGATAGAAAACTCAAGAACAATTGATTTCTGCTGATGAAATTATACCAGATAGCTCACTTGTGTAGACCGCTCTGAATGGTCTTCCTGACTCATATCAGAGTTTTGCTTCTACTCTTTGTTTGATGATGAAAGGCAATCCAAATGCCTTGTCATTTGAGAAGTTAGTCTCTATTATGTTGCAAGAAGACCAACCTAGGCAGAACAGGTCCATTATGCATGTTGCAGATCAAGCTTTCCTTGCTAGTCAGAAGGGCAAAGGTAAATGAAGCTCATCTACTAGTAAGAAAAAATATGCAAATGTTGCACATTTGAAGAAGGAAGACAAAGATGAGAAGAAATTAGAAAAGTAGAAATTCTTTTGTAAGTACTATAAAGGAAACAATCATGTCATAAAGAACTATCGAAAATTGGCTGCAAAAGAGGCAAAGAAAAAAGAGGTTGGAATGGTTGTTGCAAAGGCCTCTACACTAAAAACAGAGTCTGCAAATCTTGTGGAGAATGAAGTGTGGGCATTTACTACTGTTTGCAGTTTTGACCCATCTTCTCATGAGTAGTGTATGTCTGCAGTAGACTCAGATGTTTGGTATTTTGATAGTGAGGCAACCAAATATATTGCCTTGCAACACAATTTCTTCACTTCACTCGAGTCTACCCCTACAGGGAATACTCTCACATGCACCAACAAATCCTCTTATCCTGCTATGGGAGTTGGTAAGATCATTCTGACTATTGCTGATGGTAGTTCTTTCTCTTTGTTGGATGTTTTATTTGTGCTAGGGATTAAGAAAAATCTATTATCAATTTTTTCATTAGCCAAGATTGGCTTGGCTGTGAAATTTGTTGATGACAGATGTACAATTCATGATCTATCAAATGTTGACATGATTATTGCTTCTGACATTTTATGTCATGGGCTATATAAGCTCAAAGTCTATGAAAGATCTGTGAATGATTCAACATGTGAAGTACATGATTCTCAAGCTATATCAGATGTAAAGCTTTGGCATGCATGCTTTGGTCATCTGAATTTTGCTAATTTGCTACGCCTCCAAAAATATGAAATGGTGTTCTCTTTGCCCAAACTTGAGGCACCTAGAAAACATGTTTGTGAAGGCTGTATTTTGGGCAAAATACAATGTTCCTCCTTTCCAAAGATGGTCAATTTGAGCTACTAAAAAATTACAACTTGTTCATAGTGATGTCTGTGGTCCTATGCAAACACCCTTTTTGCAAATTATCTTTACTTCATGACTTTCATTGATGATTTTTCCAGGCATGAATGGGTATATCCATTGAAAGCAAAGTCTGAAGTTTTTACGTGCTTCAAACAGTCTTTGGTTTTGGTTGAAAATCTCTCAGCATGTAAAATGGACACCCTCTATTCTGATCGAGGGGGGGAATGTATGTCTTCTAACTTTAATGCATTTTTGGCTCAACGTGGGATAAAACATTAGTGTATAGTGCCGTATACACCTCAACAAAATGGATTTGCTGAATGAAAGAATAGGTCACTCATGGAGATGGCGAGGTGTATGGTCAAGAGTAAAGCTTTATCACATAGTTTCTGGGTTGAGGTTGTCATGTGTACATCATATGTACTTAACATGTGTCCCACTAAAGCACTACAATCTATCACTCCTTATGAGGCTTGGCATGGTTGTAAGCCATTAGTTGCTCATCTGCGTGTTTTTGGTTGTCTGGCATATGCATTAGTGCCTGAACAACATCAAAGGAAATTGGATGATAAAGCAATAAAATATACTTTTGTTGGGTACAGTTCTGAAAGCAAAGGCTATCTTCTATATCATCCACAGACTAAATGCATTCTCGTTAGTCGTGATGTTGTTTTTTTGGAAGACTCTATTGAACCACTACTTTCATGTACTAAGGAGACATATGTTAGCTCCAAAGACATGTATGATACTTTGCGGCCTCTTTTTAGAGGCTGACACTCTAGTGCTAGTCCTAATCAGGCAACTTCTCAGCCTTTGCAAATTTCATGTGATGATGCAGATCATTCCTTTTCTGATGCAGATTTACATGATACACTTATTGCTGAGAGAGCTGATATGAGGAGGCAAAAACTATGCCAAAATGGTTGGGACAAACTTTGCGTGACAACAAATTAGATGCACCTATGTCATGTTGTACTCACTTAGGCTCTCATAGTGCCTCTTTTGCATCAGATTGTTGTGCTATGGCTACCTCTAGTCTTTGTAATGAGACTGAGCCTATTTTGTTTGATGAAGCACATAATTATGAACATTGGATGGCTACAATGCAATCTGAATATGATGCTATCATGAAAAATGGTACCTGTTCCTTATATGCCTTGCCTCTTGGCAAGAAGGCCATTGGCACTAAGTGGGTATACAAGCTGAAGCATAAACCTGATGGAAGTTGACATGTATAAGGTTTGGCTTGTTGCAAAGGGTTATCTGTAAGAAAGAGGCATTGATTTTGATGAAATCTTTGCACCTACATGAATGCACATGAATTGGACATTAAAACAACATTTTTGAATGGTGACTTGCATGAAGAAGTGTATGTTTTTTACCCTCATGGCTTTGTGCAAAAAGGGCATGAGAACTAGGTGTGCAGGTTAAAGAACGCATTATATGGTTTAAAGCAAGCACCGCATGCTTGGTATGAAAAGATACATGCCTATCTGATTACACATGGTTTTGAGAACAATCCAACTAAAAGCACCTTATATGTTAAGTGTGCTAATGATGTGCTTCTGATCATTTGTTGTGTACGTTGATGACATGCTGCTCACTGGTCCTCATGAGAAGCATATTGCTGATTTTAAGGCTGATTTACATGCCTCATTTGAGATGTCTGATTTGAGGCATTTGCATCATTATTTGGGCATTCAAGTTATGCAGGTTGATGGCAGAATAGCTTTGTGTCAAAAAAAATATATTGACACATTATTGCAGCATTTTGGCCTCGAAGGCTATAAACCTATTGCCACTCCTATGGAGACAGGTTTATGATTGAGTCTTCATGATGTTGGAGATGCATTTGATGCTATTCTCTATCAGCAGGCTCATGGATGCTTGATTTACTTATGCATTACTCGGCTAGATATTCAGTTTGCTATCTCACAGATTAGCATGTTTATTCATTGCCCAAGTGTCAAGCATTGGGAGGTGGTTAATCGCATCTTTGGCTACTTGAGTGGTACCTGACTACTTGGGTTGTTTTATCCCAAGGGGGGATCACTATCGCCAGATTTGCATGTTTTTTTTTTAATTCTGACTCGGTTGGTTGCTGTCAGGGGAGCGCTAGATTGTGCTCTCTGACTACAGTAGACAAGATTTCAAAAATACACTTCTGATTACAAGAACACCCACGAAGGGAGAACAATACAAGAATACGTAACTGATACAAGATGTCCCATAATCCGGGACTGATAGGTATGAATAACTCGACTAGAGATGAAACAGGAGATCCCACAACCCGGGAACGTAAGTATGAAACAAGATATCTGGATTACGAAAACTCCCTTCTGGGAGATGAACTAGATACAAGAAAGAACTCGACAAGATCTCGTACTATGAGATTACAAGAGGATAAGATAGGATGTCCAAGAACTAGACTAGAAAAAGGAAGAAGACAACAAGAATTGGAACTGGAACTTGGAGAGTACTTACTTGGCGGTCACGACTCCTTGAGCTTCCAAGACTGGTATTGGCAAGACTGATTATGAATGTGGCCAACCCCTCTTTATATAGGTTTTCAAGGGTGGTTCTCAAGGCAGTTGCAAGTTGATGATGTCATCAATGATGTCAGCAAATCGATCAAGACCTCAAAATATCAGAATTTAGCAAATATACAATCGATTTTAGGGTTTTGGCATGTTTCGGATGCAATGGAAGCATTGGTTTCTCCTAATTATGAACCAATAATGAGATATAGGATTCACATGGAATCTAAGGTTAAGGATGGTTTCCTTTGTCCATGACAATCACCTCCCCCTCAAACGACGAGTTCCACGAGGAGCGATCATGTTATCTGGTCTTGGCTTCATTGCATTTCTCTTATGGAATTCTTGAACCTTGATTGGTGCTCTCTGAAGGTTTTCTATAGATTCCCAAGTATGATCACTGATGTCATACCCTTTCGAATGAATAAGGTATTCCAATCTTCCTCGAAATATTCTAGAATCTAGGACATGCTCGACTTCAAATTCTTCATGATCATCAATCTCGATAGGTGGTGAAGGACTAGGTCTCTCCCCCCTCAATAGTGAAATCTGATATGGTTCCAACATGGATACATGGAAAATTGGATGTATTCTCATGGGGCTTGGTAGCTGGAGCGTGAAGGTGACTGGATTGATCTTGGCCAAGGTGGTGAATGGACCAAATCTTTGATGATCTAACTTTGCACAGGGCCTTGAAGTTTGCAAGTTGTTTCTGAGTAACCATACTTTATCCCCAATTCGATATGATGGATTTTGGACACGATGTTGATCTGCATAGTACTTGTATTGTTCTTGAGCTTTATGGATCTCTCCATCAGGTACTGGGTCTTGTCTCTGGTAGCTGGGTTCTTGACATGATTTGAGAGTTGTATATCCATCCTTGGATGTTGTCCATAGTTTGCAAAGAAGGGAGTTTTCTTAGTAGATGCATGAACACTATTGTTATAGGCAAACTCTCCAAAGGGTAACAACTCAAACCAATCATTTTGGTGATAGTTGCTAGTGCAACAGAGGTATTGCTCTAGGACTTGATTCACCCATTCTGTTTGTCCATCAGTCTGTGGATGATTTGCTATAGATAGTTTAATTTGAACACCAAGGAGCTTGCAAAGACTGTTCCAAAAGTTGGATATGAAATGGAAACCTCGATCACTGACAATATCATCAAGCAATCCATGGAGCCTAAAGATGTATCTGAGAAAAAGTCTAGCAGTAGCTGCACCTGTGATTGCCTTTGTAGTTGGAATGAAGTGTGCCATCTTTGTAAGTCTATCCACAATAACAAGAATGGCATCATAGTTATTTAACTTTGGTAGATTTGTGATGAAATCCATAGACAATGAAGCCCATGGCCTTTCTGGAATAGGTAAAGGTTGCAAGAGGCCATGAGGTTTATGTCACGGTACCTTAGATCTATTGCAAGTGTCACAGGTTCGAATATATTCTTTGACTTCCTTCCACATTTGATGCCACCAAAAATCCCTTGATATGAGTTCTATTGTTTTATTTACTCCAAAATGTCCTGCTGCAAGTTTTTCATGATGTTTTTGAAGTACTTGGATCTTGGGCTTTCACGGAGGGACATACAATAGGTTTCTATAGAATAATAATCAGTCCTTTTCTTGAAATTCATTCACTTCTTGGACTTTTCCTTCTTGAGTTTTCTTCTTAACATTACAAAAAAATTCATCTTGTGGTAGATTCTCACGGATCAAATGATTCAAGGCTGAATCTTCATGATGGGTTGAAGAGATAGCTGCTAATTGGAGATGCTCAAGCTTGAGTAATACACTCTCTTGTTGATCAAAGGCCTCTTCACCATTCTTTGGTGCAAGGTAAGATCTTTTGGATAAGGCATCTGACTGACATTGTTGACGTCCTGGATGATATGTGATGACAAAGTCAAATATGGATAGAAAGTTACTCCATCAAGATTGCCTTCTATTGAGGATGCGAGTGGTCATAAAATATTGTAGGTTCTTGTGATCTGTATATACAATAGCTTTACTCCTTCTAGATGGTGACGCCAGGTATCAAACACGTCCACTATGGAAAGAAGTTCTTTATCATGAATTTCATAATTAATTTCTCGAGGAGAAAATTTCCTTGAATAATATGCAACTGGATGTAGGTGCCTATAATCTCCATATTGGGAAAGAATGGCCCCTGGGGCAAAGTCTGATGCATCTGTCTCTAGGAAGAGGGGCTTACCAGAATCAGGATGAATTAGAATTGGATCAGTAGTGAACACTGATTTCAAGGTTTGAAAGGCTTTTTCTGCTTCTTCGATCCATGAGAATTTGGAGTTGCCTGTAAGCTTGGTAAGAGGTGTCACTATCTTGGAGTAATCTATGATGAATATCCTGTAGAAGTTGGCAAACTCCAGAAAACATTGTACATCTCGAACACATGAAGGTGGTTGCCAATCAAGGATTGTCTCAATCTTCTTATGGTCCATAAAAATTCCTTTATCTGATACAATGTACCCTAAAAATTCCACTTCTGTCTTATGGAAAGAGCACTTCTCCAATTTTGCATCTAATCCTTTTTCTCTTAGTTTCTCTAGGACTATCTTTACATGACATTCATGATTCTCTAGATTTTTTGAGAATATCAAGATATCATCAAGGCATATTACAACAAAATCATCTAAATATTCTTGAAAGATATCATTCCTCATATGTTGAAAGACAGCTGGAGCATTTGTAAGACCAAATGGCGTAACTACATATTCAAAATGGCCATACCTTGTTCAAAATGTTGTCTTCCATTCATCTCCTTCTTTGATCCTAACAAGGTTGTAAGCTCCTCGAAGATCAATTTTCGTGAAGAATTTCGCTTTTCCAAGGCATTCCAAGAGCTCTGATATGAGTGGTAGAGGGTATCTATTTTTTATAGTGACTTTGTTCAATCCACGATAGTCTACACACATGCGGAGAGTCCCATCCTTCTTCTTTACAAATAAAATAGGAGCTCTTGCTGGAGACTTTGAGTGTTTGATAAAACCCTTTGCTAGATTCTCATCAATGTTCTTTTGTAGTTTTGTAAGTTCCTCTAGGGATAGCCTGTAGATTGGTCCAAAGGGTGGTTATGCTCCCTCTTGAAGATCTATGGGACAATCATAAGGTCTATGCTCTGGGAGGATATCTGCATTTTTCTTTTCAAAAACATCTTCAAAGCCTTTGTACTGATTGGGTAGCTGCACTAGATCATCTTTCTTGGATTCTTGAGCTGGTATGGCATAGATCATATATGTCGGTTCCTTCCTTACTGCATGTATGAAGGCCTTGGCTCTGACATATGTTGGGTTCTTCTGATATCTCGACGAGTGATTTTATTCTTTTCCCAATTGATGTCTGGATTATGCTTCTTTACCATGGCATTCCAATGATAACCAGATGTACTGGGCTCGATATTACATTGAAACATACGTGGGATTCATGGTCACCAAGGTGTACTCTTAATGGTGTGGTTTCCATGGTTATATTCCCAGATGCGAGAGGTCATCCTTCAGCTACTACTGGTTTGTTCTTTTGAAGGACAAGAATTCCATGTTTCTTAACCAATCCTTCATCGATGAAACATGAGGAGGCTCCTGAATCTACTAGGGCTATAAGGGAAAGGGTCTTCTTGGGCATGATTAACTTGACAGGTGCAAGACATGTTTCTATAGGTGTAGCTGGAATTATGAGACCCTTTCTTATATCATGGTCCGACTGTATGGTCTCTTTTACAACTGGACTTCCTCGTTTCCCTGCTCTATAATGGTGGCTGCAACTCTGGAGTTTGTTCTCTTGTTGGGACAATTAACTACAATATGCCCAGGGTTTCCACAATAGAGTGGAAACCCTGTTATGTCTCCTTCTCTATTTTCTCTTGTGGAGTTAGGGGCTGGAACCTAGTTACATCTATTTGCATAGGTTCATGCATAGACTCATCTTTAGGGGTGGGTTGGAAAAGTTTCCATTGGCGAGGTCTTCCTTCTACTTGTTTTTCTTGTTTCCTTGCAAAAAGTTGGTTATCACATTGAATAGCTTGCATGATGTAATCATTTAATGTCTTAACCTCTGGCATCGTGAACAGAAAGTCCTTCACATCATCTCTTAAACCCCATCTAAATTGTCTTATGAAATATTTGTCATGCCATGTGAGATCACATATCAGCTACCTAAATTTTGATGCATAGGTAGAGACATGGCAGTTACCTTGATGTAATTTCCAAAGTTTTGTTTCTGCCACTCGACTTGTGTCTGCATCTCCAAATGTGGCGGTGAGCTACCGAAGAAACCCCTCATAGTCCTGAAGTACTACCATGTTCTTCTCCAAGATTGGGGCAAACCATGATAAAGCTTGGCCACAAAGTAAGGTTCCAATAAAGTTGAACTTGGATGCCTCATCAAGGTATCTATCAGGTTGCATATGGATGTACAATTTAACTTGTTGGAGGAATCCGCGAAACTTCATGCGATCCCCATCAAACTTTTTTGGCATGCATATCTTGGGTTCTCACATGAAGGATGTACTAGGCCGTTGATTTACTTGCATACTCCCTTGATTTGTCTGAAGACTCCCGATTCATTCTTGTAATTCTTGGAGGAGTGCACCTACATGCACTAGATATCCCATCTCGACTTGTGTCTATTGATGAGTTAGGTCTTCGACTTGTTGTTGGAGACTCTGAAGTGATGATACAATCTGTTCATAAGCGTTCTCCATGATGCCTGGTCTTGGATAGAAGCTAGTCTTGCCAAAATGTCAGGGGAGCACTAGATTGTGCTCTCTGACTATAGTAGACAAGATTTTGGAAATACATTTCTGATTACAAGAACACCCACAAAGGGAAAACAATACAAGATCCCACAACACGGGAACGTAAGTATGAAACAAGATATCTGGATTACAAGAACTCCCTTCTGGGAGATGAACTAGATACAAGAAAGAACTCGACAGGATCTTGTACTACGAGATTACAAGAGGATAAGATAGGATGTCCAAGAACTAGACTAGAACAAGGAACAAGACAAGAACTGGAACTGGAACTTGGAGAGTACTTACTTGGCGGTCACAACTCCTTGAGCTCCCAAGATTGGTATTGGAAAGACTGATTATGAATGTGGCCAAACCCTCCTTATATAGGTTTTCAAGGGCAGTTCCCAAGGCAGTTGCGAGTTGATGATGTCAGCAAATCGATTAGGACCTCAGAATGTCAAATTTAGCAAATAGACAATCGATCTTAGGTTTTTGGCATGTTCCAGACACAATGGAAGCATTGGTTTCTCTTAATTCTGAACCAATCATGAGATATAGGATTCACATGGAATCTAAGGTTGAGGATGGTTTGCTTTGTCCATGATAGTTGCTATGACACTCATGTGTCCACTAGTGACTTTTGCTTCATGCTTGGTAGCTCATGTATATCTTGGTTGAGCAAGAAGCAGCCTATTTTGGCCACTTGGAGTTGTGAGGCTGAGTATAGGGTAGCTCTCATAGTGATTGTTGAGTGTGTGTGGCTCAACTACCTTATGGCTGATTTGGGTGTTGGTCAATCTTCTGCCACCACCATCTTCACTGACAGTCAGAGCGCATTTGCAGTTGTGTGGAACCCTGTGTTCCATGCTCGCACTAAGCATATTGAATGCACTATCATTATGTCAGGGAGAGGTTCTCTGCTGGAGAGATCAGCTTGGCATATGTGCCCATGCAAGAGAACATTGCAGACCTTTTCGTGAAGGATCTGCCTGCTTTGGGCTTACTTCCTTCTGTGGATTGATTCCACATAGCTTGGCACTTCCTTATACATGAGTGCCAGCTCCTTGTTCACCACATCACTCCCAGGGGGGATTTGATGTGTGTGAACACTCTAGGACCACCATAGCACTTTTTTCCCTCTTTAGGAGGTTTTTTCCCCCGACTTGTATATACACCTATTGCCTTAACAAGCTACTTATCTTTGTATATTCTAGTGGTAATACATTCAATATTGTGTGTTATGATCCAAGTTTCTTCTTGTGCTCAAATGTATAACTCCAAGACTTTTCATGTTTTTTGGCACTTGTGGACTCATTTTTTGCATTAATTTTACCAAAATCCCAACTTTTATCCCATTTTTGGTCAAAACCCACACGTTTTATGCCCATTTCTCATGTGCTTTTTGTTTTGCAACTCATCCACATGATCTATTCTCACCTTATTTTCCCACATGTTCCCATTTTTCCATATGCACCCTATGTAGCCTTCATATTTTCTCATTTTGGCCCTCTCTAGAGACCCTATTCATACTCCCTACCCCTCCCTTTATCCTTCTACATAGCCCCACCCTTACCCCCCCACCCTATCCCTCTCTACCCTTCAACCCTCCCTAAACTTTTCTTCATACCCTCCATTCTCCAACTTCTACTTCTTCAATGCGAAATTTCATGTTTTGGTTCTTCCTTGGTGATTGTTCTTTCTAGCTCCTAGTGGACTTGGTAGCTGCTAAAATGTCCTTTTGAAGTTTGTGCACAATAGGTATCAAAGTGAACATCTTTGCTCATGGTTTGGTTGTTAGCTCTCCAGGAAGGAGAGCCCATTAGGTGGTGAGAAATTGTTGAGCCCATCCAATTCATATTGGTAAAAGTCAAAGTGGCCAAAGTCAACATGGTCAAAGTCAAAGTGTTCAGAGTTTAGTTGTCAAGGTGCACAGGTAGTGCACAATCAATTTGTTCACAAAGGTTATGTTTTATAGAATGCTGGATTTGCAGGTTGTAGATTGTCTTTCTGTAATTTCTCTAAGGTTCAAAGGGTTTTTAAGGTGTTTGGAAGGTTCATGTGAACCCTCCCTTAGGTACACAATTGAAGAATTGAAATGCAAAAGTAAAGGTATGTGAAGTGGAAGCGATACGTAAAAGTGAAAGTTTGGCCCCCCATTTAAAATTTTGTTTTAGTCCTAAAGTCACTATAGGACAAAACAGGGAGTCGTTGGCTATACACACTTTTAGACAACCTTGGGACATCAAAGTGAGCACCAAGATACTCTATTAGCTAGGAGCGTACATAGAGTGAACCGACACTCAACTCAAGGCATGCATTATTCTTGGTAAGACTAAGCAAGGTGAGCATAATCTACACTAGGAGAGAGAAGAAGAGACATTCAGCAGTGTGCGACGCAGAGAAGCAAGTGCAAAGTGTGCAAGAAGTGTGACTTAGGTGTATGCAAAGGAGTGCTAAGCAAGGCAATTAAACTTCATAAGGTCCCATTGAAGCTACATACATTGACAGAAGGTGTCCATCCCTCCTCCCCTATTGTTAGCTTGAGAGCAAGGTGTGCACAAGTGCAAGCTCTTGGAGAAGGTGGAGGTCTGGTGCAGAGAAGGTCTGTGGCAAAAAGAACCTTGGGTATTTTGTAGCCTTGTTTGATTGTGTACCCTTTGGGAGTATGAATTACTTACAGAGAGCATTTGGCTTTGTGTGCTATACATCATCATTGCATTTTTCTCTTCATAATCAATCTATAAAAGCTTCTGGTGTCTTTATTTCTCTTCTTATCCTTCTTCCTTCTTCTACAAACACTCAAGTCCCTTTTTGCACAAGAATCCCCAACAACAGATCATTTGCTACTGCACATCAGAGGTTTGGAAATAGCTAAAGATATATGGAATGCATTGGAAGATCACTTCCAAAATACTACTAAATCTAGGCAGGCTAGCTTATGGGCAGAATTTACAATGTTCAAGAAAAACAAAGTCAAAGCGTTAGTGACTATGTCACTAAGATGAAGGACTTGGCAGATGGTCTTGGATCTATAGATGAAGACGTTGAAGATCATAGATTGATTGTGCAATTGCTTGCATGTTTGAGAGGAGATGAAAGGTGGAACCTTTTGCACTTTCAATAGGACTTTCATTGATTCATTTTGTACCAGATTTAAATCAGTTGCTTGGACTAATGCTTACATTTGAGCAAGATTTGAAGTCCGATGGAGATAAAGGACATAGCTTTGCTATGTATGCAAAGAATAAGAAGAAAAGTGATAAAGGCAAAGCAAAGGATGAAGAAGAATCAACTTATTAAGCAAATTATGCGAAGGTAATGGTAGAAGTAAAGGTACAGGAAATGGAAGAGAAAGAGGTAACCATAATAACAACAAGAAGACATGCTAGATTTGTGGCTTGAGCAATTATCTAGCTTATGATTGTTGGCATAATCAACAAGGTTCAAATCAAAATCAAAGAAACCATGGTAGAGGCAGAGGTGGAAGATATCAAAGTTAGTTTCAAAAAGGAAGACAAAATCAAAGAGGAGGCTATAGTAGAGGTGGAGGAAGAAATTGGGAACATAACCAATCTAACAACACCACCTACTACAATTATGCAAATGATACACAAAATGAGGACCATGCAACATTGATGATGAATTCAATAAGTACATCAAAGAAGGAAGACCTCACAATATTCTATATTGACTCTAGTTGTTCTAATCATTTATCAGATACTATAGAATTAATGTCAGAATTGGAAGAAAGCACTTCTAGTCATACAGTTCAAACATGTGATAACACGAGACACAATGTGCGTTCAATTGGAAAGGTGAAGTGCAAGAGTGGAGCTAACTTATTAACCAATGTTTTTTATGTTCCCACAGTACTGAAGAACCTAACTATTGTGGGTCAAATAGCAGAGAAAGGTTTTCAAGTCAAATTTACAAACAACGGAGTATTTGTGGAAGATCCAAACAATGGATACAACCAAATTGTCTATGTTAAGAAGGGAGGTAGACTTTTTACTCTGAGAGTGCAAGGAAATATTGGTCAAGGCTTAATCACACATGGTGATGAAGTGATTACAGAATTAGATCTCTAACATTAGAGGTTAGGTCATTTCAATGAAAGGGGAATCAAAACTATGGTGGAAAATCAACCTGTAAATTTAGGACTACCAAATGTGCAAAATCAACACATGATTTATGAATGTGAAGCATGCAAAATGGGAAAAGCACACAAATTACCATTTCGAAAGAAAGGATTCAAGCATGATGGATTACTAGAGCTCATTCATACAAATGTGTGGGGACCAACAAAAGAAGGATCAATCAGTGGATCTAGGTATTATTTTCTTTTCATTGATGATGCTACAAGATGGATAACTCTTTATGTTTTGAAGGAAAGATTAGAAGTGTTTGGAGCCTTCAAAAATTTTTGCATATGCAAAAATGGTTACATGCCAAAAGCTCAAGAGGATAAGGTTTGATAGAGGGGAGAATAATTCTCCCAAGAATTCAATAATTATCTTTGGAATGAAGGTATCAAGAGAGAAATAACCTGTAGATACACACCTCAACAGAATGGGGTGGCAAAAAAGAGAAATAGAACTCTGGTTGATTTGCAAGAGCTATGCTAAAGGAGAAAAGTTATCTGAATTATTTATGGGCTGAGGTTGTGAATACAACTACATATCTTGATTACCATGTACAACTCTAAATGGAATGACTTCTTATGAAGCTTGCTGGGGTCAAAAACCTACACTAGATCATCGTAAGGTGTTTGGATCAGTTTCCTATGCTTATGTACCATCACAACTTAGATGTAAACTTGAACCAAAGGTTGAAAAATATGTGTTCATTGGGTATGATGAAAAGCAGATGGGTTATAGGCTATGGAGTTCTCTAACCAAACAATTTATTGTTTCTAGAGATGTAACATTTGATGAATAGAAGAGTTGGTATGTAGAACAAAGTCACAACATTGAAACATTTGAAGAAGAAGTAAGAAGACATGAAAAATGTAAATCACATATGCAGGTAAATGGAGATGAAGATCACATGCAAGCAAGCACATCCGGAGTTGGATCATCAAAGAGGTATGAAGATGCACCGAGGTTTGATGAAGAAGTGTATTCAGATACCCATGAAGAATATGAACCAAGAAGGTCAACGAGATTGAGGATACAACCAACAAGGTACTCATATGATACTTCTTATACGACTCAGAAAAATTATGCTTCTATGGTCAAAGAAGATGAAGAACCTCATATTTATGATGAAGCAAAAGGTAAGAAACAAAGGAAAGAAGCAATGAAGGAATATTTCAATGCACTTGGGGAGAACAAGACTTGGGAACTTGTTCCAAAACCGAATGGTAAGAAAGTGATTGGAAATAAATGGGTTTATAAAGTGAAGAAGCCTGCAAATGGAAGAATATATATATATAAAGGCAGATTAGTGGTCAAAGGCTATGCCCAAACTCATGGCATAGATTATGATGAGACATTTAGTCCTATAGCGAAGATGTCAATTATAAGGACAATCATCGCTATTGAAGAATCAAAAGGATGGAGATTAAGTCAACTGGACATAACAAATGCATTTTTGAATGGATACATCGTTGATGAAGCATACATGGAGAAACCTCAAGGGTTTTCAAACTTCAGGTATCCAGATTATGTTCGTAGATTGAGAAGAGTACTTTATGGGCTAAAGCAAGCTCCAAGAGCTTGGAATTATAGACTTGTGAAGTACCTTAATGATCTTGGATATCAAAGTTCAAAGGCAGATGCAAGTCTACTTATCAAGAGAATAGATGGAGGTATAATCTACATTTGTATTTATGTAGATGACATTATAATTACAAGTACCTCAAATGAAGGAATCACAGAGGTGAAGAGATTACTTGAAAGAGAATTCAAAATAAGTGATCTAGGAAAATTTTCATATTTTCTTGAAATGGAAATCACTCATGCACAACATGGCATATATATATCACAAGAAAGGTATCTTCTGAACTTGCTAAAGGAGTTTAACATGGAGAATTGTACAGAAGCTTCAACCCCACTTGAAGTAAATCATAAGCTCAACAAGTATGATGGTGCAGATTTCAAAGACTTGAGGAAGTATCAATCATTAGTGGGAAGTTTAATGTATGCTATGCTAACAAGACCTTATCTAAGTTATGCAGTGGGAGTTCTTTCACAATTCATGCATTGTCCGAAGGAACAACAATGGATTGCAGGTCAAAGAGTTCTTAGATATATAAAGTGAACTATAAAGGAAGGATTATATTATCCTTTTACTTCAGACATAAAGTTGAGAGCATACAGTGACTCAGATTGGGATGGAAGTCAAGATGATAGAAGATAACCCATGGATACATGGTGTACATAGGTGATAAGCTTGCGAGCTAGTGTTCAAAGAAGCAACATATAGTGGCATTATCATCAATAGAAGTAGAGTACAAAGAACTTGTGAAAGCAGCTAAAGAATCAATGTGGATGTAGACCTTGTTCAAAAGCTTGGGCATTGATCAAGGTATACCTATCATATTTGGAGATAATATGAGTTCATTGTATCTTGCAACAAATCCAGTATTGCATGCAAGAACAAATATAGAGATTCAGTATCATTTCTTGAGAGAAAAGGTAATGAAGAAGAAACTTGAAGTGGTATATACTCCTACAAAGGATTAGATAGCAGATACTCTGACAAAAAGTTTGGATGGAGTGAAGACAAGAAGATTCAAAGGAATGGCATGAATAAAAGAGAAGAAAGATATATGAAGAAGTGAGAAGATGCTAATTAGTGATTGAGGGTGAGCTGCTGGGGCTTCAATCACTAATTAGACATGAAGATACGAAGATGTCAACAAGAAGAAGAAGAAGAAGAAGGACTAAGGACTATAAAAGTTAGACATTCAGAAACCTATGCCTATGTGGACAAATTCACAATATAATATAGTGTAAATTAGAGAATGAATTATGTTATCGGAATCCCAAAGATTATGTGGTTCTTGAATTTAAAAGCATACAAATCAGTTGTGTATATTAGCTCATCTGATGGAGCAAAGAAGTGAGATCAGAGGGATATAGACTATGTCAAAATATAGATTGCATTAAATATAGAGTGAGCATAAGCATAGTAGAGAGGAAACAAGTAACTAGAGAACTCGATTTGTAAGTCCTACATGTGAGAGAGGCAGTCGAGATAATTTTTGAGAGAGATGGTGATGGAAAGTTACTGAGTGTAGAAATTTCTATGGTTATGAGCAGAAGAAGGCCATACCATTTTGTATACATCTTCTCTAATAGAAAACACATATTCATGGAATAGGAAGTGAGTCAATTCTCTCTGTGTGAAGAAATCTAACTGATTTCATAATTGTATGAAAGTTATAATTACGAGTTTTTTGGTGCACTTTTCTTGATCTTGTTAGAGTAAATTCTTGACATATAGTGTAAAGGTTTTTGAGTGATAGCTCATTGTGAAACTAGCATCTTCTACTATAGATGAATGAAAGATCTTTGCAAACCGGAATGTGTACTCAGAAAATTATGTTCAACCATGAAAGTATGTCAAGTTGATGAATTGAAGTATTTAAAATTATTGTACAGTGAAGTGAAAGTGGTAAACCAATAGAAGGACACCAAATTGTGTGATTTTTGAGAGTTTTTGACACCGAAAAGTCATTGGAAAGAAACCGTAAACCAGCAAAAAGAAATCATAAGCCACCATAAAGAAACCATAAAGTCATTAAAAATAGATCGGAATGAAATCAGAATACATTCCGTTTTTCTCAAGGTTTGAGTTTTAGTATTGATGAGCTATTGGTGATTATAGAGGTGTTCTAATATCACATTAGCTTGGTTCTTGTGGTGTTTTCTCTTACATCAACAAATGGTCCCAAGGGCTAGAAGACACCAACAATCACATGCTATTGCCAATTTCCTATCCCGTTTGGATTTCGGTGAAGCTCCGATAGGCATTGATGATTTTTTACCTACCATCTATACTACTACAACTCCTCGTTCGTCACCCCTTTCCTTGCCCATTGTTGATTCATATTATGATATGCTAATGATCTTGCTGACCACTAGTGTTCCACCTAATGCTATCTCGACTATGGCTCAACAAAAGTTATCCCTATATAGTAGACGTTTTTGCATCATTGTTGGCCAACTCTATTATGCTGACACTTTGGGTGTCTCGCTTCGGTGTATTCCTATGCATGAAGACTGCATTGATACTACTTTCCACTATAGCCCATATTACCAGTGGAATCCTTCCAAAAGTGGGGGTTAGACTTCGTGGGTTGTATCACTCCACCGGCTATTTTGACAGCTAATTGCCATATATTAACATGTACCGACTATGTCACTAGATGGGCAGAGGGTTCGGTTGTTCGTTCTGCTATGGCTCAGGTTGGCGCCAAATGCCTTACTCGTGATGTCTTTCCTCGGTTCGATTTACCATTGGAAATTATTTTTGATTGTGGCACACATTTTCCAATGCCCTACTTCATGCTTTAACACTTTCTTTCCACATCATTCATAAATTCAGTACTCCATACTGTCCTCATGCCAATGGCTTGGCAGAAAGTACGCGCAAAACTCTGCTTACTATGCTTAAGAAATTGATTATGGATTGTCCTGAATGATGGGATCAATTGCTCCCCTCTATCCTCTAGGCCTATCACAAGACATACTCTATGGGGTATATCCCTTTTGAGCTAGCTTATGGACTAGAAGCAATTGCCTGTATGGAGCACTTATTCTAGTAAGCAAAAATCTACTAATTCTGCACAATCAAAGAAGGATCAAAGAGATGAGAAGAAAACAGAAAAGCAATTTTTTTTTGTAAATACTCTAAACGAAATGATCATGTCATAAAGAGTTGTCCAAAATTGGCTGCTAAAGAGGCAAGGAAAAAAGAGGCTAGAATGGTTGTTGCAGAGGCCTCTACACCCAAAATAGAGATTGCTAATCTTGTGCAAAATGAAGAATGGGCATTTACCATTGTTTGCAGCTATGACCCATCTTCTCATGAACAATGTATGTCTGTAGTAGACTCAGATGTTTGGTACTTTGATAGTGAGGCAACCAAACATATTACCTTTCAGCGCAATTTCTTCACTTCACTCAAGCCTGTCCCTATAGGGAATACTATCACACATGCCAAGAACTCCTCTTATCCTATCATGGGAGTTGGTAAGATCATTCTGACTACTATTGATGGTAGTTCTTTTACATTGTTGGATGCTTTATTTTTTCCAAGGATCAAGAATAATCTATTATCAGTTTCAGCTTTAGCCAAGATCGACGTGGTTGTGAATTTGTTGATGATAGATGCATAGTTCATGATTTGTTAAATGGCGATGTCATTATAGCTTTTGACATTTTATGTCATGGGCTATATAAGCTCACAGACTATGAAAATTTTGTGAATGATTTAGCATGTGTCGTACATGATTCTCAAGCTTTGCCAGATGTAAAGCTTTGGCATGCATGCTTAGGTCATTTGAATTTTCCTAGTTTGCTATGCGTGCAAAAATCTAAAATGGTGTCTTCTCTACCCAAACTTGAGGCACCTGGGAAACATGTCTATGAAGGGTGTCTCCTCATTCACAAAAGATGGTTCAGTTCGAGCTCCTCAGAAATTGCAGCTTGCTCACAGTGATGTCTGTGGTCTTATGCAGACACCCTCTTTTGGAAACTATTGTTACTTCATGACTTTCATTGATGATTTTTCCAAGCATGCATGGGTATATCCATTGAAAGCAAAGTCCAAAGTGTTTATGTGCTTCAAACTGTTTTTGGTTTTGTCTAAAAATCTATCAACATGTAAAATATGATGCCTTGATTCTCATCGAGGGGGGGAATATATGTCTTTCAAGTTTAATGCATTTCTGGCTAAACGTGGGATAAAACATCAATGTACAATGCCATATACACCTCAACAGAATGGAGTTGCTAAATGGAAAAATAGGTCACTCACGGAGATGGAAAGGTGTATGGTCAAGAGTCACGCCTTAGCACATAGTTTCTGGCTTGAGGCTGTTATGTGTGCAACATATGTACTGAAGGGGTATCCCACTAAAGCATTGCAGTCTATCACTCTATATGAGCTTGGCATGGTCGTAAGACATCTGTTGGTCACCTACATGTTTTTGGTTGTCTGGTATATGCATTAGTTGTCACGAGGAAGGAGATAAGGAAGAGAGCTCACACACACACTCTCACTCTCAAGGAGAAGCACACACACAAATTTAGACAGGGAAGAATGATCTTCTTCTTCTTCTTCTATTACATAAAAGGAATGTACAAGAATGACCTAAAAACAAGAATACAACAAGTGCAATATATAAAGACCAGTACATAAGGAAAAACCTAATGTCCGTGAATGAGTGAGCTGGCAAGAAACATATATGCCATCACTCTCGGTAGATAAACCTAATAAAGCTCAATGAAGTATCCCTGACATATACCGGCGTGACCACTATACATGTCAGAGAAACGAAAAACAGGTACGTGTCATCCTGTATCATCACATGTTGAGCTTGATATCTCAACACTCCCCCTCAAGCTCAACGCCATATCTCCAAGCATCTTCCGAAACTTCTTCAACTTCTCAGCTCCAAGTGCTTTGGTGAAAATATCAGCAACCTGCTCATCTGTTCTCACATAAACAAGATCAATATCACCTGCTAATACCTTCTCTCTGATGAAGTGATAATGTACCTCGATATGCTTTGTTCTAGCATGGAAAATAGGGTTCTGTGCTAACTGTATGCTGCTAAGATTATCACAATAGATAGTGATAGGCTTTTGCACTTCCACACCTAAATCTACAAGTAACATCTCCAGCCATGATGCCTCACATGCTGCCATTGCAGCACCTCTATACTCAGCCTCTGTAATCGACAAAGCAACAGTGGGTTGCTTCTTACTGCTCCATGTAATAGCTGCACCTCCAAGTGAGAAAAGAAAGCCACTAGTAGATCTTCTATCTGGAGTACTACCAGCCCAATCTGCATCAGTGTATCCATGAACCTGCAAGTCTACACTAGCTTCATAAAACAATGCATAATCCAAAGTAGCACTCACATAACGTAGAGTGCACCTCAGAGCATCCAAATGTGGCTTCCTAGGAGCCTGCATAAACTGACTTTCAAGTCCAACAGTGTAGCTTAAATCAGGCGTTGTAATTGTAAGATATATAAGACTTCCCACAATTTTCCTGTACATAGTAGCATTTTCCAATGCTTCACTTGATGTAGTATCCAATTTCAAATTTTGATCTAAAGGCATAGAAATTGGCTTACAATCAGCCATACCGTACTTTTGCAGCATATTCAAGGCATATTGCCTTTGCGACATCCATATACCTCTTTCTGTATGTATAAACTCAATGCCCAAGAAATAGCGCAGCACACCAGGATCTTTCATGTCGAATTCCTGCATAAGAAGTTTCTTTACCTCTTTGATGCTTTCTTCATTATCACCACCTACAATCAGGTCATCAACATAAATAGCCACAATAGTGATGCCATCATCAGCCTTCCTTGCATATAGTGAGTGATCTGCATCACACATAGAAAACCCAGTGCTGGTTAAGTAATCAACAATCCTTGCATGCAATGCATGCGGAGCCTGCATACAAAGCCTTTTGCAACCTGCAAACATATTTTGGATGCTTTGAATCTTCATATCCTTGTGGCTCGTCCATATATACTTCTTCTTGTAACTCACCTGTAGGAAAGCATTCTTCACATCCATCTGATGCAAAGTCCATCCTTTTGCTGTAGCTAATGCAACAAGTGTCCTAACAGTAGACATTTTAGCTACAAGGCTAAATGTTTCCTCATAATCAATGCCATATGTCTGTGCATATCCTTTAGCTACCAATCGCGCTTTATACCTGCTTATGCTACCGTTATGCTTTACCTTGTAAACCCATTTACAGCCTATGGGTTTCTTTCCTTGCGGCAATGGAACCAGCTTCCATGTATCATTTCCATAAAGTGCAGCCATCTCCTCATCCATAGCTTTTTCCCAATCTGCATTACCAATTGCATCTTCAAAACAAGAAGGTTCAGCATCTTGTATTACCTTTGTCATGTAGGCACAATGGCGAGCCATGTAACTATCATATGTCAATCATTGCACTGAATTACGCATCCTCCCAGATCTTCTTGGTCTTGGGTCACTTCCTTGTATCATCTGCATGTGCCCTTCTTACTCTTGGAGTCTTCACAGAGGGCAATCCAAGTTCCTCATCAAGACTCTTTTCTGAACCGCTTGAATCTCCATCAACGTCTTCAAAACCTGCACGTGTTTTATGACCAGCAGAAAGCTTTTCTTTACCTTTCTTGGATGTATTTGATGAATTTGCTAGACTGAAATTCCCACGTTGTCGTCGAGATTTGCTCTCCTCTCTCACTTGTGAAGGCCTACAAAAAACATATTTGGTGAAGGTAGCCGGAATTCCCCGAGAAGTCCAGGATGCATCAAGGATGTCAAAGGAAGGTCACATACAAAGTTTCAAAGAAATCAAGAAAGTCCATGGTAGCGGTCAAAGCTGGTCAAAGCTAGTCAAAGTTGGGAAATTAGGGCAAAATTTTCATTGTCACCAAATTAGATGAAAATCCATATACTTGTAAAGATTGTCAAAGGCAGTCTATAGCCCAAATTTCAGCAGAAAATGGATTTTGTAGCACATTGATATGCTATATTCATTTTGTAAAAATGTAATTTTTCTAGTTTGACCCTACAAATTCTTGTATAGAAATTTATGTTAGCCATATGGTTTGGCATGTATAAAGATCATATGTGGCTCCATATTTGTACAAATTTTCAAGGCCATCAGAGCTTCCTAGAGACCTTAATGCCACCTTGCAAGCTTCCAAATGTAGTCAAACTTGTACAAGGGAGATTCAGATGGGAGTTATTTCTGCATATTCCCGAAGGAGATCTTTGGAAACATATTCCTACAAAGTTTCATCTTCATCAAAGCCTATTTGGAGGGTCAAAGAGCACAAAGTCCAGTTTTGAGGATCACCGCAGTTTTCTAGTTTAAGCAAATTGAAGGGTTGAAGGGCCACCACATGACGAAAGCTGATTGAGCCATGTTGTACGATCAAGATGAGCTCATATTCAAGGGTGGAGATGCACTTATGCTTAAAGCAAGGAGGATCCACGAGTTTTTCCATAAAAGAAGATAATTTTTGACAATCAAAGATCAATAATGCAGCTTTTCTCCAAAAATAGTGGCTTATCTTATCCGAATTGATGTCAGCACTGATCCGACGGTCCAGATCATCCCCAGATCCAATGGTGGAGAATGAGGGCGCCTAAATTTCACTCCTTTGCACTAGATTTGATAGAAAGAACAATTCCAAGCCATTGATTTGATTAATCAAACGGTTGTAATCAAAAGTAGTGATCCTAGAGTTGAGAGTTGATTTCTCTAGATCCAAGGGCCCAAATTCATTCAAAAAACTATATAAACCCCCCTCCAAACTCCTAGAGCATCATTGTTAGGCATCCATAGGGCTCATGCTAGCTTACGGTTTCCTTGAGACGATCACCCTCGGTTGAGCGAGTGAGGATCCAAGGTGAGCTAGTATGAGTATAGAACCTAGTTTCAAATTTAAGTTAGAACTCCAATCTAGGATAGGCTCTTGAAACCAGCATCTCTATCTTGACTCACCCTCGGTGGAGCGTGTGAGTGAGTTAGAGCTGATTTTAATGAGTCTTAGACTTCTTTAGTTAGACGTTACGAGCCTAGACAGACATAGGGTCACTGGAGTGGAACTCACCTTCTTACATGTGACATTCGGTTGAACTGTCATGGTTTGAGGGTCGGAACCACCTTTGATCAGTAGACTGCTTAGCATGACGTACCACTACGATCTTTTACATGTAACTTAATTCAAATTCTTTTAATTCATGTCACTTGTCACTTGTCTCTTGTCACCTCTCTCAGTCTCTTAAGTATTTTTACATGTCTTCTATTTCTTCTATGTGTGAGAAGGCTCCGCAGTATTGCGTTGAACCAGTGAGGATGTTTCTTTGAGCTTGTGAGTAAAATCCATCATCATAATTCACTTGCATGCATATAATCCATACAAATCCATACATATTTATTAGTTTCTGAAAGTGTATAAGAAGCTCCAATATTGGACCATTCTTCCTTTCGAAACTGATTTATGTGTAAGGATTCCATCTATTCTTGTCATGCATGCATATCATCCAAAGAAGTCTATACATATGGATTAGAATTAGGAAGTGTTTAAGAAGCTCCTCCAATGGACCATTCTTCCTTCCAAATTTGATTCGTGTGTATGGTTCTCTTTCATTCTTATCATTCATGTCATCAATCTAACTTGCACACCTACATTCCCATTCCCATAATTATTTCAAGATCTCTCTCTTCTCCATACTCAACATTAATTTCACCTTCACATCTTTAAACCTTCCAACATTCATTAGCTTCATACACCCTGTGTGTGCCACGAGCGGACCCGATCCACCCGGATTGCGATCACCTCCACATTTGAACCTGACATGAAACGCTTCGTGGCATTTGCTTCTGATCTTGTTGGGAGGTTGTGATCCATATCCTTTGTTTCATATTTTTCATCCTCATCATATCATCATCATCATTCTTGAGTGTTGCACTGGATTTCTCACGGTATCGTGCACATCTTCGTCACGAAGTAAACACATTTGTGAGAGATCTAGAGCATCGTGCATCACTTGCTTATTCACATAAGATGGAGGAAGGATTCAAATCCCTTATTGTTGAGAAACAAGGCCAAAGAATAGTCTCTTCTATGTTGAGAGAGAAGGGAAAATTCAATGGCATCAACATCACAAGCTACTTAGATTTGTTTGAAGAGCAAGCTATGATTTTTGGTCTTCCCGAAGATCTTTTGATATTATTCTTTGAACGAATTGTTGATAGCTCTATCATAAACCGTGTCACTCAATATGATAGTCTTCCTTGGAGTGATTTTAGAAAGGATATGCTCAAAGAATTCTATCTTGAAGATTATAGCCAACATAATCGAGATGGATTCTTACGATGGGTCAATTCTCCAAAGCCTAGTAGCTCTATTACTCACTTACAAAATGAGTATATTAGACACTATGAACAACTTCCTGATGAGGATAAGATAACTTTGGAACCTGATCTTATGATCAATTTTCTTAAGCTTCTTCATCCTGAAACTCGTAGGGAAGTTGAACGGCGATTAGAAGAACCAGATAAGCGCTATGGTCTTACTGGCAATTGGCAAAAAGTGCGTAAAGTAGTAGAGGCTGTAGCCCATAGACATCAAAGACAATCCATGCTTTATGAGCAAACTAGTCTTCCTCAAGCTAGCCTTCCACAAACTAAGGAGCAAGTTAGAGAACAATCCCATGCTATGCTTTTTGACTCTACTCCTATTCCTCAAATGATGGAGCTTACTCAAGGTTTTAAAGTAGAGCCAAATAAAAGTGTAGTTGAACAATCTCAAGTGGATATTCTCACTAAGCAAATGGAAAGTCTTATTGCTACACAATCCAATTTGGCCAAGACTATAGATGCTTTACAATCTAGTTACACCAAAACTTTCCAAAATCAAATGAACCCAATGACTTTTCAAGAGCCTAATCAACATGTTATAGCTACCAATCAAAATCCACAAGTAGCTCCTACTCAAGCATATCAAGTTCCTCCAATGCATAATCCTTCAATGCAAAATCCTCATCCTCATGTGCAAAATCCTCAAATGTATCAAAACATGTATCCTCAAGCTTCACAAATAGCTTTTCAAAATCCTCAAAATCAAAATTTTCAAAATCATCAACCGTATAATATGGAAGCTCCTCTTGCACCTCAAGTACCACATGTTGCTCCCCAAGCTCCTCAAATACATCAATTGCCTTATCAAAATCCTAATTATCCTGTTCAAGCAATACCTTATCAACAAAATCCTCAATTTCAAAATTTCCCACCACAAGTTAATCAAAATCCTCAAAATCAAAATGGTTTTGTGCGTGGCCCTCGTAGGTGTCCTTGGTGTGATTCGTTAGAGCACTTTTTGAGAGATTGTGAATTATTGAAGGCTGCTAAAGAGCAACGGCTAGTAATAGACATAGACAAGAAAATCTGTGACTATCGATCTAGGCTACCTTTGCAAGGAAATTATGGTAAGGGAGGAATGAAAAAACACTATGAAAATATAACCATAACGGATGTAGGAACTAGAGGAGTGAAACTAGAAGCTCTTGATGAACAACAAGTAGAATCAAGTAAACCCACAAAGGAAGTTGACTTTTCCATAGAGGCTTTAGTAAGAGCACGAGATGAGATTAGGAGAATAACGGCTTGGGAGTCACCGATAGAAGATCAATCTCTTATTTCTCACATATCCAATGTAGAAGAAAAACGAAAAAGAGATGAAGCTGAGCCTAGTGAAAGAAGAGTGACTCGAAAACAAACCTCAGAGGGAATAGAAACAATCATAGAGCAAGGAGAAACATCACAATCTAAAGATAAAAAACAAGAATCAGAACCCAATGAACAAAAACAAGAGGAGAAACAAAAAGGGAAGAAGACAAAGCAAAGAAAAACAGAACCAAAGCCTTTAGATAAACCAGAACAATCAAAACAAACTGAAGACCAAACACGAGAACATGAACAAAAACAAGATCCTGGGCAAAAACAAAAGAAACCAAAGAGAAAACCTAAAGCCATCTTGATTTCAGAAATTGAGAGAAAAATAGATCCTATGGAAATTTTAGATGACCTTTTGCTTAAGAGTCAAGTGACTATGTCTTTAGGACAAGTTTTCTCTATTGCAAAGCCTATTTTTAAAGATAACTTTATCGGACTAATTAAAAGGAAGAGGTTTCTGCTTAATCTAGATACTGAGATGCAAGATTCTCTAGATCAAGATCAAGCTATGAATGAAGCCTTAAACTTTGATGAATCTGATGAAGAGGACTTTGATGATGATGAAGTAAATGTTAATAAAAATTTCTTAGGACCTATTCAACCTGACCATGAAAATCATGAAAACAATCCTGAAAGTCACTTTAAAAGAACATTTTGGTCTAGAGGTACATCAGAGATGCATGTTAAAATAGGAAATGATAAGAACACTATCACTGTAAATGCATTAGTAGATTCCGGCTCTGAAATCAATGTGATTTCAAGAGAAGTCTATGATAAGTTTCGATGGCCCATAGATAAAGATTGTGGATGGCGTATGAGAACTGCAGATAATGGTGTAGGTACCCTGTATGGAGCTTGTGCTAGTGTGCCCATGTCCATAGGAGGAATCACAGAAGAGTTTCACTTTTTTATTCAAGATAATTGCTCCTATGAAGTTCTCTTAGGTCAACCCTTTATTTGTGAGAGTCGTATGGAAACTAAAGCCATGGATGATGGGTCTACCTATGCTAGATTTAAGTCTAAGGATGGAATGCAATCACTTCAAGTCATGACAGTAGGAGTGAATCATCCTAGGAATCGATTGTCAATTACAAAGAAACCTATTATTACTCAGAGTCATGAGCATGCTTGTAGTGATTGTGCACCTCGATTCATGTTTGGAGCTACATATGATCAAAATTTCGGATAGAATCCATTGTTGAGCGGGACAACAGTGGATATTGGTTTGACATCTCGCAGCCAACCAACCTGTACAATAGTTTGTCACTTTGTTTTCCACATTCTAGATTAGATTTTCTTCATAAGAGTCAATTGTCCAAGTCTTTTATCCAAAAAACCCAAAAAAATTATAAAAAAACAACAAAATCATGGAACATGATGAGAACATTGAGCATGTGATTGAAACATCTCATTGTTTCTCTACTCTTGAGGAGTTAGAGTTATGTCGTCAACAAAATTCTAATTCCCATATTATTCTTCTTTCTTCCCTTGATGAGTATGCTCTAATCCAAGAGTATGCTCTCAATGTTGACAAGTGTTCAAAATTTAACCAAACACATGATGCCTTAGTTGAAACAAAGTACAAATTGTAGACAAAAAAATCAAACCCATAGCTCAACCATTACCTCAAGGAAGTAATGAAAAAATTATTGATGTGAAAAATGATCCAATTCTTCGGGATAAGAAAAACATAGGACATGCATTCACGGATGAGACAATCAAACAGGTGAAAATTGGTAGGATAGGAACATGACCCATTGTAGATGAGTTTGCTAAATCATTTTCAGGACATTCTATCTATTCAATGGGTGATCTATATTCTGGATATGACCAATTCCAATTAGCAATTGATAGTCGTGACATAACCACAATGAAAACTCCTTTAGGCTTAGTGCGAATGTGTACTTTACCTCAAGGAGCGACTAATTCTGTGGCTCATATGATGAGTGCTATGAATATGGTCTTACATGATTTTATCCCTCATATGACTATGCCATTCATTGATGATATTCCAATTAAAGGGAGTGAGGAACGTGTAAAGGACATTACTTTAGATTCATCGGGATGTCGTAAATTTGTTCTTGACCATATCTCTGATTGTGAAAGAATATTTCAACGATTTGAAGAGGTAGGTCTCACATTTTCCATAGAGAAATCTGTTTTTGGTGTCAACGAGGTACTTATTGTTGGACATTTATGTGGCCATTATGGTCGAAAGCCATACCCACAAAAAGTTGATGCCATTAGCAAGATTTCTGAAACATGTAACAACGTGAGTGAGGTACGCAGATTTCTTGGTGCTTGCATCTTTTATGTTATTTGGATCCCTCACTTTGCTCATGTTGCTGATTGTCTTTATGAATTGTTGAGGAAGAAACGAAAATTTATTTGGACTGACAAAAACACTCAAGCTATGCGTAAATTGAAGAAATTATTGCTTGAAGCTCCCATCCTTAAGCGTGTAGACTATTCTGCTAACAAACCTATTATATTGACTGTTGATACTAGTCCTATTGGTATAGGTTGGGTCATAAGTCAAGACGATAGTGAAGGGAATAGATATGCAATTAGGTTTGGTGCCAAAATTCTACATGAAACACAACGAAAATATCCACAAATCAAACGAGAACTATGGGGTATGGTAACAGCTTTGAAAACAGACAAAGAATATTTCATTGGTGCAAATGTCAAAGTTGAGACTGATTGTTTGCCTCTCATTGGAATGATAGCCAATTGTTCATCTCCTGATATAGCCATGCTTAGATGGATCTCATATATTAAGTTCATAAATCCTGAGTTAGTTCATATTTCAGGTAAGTCAAACTCAGTTGCTGATATGTTATCGAGAGCTAGATTTGATGATGATCTTGAAAGTGATCTAATAAAGAATGTGAACTTAATTGACTATGTTCCACATATATATGAGTATGAGCAATTTCATGAGTCTGAGTACGAAAATGAATGGAGAGACATAGGAAAGTATCTGAGTACACTACAACCATTACCTAACTGGACTACGAATAGATTCCGTAACATTAGGAAACGAGCTTATAACTTTTTCCTATGTAATGGTTATCTTTGGAGACATGCTAAGGGTAAGGTTAAGAATCCACAACGAGTCCTAGGAAAACGAGGTCTTCAATTGCAAGTAATGAAGGAAATGCATGAGACATTATGGGCCGGTCATAAAGGATTTTTGGAACATATGAAAAAATTAGAAGTACCTATTATTGGCCTAGGATGTATGTTGACATTAGTAGCTATGTTTCTACATGTTCTACTTGTCAACTTCATTCATCAGTCAAACATAGAGATCCGTTGCATCCTACTTATCCACCTTGTATTCACTACAAGTGGGTAGTAGATCTTGTAACTATGCCTAAAGGTATCGACAAAATGCGTTACATTGTACTTGCAAGAGAAGACTTAACTAATCATGTAGAGGGACGTGCACTACGATCTAAGACCACTTACAATGTTTGCAAATTCTTGCTTGAAGATGTCATAAGTCGCTTTGGGTACATAGAGAAAGTAATTGCCGATCGTGGAGATTTAAATGCGAGAGAAGCTAAAGAGTTCTTTGAGCGTCACGGTATTCGTTTGTCTCTCACTACTGCATATAACCCAGAGGCCAATGGTAAAATAGAGAGAGGGCATCCACCTATTGTAAAAGCCATATCTAAAGCATGTAATGGTGACATCAAACAATGGCCTAAATTCTTACCTTTTGCACTTTGGGCAGATAGAATGACATGCACACGTACTACTGGATATATGCCTGCTCAACTCATGTACTGTCAAAAACCATTGTTTCCAATTCAGTCTCATATTTCTGCATGGTCAAATTTGCCTTGGTCTGAAAACATGTCTACTGATGATTTTTTGAGTTTGCGTATTAAACAGTTAGAACAAGGTAAATTAAGACTTGATGATGCTGTTGAAAAATTAAGAGAATCTAGAATGAAGAACAAGCATTATTTTGATAAAACTCATCGATTGCGTCCTAAGCCAATTGAAGTAGGAGATTGGGTGCTCATTTATGATAGTACATTTGACTCTCAATATGATGCACGCAAAAAGCTCACTCAACGGTGGTTTGGGCCATACATTGTATCAAAAGTCAACAACAATGGTACGTATGCTCTTTGTGAATTAAATGGTGTTGCACTAAAAACTTTGATTGCAGGTAAAAGGATAAAGTTATTCAAGAAGCGTGATAATGACGAGTACATTTTGGATGAGGACATTGAAGAAGATGACAACAATGAGGCCGATTCATAAACAGGAGTATCCATGTTATTAAAAAAAAAAAAGTATAAAAATATCATTAATTTTTTAAGTTCATGTTGCTTTGTTTTTTTTCAAGTTCATTCTATTCTTTTTCCATGCTTGTTTCATGCATGTTTTTTTCAGTCTTTGCATCGCATTGCATATCCACATCACTTGAGTCAAAAAAAAAAGGCAAATGATGATTTCTCTACTTGTGTAAAATTTTATCTTAAGTAGTAACTTATCTACTAAGGAATTGATTATAATCTAGGATTGTGGAAAGATAGGGCATGTAGATTTGGAGGTTTATTTTGGTGACATGACTTTCATATATAAACATGCATATGTATCCTGTATCGAAAGCATAATTGTTGAAATCCTAGCTCCTGCTACTGCATGTTTCTACATCCTTAGCACTTGTATCGGAGTTTAAACGTCTGTTCTCCGTCATCAAAAATGGTTGCACCTTGTATCGGGGTTTAATTTTTCCCCGTCATCAAAAAAAAAAAAAAAAGTTGCTACATGTTACCAAGAAGTTTACACTTTCTTCCACCCCAAAAAAGTGATCGTAACCATAAAGTTGCCGAATCATCATCATCATCAAAAAAAAAAAAGAGCAAGCCAAAGGAGGATAAAGAGGCATAGTAGAATAAATCACGGGCTATATAGGCAGATTTATGCATTAGTGGAGTTTAGTTAGATTTCCTTGCATGTTATTAGAGAAAGAGCATATTCATATTTATGTAGGAAAGGAGTGATCTAAAATAAGCTAAAGATGAAAGATGTCTCTTGAAAATCCTAAATCTTTGTTTATAATCATATTTAAGGTAGATTGCTTTATGAAAAAGGTACAAAATTTTCTTCAAGATGAGAGGAACTGATGCTTAAAACGACTCAATACATCCACTTCCACTTCATATTGATGCTTGTTTTTTTTCTTTCTTGTTGCCAATGTTGCTTGTTCATTTGCACATATATTGCCTATTTGTTCATGCATATTCATGTTGCCTGTTTCAATTATTTCTTTCATGCAAATTTTGCTTCATGTCACGTTACCTACTTATTCATGCATATAATCAATTTTCCTTCCATCTTTCTTATGTTGCCTATAAAAGAATTTGATGCCTGGAACATTTTGTTTTCCACAGATGCTAGAGTGGCGCTTCCGGAGGAATCGCAGGTTTAGTGGGGGCGAATGTCGTCGAGATTTGCTCTCCTCTCTCACTTGTGAAGGCCTACAAAAAACATATTTGGTGAAGGTAGCCGGAATTCCCCGAGAAGTCCAGGATGCATCAAGGATGTCAAAGGAAGGTCACATACAAAGTTTCAAAGAAATCAAGAAAGTCCATGGTAGCGGTCAAAGCTGGTCAAAGCTGGTCAAAGTTGGGAAATTAGGGCAAAAATTTCATTGTCACCAAATTAGATGAAAATCCATATACTTGTAAAGATTGTCAAAGGCAGCCTATAGCCCAAATTTCAGCAGAAAATGGATTTTGTAGCACATTGATATGCTATGTTCATTTTATAAAAATGTAATTTTTCTAGTTTGACCCTACAAATTCTTGTATAGAAATTTATGTTAGCCATATGGTTTGGCATGTATAAAGATCATATGTGGCTACATATTTGCACAAATTTTCAAGGCCATCAGAGCTTCCTAGAGACCTTAATGCCACCTTGCAAGCTTCCAAATGTAGTCAAACTTGTACAAGGGAGATTCAGATGGGAGTTATTTCTGCATATTCCCGAAGGAGATCTTTGAAAACATATTCCTACAAAGTTTCATCTTCATCAAAGCCTATGTGGAGGGTCAAAGAGCACAAAGTCCAGTTTTGAGGATCACCGCAGTTTTCTAGTTTAAGCAAATTGAAGGGTTGAAGGGCCACCACATGGCGAAAGCTGATTGAGCCATGTTGTACGATCAAGATGAGCTCATATTCAAGGGTGGAGATGCACTTATGCTTAAAGCAAGGAGGATCCACGAGTTTTTCCATAAAAGAAGATAATTTTTGACAATCAAAGATCAATAATGCAGCTTTTCTCCAAAAATAGTGGCTTATCTTATCCGAATTGATGTCAGCACTGATCCGACGGTCCAGATCATCCCCAGATCCAATGGTGGAGAATGAGGGCGCCTAAATTTCACTCCTTTACACTGGATTTGATAGAAAGAACAATTCCAAGCCATTGATTTGATTAATCAAATGGTTGTAATCAAAAGTAGTGATCCTAGAGTTGAGAGTTGATTTCTCTAGATCCAAGGGCCCAAATTCATTCAAAAAACTATATAAACCCCCCTCCAAACTCCTAGAGCATCATTGTTAGGCATCCATAGGGCTCATGCTAGCTTACAGTTTCCTTGAGACGATCACCCTCGGTTGAGCGAGTGAGGATCCAAGGTGAGCTAGTATGAGTATAGAACCTAGTTTCAAATTTAAGTTAGAACTCCAATCTAGGATAGGCTCTTGAAACCAGCATCTCTATCTTGACTCACCCTCGGTGGAGCGTGTGAGTGAGTTAGAGCTGATTTTAATGAGTCTTAGACTTCTTTAGTTAGACGTTACGAGCCTAGACAGACATAGGGTCACTGGAGTGGAACTCACCTTCTTACGTGTGACATTCGGTTGAATTGTCATGGTTTGAGGGTCGGAACCACCTTTGATCAGTAGACTGCTTAGCATGACGTACCACTACGATCTTTTACATGTAACTTAATTCAAATTCTTTTAATTCATGTCACTTGTCACTTGTCTCTTGTCACCTCTCTCAGTCTCTTAAGTATTTTTACATGTCTTCTATTTCTTCTATGTGTGAGAAGGCTCCGTAGTATTGCGTTGAACCAGTGAGGATGTTTCTTTGAGCTTGTGAGTAAAATCCATCATCATAATTCACTTGCATGCATATAATCCATACAAATCCATACATATTTATTAGTTTCTGAAAGTGTATAAGAAGCTCCAATATTGGACCATTCTTCCTTTCGAAACTGATTTATGTGTAAGGATTCCATCTATTCTCGTCATGCATACATATCATCCAAAGAAGTCTATACATATGGATTAGAATTAGGAAGTGTTTAAGAAGCTCCTCCAATGGACCATTCTTCCTTCCAAATTTGATTCGTGTGTATGGTTCTCTTTCATTCTTATCATTCATGTCATCAATCTAACTTGCACACCTACATTCCCATTCCCATAATTATTTCAACATCTCTCTCTTCTCCATACTCAACATTAATTTCACCTTCACATCTTTAAACCTTCCAACATTCATTAGCTTCATACACCCTGTGTGTGCCACGACCGGACTCGATCCACCCGGATTGCGATCACCTCCACAACGTAATCTTCCACTCCATGGATTTGAGTTGGAACTATTGCTTGGTGATGCATCCGGTCCACTCAAAACCTGAGATTCTGCACTTGATTTTTCAGCATTTTCTTTGTCATTTGGTTCAAGACTCAGTCCTTCTTTGGCATCTGCATAGAAGCTTGACATTTCATCAAATACCACATCTCTGCTCACCTTTACCTGTCGTGTGAGTGGGTTATAACATTTATATCCCTTTTGCTCAAGGGAGTATCCAATGAAGACACACTTTTCTGCTTTTGGATCAAGCTTCATCCTCAATTCATCTGGGACATGTACATATGCAATACAACCAAAAACTTTCAGATGTGATAAGTTTGGCTTTTTACCTGTAAACTTCTCTTCAGGTGTAACTTAATGTACAACAGCAGTCAAAGTTCTGTTCATGATGTATACAGTAGTATGCACTTCTGCCCAATAACAATGAGGCATATTCTTCTCAGCCATTAAGGCTCTTGCTATTTCTGCAATATGTTTGTTTTTGTGTTTAGCAACACCATTCTGTTGTGGTGTGTACCTGCATGAAAACTGACGCCGAATTCCATGATTTTTTAGAAAACTACTGAACTCATTTGACATGTATTCACCTTCTCCATCAGATCTTAATGTCTGAATGTTCTTCCCTGTCTGCTTTTCCACTATAACTTTAAAATTCTGGAAGTGAGTAAACACCTCGCTCTTTTCTTTCATGAAATATACCCATACTTTGCGTGTATGGTCATCAATGAAAGTAACATAAAACCTGCAACCACCCATAGATGTGGTCTTTGCTGGACCCCAAACATCTGTATGTACTACTTCTAGTACATTCCCACTAACATGCTTGTCATGTGGAAATGATGCTCTTGACTGTTTTCCAAATTGACATGCTGCACATACCTTTTGCATTTCTGCAACTTTGAAATTTGGTATTCCATGGACAATCTCCTTTGATTGCATCAGTTTCAGCCTTTGCAAGTTTGTATGTCCAATCCGTTTGTGCCATATCTCTATATCTGCAATAACTCCTGCACCTTTTGCAAACATGGCTGCATTCATTTCAGGAATCTTCACATTTAAGGTGAACATCCTACCCACTTTGTTTCCTTTGGCAACCAATCATCCATCCTGCTTGTACTCTTCTACATATAATCCGTCAACATTGAACCTGACTTGTAATCCCTGGACAACCATTTGTCCAACAGAAACCAGATTCTTTGTTATATTTGGAACATGCAGCACATTAGCGAGATGTTTTACCTTTCCATCCTCCATAGACAATGCTATGTTTCCTGTATGTTCAATAGGATGCGATGTATCATCACCTGTTTCAACATATCCAGGAACTGGCATTTTCTACAAACTACTAAACCATTATGCATGATTGGTCATGTGATTTGAAGCACCTGAATCAACATACCAGACATTATCATTCGATTTTGAAACACCAGCAGACATCGTATTCATCATGTGATGTTGAACCATAAACAACTTCTTAGAATCATCTACACTTGTGGATGCATAGTTGTTTTGTTGCCTTCTGTTATTTTGATTCTTCAACCTGCAATCATGTTCAAAGTGTCCAGGTTTACCACAATTCCAACATCCTTTACTATCATTACCTGAATCATTTCTTTGGAAATTTCTGCCACCTCTTTGACTCCCCTTGCCTCGAAACTATCCTCTTCCTCCTGCATGATTCTGTTGTTGACCTTGGTCTTGGTTATTTTTTCCTCTTCCACTTCCAAAACCTCTACCTCTGCCTCTTCCTCTGCCAGAGTAGAATACCTGCTCAGAACTGGGATTTCCTTAGGAGTTTGAATCCTCACCAAGATTCTTTTCTTCAATAATCAGCATAGATACCAAATCAGCAAAATTCGGAATATTTTCCCTGGTCTGTATAGAAGTTCTGAACTACTTATATGCAGCTCCTAAACCACGAAGGCACACTTCCACCTTATCATCATCATCTACATTCACGCCAATAGATGCAAGTGACTCACATATGCTTTTGATTTTTAGAGTGTAGTCACTTACCGACATGCTCTTTTTCTCCAATGTATGCAGCTCGTTCTTGAGTTGCAATTTCCGTGCCTTTGTAATAGTCTCGTACAAAGTGACCAGACTGTTCCAAGCCTCTTTTGGAGTCTTGGCATCCTGTATGTTTCCAATCATGCTATCTTGTATGCTAACAGATAGCCAATACATTACCTTTCGTGCTCCTTGATTCCATTCCTCATATGCTCTTAACTGTTTTGCAGTCCGATTCCTTTCTGGTAACTGCGGAGCATTTTCATTCTCTCCTTCGATGTACTTCCAGTAGCCTTTTCCCATCAGGAAATTTGTCATTCTGAATCTCCAAGCATGGAAGTTGTTCTTGTCCAACTTATCGCTCATAAGCTGACTCATTCCATCTGCGTTTGCCATTTCTGCAACAATTCACAACACCGCAACACACTAGAAGCAGCACTTCTGCTTGAACACTATCGCACTATGACGTGACAGTTCGATCTCAGAAAAACACAGTTTTCGTGTATCAACAGTACACGAAATCGCTTGAAATTTTGGATCTGAAATATATGAGTGTCGGCGAACACAACGCAAGTTACAGTTTCTGAAACTGATCTGGTTTTTCTATGGGCCCCACCTTGCGGGCTCAAAATGGAGGTCGACATGGCTCTGAAACTTCGATCTAACAAAAACAAGTAACCCTAAAGGGTTAACTCTTGAAAATATTTGAGGTCTTCTACCTTCACGCCGATTTTTGTAGCAAACGGAGGCCGTTTGTGAAATCGCGTTTTCTCCACACCTTGCCACGCAGTCTTCACCGTCGCCTTCTCCACGAGCTCTCTATAGCCACGCTGGCTCTGATACCATGTCACGAGGAAGGAGATAAGGAAGAGAGCTCACACACACACTCTCACTCTCAAGGAGAAGCACACACACAAATTGAGACAGGGAAGAATGATCTTCTTCTTCTTCTTCTATTACATAAAAGGAATGTACAAGAATGACCTAAAAACAAGAATACAACAAGTGCAATATATAAAGACCAGTACATAAGGAAAAACCTAATGTCCGTGAATGAGTGAGCTGGCAAGAAACAAATGTGCCATCACTTTCGGTAGATGAATCTAATAAAGCTCAATGAAGTATCCCTGACATATACCGACGTGACCACTATACATGTCAGAGAAACGAAACACTGGTACGTGTCATCCTGGATCATCACATGTTGAGCTTGATATCTCAACATTAGTGCCAGAACAACAACACAAAAATTTGGATGATAAAGCAATGAAATGTATTTTCGTTGGGTACAGTTCTAAAAGCAAAGGCCATCATCTATATCATCCACAAACTAAACGCATTTTGGTTAGCCATGATGTTTTTGTGGAAGATGTTATTCAACCATTACTATCATGTACTAAGGAGACATCAGTTAGATCCAAAGACATGTATGAAACTGCACTGCCTCTTTTTACAGGTGGAAAGTCTAGTGCTGGTCCTAATGAGGCAAATTCTCAGCCTTTATAGGTTTCATGTGATGATGTAGATGATTCCATTTCTGATGCAGATTTACATGATGCACTTGTTGATGAGAGAGCTGATATTGAGGAGGCAAAAACTATGCCAAACTAGCTAGTGCACACTTTGCATGACATCAAATTAGATGCATCTCTATCATATCATATTGCTTTAGGCTCTCATAGTGCCTCCTTTGCATCAGACTTCTATGCTATGGCTGTGTCTAGTATGTGTGATGAGAATGGGCCTGTTTCATTTCATGAAGCACAAAATTCTAAACATTGGATGGTTGATATGCAATTAGAATATGATGTTATCATGAAAAATGGTACCTTGTCTTATGTGACTTGTGTCCTGGCAAGAGGGCCATTGGCACTAAGTGGGTATACAACTTGAAGCATAAGCATGATGGAAAATTTGACAGGTATAAGGCTAGGCTTGTTGCAAAGGGTTATGCTGATTTTGATGAGACCTTTGCTTCAACATGCCAAATGACTATTGTTCATAGCATCTGTGCACTTGCAACTCATCATGGTTGGAATGTACATCAGTTGGACATCAAAACTACATTTCGGAATGGTGACTTGCATGAAGAAGTGTATGTTTTTCAACCCAGTGACTTTGTGTAGAAAGGGCATGATAACCAAGTGTGTAGGTTGAAAAAGGTATTATATAGTTTGAAGCAAGCACCACGTGCTTGGTATGAAAAGATACATGCATACCTAATTGCACATGGTTTTGAGAATAGTCCAATTGAGAGCACCTTATATATTAAGCATGCAAATGATGTACTTCTGATCATTGTTTAGTGTATGTTGATGACATGCTGCTCACTAGTTCTCATGAGAAGCATATTGCTGATTGTAAGGCTAATCTGTATGCTTCATTTGAGATGTCAGATATTGTGCATTTGCATCATTATTTAGGCATTCAATTTATGCAAGTTGATGGCGGAATAGATTTGTGTCAAACAAAGTATATTGACACATTATTGCAGTTTTTTGGCCTTGAATATTGCAAAACTTTTGCCCCTCTTATGGAGACAGGTTTATGATTGAGTCTTCATGATGCTAGAGATGCATTTGATGTTGTTCTCTATCAAGAGACTGTTGGATGTTTGATTTACTTATGCATTACTCGGCTAGATATTCAGTTTGATGTCTCATAGATGAGCAAGTCTATGCATTGCCTAGGTGTCAAACATGGGGGATCACTACTGCCAGATTTATATGCTTTTTCTGACTCTGATTGAATTGGTTGTTATGACACTCGTGTGTCCACCACTGGCTTTTGCTTCATGCTTGGTAGCTCATGCATATCTTTGTTGAGCAAGAAGAGGCCTACTATGGCCACTTCTAGTTATGAAACTGAGTATAGGGCATCTTTCACAGCGATTGTTGAGTCTGTGTGGCTCAGATGCCTCATGGCTGATTTGGGTGTTGGTCAGTCTTCTGCTACCACCATATTCACTGATAGTCAGAGTGCATTGGAAGTTGCAAGGAACCTTGTATTCCATGCTCGCACTAAGCACATTGAGGTGCACTATCATTATGTCAGGGAGAGGTTCTCTACTAGAGAGATCAATTTGGCATACGTGCCCACACAGGAGAACATTGCAAACCTTTTCACAAAGGTTCTAACTCGGGAGAAGTTTGAAGCTTTCCCCAAAGATTTGGGCTTACTTCCTTTTGTGGATTGATTCCACATAGCTTAGCACTTCCTTATACATAAGTGCTAGCTTCTCGTTCACCGTATCACTCTTAGGGGGGATTTGTTGATATATTTAGGTACTGATGTGTGTGAACACTCTAAGACCAGTGAGGCATTTTTTTTCCCTCTTTAGGAGGTTTTTCCCTCGGCTTGTATATATGTCTATTGCTCTAATAGGTTACTTATCTTTGTACATTCTAGTGGTAATACATTCAATATTATGTGTTGTTGTGTTTGCATGCTTTTGCAAACCTCAAAATCCAAAAAAGTTCATTGAAGTTCGTTCACAACCTCCAACAGAAGGTGCTGTTCTCGTTGCTAATATCAGCAATACGGCTTTGCGCTCATTGGTGAAGGACCAGGTTGTTAGCCCAAAAAGCATTGCAAATTCTCCCGTGCCGAAGGTCCTTTGCTTGATAATTGATGTGATCATCAATCATCTCAAAGACAACCAAGTTCAAGAGAATGTGATTGAAGTTTCTCTAGTCACTGTCTATTGGAAATTTAGAAGGCCCATAACTAATACCACATGTCCAAATTCCATAGATCCATGATCTACAACATAGAATCCAAAAATCTTCCAATGTTGACAAAAAATGAACATACCACACTTATACAAATGATGAGACCAAGATAGAGAAACATTAGAAAACATGTGTAAAGTGTTACGTAAGCTACTGCTTACTCACACTATCATATATACAAATGTCAATTTTCAATGTGGGAATAAAACTCTCAACCACTCTATGTGAACAGAAATGGATGGATGAGTGAATGTACAAATGTAACAATCATAATGAGATGTATGGACAGAAATCTGAATATATATGAGATGTGTGACCTAATAGATTGTAGAAGAGTGAATATGAGTGATAGAAAGAGGAAGGATCAGTCTAAAACTGATAATCAACAAACCCTCATCTGAACTTAGGCTATGGAAGACCCTAAGTTAGACACTTGTGTGAAAGATCACATACTTACAAAAGTAGCAAAGGATGCTAACAAGTTTGTTGTTAGAAATCCTCAAACTCATATGACAATACCTTCTCAAACACCTCATCCAAATATGCATAAAGCATACATGTACTGATTCTCTTGTACCTATGCCAAATAGGACTCCTCCTGATATGGATGCCACTGCCTCCATAAACTCCTAGTAATACCTGTGTGCATAAAGAGAATATGTACCTGAATTCTTAACATAAGATGTAAATCTTATATTAACCACCATCCCATGTCTTTGAAGTAACCCAAAATCTTCATGTAGAAGACAATATTCAAATACATCAAGTGAATGGTCGATCCACACCGCCAAGCTTCTAATAGATAAGTCCTCTCCATAAGCAAGAGTGTGAGCACACTCTTCTTCTCCAAGAAGAACTCCATAGCCGCCCCTCAACATGCTCCAAATTAACACCATGGCTGCCCCATGTGCTAAGAAGCACCACCTCTATTGAGAGACCAAGCTCCGAAGCTTGTGTTGAACTAGGTGGAGGATACAAGACAATGAGCCAAGCATGTACTTATATAGTATTGTGTATCTCTTGAAAAGCACCTAATAAAGAACACGATCGCTATCGCCATACAATTTCTCGAAAAGTCATCTCTTGCGGAATCGACGTTTATTTAAAAACAAAAGCTATTCTTTATCCCAATCGATGCATGTTTCATCTCTTGGAGAGTAAAAGCATATACTGTGATTTGCACCTAATGGATATCAAACCCGCACCCTAACTTTGGAAGGCGATCACTTTATCCATGGCACCCAACACCGTTTGCTTGTAGAGAGTACCAACAGACTACCTACTCAACCTGTTATAGTCTGAGCAATATGGACCAATAAGACATTGTTTTCCAAAAATCCCCCTTGCAATGTCATATTGGTACAAACTAAATTGGATATGTAACTTCATTCATCTACAAACTATCATAAACTTCAAACTTGTACTCCCGAATTGACCTTCAAACCTTTTTTTCAAAAGTCTTCTTCAAAACTGAATATGACTTTCTTCAAACTTCAAAAAACTGATCTTGCTAAATATGAACCATAATACCTGAGAAAATATGCAAACTAGATATCCAATAGTGTACACATTAAGCAATCATTTGCTTGACAACAAATGTAGCAAGTACTGAATCTGAGCCTGCTATCTCCTATTTTCTCAAACCTAAAAACATACACTAGGATCCGCATATTTGCATTTACCTTATGAACGGTTTCTCAACCTATTTCTGTTGTGTCATGTAAGTACACTAACCAAAATCAAGAACTGAATCCTGGAACCTATGATTGACAACTCACAACTTAGTGTATATATGAACACTGCTGGTTCATCTCTGACTGTACTCAAGTCAAGTCAACTCAACTCAACTCATGAGTCTCATAAAAAAATCTATGATGTCATCATGTCTTCATCCTTTTCAATCTGTAAATCCTTCATACCTCTTTCCTTCAGAATCTGGTATAAACATATATGTGCGCACTTCTAAAACATACCTTTCTGAAATATCAAGCTTCTCTTCAATAGAACTCTGGAACCTTCTCCTGAATAGGAACATCGTAACATGAACTTTCTCCAGACATTCTTCTTCTTCCTTCTTCTTTCAAAGCTGGAACATAAAGAGAACCTGACAAAGGAAATATAGGAATACCTGAAATAGGAATACCTGTAGATATGGCTTTGCATTCTTTTACATATGGCTGAAAATAAGCCTTCATGTTTCATCACCCATTGGATGATTTAACACTAGTATGCAAAATTCTTCAAATATATCAGACTTTATGAAATCTGGAACGTCTTCCTTCTTCCAATAAATCTGATCTTCAGTGATCAATACCTGTATCTGAAATTCGACTGTGTTGTTTTGATAGTTGCATTTAAGTGTATCTCCCAACTCCCATAGCCACTCTCTTCCTAAGACTAGATCTAACCTCTCCATGTTCATAATTTGGAAGTCCATATAATCTGTATAGTGCTGCATCTTGACTTCCAAATTGGATACCATAGTATCCCATATTCTTTTATCTTGCCCTTGCATCATAGATACCATAGTATCCCATATTCTTTTATCTTGCCCTTGCATCATAGAATCTTTAATTTCTTGACCAAAGCATATTTTATAAAATTATGAGTGGCAGAGTCATCTATCATGACCCGCACCCTGGTCCCGTATACACTACCATGCAGTTTAACTAGGTCATGTGGTCCAAACTGCGGTGACCACAATGACTGGGTCAAACAACAGGTGTGCTCTATATCCTCGTGCATCACCTCCACTCCCTTGTAGCTAGAGCTGCCATGAAAAGGAAGGGTCTGCACTAGGTGGACCACCTTTTTGCCCTTTTCAAGGGCCGTACTAGACTCTGGTCCCTTCTTCTTTTCTTCCCCCTTCTTGAGTGGACAGTTCCACTGTGAATGGCTAGGAGATAGGCACCTAAAACACAGGTTCTCCCTTTTGGCCTTCTCAAACTGATCTGTGGATAACCTAGGCCCTTGTGATCTTTGTTTTTTTAATAAAAACTTTGTTTTTCCCAAAAGGCAACTTCTTCTTGAATTTAGTCGTACTAAGAGGCTTCGGGGGCTGATCCATCTCCATAGGAGTATACTGAGGACGGTTATGGTCCTCATAGATCTGTGCATATTTGATCGCCTCCTCAAACGTCTTACGCGCATTCCTTCTGACTTCCCTCTTTATGGATTTTTCTAAGCCCCTAACAAACCCTCTAGTCTTCTGAAAATCATCTAAGCCCTTAAGTTTCAAAATGATCTCTCTATAATGGGATAGGTAGACCGAAAGAGGCCTACCTCTCTATGTAATCCTATCCCACTCATCCCAATTCCTCTCCTCCTCATTCTCAGGAAGAAACTCTTTTAGAAAAAGAGTCTCAAACTGAGTCCAGTTAGTAGGGATAGAGTTCGCCTCCTTAAGACTCAGCCACCACTTATAAGCACGCGGGCCGAGGGAGAGACTCACCTCTAGCACACAGTACTCTGGTGGGGTGCCCTTCAATTGATGCAAATCATGCCACTTTTGTAAAAAAGTGTAGATTGCATCCTTGTTACTGTCTCAGTCGTCCCCCGTAAAGGTAGGTGGCTTCAAGTCTTTAAGGAGGGGAACTTCCCTAGAGCTCTCTCCTTTATGCTTACTAGGAAGAGAAGTATCTTTCCTAGTGAGCTCCAGAGGAACAGGAGGGGTCTCTCTTTCCTTCCTAGCTAGGAAAGAGGTGACACTAGTCTCAAGCGAGATCATTTAAGACTTAAGCTACTGTATGAGAGATGTGATGCTACCAAGATCTCTCTCTAGTTTGAGGGTTTGCTCTTTCAAGTCAATGAATTGGTCACGAGTGACAAATTCATCTATAAGTTCCTCATATGTATATTCTTCCTGTGAAGGCTCTTTCTTTTCTAAGTTATCTTCTACTTCTTGCCCTAATTCTACTTCTTCCATTCTAGAATCATGATCCTCTAGCTGCTCTTTAGATGGAGAAGTGTTTTCAACTACTTGTTTACCTTTAGATTCCATGTTTTCTCCCCTTTCCTCATTTGCTAACTAGAGTGTATGAAAATGAATGGAAGTAAAGCTCAAATATGCAAGAAGAAGAGAAATATATCACAAGAGCACTTCCCTGTTACAAAGTAGAGCTGCGGAAGTGAAATCCAAGTGGTCCTTAAAGCTTCAGGTTGCTGATTTTGAGTCCTCGCCAGGCCCAAACAAAAATTGGAAATGTCTGGTTGGTCCGGGGAGGTTCTAAATACCATAAACAATCCAAAACAACACCAAAAGCACGTGGGAATAGCCCCGATCGAGCAAACTGAGTGAAACTGAGCAACTTCAAAGATGTGACAATCTTCGCCAGTCCAAGAAATGTAGCCCAACACCTGCATTTCAAGAATTTGAGACTATCCCAAGTGAAAAAAGTGAATTTGGACTCCAGATGACGAAAAACTAGGCCTAGGAGTAGCCGCCTAGTTCTTGCTGAAGCACTGTAGAGAGATTTTGGTGAGGCAAATCTTGTCCAAATCCAACACCGATGGTTTTTGAGCAAATCTTAGGAATATGACCAAGATTTTTAAAATCCGATATCGTATGAGGAAGCTATGGTGCAGAGAAGCCGGGTAGGTCAAGAGTAGGGAGTGAAAATGCTAATCTTCTTTGAGGAATGACTTTGAGAAGCTCAAAACTGAGGAACCAAAGCTTTTTTGAAACCACCCAAAGCCCATACCCCATATCCACAGCCCATATTACATGCTTGAGTCATATTTTTCCCCACATCTTGATCTTAATGAGAAATATTATCTGTCCAAACTCAAGGAAGATTTTGAAAAACACTTCTTACTGTATCTCCTCATAGTCCTCTAAAAAGAAATTTGATAGGAGCTTGTTTAATCCCACATAGGGGGGCGCAAGCTGAAGAACTCCCTATAAAGCCAAGAGCATAAGGTATTCTACTTCATCTTGGAGTGGGGGAGGAGGAGGAAATCTCCTTTGTGGGCTGACTGGCGAGCACCTGCGTGTGTGAATGGTCTGCTCTGTCGCCCTGTCGGCTCAGTTGCCCTGTCGCACTATCGCTGTCACACGTGCGTGCGTCTGTTAATACGTTGACCGGTACTGCTCTGATAGCACTGTTGAGTTCCCATGATTCCCCCAACTTTTGTCTTCTTCTCTGCACACGATTCGAGACGGAGCTGTGCCGCCCAAGACACACGGAGTTAGGTGTTTGTTCTGCCGCCCAGCCGCGTACCTCTCTTGACTTAATACTCCTTAATTGGAGTAACTAATGTGGCATCTCACATGACTGCCACATGACACTCATGTGTGTGCCCTTCTAATGGAGCCCAAGAGATGGTTCATACCATCTCTTCTATAAGGACTCCCTTCATAACATCTAGCAAGAGGCATCTACAATGAATATGCCCATACTCCCCCCACCTGTAATACATTATTGGGTGTTGGGGTCGATTTTTGAATCTAGAAGTATGCTTTCTAGGACCATTCTGCATTTCAAGGTTAGTAGGAGATTAATAAAATGATTGTATACCAGGAGCATTATCGAGAACATGACCGATTGTTGCCATGGGTTGAGTCATCGAAACCAAGTGTGAGAAATCATGGCTGATTGTCCCCAATATGCAGGTAGTTGTGGCTCTACCCTTCCATCCAGATAATAACATCCATGAGTCTTGTGCCCCAACTTACCATTGAACTAGTAGATAATCTTGTTAGGGCACTCTACATGGGATTTCCCTTGTTGGTGGCATATTGCACACCAAACGTTGACCTTCCTTTCCCTCTCCTTGAGCTCTTTAAACTATTATTGGAGCTTGGAAACTATGTCTTCTTCAACAGTTACAAACTTTTGTTGTGCTAGAGAGGCATCCCATTGCTCGACATTGGAGGTAGCATCAGTAAAATGCATGAGGGCATGCTCTATTCTGGTTGCCATTGCCAAATATTCTTTGAGTTGAGCATTTGGAGCCTGCAAGTCACATAGCTTGTGCCTTGTGTTGAGGGGAAGCGCCTTCTCAAGCCACTTCTTGATGACAAAATCATCGGGTGCATCTAGCAATTTAGTAACCGAAGCCTTAGTCCTTGTCATCAACTTAGCAAATGACTCAACTATCCTTAAATGGAGTCTCTCTAGCTCATCAAATACTTTCTCTGTTGTCTTTCCTAGCCTAAAGGCTATAGAGAACTCCTCCTTCATTGCTTGCCATGTTACGAAGTGATCCTCCTCATACTGATTGAACCATTTTCTTCTAGCCCATCCAACATTGCTAGAAATAAAGCAATAAATGCATCAAACTGCCCTTCTAAGCCACATATCTTACATAGAGCAAGGAAGCAGATGACATGATTATTGAGATCTTCCATTGAGACTCTGTTAGCTTGGATTTTTGTCGACTACATATAGCTTAGCTTGGGTAATTGTTCACCATGAAACTTTATTTTCTTACCCAGCCCATGTTAGGTCGACTTGTTGCTCCTTCACTCCCTTCTGAAAGTTAATTAACTAGTAATTCCCTCCCCGCTTCTAAGGCAATGAAGTTTGCCTGTGCTATGGTTTCTTGTTTTTTGCAGGTCGCTCGTGAGGAAATAAAGGAGGAAGGGGCACGATTCATTAATGATGACTAGAGGAGGCTTCCTGGCAGATATTTTTTGGAGGGGCTAGAACGTTGGGGGGGTCTCTTCGTTTTTGGGCAGGAACGAGGGGTAGTCCAGAAGGAGGAAGTCTTTGATACGCTCACTTCAGGGGTGCTGCCACTGCTTTGTTGGGGGAAAGAATCTTCTTGGGCTGAATCAGAAGGTTTTTCAGAGCCGTATGCATAGAAGAGTAGGGAGAAGAAGTTTTTATTTTGTGAATACATTGCAGGAGGAGGGCACGGTGTGCAGGCGTCCAACAAACAGTGTGGGAGGCCGTTCTCTTGGGTCTCTCCTTCAGTTGGGAAGAAATAGTGGCCCAGGTCGGGTGGGGACACCCATAGATGAAGGGAAACATTCAGCAGGAGAAGGGTGGGGGGCTGCTTCTATTCAGCTTGGGAAGGAGGAGGTCGTTGCTTTTCGGGGGAGGAACTCTGAGAAGGAGGAGGCTCGATTTCAAGCATCCCTATCAAAGAGATATTTTCATGAAGATGACCTGGCATGCCATAGCAAGTAATAGAGATGACACCCTGCTCTGAAACAGTTTAAGTTTAGCACTTGAAGGTTTGCCTGATGCGGAAGAGTAGAACCCAATTGCAAAGGAGGATAGATTGAGCATCACAAACCTAAACGATCTTCTGGGAGGAACAAACTCATGTTCTCAGTTCAGAAGGAACCTTGAGTCAGGTATCATCATGCAGGTTGGAAAGCAACACCCATAAACGATCAACAAGTAGAGTGGGGAGCTCTCGTCTGAAAGAGAAATTTTGCTGAATACCAGAGAGAAGTGTGGGTGCAGGAGGATCGAAGGCAAGGGGAGTGTGAATGTTTTTTGGGGCTTTTCTCTTTCTGAGCATTCAGGACCCGCACATGGCATTGATGGCCGTATGACCAGTTTTTGGCTCAAGGATTGTCTACTCCTTTTATCACTCATCATAAGAGTATCGAAGGGGGTGTGTTTTTTCCATTTTCTTGTTCTCATGTATGCAGGTAGCAACGGGGACCCAGAAGCGTAGGTTCAGAGTAGGAATGGAAGGGCATATGGCAGCGGGATTTCTTCTAGAGATACGGAGCGGCAGGGTTCTAAGGGCACTCCTTACGTGTATTGAGAGAGAGGAAGACGTATTTTTCTTCCTCATTCTATCGAGGAGCTGCCTGTGCACATATGAAGGGGATGGACAGAAAGGGAATACAATCGCATCTACATGGTGGCAACATCGGTTGTTGGGGAAAGGCTTCTATACACAATTTTGGATACTCCCCTTTGTAGCAAGTGGTTGGGTGGGAAGGACCTTCAGCTTCGTGCGCGTTGTGCTTCAGAGATATGGAGATCACCTGAGAGACAAAGGACGGAAAGACCTATGACCTGCATCTTGCAAGAAGCTGCTCTCCCTGACACATAATAGGTACCGCAAATTTTTGGACAAGGATTTCTACGATGTACCATTTTGACATGATTCATTTGATGCTTGTAAATGAACGTGAACTGCGTTTACATGCATGATGTCTTGGGTTGTCCTTTGCATTCTTCCATAACTCTTGTTACTGATAAATGCTGAGAAAGATAGGTTCTTGCTTCTGACAAATGTTAATACTAGAAAATAGACATGTCATATGTTATAGTGTTTTTATAACGGTTGTCTGCACACATCCACCCAAAAAAGGGGACTGACTTTGAAGGGATTGTGCGGGTATGACTCCTCTGAAAGATAACTCCGATGCAAGATTCTATGGATACCTTTTGAAAAGGAACTGTAGTTCATAAATGCAAAGGAAAAGTAGCTGCACTTAGATTGCACACATGGATGTATACTCTTCTTGACAACAAGTTACCCAACCATTTGTTTAATGGTGCGTTTGTGCTAGATTATTGATGTGCTGGGTTTTTAAGCGATTGCATACTACATAGGAAACTCTGATATGTGTTGGAATTTGGGACTCGTCCACTGCATGCTATTCTCTCATTTACAAGGATTAGAATATGCGAAAGTTCCCCATGGATTGATGACATATCACTTGCTTGAAGATGAACCTAGATGGTAGACTTTAACAAGGGTTTGGCAGTATCTACCAACCAAGTTCCTTATGGTTTGAAAACATGTGTATTCAAAACATATCTGGAAGACTCTAATGGCCCGATCATTTCGGAATAATTGATTGAAATCCTTCTATCATGGCTATTACACGCAGAACGGGATCACCCACTTGTTTGCATTAGCATAGTGTGCTATTGTTGGGAAGTGGAGGGAGTAAGTTATCACACTGCTTGTGGCACCACTATTAATCCCAGGTTTAGGATTGAAATTTTTGTGTGAAGAAAGAAAGGTAGTAAAAAAAAAAGGTAAGAAAGTGGGAAAGGAAGAGGAGAGAAAAAGAGGGGAAGTGAGAAGAAAGAAAGTGAAAAAGAGCGTGTGAGAGTAATTATAGTGGTAAGAGTGTGCATGAATGTATGAGTGTGTGTGCATGAGTGCATAGGTGAGAGTGAGTGTGAGGAGTGCTTGGGGTTGTGAGGTGTGTCAAAGAGTGAGAAGAGTTAGGTGTGCATGAGTGAAAGAGAGCTCGGAAAATCGAGTAGACTAGACTCAAGATAGGGAGAGAGAGGGAAAGAATTGGGATTGTGTGTGCCATATGTGAGAACGAGGCATAGCGAAGACAAGTGCATATAGGACCATAAATAGACATTTCCATGCAAAAAAGGCGATAGGACCAAGATGAAAGTTGGGAAAGGACTAAAGAATAAGCTAACAAGATTAGAAATGTTGGCCACATCGGACATCATGGTGGCTTGAGGGTAAAATAAATTTGGCAAGTTAAGAGAAATAGAACCAAGATAGCGGAATATAGGTGCAATTAATCGCACATTTTACGAGCTGAAGACCTTATCCATTTGGCGATCCTACTGGGGAGTTGGCTTGGCACTCCTCATAGAGTTGTGCCACAAGTGCGCTCGGTGCCCCAATCGTGCGACACAGCTCGTCGACTCAGATTGAGCATGTTGGTCTAGGTAGAGAGATGGTGCAAATTACACAAGTTGTAGATGTTCGAGAAATTAGCTCGAGAATGATGACTCTGAGGGCGGTTAGAAGTCGAAGTGGGTTTGGACACCCGATGAAGAATCGTGTATATGAATGCCGTTGGATGGGCCTAATTTCAAACCTCGTTAGGTGTTGGTGTTGTGAGAAAGTCGGGCACACTGCAAAATATTGCCCTCCTGTGTGCACCCCGTTGGACTTTGTCCCTAGATGTGTGGAATGCAGAAACAAGAAGCTATGCGAGCATGTGTGTCGCGTGAAAGAGGTTCTCATTGAGGAGGATGTGGCAAAAGAGGTTAGCATGCCCATTTCGTCCTTTTATGTGAAAGCCGAAGATGATGAGAGTTCGCTGGCAAGCATACAACGACAGTTGGAATTTCTTCGTGAAGAGCGGGATAGCGAGAGGACCAAGGTAGAAAAGCTTGAAGAAAGTCAAGCGAGGTTAGGAGAGGTTGTTGCAAAATGTGTAGAATAGTTGCAAGTTGTGGAAAGCAAAAAAAGGAGTTGAAAAGAGTAAACAAAAGCTTGAGGAAAGATGTGGTGAGGTCTGAGAGTGAAAATGTGGTCTTGGACTTGAGATCCAGCTTGATGGTAGCCGATTGCTTTGGAGTTGCGATCGAAGAGGAGTCCAAGAGAGATGAGGAGAACTTGAGCAAATAGAGCAAGAAATGGAAAGAGTGCAAAGTTTTATTGGTAAATATAGTGATCAAGCAGGTAGTGTCATTGAGGATGTCCACATGGACTTAGAGAGGATGTAGCGTGCCCAGGCAGAGAGTGATGAGAAAGTGAGATGGGTAGAGAAAGAGAATGCAAGGCTGAGTAGCAAGCTTGGTAGGTGGATGAATCGGAAAGACAACGAGACACGAGGACAGGTAGAGGACCAGAGAGCACGGAAAATGGAGGAAGAGCTGAAAGCAGTGTTGAATAGGTTGGATGCGTTCGGAACGGAGTTAGAAAGAGTGAAGAATGAATTGTCGAAGAAGGTAGGTGATCTTGATGAAGAAAATATGAGTAGAATCTGGGAGGAAAGATCGATTAGAGAGGAAGTTGAGAAGTTGACCGTTCAAGTTGAGAAGAGGGAGGATATTCCCCTCGGATCTACAAAAAGGGTGAGAGAGGATAAAGAGATGGAGCAAATATGGAATCGGTTTCGAAGCATTGACTCTGACCTGTTCCAATATCAGAGTGATATTGAGCACAAAAAACAAGGATTAAGAGAGCTAGCGGTGAGGCTTGAAGCACTAAGAAGTACAACGGCCAATGGTAGTTTTCCGTGTCATCTATTAGTTCAAGTGGAATCTCTGCAAGGCAGAGGTTGGAGATGAAAGAGGAATCGACGAGATGATGGATGCCGGCGAGGATGGCTTGGGTCTGATTAGGGTTTGCTTTGTGGGATTGCGAATCAAAGATGTGAGGACGGATGGATCGAGTGTGTTGTACGCTTAGGAACTGAAGTGAGACTTTTTGAGGTTTTAGGTCGATGAGGTGGTTAGTATGTGCGGGTTTCGAGAGGAAGGGTTGACCATGGCATTAGTGGTCGGATTTTGGCTTGAGTGGTGGCAGAGAGGAGATGTGTCTCATCGGGATGTCCATGGTGGGATATATGTGTGTGTCATGATTGGTTGGGTATGGGAAAAGGGCCTTTCTTTTTTCTCCTAATTCTCGAGACTTTGGAATTGAAAAAGAAAAAAAACAACAAAAAAATAATTGTGTATGTATGTGTGTTGTCGGTGCGTTGCAGTGGGCTAGTAGGCATGTGGAACAACCTTGATCGGGTGATCGAGGCCACGAGCTGACGCTAGCTTTGTTGTAGGCCTGACCTTTATGTGGCTATGTGCCTATGTGGGCTGATAGGCGGGTGGAGTTCCTTTGGCCGGGTGGTCAAAGCCACGAGCTGACATCGGTTTCGCATAGGGCTAGTGTTGTGCATTGCGCGAAAATAAATAAATAAAAATTGAAAAAAAAAAGAAAAAATTCCTCTCTCGAGGGGGGGCAAAAGAGAGGCGAGAGAGCATGATGCTTGGATGGGAATATGTGTATGTGTTGTGGGGATATGGGCAGATGTGGACTCCTGATGAGGCATGTCGAATCGAAGCTTAAGCTCGGCTAGGGTTTTGGCTGCAACATGCCTGTGGAAGACTTGGACTTGAGAGATCCAAGCATGCTAGTTACTTTGTTCATCTTCGAACTCTTGGGAGGTGCTCATTTTGGTTCTTAGGTTTTGCAACTACTTGCGATGTCCTGAAGCATGTCGACGATGAGCAATCTTGTCGGCGTGAGCTCATGTTAGGCTTGAGTGGTCTTTGCCACGTGTCCATCAATTCAGGAGGTGTGGTGGTGACCTATCATGGAATTTAGTTGAAAAACGAAAATGAAAAAACAAAGAATCGATGAAAAGTAAACTGGGTAGTGGAAACCCTAGGTAAAAGGGGAATAAAAAAAAATCGGCAAGAGAACTCGGTTAGAAATGAGAAAAAGGAATCAGCAAAACGATTGTGTGACCGGGAAGAGTATCAAAAACAGAACTGAGGAATGGTTTTTGATTGTGTGTGTGGAAAGTGTGTTGAGCATGCATGTGGAATAAAGATGTGTGACATGTTGAACTGGTAGTCGACAAGAGTGACGAGAGGGAATGTGGACATGTCTTCTGCTTGCATGTATATTGTGTGTGACGAGCCTGCATGTATGACGAGGATGTGTGATGTGATTTCCTGATGTGTGTTTGCTCTTTCCATTTTGGTTGTAAATGTTATTGTGATTTGATGAAGAAAGGTTCTAATGTTTTGATGAGTTGTAGACAGGAGGACATGGTGACGAAGGATATGAGAAGGTATATGAAATCTGTAAGTGAAGTGACTGATTTTTTATGACTAATGGATGTTGATTTAGTGTGGTTACAGGTACGCCACTGGAAAGAGATAGAATAAGTATGAGATATGGGAATGTGCATTGATGTATTGTTGATGACTTGAATGGTTTGAGTGCAGGTAGCATATCGCTCGTCGAGGACGACTTCGCAAGCAGAAGGGGGGAGTATGTTAGCTTGGATTTTTGTCGACATTGAGTATATTTATTTTCTAAAAAATTTGTTAGCGAATGATTATAGTGGAGCTACTAAGCTTGAGATCTGCTTCACATATATGTTTGCCACTCACATTCCATAGTTCCTTTGCACGCCACCTTGTTAATGATCTCTGGTGTACATCCTCGTGAGAGGCCGATTCAGGAGGTCCTTGTGAAGTTCAAATCTATATTCGCCGATTGATGATTGATTCCACAATACATATAGCTTAGCCTGGGTAATCGTTCACCATGAAACTTTATTTTCTTACCCAGCCCATGTCAGGTCGACTTGTTGTTCCTTCACTCCCTTCTGAAAGTTAATTAACTAATAATTCCCTCCCCGCTTGTAAGGTAATGAAGTTTGCCTATGCTACGGTTTCTTGTTTTTTGCAGGTCGCTCGTGAGGAAATAAAGGAGGAAGGGGCACGGTTCATTAATGATGACCAGAGGAGGCTTCCTGGCGGATATTTTTTGGAGGGGTTGGAACGTTGGGGGTTCTCTTCGTTTTTGGGCAGGAACGAGGGGCAATCCGGAAGGAGGAAGTCTTTGATACACTCACCTTCAGGCGTGTTGCCACTGCTTTGTTGGGGGAAAGAATCTTCTTGGTCCGAATCAGAAGGTTTTTCAGAGCTGTATGCATAGAGAGTAGGGAGAGGAAGTTTTTGTTTTGTGAATACATTGCAGGAGGAGGGCGCGGTATGGAGGCGTCCAACAAACAATGTGGGAGGCCATTCTCTTAGGTCTCTCCTTCAGTTGGGAAGAACTCGTGGCCCACGTCGGGTGGGGACACCCATAGGTGTAGGAAAACATTTAGCAGGGGAAGGGTGGGGGGCTCCTTCTATTCAGCTTGGGAAGAAAGAGGTCCTTGCTTTTCGGGGGAGGAACTCTGAGAAGGAGGAGGCTCGATTTCAAGCATCCCTATCAAAGAGATATTTTCATGAACTGGCATGCCATAGCAAGTAATAGAGATGACACCCTACTCCGAAACAGTTTAAGTTTAGCACTTGAAGGATTGTCTGATGCAGAAGAGTAGAACCCGATTGCAAAGGAGGATAGATTGAGCATCACAACCCTAAACGATCTTCTGGGAGGAACGAACTCATGTTCTTAGTTCAGAAGGAACCTTGAGTCAGGTATCATCATGCAGGCTGGATAGCAACACTTGTAAACGATCAGCAAGCAGAGTGGGGAGCTCTCATCTGAAAGAGAAATTTTCCTGAATACCAGAGAGAAGTGTGGGTGCAGGAGGATCGAAGGCAAGGGGAGTAAGAATGTTTTTTGGGGCTTTTTTCTTTCTGAGCATTCAGGACCCGGACATGGCATCGATGGCCGTATGACCATTTTTTTGCTCAAGGATTGTCTACTGCTTTTATCACTCATCATAAGAGGTATCGATGGGGGTGTGTTTTTTCCATTTTCTTGTTCTCATGTATGCAGGTAGCAACGGGGAGCCAGAAGCGTAGGTTCATAGTAGGAATGGAAGGGCATATGGCAGCGGGATTTCTTCTAGAGATACGGACCGGCGGGGTTCTGAGGGCACTCTTTACATCTATTGAGAGAGAGGGAGAGGTATTTTTCTTCCTCCTTCTATCGAGGAGCTGCCCTCTGCACATGTGAAGGGGATCGATAGAAAGGGAATATGGTCGCATCTACATGCTGGCAACATCGGTTGTTGGGGAAAGGCTTCTATACACAATTTTGGCTACTCCCCTTTGTAGCAAGTGGTTGGGTGGGAAGGACCTGCAGCTTCGTGGGCCTTGTGCTTCAGAGATATGGAGATTGCCCGAGAGACAAAGGACGGAAAGACATATGACCTGCATCTTGCAAGAAGCTGCTCTCCATAACACATAATAGGTACCGCAAATTTTTGGACAAGGATCTCTACGATGCACAATTTTGACATGATTCATTTGATGCTCGTAAATGAACGTGAACTGTGTTTACATGCATGATGTCTTGGGTTGTCCTTTGCATTCTTCCATAACTCTTGTTACTGATAAATGCTGAGAAAAATAGGTTCTTGCTTCTGACAAAAGTTGATACTGGAAAATAGACATTTCATATGTTATAGTGTTTTTATAACGATTGTCTGCACACATCCACCCAAAAAAGGGGACTGACTTTGAAGGGATTGTGCGGGTATGACTCCTCTAAAAGAGAACTCCAGTGCAAGATTCTATGGATACCTTTTGAAAAGGAACTGTAGTTCATACATGCAAAGGAAAAGTAGCTACACTTAGATTGCACACATGGATGTATACTCTTCTTGACAACAAGTTACACAATTGTTTGTTTAATGGTGCATTTGTACTAGATTATTGACGTGCCGGGTTTTTAAGCGATTGCATAGTACGCAGGAAACTCAGATATGTGTTGGAATTTGGGACTCGTCCCCTGCATGCTATTCTCTCATTTACAAGGATTAGAATATGCGAAAGTTCCCCATGGATTGATGACATATCACTTGCTTGAAGATGAACGTAGATGGTAGACTTTAACAAGGGTTTGGCACTATCTACCAACCAAGTTCCTTATGGTTTGAAAACATGTGTATTCAAAACATATCTCGAAAACTCTAATGGCCCGATCATTTCGGAATAATTGATTGAAATCCTTCTATCATGGCAGTTACACGGGGAACGGGATCACCCACTTGTTTGCATTAGCATAGTGTGCTATTGTTGGGAAGTGGAGGGAGTAAGTTATCACACTGCTTGTGGGACCACTATTAATCCCAAGTTGAGGACTGAAATTTTTGTGTGAAAGAAAGAAAGGTAGTAAAAAAAAAAGGTAAGAAAGTGGGAAAGGAAGAGGAGAGAAAAAGAGGGGAAGTGAGAAGAAAGAAAGTGAAAAAGAGCGTGTGAGAGTTATTATAGTGGTAAGAGTGTGCATGAATGTATGAGTGTGTGTGCATGAGTGCATAGGTGAGAGTGAGTGTGAGGAGTGCTTGGGGTTGTGAGGTGTGTCGAAGAGTGAGAAGAGTTAGGTGTGCATGAGTGAAAGAGAGCTCAGAAAAGTGGGTAGACTAGACTCGAGATAGGGAGAGAGAGGGAAAGAATTGGGATTGTGTGTGCCATATGTGAGAGCGAGGCATATCAAATCCAAAAGTGGAAAAGAGAAATAGAAGGTGAAAAATAAGCACAAAAGACAAGTGCGTATAGGACCATAAATATACCTTTCCATGCAAAAAAGGTGATAGGACCAAGATCAAAGTTGGGAGAGGACTAAAGAATAAGCTAACAAGATTAGAAATGTTGGCCACATCGGACATCATGGTGGCTTGAGGGTAAAATAAATTTGGCAAGTTAAGAGAAATAGAACCAAGATAGCTGAATATAGGTGCAATTAATCGCACATTTTACGGGCTGAAGACCTTATCCAGACCCCGTGAAAATTGGAAAGTTAACATTAGTGCGAGATGAAGAGATGCTAGGTCTCCTTGTGTCATTTCCAAATCTAATCTAGGTCACTTGGGTGGAGAGAAGAGTTGATTTTTCTCTTTTGTTAGCTTGGGTTTTAGGCTTGGTGTGACTAATAGCATTGTGACTAATGGATCTATTTGGCATTCACACTTGACTAAGTAAGGTGTGGCACCGAGCAATTTCTCATCATAGAAGGGTCAAATACATTGCTAAGTGATAAGAGTTTCTTGGATTTGTTCCAAACTCAGCCTAAGAGGTCAATGATTTGTGCCCGTGAGAATGCTTAACTGTGCAAGACATACTACATCGCCAAAATTGGAAATGAATTATCACAAAAATGAGCTTATGTTGCACCATCCTTGACTAAGGGATAACCTAAAGCTTAAGGATTAAATTAGTGAGGGGAGACTTGATCAACAACCAATTATAGAAAGAAAGAGAAGAAATAGATGGAACTACAATGTATTATGATCTGATTCTAAAATACAAGATCATATTGCAAAGTATGAGGGATGACACCGAGACAGTGGTGTTGCTGACTTCTTCAAGACCGTTGCACAACCTTAGCGATACAATGATTAGAGCAATTAGTTGTTCTTCAGGTAGAGAGGCTATCGCATGTTGGAGACCTTTCAAATCTCCAATTTCACACCTAGCTTGATCTAAGAAAGCTTTAGTATCAAGTACAGACAAGAATTCTCACAAACACTTGAAATCTTTCCAACTTTAAGAGTAAAATGTCTCCTTCTTCGATTTTGAGTTTCTGTCCTTTTCAAGAAGTTTGCTTCAAGGTTCTACTTCATTACCTACAAATGTCATGAAACTTAATGCTTCAAAGTATGCAAGAATCTTTGTATGATCCTTGCAAAACCTTAAAGTTCAATAAACACTTCATTGCACTTTTCAAATTTCTCTGTGATCACTAAGATCAAAAGTCTAACTAAAACTAATGTTCACAAATGGCGACTTTGACATATGTGACTTCTAACACAAATTTCTCCTAGAAAACAAATAAATTTTACAAAATGCTTTTATCCCTAGCTTCCTCATCTCTAAACTTAGATTTTTAATGCTTAAATATTAGAGAATTTACATGTCTCACTGAGATCTAAGCAAATCTTTAATCGATGAGATGCACCATTTTTGCATCCTTACTTCAAAGAGTTGACATGTGAATGTTCTTATGAATCATACACACACAATGTGAGGAAATTAGGACACAAAAATTTAATCACAACTTGTTTTACTATTGAATTAGATTGAGCTCCAAATCAAATGATTTCCCTTGATTCATCTATTTTCACTATGGCAATGAACCCTCTATATCTCTAATGTCGGTTGACTTATATAGCCAATAATTTATGACTAATACATTGTTATTCACTTGTCTTATTGATTGCATAACTTATTTCTAACTATGCTAAACTAATTAGGATCCTCTAAAGTGAATATATTCTTAGGTATATCTCAAGTTCTCTATTCATGACCATGTTCATTCTTCTTTATATTTATCTGCAACAAAACTTCTCTTTGAATTTATCCATATACTTGTTAGACTTCCTTGGTATTCATAAGCATCAATTTGTGATTGTTATGCACCAACATGTCCCTATCAATCACTAATTGTGATTATGTTCCTCTTCTTTATTCCTACCATATCTTTGAATCTCTATAACTTAGGTCCATCTAAGCTCTTGGTTAACATATCTACTATCTATTCCTTTGTTGGAATTTACATGACTTCAATCTCTTTATCAAGTACCTTTTCACTTAGAAAATGATATTGAACTTCACAAGTATGTACTTACAAGCCCTTGGGGCCTACTTCAAACAATACAAAGCTCTTTTGAGCTTACACACACAATCTTGTCCATTTGGATCTTTGAATCCCTCTAATTGCTCCATGTATACTCATATGCAATGTATCTATTTAAAGAAGCATTTTTTACATGCAATTGTGATAGTTTCCATCCTTTGCAAGCTGCAATAGCTATCAATGTTCTAATGGTAGAAAATTTAGCCACTAGACTATAAGTTTCATCATGTTTTACACACTGTGTTTGAGCATATCCTTTGACTACTAGCGTAGCTTTGTATCTAGATAATGTCCATCTACAAATCTTTTTGTTTTATACACCCATCTACATCCAATTAACTAGGCTAAGTACCAAGTCCCATGTATCATTCTCAAGTAGAGTATCATGCTCTTCCTTCATTGCTTTTTCCCAATTCTCTTTACCTTTAGCTTTTGCATATGTTGATGGATCTTCATCTGTTTGCAATATGTATGCATAATCTTTAGTTGTAGTATAAGAAGTGTCATAGCAATACCTTATAGGTTGCTTTCTTTCTCTTGATGACCTTCTTATCTTTGTACTTCTTGAAGTCCTTGCCTCATTATGCTCTGGATCAAATCTTGGCCTATCTTCATCTCCAATATGCATTTCATTTCTATATCTGTCATCATCACTTTCAGCTTCATACACCTAGATCTTCAAAATTGTTTTGTGGATGGACTTGACAACCTGTAACCCATTTGTCTATCATCATACCCTATAAAGACATACTTTTCTACCTTGGGTTCTAGCTTATGTCTCTATTGCGAGGGAACATAAGAATATGCCAAACATCCAAATATTTGCAATGATTAAGAGTAGGTTTCTATCCAAATCTTTGCAAGTTAACCTATTCACAATATATGTTGTAGTGCTAAGCACTTCTGCCCACAAGTAATTAGGACAATTCTTTTCTTTCATCATGGATCTAGCAAACTCCACAAGAGCTCTATTCCTTCTCTCTGCAACTCCATTTTTTGTGGAGGGTACTTGCATGTTACTTCTCTTTTTATACCTATATTCCACAAGGAATCATAAAATTCTTTGGAAAAATACTCTCTCCCTCCATTTGATCTCAATCTCTTGAGCTTTTGATCTGTCATCATTTTTGCATAAGCATGATAGTGTTTAAAGGTATTAAACACCAAATTTATTCTTGATCATGTAAAGTGTGATCATCTGGTTGCATCATCTACAAACAAAACATAATATCTAGATCCACTGATGCTATAGTCCTTTGAACGACCCACACATCTATGTGTATTAATGCAAGCATGTTTGTATGCATGAATCCTTGCTTGTTATATGATTGTTTGTGAGCTTTACCTGGTTGACAAGCTCCATACTTGTATGTCATCTTTTGACTTTGAATATTGGGTAAGCCTAGCACTGATGCATTCTTTGCCAAATCCTTTATACCTCTTTCATTCAAATGACCTAGTATTTTGTGCCATAGGTCCAATTCAATCATCTTTCAACTTCCATAAGTAAACAAGGCATGTCCTACATTACCTTCTACCTTGAGAGTAAAGAGTCTTTCTTCTTTTTGACCTACAACAATACTCTTATATCCTTGATTTGGATCTTTCACATAGGCTCCATTATTAGTGAATCTGACTTCATATCCTTTATCAATAATTCACCCTCCACTAATTAAATTCTTTGGAATTGTGGGAACATAGAGTAACTTACTTAATAATGTATTCCCATTCTTTGTCTTCACGGATCCAATGCTCTCCACTTTGTGTTTGGTGTTATTTCTAGTTTGAACTATGTGCCCATGCACCTTTTCTTCCATGCCAGTCATCAAGGCAATGTTGCCACTAAGGTGATTGCTACATCCTGAGTCAATGTAAGATACTCTTTGGTCTTCACTTTTACTTCATGTGTAGCATTTATGATCAAAGTTGAATCCTCCTTTTGATCTGATGTATAGTTATAATAGGTGTTGTTGTAGGATTGGTTTTGAAAGTTTCTTCCACCTCCTCTACCATATGTATTCCTACCATCTCTTTCTCTAAAGTTACCTCTTTTGCCTTGTGGGAGTTAGAGGTCACCGGAAGCACGCAAACAACACAAGGAAGAAGAAGAATCTTGGAGCACAACACATTGTTGGAGTTTGAGGTCTACGAAAGAAAACAAACAACACAAGAAAGAACAAGAAGCTTGGAGCACAACACAGAGTACTGAATGTATTACCAAGAGAATGTATAAATATAAGTAACTTGTTAGGGTTATAGGCATATATACAAGCTGGGGAAAAAACCTCCTAAAGAGGGAAGAAGGTCTTTGATAGTCCTAGTGTGTTAAGACACATCACTACCTAAATAAATCAACAAATCCCCCCTAGGAGTGATGCGGTGAACAAAGAGCTAGCACTCATGTATAACGAAGTGCCAAGCACATAAGGAAATAAGTCCAAAGCTTTGCAAAAAGCTTTGAACTTATCCCTAGGCAGAGCCTTTGTGAAAAGATCTGCAATGTTGTCCTGTGTGGGCACATATGCCAAACTAATTTTTGTAAATACCGTTTTCCCTTTTTGTAGCTCCATTTTGTACAAGCCAAGGAGTCGTCGAGCTTGAGGAGCTTTAGAAGTAATTTTCTACCAAGTTTGATAATTTTCAGAGCTCATTTGAGCCTCCAAACTAGCTTAGGGACCTAATTTTTAACTAGGCCGGACACTAGGTCTGAACAAGACCAAAGCTAATAAAAAACTATAAATAGAGCTAGAGAGCTCATTTTTTAGGTTAGCTTGTTGTAGATTTGAACTTGTATGAGAACTCCTTTGCAATAGAAGTGATTCCATTGTCTCTCTCTCTTTATTCTTACCTTGTGCGCGCGTGTGTGTATGTGTGTGCATGTTTGTGTGCTTCTCACTCATGCACTTGTGCCATCACTTGTTCGAGGTCTTCATACCATCCTCATGTCTTCCTGGATTGACATTAAAGGAGGTGCTACTCATCACTAAGCTACACCAAATTTTGGCACCGTTTCTGGGGATTCCAGCTTTGAGGACGAGCGTGTGATGGTAAGACATAGAGAGGACGCGTTGGAAAGGTAAGTAGTAGGTTATTTCATAATTTTTCACTAATTTTTTCCCATCTTCATCTCCATTTCCATCTCCATCTCTGCTCCACACCATCTCCATTCTCCTTTCATATTCCCACTCCCATTTCATTCACCTCATTTTCTTGGTGAGAGTTTGAGAGAGAGCGAGAGTGCATTGTTGTGTTTGTGTGTTTTTTGCATGATTCTTGTAGGTTTCAGCAGCATCACCATCCCCAGCAAGCTCTACAGGTATGGAATTCATCTGTGCAAGCCCCGAGGCATCGACCTTGAGCTATCACACCAAAAAGTAGATCATATCACGATTCTGAGTGCACTATGACACAGCGCAGCCTAAGAGCTCCTAGGATCACTAGGTTGATCAATAGAATTCACCATATTCTGGTCTAGCGCAACACACCGAGGTATCGCGACACACCGAGGTATCGCAACACATCGAGGTATCGTGACACGACACACTGAGGTATCGTGACACACCGAGGTATCGCGACACACCAAGGTATCACGACACATCCATCTATCGTGACACATTGACTTATCGTGACACACTGGACTATCGCGACATCGCGACACACCCATCTATCGTGACAACTAAACTATTGCGACACATCGACTTATCACAACACATCGACCTATCGTGACACACCGACCTATTGAGGCACACCCATCTATCGCGACACACCAAGCTATCGCGACACATCAATTTTACGCATAATATTTTTGGGGTATAATAATTGTAATTATGGTAAATTTGGGTATGAATTTTTGACAAATTGGGACTACCTTAGAGTCTTATAAGTGGGCAAAACAACTAGAAACCCTTAGATAAATTCCTAAACCCCGAGAACCTGTTTTGATCCCAAAGTGCCTGAATGGTCCTAACTTCACCATACGAACTCTGATTGATGAGATTTTGGTCTCGTTGGAAATCTCGTTGAGAATTCTACGTGGACCTCAACTGGGTTCTGTAAGAATTATATGTGGAGTCTTAGAACATGTATTTTTAAGTTGGCCACTAGGTGAGAACAGGTGGTCATAGGAATTTTGGGGGCCATAGTGAGCTGTTCCAAAAGGGGGCTATACTTCTTATTGTGTGTCTATCGATTCATTGTGATCAAGGGAAATATTAACTTGTGAACATTTGCAGGAACATTGTGAGAAATCAAGGCATCCAAACCAAGCTAGCAAGGACGAATACCAAGATTGGGGGAAGGCTTCCTGGGCTTGTGAAGCAACCTGAGCAACAAGTGATGGGAGGTTGGAAGTTCTCTCAACCCTCCTTTGTCAATACCTAGCTTAGGCTAGGTGCGATTTAGGAGTGGTGATTAATTAGAGCGACGCTAGGCACGAATCAAGCCCAAGATAACTAATCAACTAAGTACAAGCAATAAGAGAGTCTGAAGTATGAAAACTCTAAGGAATGAAAGTAAACTTGAATCGATCAATTATCAAGTGCAAAATTCACTTAATTATTCGTGACGGCGTGATTACAAACAAGGGCGTAACACAATAATCAACTAAAAAGAACAAAGTGATTGATATGAACGAACCTGCAATGAGATTGTACTTGGGACTAGGGGGTAGAGAAACCAGGCATGTGAACCTTAGGTCAAAAAGACACTTAGACCGAGACAAACAAAGCCTCAGATCTTCTAAAGCTAGTGTCAATCACACTGCTAGGTCTTGGGCCCAGTAGTTGAGTGATTATCCATACACTTTAAGTTCAGAAACAAGCGATTCTGAGATATCCTATAACATGGAGAGACCAGTAGGTAGTTCAGGAGTGGCGTACCTGGAAAAGCCAGAAGGACCTTATAGGACTCAATTGGAATATATCAAGACCAATCGTCTAGGTGCTCGCATCTACGAAGACGGCCTGAGAACCCTGATCAACCCCATGGACTAGGGCATCCGGTAGTCAAGTTCGAAAATGGAGCATATCTAGATAAACAAGGAACGATTTATGTAGTCACCACCCTTCCAGATAGGACAGACAAGTTCAATAATGTGATCGCAGAGGCTGGCATGGGCGACAAAGAGCAAGGACACTTAGGAAGAGATCCGAGAACTCCCCGAGGCAAATCAATCCTGACCAGAATCATTACTCCAGAGTGGGTTACCCAGGACAATAAGAGCATAGATCTGCTTTTAAATCGAGAAACCGACGAGGCTTTTTGTAGGTATAAGCCTGACGAGTCTAATGAAGTAGGAGCTCTCACAATCTATGAGTTTAAAGATCCTGATAGCCCAGGCAAAGTGACCTACCTAGACAATACGTCAGAGAGGATCTTCATGGTCACAGAGCATGGTAGACATGCCTACACTTAGAGGGGTGAATTCATTTTTCCCCAACCAAGATCTAATGTCTCCTACAGTCACCAAGGAGCTGGGACCTCCCAAGCTCATGGAGCTCATAGGGACAGAAGTAGAGACATGCCAGAAGTAAGTTTTGCTAACCCCCTAGGAAGAGAAAGGATGAGAACAGAAACGGATAGAGAAGAAACTGAGAGACCTAGAGCCATAAGAAACCAAAGAAATGCTTATGATTTTCCTTTGCCAAGGCCTAGAGAACACACTAGGACCTTGAGGCCAACTCAACTGGTTAAGTCCATGAAGAATTACTTCGATGGCACGGGAGACCCATATGATCATGTGGCCGAGTTTAGGCGAGTCTTGAGAGTTGAACAAGTGGAGGACCTATTCACGCAGTACAATGCTTTTGGTTTAACCCTTAGAAACACAACCCTTACATGGTTGCAACCACTACATGAGAGGCAGTTTAGGAGCATAGACCAACTTCTAGAAGCCTTCGTCACTGAGTTTTCTAAGAGTGGTATACAACATAATACTTCCTCACTGATTCATAGCTTCAAGAAAACACCTCAAGAGACAATAAGACTGGAAGGAAGACGGTTTAGGCAATACCTAGGGAGGTTTCATGTGCTTGAGTTATCCACACCAGCCAAATAAATGGCTTTGTTCTTAGATGGATTGCCGAGTACCAAGCTAAGATCATATGTGTATCTGAAGGACCCCAGAACCATAGAAGAATGTGTGCACATGTGCATAGACATTGAGGATAATCTCGGAGAGGAGTTGGAGCTTTCAAAAATCTACAAGGATTCAGATAGCTCTAGTAGCCTCACTTTCGGTCAATCCACATCTATCGAGGAACTTGTAGAGAAGGTAGCTCAAAAACTAGGTGTCTCTAGCAAACGAATTCCCAGATTTGCCCCAATTAAGCAGTGCTATACTTGTGGAGGAGACCATATGGTGAGTGTATGTCCCATTATGGACCAATCCCAAGTGAATCCTAGTAGCCAGTACTGCACCATAGAGCGAAGGTACACCAATCACACTGCACAAGACTATCTATATAACAAACAAACCATTAAGCAAAATTACCCTCAGCCATATACACAACCGGGCAGATACTAGAACAAGTACCCACCACAACAGTACGATAGGCCTTATCAACCCTATCAACTGTTGGTGCATTTTACCCAAGCCTACATGCTTGATATATTTGATATTATCCTCATTTGTAAGTCACATGAGTAGTCATGTGAACACCTCTTGTAAAAGAGTACATTTTATCTCTTGTAAATGGAAAAAGAAAAAAGGAAAAGGATGGCTTACCTCATCCATGATGTAAAAGCAAATTCGTGGCTCCAACTACCAAAATCACGAATTTTTGAGCTGAGGGAATCTCTCCTAACTTTGGGGATCACTTTTAGGTGGAGCCATTCGAATTTGAATTCAAAACTCCCTCCAAGAATAGCTATAAAACGAGCAAGAAGGAAGAGGCGATTAGCAAGCCTTGTACGTGACCACTTCATGTCATTTTGTAGAGATTGAAGAGCTTACTCCATAGCTCTATCATTCTACTCCCATTGTGCAAAGATTCATTGCCAATGTGTTTGTAATCATATGTGAATTTATACATTTATCATCATCTACTTCTCTGTTTTGTTCTCTACTATACTCACTCAGAGCAGTAACTTCAGAAGGTCATATCTCGAGTTCTACTGAACCTTTTTCAGTGATTCAACTTGCGTTGGATAGCTTGTACTGTCTACTTCTTGCATATAAATTTTCAAGGTCATTGGATTAATACTTTTGGAGATATCTGCATTTTACTACTTACTGGTCTATCTCTACAGAGCCCCGAGAATTGTGGGAATGTTCCAGAAATTGATGAAACTTTTTCTCAGTGCTCAGTCCATCATTTGAAGTGTTTTAACTTGGATTGGGAAGCTTGATAAGTCTATTTGCTATGCCCAAAAGGAATTTTTCTAATTCCTACCAGGTTGAGAGCACTGTTCATTTTTTCTAGCAGGTGTATGTCCAAAAATAGCAAGTTTTGGGAGCTAGTCATTTCGCAACTAGTCTGTCTTGACTTAAACCTTTGGGATACATGTTCCAAAGTACTTGGCTGATATTTTGGTGGATTTAGGAAGCTCAAAGGGTCTACTAATCAACTCTGAAGTCTCAGTTGGCTGGTGTGAATCTAGTTGTAGCAGCACCTACTCATCTTTGGATTGCATCCACCATCTCTCTTCACATCAACAACCCTATCAAGGGCAACAGAGACCTCAACCAGTTCTAGCGCAGCAAGCCCCTGCTCCAACCAATGTGATTCCAGTGAAATATGCATATGTAGAAGAAAATTTGAATGGATCCATAGTCCCAGTAACACCATTGCTATCAGAAAGTGACCCAAGTGATCATAGTTTTGACTCGTCTCATGTTGAGAGCCCACAGGCTTACTACATGCAATCATCTGAGCATAATGAGTCCTACTATTATGAAGACCCGAGTGAACCTAGTTGGGAGCCGGATTATGTGAATATCATGTATGCAAACCCCAACTCTAGACCTTAGCCTAGGCAGATAAGACCTCCATTTCCTAGAGGAGCATGCTTCGGATGTTAGGGAGATCACCTCATTCATGATTGCCCTCTACCAGCACCTAGGCAAACCCAATCTGTGATAATTCAAGGCTTTTGCCCAGATTGTGGAAAGGAGCATTTGTTATGAGAGTGTCCCAAGAACCCCATCAACATGCCAAAAATTGCTTCTATCAATGTATTGGGTTAATAGTAGACTCTACAGGAAGTGTGACTTCCACTGCCCTAGTGCAAGTAGTCACTTGAGCTCAAACTTTGCAGAAAACTCAAGGTGTAGGGTAGGAAAAGGGTTCTGAGGTTAGTGAGACAGAGAGTATAACCAAGAAAAGGACAAGAGCTTGGAGAGATAGCCAGGAGAGAATGAAAAGACAATGGTCAAAGAAAATGAGCGAACTTGAGGAAAGCTTGAGAGAAACAAAAGCAAAGATAATTGAACTCACATCTCAAACTCACTCTCACACTACCCCACCACTACCATTTCCATCTCCCTCCAACCCATCACCTTCAATTCCCCAACCTTCTAATCCACCACGCCTAACCCACCCACCACCCAGAGTAGGATCAGTCCTAGCCGATCCCACTCCTAAGGATCTAGACATGATGCTTAAAGCATATCAAGCCAAAATCTAAGAAGGGCCAAATGTGACAGATCATGACAAATGTTACCCTACAGCCGATCTAGAGATAGAGAGAACAAAACCTTGTGCTAAGATGGTAGAATTGGCACAAGCCATGTTTGAGGCCAGTTGCCTCTTTAACTGCTCTAGCTCCACTAGAACACCATTACATTTTGATGGTCTATTAGATAGATTGGAGTGGTTAATTGCAAAGTCTAGAAAAGGAGTCACATCCCAGTCTAAGGAGAGTGCAAGTGATAGAATAAGCATTCCTCCCCAAGAAGCTTATGTGCCTAACTCCACTGAACCAAACACCTCTTCTTCTATGAATCGGTACTCAGCAAAATTCCTACGAGAGATTCAAGAAGAGAAATGGGCTAAAGAAAGTGAAGACCCTCCTCCAATTGAACTTGTGGATGACGCACACGATCAATTCCCACAGGACATTCCTTCCATTTATGGAGAGCAGGAGAGTGCCCAATCTCATGAGGTTAGAATTTGAGTCTAATTCCTTACAGGAACTACCCCATTTCACAGGTCCATGGGAAGCTAAGTTGACTTGCATGAGAGCATCCACAGTTATGATAAGAAACAAAGACTCAACTATACCTAGGAATACGGAGGTAGTAAGGAATACTAAAGTGCAGTGCAACCTCACTTTAGAAGAACTACTCAAGGTTAAGCGTGAATTGTGGAAACATGTAGCCAAACAAGTGCCAAACATAGCGAAATCTCATTCCCAGGTAGGATCTCATAGAACAGTGCCGGAAATACCTTTGGATAAGATAGGAGACATGAGCGAAGGGGAAGAAGGAAATACCTATCTTTCGATTACCCATCAGGGGTACACGACCAAGGCAATTTTGGACTCTAGTGCAGGAGTTGCAATTGCTACCACTTCCTTATGGAAGCGTTGGGGCAAACTCGCACTCAAGCCAACGAGAATGAAATTGCAAATGGCTAATGGTCACATTGAGAGACCCTTAGGATTGCTAGAAGGAATAACTCTCACCACGTGTTGTGTAGAGTTTGAACATACCTTTGCCATATGCGACTTTAGCAAAAATCAGGAATGATTTTGGGAAGACCATTTATGTAGCAATTGCAAATGGTACAGGATTGGGGAGCCAATTCCTTGTATCTGCAACACTTTGGCGTTACAACCAAAGTTAATCTCAAGGATTTATCTCATAGAGATGTGCCCCCTATTCAATGGAATCCCATCCATAGAGCCAAAGATGATACAGAGTCAGTGCACTCCATAGGATCAGGATCCTCATGGATGCATGAAGACATCCACTTATGGATGTGCAAAGTGGCCATAGAAGAAGAGAAGAGAGAAAAAGCAAGAGAGGTAGGTGTGAAGGAAACTCATAGATCAGTTCAAGACCTAGCCTATGCACCTGTAGTATTTCCCGATGAAGAGTTTGAGCCTCATGGTTGGGCGGAGATCTTAGCGACCATGGATGTAGCCATCAATGAAGAACAATGGACACCCCACTGTGATGAGGATGGCTATGACATTTCAGTCTTCACAATAGAGCCAATCATGTGTGATCCAATTATTGAAGAATGTGAACCTAGCACTGATGCATTCGAGGATGCAAGTGACTCTGATCTAGAGTCAATCATTATGGACCCACCTTTTGCATCAGATGAGGAATATTTTCATGAAGTAGAAGCTCACCCTCAAAGACACGAAGGAACTACAAATGAGGTGAGATTAACCACACAAGTAGCCACTAAGAACGAAGGCAAGAAGACGAAGAAGAGAGAATTCACACCAGAGGAAGAAGAATCTTTGTTTAACGTCCCTGAAAATTTCAAGAAGTATGAAGTTGAAGACAGGAGAGTCATGACCAAGATGCCTAAACGTGAAGTTGTCATAGGAGAGGCCTATGATAACAAAGAAACTACAAAGAAAATCATAGTGACCATAGAGGAAGGCGAAGAGCGATGCACATACATAGGACACGACCTAAGAGAGGATGAGGAGCAAGAATTAGTAGCCTTACTACGAGAATATAGAGATGTGTTTGCATGGAGTTACAAGGACTTGAAAGGTGTAGACCCTGACATATGCTCACATATGATCCTCATGACCTCAGAGGCCAGACCCTCTAAACAAAAGCCATACACATACAATGACAACTATGCTGCCAAGATCAAAGAAGAGATATATCGCTTGGTTGAAAATGGACTTATCTATGAAATTGAGCACACTGAATGGGTATCCCCCATTGTAGTGGTGACCAAAAAGAATGGCAAATTAGTGTATGCATTAACTTGAATAAGGTTAACGAAGCCACAATCAGAGATAGTTATCCGCTTCCTATCACTGAGCATCTATTAGAAAGGGTGGCAGGCAAGGAAGTGTATAGCTTCCTAGATGGGTTCTCTGGTTATAATCAAGTAGCCATTGCACCAGAAGATCACCATAAGACAGCTTTTGCCACAGAGTGGGGCATATTTGCTTTTCAAGTAATGTCGTTCAGTCTAACCAATGCCCTTGCAACCTTCTAGAGACTGATGTGCCATGTGTTTAAAGAGTTCCTGAGGAAGAATTTGGAAGTCAATGTTGATGACCTCTCTACTCATTCCAACATTAGACAGACACATATACCTGAAATCAAGCAAATCTTTGACAAATGTGGAGAATATCAAGTCTGCCTGAACCCAGAAAAGTGTGTTTTCATGGTTAGGCAAGGCAAGATTCTAGGACACATAGTGTCAAAGAACGGCATATCCACTGACGAAGAGAAAGTGAGAGCGATCGCAGAACTACCTAGGCAAAGGAATGTCAAGGAAGTGAAAGCTTTCATGGGGCATTGTGGCTATTACTGATGTTTTATACACATGTATGCCATCATTGCAAAGCCTCTCTACGGACTTCTAAACAATTTTGAGTGGATTGATGAATGTGAGGAATCTTTCAATGAGCTTAAACGGCGATTGTGTTCAACACCAATCTTGACTACACCAGATTGGAACAAGCCATTCCATGTCCATGTGGGTGCCTCCAACTATGCTATTGGGTGTGTATTTGCACAACCTATGGGCGAAGGTAATATGGATCTTCCAATTGCCTATGCTAGTAGACAGTTAAATGTAGCTGAATGAAATTATACCACCACTGAGAGAGAAGGATTAGGCATGGTATATGCGGTTAAAAAATTTAGACACTATTTGCTTGCAAATAAGTTTTAATTTTTTACTGATCATCAAGCATTGTTGTACTTGGTAAACAAGCCATGCAATAGAGGTAGATTAGTAAGATGGTTTCTCTTACTAATGGAGTATGACTTTGAGGTGGTGGTGAGGAAAGGCAAGACTCACTCGAGAGCAGATCATCTCTCGAGGCTCACATCTGGAGAGGCCCCACAAGAAGTGTCTGATGACCTTCCTGATGCTTATCTGTTTAATTTGGAAGTTGTACCATAGTGGGCCAAGACCTTAGTGCCAGAACTCACGTATGGGCCTAAACATCCAGTAGTAAACACTCAAGATAGGGAGGTAGTAAAAGCCCAGAAGTACCACATCATGGCAGGAAGTGTGTACAAACATACAGATCAGGGAATATTAGCTTGTTGTGTGGAAGAGGATGAGCACTCAAAGTGGTTGCAATTAGCACATGTGGGTGCATTAGAGCAGCACTACTCGAAGCAAAGAACCTTACAGACATTGAGGAGACTCAGAGTGCACTGGCCAACTATGGAAGTAGATGTCCATAAGATGTGCAAGGAATGCCCAATCTGTCGTCCTAAACCACCAGTGGAACATGCCACTCTTTATCGGGTGTCTTTAGTGCCAGATTGGAGAGAACCCTTAGTAGCCTTTTTGAGGACAAGAACCTTTCCCCAAGATATGACATTGGCCAGACAAAGGAGCTTAGAACAAGAAGCTTAGAACAAGATGTTGGAGATAGATGTCTGCGGAAGCACGCGAACAGCACAAGGAAGAAGAAGAAGCTTGGAGCACAAACACAAAATAGTGAGTGTATTACTAGAGAATGTACAAAGATAAGTAGCCCATTAGGGCAATAGGCGTATATACAAGCCGGGGGAAAAAAACCTCCTAAAGAGGGAAAAAAGTGCCCCGGCGGTCTTAGTGTGTTCACACACATCACTACCTAAATATATCAACAAATCCCCCCTGGGAGTGATGCGGTGAACAAGGAGCTGGCACTCATGTATAAGGAAGTGCCAAGCTATGTGGAAATCACTCCACAAAAGGAAGTAAGCCCAAAGCTTTGCGGAAAGCTTCAAACTTCTCCCTAGGCAGTGCCTTCGTGAAAAGGTCTGCAATGTTCTCCTGGGTGGGCACATATGCCAAGCTGATCTCCCCAGCAAAGAACCTCTCCCTGACATAGTGATAATGCACCTCAATGTGCTTAGCGTGAGCATGGAACACAGGGTTCCTTGCAACTGCCAATGCGCTCTGACTGTCAGTGAAGATGGTGGTGGCAGAAGACTGGCCAACACCCAAATCAGCCATAAGGCGTCTGAGCCACACACACTCAACAGTCGCTGTGAAAGCTTCCCTATACTCAGCCTCACAACTGGAAGTGGCCACAGTAGGCTGCTTCTTGCTCAACCAAGATATACATGAGCTACCAAGCATGAAGCAAAAACCATTGGTGGACACACGAGTGTCATAGCAACCAACCCAATCTGAGTCTGAAAAAGCATGCAAATTTGGCAGTAGTGATCCCCCCTTGGGATAAAACAACCCAAGTAGCCGAGTACCACTCAAGTAGCGAAAGATGCGCTTAACCGCCTTCCAATGCGTGACTCCTGGGCAATGCATAAACCTGCTCATCTATGAGACAACAAACTGAATATCTGGCCGAGTAATGCATAAGTAAATCAAGCATCCAACAGCCTGCTGATAGAGAACAGCATCAAATGCATCTCCAGCATCATGAAGACTCAATCGTAAACCTGTCTCCATAGGAGTGGCAATAGGCTTACAGTCTTCAAGGCCAAAACGCTGCAATAATGTGTCAATATATTTCGTTTGACACAAAGCCATTCCACCATCAACTTGCATAAACTGAATGCCCAAATAGTGATGCAAATGCCCCAAATCAGACATCTCAAATGAGGCATGCAAATCAGCCTTAAAATCAGCAATATGCTTCTCAATAGGACCAGTAAGCAGCATGTCGTCAACATAGACAACAATGATCAGAAGCACATCATTAGCACGCTTAACATATAAGGTGCTTTCAGTTGGACTGTTCTCAAAACCATGTGCAATCAGATAGGCATGTATCTTCTCATACCAAGCACATGGTGCTTGCTTTAAACCATATAACGCCTTCTTTAACCTGCATACCTGGTTTTCATGCCCTTTCTGCACAAAGCCGCGGGGTTGAAAAACATACACATCTTCATGCAAGTCACCATTCAAAAATGTTGTTTTAATGTCCAACTGATGTACATTCCAACCATGATAGGCTACAAGTGCACAAATGCTCCGAACAATAGTCATACGGCATGTAGGTGCAAAGGCCTCATCAATATCAATGCCTCTTTCCTGCGCATAACCCTTTGCAACAAGCCTAGCCTTATACCTGTCAACTGTACCATCAGGTTTACACTTCAGCTTGTATACCCACTTGCCAATGGCCTTCTTGCCAGGAGGCAAGTCACATAAAGACCATGTACCATTCTTCATTATAGCATCATATTCAGATTGCATAGCAGCCATCCAATTTTCTGAATTCTGTGCTTCATCAAAAGAAACAGGCTCATTCTCATCACAGAGGCTAGACGCAGCCATAGCATAGCAATCTGATGCAAAGGAGGCACTATGAGAGCCTGCACGAGTACGATATGAAAAAGGTGCATCTAATTTGCTGTCACGCAAAGTCTGCACCAGCCATTTTGGCATAGTTTTTGCTTGCTCAATATCAGCTCTCTCATCAACAAGTGCATCATGTAAATCTGCATCATGATCTGCATCATCATATGAAACCTGCAAAGGCTGAGAAGTTACCTCATTAGGACCAGCACTAGACTTTCCACCTGTAAAAAGAGGCATCAAAGTATCATACATGTCTTTAGAGCTAACAGATGTCTCCTTAGTACATGAAAGCAATGGTTGAATCGCATCTTCCACAAAGACAACATCACGGCTAACCAGAATGCGTTTAGTCTGTGGATGATACAGACGATAGCCTTTACTTTCAGAACTGTACCCAACAAAAATACATTTTACTGCCTTATCATCCAATTTTTTGCGATGTTGTTCAGGCACTAGTGCATATGCCAAACAACCAAAAACCCACAGATGAGCAACAGATGGCTTGCAATCATGCCAAGCCTCCTATGGAGTGATAGATTGTAGCGCTTTAGTGGGACACCTGTTAAGTACATATGTTGCACACATGACAGCCTCAAGCTAGAAACTATGTGGTAAAGCCTGACTCTTGACCATACACCTCGCCATCTCCATGAGTGACATGTTCTTCCGTTCAGCAACTCCATTCTGTTGAGGTGTATACGGCACTGTACACTGGTGTTTTATCCCACGTTCAGCTAGAAATGCATTAAAATCAGAAGACATATATTCCCCCCCTCGATCAGAACGGAGGGTGCCCATTTTACATGTTGACAGATTTTCAGCCAAAACCAAAAACTGTTTGAAGCACAAAAACACTTCGGACTTTTCCTTCAATGGATATACCCATGCATGCCTGGAAAAATCATCAATGAAAGTCACGAAGTAAAGATAATTTCCAAAAGAAGGTGTCTGCATAGGACCACAGACATCACTATGTACAAGCTGCAATTTCTACGTAGCCCGAACTGAACCATCTTTTGGAAAGGAGGAACGCTGCATTTTGCTCAAAATACAACCTTCACATACATGTTTTCTAGGTGCCTCAAGCTTGGGCAAAGAAGACACCATATCAGATTTCTGCAGGCGTAGCAAACTAGCAAAATTCAGATGACCAATGTGTGCATGCCAAAGCTTTGCATCTAAGATAGCCTGAGAATCATGAACTACACATGTCGAATCATTCACAGATCTTTCATAGTCTATGAGCTTATACAGCCCACGACATAAAATGCCAGAAGCAATAATAACATCGCCATTTGACAGATCATGAACTGTACATCTGTCATCAACAAATTTCACAACCAAGCCAATCTTGGCTAATGCAGAAACTGATAACAGATTCTTCTTGATCCATGGCACAAATAAAGCATCTGACAAGGTGAAAGAACTACCATCAACAGTAGTCAGAATGATCTTACCAACTCCCATAACAGGATAAGATGAGTTGTTAGCACATGTGACAGTATTCCCTGTAGGGGCAGGCTCCAGTGAAGAGAAGAAACTGCGCTGCGAGGTAATATGTTTGGTCGCCCCACTGTCAAAGTACCAAACATCTAACTCCACTGCAGACATGCACTGCTCATGAGAAGATGGGTCAAAACTGCAAACAGTAGTAAACACCCATTCTTCTTCCTGCACAAGATTTGCAGACTCTGTTTTTGGTGTAGAGGCCTCTGGAACAACCATTCCAGCCTCTTTCTTCTTTGCCTCTTTTGCAGCCAATTTTGGACAGTTCTTTATGATATGATCATTCCCTTTACAGTACTTGCAAAACAATTTCTGCTTTTCTGATTTCTTCTCATCTTTATCCTGGTTCTTCGAATGTGCAGCATTTGCAGATTTCTGCTTACTAGTAGAAGAGCTCCATTTTCCTTTGCCCTTCTGACTAGCCAGGAAAGCTTGATCTGCAACACGCATAATGGACCTGTTCTGCCTGGACTGATCTTCCTGCAACAGAACAGAGACTAACTCCTCAAATGATAAGGCATTCGGATTACCTTTCATCATCAACCGAAGAGTAGAAGCAAAACTCTGATATGAATCAGGAACACCATTCAGAACGGTCTGCACAAGTGAGCTATCTGGTATAACCTCATCAGCAAAAATCAACTGTTCCTTCAAATCTTTGATCTTTGTTAGGAAACTGTCCATAGAATCACCTTCATTCATGTGCTCACTCTCCAACTGTTTTCGAAGGTAAGCAACACGAGCCTCATTCCTAGCTTGGTACAATGTGGTTAGTGTATCCCAAGTATCCCTTGCTGTTCTGCAAGAGCGAACATGAGGAATAATGGCACGTTTGATAGACAAAGCTATCAATGCATGTGCCTGGGCATCTCTGCCATCCCAACGAATTTGCTCTGTAGTAGGTGCAACAGAAACAACAGCACGAACAGGAATCTGTGGAATATCATCTTTGACACCATCTTCATCAGCTCCAGCACTTGTATTTGCAGTACCTGTAGTTGCAGGTGTAACAGGACGTCTTTCAACACCCTGCACAATGTTCCACAGTCCTTTTGCAACCAATACATGTCGCATCATATAAGCCCATAATGGGTAGTTGGTACCATCCAACTTATTCTCAACAGCCAACATACGGAATACATCACTGCTTTCAGCCATGGCCGGTGACTAAAATACCTTGATGCAGAAAATTGATTGTATCTCAAAAAGTTGAACAGAACTGTCCAGACACTGTAGCACACTTCGAGACGCTTAAACTGGCGAACAGAAACTGATATATACCTTGGGCACAAAAAGACGAAATAGCCTACACAAGCGCTGTGATAGTGCGTTCGGAGGCTGAAACGAGCTCAGATCGCAATTTTGGCACTACAAAGCAAAGCTGTTTTGATCTCCGAAACACGTTGAGTATGCTCACCAAAATTTGTGCGATTCTAAGACTGCAAATGGAGGAGTGTCGACGGCGCCCTAGATGAAGCGACGACCTGCTCTGATACCAATTGTTGGAGATAGATGTCTGTAGAAGTACGCGAATAGCACAAGGAAGAAGAAGAAGCTTGGAGCACAAACACAAAATAGTGAGTGTATTACTAGAGAATGTACAAAGATAAGTAGCCCATTAGGGCAATAGGCGTATATACAAGCCGAGGGAAAAAAACCTCCTAAAGAGGGAGAAAAGTGCCCAGGCGGTCCTAGTGTGTTCACACACATCACTACCTAAATATATCAACACAAGAAGCTTTAGATTATACTCTCATTGGAGATAATCTATACATAAGAGGAAAATATAGGTATCTTAGATTATGTGTCCACGAAAGTGAATATCTCAAGATCTTGGAAACTGCTCACCAAGGTGCAACAGGAGGACACTTTGGACGAGATAGGGTGATCAAGGCAACACTATTTGTAGGTCTCTGGTGGCCCACACTTCACATGGATCCACATACCTATGTGAAGAGGTGTGATGTTTGTCAGCGAACCCAATACCCTATACGTAAAAAAGAGATGCCATTGAAACCTATGATAGGTGGACGTGCATTCTCTAAGTTGTGAATAGACTTTGTCAGTCCTATTAATCCCCCAGCTAAGGGTTCCCATGTTGAATACATCATTGTGGCCACAGACTATCTAACCAAATGGATAGAAGTAAAAGCTACAATGAAGAACGACACCCAGACCACTGCTAAGTTCTTATTTGAGAATGTGTTCACCAGATATGGGTTACCAATAGAGCTAGTAAGTGATAGAGGCACACACTTCATGAATGAAGTCATAGAAAACCTTCTTCAAGAATTCTTGGTGATACATAAGAAGTCACCCCCGTATCATCCACAAGCTAATGGACAGGTTGAGAGCACAAATAAGATTCTATGCAATGTATTGACAAAATTAGTTAATAATAAACGCTCTGATTGGGACAAACAACTAGACCATGCTGTTTGGGCATACAGAGTTGCCTATAAAACAGTACTCCTATTGGAGAATTCCTCTCCTAATCGCAGCGGAAAGTGTAGAAGACCTTCTCAGGATCAAGACTCTTGCCAACAATTGAACCTTCAAATGAAAACTGGTACCAATTGAAAAATGCAATGAACTTGAAACTTTGGTCACTCAAACTAGACACCTATAGCTTTAAATGAGCTATCAAACACTCAATTTGGAGTAGATTTGGGTTGACAACTCGTTGATACAAAACAGACTACCTATCCACTTAGTTAGGCTAAAAACTAGACTTCACTAAAAACTGAATAACTCATAGAGCATAAAGAATCTCATAAAACTGTTCTAGGAAGAGGAAGTACTCAACATAAGCATTCCAACGAATTTTTAAACACTAAAATTGGATTCATATATTGAGAGATATGACTCTCACAAGTAGACTACCCAAAAATGGTGTGCGGCTTGACATACTCTATGAGAGTGAACTGAATGAAATGACTCAAACCAAATGAACTAGCTACAAGGGCACTTCCATGCCTTCTTCCTCTATTCTTGAGTGTCCTCCCTTGCCTCTTTTATAGACAAGTGAGCAAAATCTCTCATGATGATTTTGAGAGCTCTTCTCCATCATTTCTCCACTACTTTGGACAGCCACTCCTCTTACAGTTCAGTTTTTGGATTTGATTCTCTTTTGGCCTCCACTACTTGCTGAAGTAAATGCTTCCATTTTTCATTTTTGTATTTTCCTTCTACTTGAAGAAAATCCTTTTTGCAAATATATATATACGAGCTTACTTCTTTATTTTTAACACTCCCCCTCAAGCTCACATGTGAGCTTGCACCTTCAGCCATATCCTGCAAGTTGATGTCATCCTTGAATCTCTTTAGCTTAGAAGCATCTAAGGACTTTGTAAACATGTTTGCAACCTGGTCATTAGTTCCAATGACGTTTATATCCACATCCTTGCTCAAAAATTTTTCTCGAACATAATGATAATGCACTTCTATGTGCTTGCTTCGTGCATGAAACATTGGATTGTTTGTCAAGTGAATGATTGACATGTTGTCACCATAAATTGGAATGGTCTCCACCTGCAAATCAAGATCAACCAAGAGCTTCTTAATCCACATAGCTTCACAAGTTGCAAAGGCTAAACCTCTATATTTAGCTTTTGTAGATGATAGTGCAACAGTAGGTTGCTTCTTCGAAGTCCATGTGATAGGTTTGCTACCTATCATGAACACATAACCTGAAGTGGATCTTCTATCTCCCTTCGAACGAGCCCAATCAGCATCACTGAAGCCTTTTACCTGCAGTTCTTCATCATATCTATAAAACAAGGCATGATTGACTGTGTGCTTCACATATCTTAGCACTCATTTGGCTGAATTTAAATGTTCACTTGTTGGAGCTTGCATAAATTGAGAAAGAACTCCAACAATATAACACAAATCTGGTCTTGTGATTGCAGCATAGATCAATGAACCTATAATACTCTTGTATGTAGTTACATCATGTAGCTTCTCTCCATCATTTGAGCATAGCTTCACATTTGTGTCCATAGGCTGAGTGAGTGGTTTGCATTCACTCATTCCAAATCTGAAAAGAACATCCAACAAGTACTTTCTTTGCATCATGTAAATGACATCTTTCCCATAGACTATCTCAATGCCTAAAAAGTATTTCAGCTCACCAAGATCTGAAATTTTAAACTCCTTACCGAGTTTTCTTTTTATCTCTTGTATTCCTGCAACATTACTTCCTGTTATGATGAGATCATCAACGTATATGCAAATCTATACCTGCTTGCCTTCTTCTTTCTTCATGTAGAGAGAGGGATCTCCAGTACTTGGACTATAACCACACCTTGTGAGGTACTCGACCAATCTTTGATTCCAAGCACGTGGTGCTTGCTTCAGCCCATACAAAGCTTTCTTCAATCTAAAAACAAAATTTGGATGCTTTTTGTCTTCAAATCCAATCGGTTGACTCATATATACCTCTTCTTGAAGTTCACCATTGAGAAAAGCATTTTTTATGTCAAGTTGGTATAATGGCCATCTCCTTGCTGCACTCACTGCAATCAAGGTTCTAATTGTTCCCATCTTTGCAACCAGGCTGAAAGTCTCTTCATAGTCGATGCCATGAGTTTGCCGGAATCCTTTTGCTACTAGTCTAGCTTTATGCCTAGCTAGAGAACCATCATCATTTCTCTTTATTTTAAACTCGCATTTATTTGGAACAATCTTCATACCTTCAGCCTTTGGAACTATCTCCCATGTGTGATTGTCCTTGCGAGCTTTCATCTCTTCTTGCATAGCTTCTTGCCATTGTTTCTGTGTACATGCTTCTTCATATGCATCCGGTTCTTTGTCTTTGACTACCTATGTCATATATGCAAAATGCTTTGCAATAAAACTATCATAGCTCAGCCTTTGAATTGGATACCTTGCTCTCGAAGACCTCCTTTCATTTTCTTTTGAATATTGCTTCTTCAACTGGTTCAACTTTACCTTTGGTGTGATCACCTCTTCATACTCTTCTTCACTTGCATTTGAATCACTATTTTGGGTAGCACTTTCAGCTTTAGATCTTTCATAACATGATGTTGGTGATAAGGAATGACTCCTTAGTCTCCCCTTCCATGTTGAGCTTTCTCCAAGTGATGTAGAAGCTTCTGGACCTGACATTTGAGTGCTTGTTTGCTGAAATTCTTCTTGGACAGCACCTCCATCATCTTCGCAATCTTCTTCAAGAATCTTCTCTTTCCCTTTGTCTCCAAACCATGGTCTTAGCTCATCAAATACCACATCTCGTGAGACTCATAGCTCCTTTGTCACCAGATTGTAGCACCTATATCCCTTTTGCTTCGATGAATATCCAATAAAAATACATTTTTCGGACTTTGCCTCCATCTTTGTCCTTAGTTCTTGAGGGATGTGAACATTACACACACATCCAAAAACTTTGAGGTGTAAGGTCAGGTTTCTTACCGGAATAAACCTCCTCGGGAGTTAAATTATGCACTCCAGTCGTTGTGCAAAATTGAGAAGACAAGGTAGAGATCAGACCATGCTTGACACTCAGGAAGCTCTAGGTTATCACATGGCCATGTGCGAGGCTTCAGGTGAATGGTCCCATAGGATAGTTGATCAATGACCTTTTGTGACCCTAGAAGTAGGACAAGGAGAGAGTGCAAGGACCGTGAGAGCTTTAATTGACTCAAGAGCAGCCACTAGTGCAGTACAACTTTCTTATTTCCAGGAATTGCAATTGAAGGTCAATCCTATAGAGGCATATCTCACAGGGTTGGGAGGTGTTGAAACTCCATGCATGGGAGAGGTGGAATTTCCTCTCCATTTAAGAGATTCTAATGGCAGTAAAAGTGATGGTATGTGAAGACGAGGATCTTATTGAACCTCTTGTCTTGGGCCAAGACTGGATCTATGATCATGCAGTCAACCTCAACCAACGAAGGAGTCCCCTAGGCAACACTCTAGACATACCATTTCTATTTGGGTCTCGAAGTGGTCAATGAAGGCTATCCCCAATGCTCAATAGATATTGGTGCCCTAGACTTGCTTACAAGCTCAAATAGCTTCACCTCCATTCACACAAATGCATCAACACTCAGAAGCACTCTTGGCGAACATCTCAAGGCAAACACCTACACCCCACACCATTACATCTTCGGTCAAACCTAGGAATATCGGGAAATGGGTACCCAAAAGGTCCCGAATCCAACGCAATCGAGTCCACAAACCTTTACATTCCATCACCACTAAAATCTACGAATCCACAATTAAAGTTTGGAGACTTAAACCCCGCATCAAACCCCTTGACCCAATTTTGTAAATCCATCCACTCTGATGTAGGTGCATTCTGAGTACATTGCACATCCAAAGTATGCATCTAGGATGACACTAACCTACTAACCAACGTTCACACGCATCACAAACACTTCACACCCTAACCCCTAACCACTTGAAATGTCATGTTAGTATTGTGGAGGGAACACCATAACATCCTGTTTCCTATGCAACACTAATGTGCCTCTCTTCTTCTAGCAGATAAGCATCAACAACTACAAGAAGTCTCATGGTAGAAGTGGCAGGCACGAGCTCCCAAGCAAGCACTAGTTCTCAAGTTGATTGGGAGACCATGCCCGTGGAGGCCCCACTGACAGCTAGGCCTGAAGAGTATCTGAATGTGAGACGAATTCCCATCTTGGATCCATCGGGCGGCTTAACAGAAAGAGTAAAAGGGCACTCTCATTGGTTCAATGAGATGCCAGGAAATTTGGGTGATGCAGATCACATATGGGAGTCTAAGTTGGAATTCGGATCAATTTGGTGGACATTTCAGTTTTTCTCAAGAGAATTTGAATCACTACAAAACGCAGCACCTCTTCAAGACATTTGCCAAAAAGCGGATTTGAAAGACTACTTTAGTGCATCCTTGCCTAAGCCAGATTTCCTCAGATGTTACTATTTGATTGCAACTCTCAAAGCTACAAGAGATCATGATCAGTCAGGCATATTCCTGGTGCCATCTCTATCAAACCGCGACGAAATGAAAAAGTTCAAGCTGAATGTAACTCTAATTAAGGAAGCCCTCCAATTGTACGGCACCCATGTGACCTCTGATCGAGACTCTCTGATACCAGAGTCTATGAAGAATAGTAAGCTAAAGAAGTTGAAAGATATGTGTGCCCTCACTCCAAACATTGACATCCCATTGCGCATGTGCCTTCAGCACTTTTCCTTCCCGGCTCAAGACTAATTCACGCAACCGAGAAGATTTGGTATAGTCTTTACCTAGCAGAGACAAGGAGTCTACCTATTAAAATGCCAGTGTGGATTCTCGATCATTTATATGAAGCAGGCAAACGAGGAGTAAGGAAGCCTTCTTTGAATGGTTGTTGTGCCATTACTAGAATCATATACTGATGCCTAGCTTATGATGTGCCGATCCCACGGGCGTTTACTTACTCTCAGCTGCAGTTCTTCCAAGGACAAAAACCAGGGGTTCAACTAGCTAAAGGCATACGTGGATCACTTTCCCATGTCCCAATTCCTCGTGATTCCACCAAGGCAACCTCCCTTAGAGAAGAAGGAGACAGGTGGCCCCATTTACTATCCCTTTCCAATGATCACAGTTAGAAGGCGTTACACAACCCACTCCGTCAGCCCCTCCGTTACCCACGGATGTTGAGTTTGCTTCTGAGTGAATTAGCGGAAGATACCTCCTTTGATTTTGAGGCCTTCTTACAAACAACGCAACTATCTGATGGAGAGTTGTTTTCAAACACTAAAGGTCGCGGGTCATCATCCCATAGAGGATGTCCACAATTAAAGTTTGGAGACTTAAACCTCACATCAAACCCCTTGACCCAATTTTGTAAATCCATCCACTCTGATGTAGGTGCATTCTGAGTACATTGCACATCCAAGTATGCATCTAGGATGACACTAACCTACTAACCAACGTTCACACGCATCACAAACACTTCACACCCTAACCCCTAACCACTTGAAATGTCATGTTAGTATTGTGGAGGGAACACCATAACATCCTGTTTCCTATGCAACACTAATGTGCCTCTCTTCTTCTAGCAGATAAGCATCAACAACTACAAGAAGTCTCATGGTAGAAGTGGCAGGCACGAGCTCCCAAGCAGGCACTAGTTCTCAAGTTGATTGGGAGACCATGCCCGTGGAGGCCCCACTGACAGCTAGGCTTGAAGAGTATTTGAATGTGAGACGAATTCCCATCTTGGATCCATCGGGCGGCTTCACAGAAAGAGTAAAAGGGCACTCTAATTGGTTCAATGAGATGCCAGGAAATTTGGGTGATGCAGATCACATATGGGAGTCTAAGTTGAAATTCGGATCAATTTGGTGGACATTTCAGTTTTTCTCAAGAGAATTTGAATCACTACAAAACGCAGCACCTCTTCAAGACATTTGCCAAAAAGCGGGTTTGAAAGACTACTTTAGTGCATCCTTGCCTAAGCCATATTTCCTCATATGTTACTATTTGATTGCAACTCTCAAAGCTACAGGAGATCATGATCAGTCAGGCACATTCCTGGTTCCATCTCTATCAAACCGCGATGAAATGAAAAAGTTCAAGCTGAATGTAACTCTAATTAAGGAAGCCCTCCAATTGTACGGCACCCATGTGACCTCTGATCGAGACTCTCTGATACCAGAATCTATGAAGAATAGTAAGCTAAAGAAGTTGAAAGATATGTGTGCCCTCACTCCAAACATTGACATCCCATTGAGCATGTCCCTTCAGCACTTTTCCTTCCCGGCTCAAGACTAATTCACGCAACCGAGAAGATTTGGTACAGTCTTTACCTAGTAGAGACAAGGAGTCTACCTATTAAAATGCCAGTGTGGATTCTCGATCATTTATATGAAGCAGGCAAACGAGGAGTAAGGAAGCCTTCTTTGAATGGTTGTTGTGCCATTACTAGAATCATATACTGATGCCTAGCTTATGATGTGCCAATCGCACGGGCGTTTATTTACTCACAGCTGCAGTTCTTCCAAGGACAAAAACCAGGGATACTTACCATGGTGAAGCATCGATCAATGTTTATCTCGTCCTGTTGTGCTCCCAGCATTTGTGATGGACATTGTTGATGACTATCCGTGTTGAGGATCCACTGATGAAATTCTTTGAGTGCCTGGTCCTGTTTGCTCTCTTCAAAGCAACATTTGCCAAATATTGAGAATTGAATTTCTTTATATTCCTTGACAAACGACATTGGGTAACTACATCAAGCTTAGTTTCACATCTTCTCGTTAGCTCACCATAAGCAGACGTCTTCTCATCTAGTATACATACAAGGATTTGCAGTGTACCAAAACTACCCTTTGCAGATATCTCCTTAAGTGCTCTTGTACATACATTAGTTAAGCATCGCTCAAGTTGTGGACCTTCAAGCTCTTCCCTCCTACCATGGTAAGGGGAAACAGTAGTTGTGGATGCCATGTTCATGCCAGGTGCTTGACATCTACCAGATAAGGCAGCAATAATATCATCTGCTTGTCGAGACACACTTCTATCAAAACTGATAAATGCCCAGTAATCAATGGTTCCACCTTCAACTAAGTATGACTCATTCACGTTCCATGAGCCAAACCTGGGAACAAACTCTCTCTCTCTCTTGTCTTTTTTTTTTTGAGACAATGTCACCAAACAAGACGACAGATGTTAGTATCAAGAAAAATAATTGACATATGTCAATGTGCTCTTGTGCATGGGACTCTTAGTTGTGTCTATGCACGGCCATGTAATGTGGCCCTATGTTAATGCATACTTTGGAAATGCATGGCCTGAATGGTGCAAAAGACAAGGTTGTGCAGGGAGCACATGGTTGTCTCTCGTCGAGGCTTTCGATGTTATTTGCGGATGTTGATGCCATCTGTCGTGGAGTTATCCATTGGATCTCGAGATGACAATTGATCCTGCCTCCTTATGGGGATCCATTTGGGAACGATTTGCGACTGTGTAGTGAGCACCTTTGGCCTATTCCTCCTTGGCTGGTTTCTTGACTGTTGTGTCCCTCGTGGTTGGCACTTTCGTTTTGTAGGGGCCGTTGATGCTTTTGGCTTCCAAACCCATACCTCTGTTCCTGGTCACTTGACTCGCGTTGAAGAGGTTAGTTGGTCTAATTTTGTTCTTGGTGTTTGGTTCTAACCTTTGCCTCGCCTTGGCTTTTTTGTTGAGACTTTTCACGTATGGGAGAGCATAGGTTGTTGCGGACGTAAGAGCTTCCTGGGTACCCACATGTGTAATTGTCCTTGTTGAGATGCAACTAATTTCTTAGGCACCCAAATTTGTCGGATACCTTGTGGTTGAGCTTGTCCGAGCTTCTTCCTTCGTCTTTTGGCCTGCTTGGCTTGCCTGGATGGGTTTTTCGGGAGCAAGGCTGGTGGTTGCTCTCCTTTGCGTACCCAAATCTGCATCATGCCCGAAACTGCTTTCTTGTTGAATGGTGTCTTTCTATTTGCTATAGTAGTTGTCTTGAATTTTTGTGCTTGCTTCTTAGGTTGAACTATTGTGGATGCTTTACTCCTCGAAAAAGAAGGAGGGTTTGCTTGCCTTTGCAACTATCCTTCCATGATTGAGTCCTTCTAGATCCGAGAGCTTTTGACACATACAACATCTTGCTCGTGAAGATTAGTCTTAGAGGAACTAAGAGTGTGTGGTGCCATGATCTGTGAGCATGCAGTTCTCTAATTCTAATGTAATGCATTGTTCACGTACCCAAACTTGAAGAAGTTGACTTCTGAGGTTCAGGTTGACTGCATGGTCATAAATCCAATCCTGACCCAAGACAAGTGGTTCTGTAAGGTCCTCATCTCGACACACTAGCATTTTGACTTTCATTGGAACATCTTGAAGGTAGATGGGAAATTCCACCTCGCCCAAACAAGGAGTTTCCACACCTCCCAATCCTATGAGATAAGCTTCTATGGGATTGATGTTCAACTGCAAGTCTTGGCAGTAGGAAAGTCTAACTGCACTAGTTGCTACAACTGAGTCAATCAATGCTTTCACAGTTCTTGCACTCTTTCCTTGTCCTATCTCTATGGTCACAAAGGACATCGGTCAATGCTTTGAGAAGTAATTATGCCTGATTTTTGACACATATCCATGTGATATTTTGGGGCTTTTGAGTTGACATCTAGGCCTAGTCACCTTAACTTATTTCGCCTAATATGCTCTCTGGCCTCTGACTGTGCTTCTTCTCTCACCCTTAACCCTTCTTCTTTTTGCTTCTTAGCAGTGTTGAGTCTCATTAGCATATCCTTAGTAAGAGGCTCTTGATACAGCTTGACTCTACATCCACTAATGTAGTTTGGCAAAATGTCTCCTTCTAAAGTGGCCAATTGAACTGCACCACTAGTGGAAATTCTATTAATGATCATGGGTCCATATCCTCATTTTTCTAACTTGCGAGCATGCTGCTTTAGTGTATAAACTAACACTAGGTCTCCCTCTTTTAGTCCCTTATCCTTGATGTGTGCATCGAAGTATGCCTTTTGACTTTTCTTTGTTGCGTAGATACCCGCTGCTGCTCGTAGCCTCGTCTCACCTAAGCATTCTAAATCAAAGATCTTGGATGACAACTCATGTCCATTCCACTCATGCTCTTGTGCTAATTTTAAAGATGGGATGAGGAAATCTAATGGTAGCATAGCATTCTATCCGAAGACCATCTGTAATGGGGTGGCATTGAGTACCGTTTTGTAAGCAACTCGGTAAGCCCAAATAGCATGATGAAGCTATTTATCCCAGTCAGAGCGTTTATTATTTACCAGTTTTGTCAATACGTTACAGAGGATCTTATTGGTGCTCTCGGCTTGTCCGTTAGCTTGTGGGTGATAAGGGGCAGACTTCTTATGTATCACCAAGAATTCTTGGAGAAGATTTTCAATGACCTCATTCAAGAAGTGTGTGCCTCTATCGCTCACTAACTCTATTGGTAGCCCATATCTCATGAACACATTCTCGAATAAGAACTTAGCCATAGTCTGAGCATCATTCTTTGTTGTGGCTTTCACTTCTACCCACTTTGTAAGGTAATCTGTGGCTACAATAATATACTCTGCATGGGAGTTTCTAGCTGGGGGGTTAATAGCACCTATGAAGTCTATGCCCCACTTCGAAAATGCACGCCCTCCCATCATTGGCCTCAAAGGCATCTCGTCTTTTCTAACTAGATATTGTGCACGTTGGCATGTGTCACATTTCTTCACATAGGTATGAGCATCCATATGAAGAGTGGGCCACCAAAGTCCTAAGAATAGAATGGTCTTGATTACTCGATCAGGACCGAAGTGTCCACCTGCAACACCGCTGTGTGCAGTTTCTAAGACTTTCAAATAGTCTGATTCGTGAACGCACAATCTTAAGTAACCATCTCTGCCTCTTCGATATAGGTTGTCTCCTACTAAGGCATAGTCTTGAGCCTCTTGCTCCATGCTTCGTCTTCTAGCTAGACTAGCCTCTTTGGGTAAGGTTCCCGATCTCATAAACTCTACCAATGGAGCACTCCAATCAGGAATTAATGACACTTGATAAAGGGTGGCATGCTCCACTGGGGCTTTTTCCTGGCACCTTGGACAATTATTAATCCACTCATGAATTTCTTTGTCCTGCTAGGCCAATACACTCCTAAACGTTTCAGATTTTGTAATGTGTGTTGTTTAGAATAATGATTTCCTAGCAATCCTACATGAGCTTGTTGCAACCAACTACTATGTTCATCGTCCTCAACACAATAAGCTAATACACCCTCAGTATCTTGTTTGTACATGCTTCCTGCCAAAATGTGATATTTTTGTGATTTTACAATTTCTTCTTGTGATGTTTTCACATTCTTATTTGCAGGGCCGAAGGTTAGGACTGCTACCAACTTATTTGCCCATTTAGGAACAACTTCTAAATTGAACAGATAAGCATCGGGTAATTCATCAGACACTCCTTGCGGTGACTCTCATGAAGTGATGCGAGAAAGGTGATCTGCCCGAACGTGGGTTCTACCTTTCCTAACAACAACTTCAAACTCATATTCCATTAGTAAGAGGAACCATCTTACTAAGCATCCAGTATTGCAAGGTTTATTGACCAAATATAACAAAGCTTGATGATCAGTGAAAAACTTGAACTTGTTGGCCAATAAATAGTGTCTAAACTTCTTCATAGCATATACCATGCCTAAGCCCCCTCGCTCAGTTGTGGTATAGTTTCGTTCAGCTGCGGTGAGCTATCTACTAGCATATGCTATGGGCAAATCTAAGTTTCCTTCACCTGTGGGTTGTGCTAGCACACATCCTATGGCGTGATTGGATGCATCCACATGGACATGGAATGGTTTATTCCAATCAAGAGTGGTCAGTATTGGTGCTGTGCACAAACATTTCTTCAATTCATTGAAAGAATTCTCGCATTTGTCGTTCCACTCAAAATTAGACAACAAGCCATAAAGGGGTCTAGTTATGATCGTGTACATGTGGATAAACCTCCGATAATATCCACAATGGCCCATAAAGGCTTATACCTCTTTAACATTCCTTGGCCTTGGTAGCTCCGCTATGGCTCGTACCTTATCTTCATCTGTTGAGATTCCATTCTTAGAAAAAATATGACCTAAGATTTTACCTTGACGCACCATGAACACACACTTTTCTGGGTTCAGACACACTCGATATTCTCTACACTTGTTGAAGATTTGTCTGAGCTCAGGGATGTGAAATCTTCTTTCTTGGGAATGATCACATAAATCATCCACATACACTTCTAAGATCTTTCGCAAGAACTCTTTGAAGACATGACACATGAGCCTTTGGAATGTTGCAGGTGCATTGGTGAGCCCAAATGGCATCACATAAAATGCAAAGATTCCCCACTCTATGGCAAAAGCTGTTTTGTGTTGATCTTCTGGGGCAATGGCTACTTCCGTGATTGGAAGTGGATAACTATCTCTGATCGTAGCGGCATTAACTTTTTTAAGGTTAATACACACTCACAAGTTCCCATTCTTCTTGGGCACCACTACAATGGGGGACACCCATTCAGTATGCTCAATCTCATAGATAAATCCAGCTTCAATCAACCTATCAATTTCCTCTTTTATTTTAGCTGCATAAGTGTCATTGTAAGTGTAATGCTTCTGTTTGGTGGGCTTGGCATCAGTAGTCATGGGGATTGTATGAGAGCATATCCTCGGATCTACCCCCTTCAAGTCTCTATAGTGCCATGCAAACACATCCCTATATTCCCTTAATAGAGCTACGAGCTCCATTTCTTCTCTTGCACTTAGGTCATCGACTATATATGTGCATCTCTCTTCGTTCTCTTCAATGGTCACTACAATTTTCTTGGTATTTTCTTTATTATCATATGGTTATCCTATGATGGCCTCTCTCTTAGGCATTCGTACCAAAATTTTGCGGTCGTCAACTTCATATTTCTTGAAGTTTTATGGTACTTCAAACAATGATTCCTCCTCTTCTTGTTTCACTGCTTTTCTTTTCTTTTTCTTTTGTCTGCTCTCACTTCCATCCCTTGAATTTACCGTTTTAATACTTGTGAGAGGTTCTTCTTCTTTCTGGGTGAACACTCCTATATCTTCTAGATAGTGCTGCTTTGAGTTAAAGCAACTATCCATCACAATGGACTCTATATCATCGTCATTCTCTTCTTCTTCTATGACATCACTAGGGTCACATTCTTCTAGCAAGGGCTCACACATGAACACTGAAATATCATAACCCTCCTCATCACAATGAAGTGTCCATTGTTCTTCATTGACAGCAATGTCCATGGTGGCTAAGATTTTTGGCCAACCATGAGGCTCAAATTCCTCATCTGGAAAGATCATCGGTGTGTAGGCTAGGTCTCTAACTCGTCTATCTCCTGGCGAAGTTCCTTCTTCTCTTGCATTTAAACATTTTTTTGCAACCTTGCACATCCACAAATGAGTAACTTCATGCAGCCATGATGGATCAGGTGAACTTTCAGAATGCACAGAGTTGGAATCTTCTTTCGCTTTGTGGATAGGATTCCACTGTAGGGGTGGTACATCTCTGAAGGAGTAATCCTTCAAATTGACCTTGGTGGTGACCCCTAAGTGTTGTAAGTACAAGAAGTTGGTTCCCCAATCCTGTACTATTTGCAATTGTCATAGGAAGGGTCTTCCTAGGATCATCTCATAAACATTATTTTTCTCAAAGTCACATATAGCAAATGTGTGCTCAAACTCTACACCACAAGTGGTTAGAGTTATCCCTTCGAGCAGTCCTAGAGGTCTTTCAAAATGCCCATCGGCCATTTGAAGCTTCATTCTAGTTGGTCTTAATGTGGGTTTGCCCCATTGCTTCCACAAGGAGATGGCCGCAATGGCAACACCAGCACCTGAATCTATGATTGCTTTGGTTGTGTAACCTTGGTAGGTGATTGGAAGATAAGTATTACCTTCTTCACCCTCACACATGTCTCCTATTTTATCAAGAGATATCTCTCGAACTTTTTGCTTAGAGCCTGTTTTTGGCATATTGGAATCAAGTTCTGGGACCTGATCTTTCACATGATTCCATAGCTCAGGTTTTGCTTTGAGCAGCTCTTCTACCGTGAGATGACACTGAACCTTAGTGTTCTTCATGACATCGGTGTTCCTTGGAACCACTGGTTCTTCATTTCTTACCAATATTGTGGGAGCTCTAATCTGAAGAGACTCAGATTCCCAAGGGCTAGTGGATTGTGGTAGCTCTTCTAAAGTATTAGATTCAAAATCGAATATTTCGTCTTCTTGTTGTTCTGCTTGATCTCCGTAAATAGATAGAATATCTTGGGGAAACTGAGCATGAAGGTCATCAATCTCATGAATAGGAGGGGAATTACCCTTCTCCTTGGCCCATTTCTCCTCTTATATTTCCTGCAAGAACTCTTGAGAGTACTGTTGAATTGAAGGAGGTATTCCGGCATCCGTGGAATTAGGAACATAAGCTCCCATTGGTCGTGAGCTTCCTCTCTCAATAACTGGTTGAGCCTGTGGAGGTAAAGAAACGTGTGGTTTGTTTACCAACTGCTCTAATCTTTCTAGTAAGCCCTGGAAATGCAAATCCGATTTGACAGAGTTTGTCTGATTGAACTTTTGACTAGTCTCGAGTATAGCTTGAGCTTGTTCTACCATTTTCATGCACATTTTCATCCGTTCAATCTCTAAATCTGCTCTAGGGTAATTCTTTTCTAGGTTTGTAGCTATTGGCCCTTCTTAAAGTCGAGCCAAGTAGGCCTTGAACATCATATCCAAGCCTTCTGGGGTTGAATCTGCAAGAACAGACCCTGGTTGTTCACACACAGCACTACCTAAATATATCAACAAATCCCGCTAGGAGTGATGCGGTGAACAAAGAGTTGGCACTCATGTATAAGGAAGTGCCAAGCTATGTGGAAATCACTCCACAAAATGAAGTAAGCCCAAAGCTTTGCAAAAATCTTCAAACTTCTCCCTAGGCAGAGCATTCGTGAAAAGGTCTCCAATGTTCTCCTGGGTGGGCACATATGCCAACCTGATCTCCCCAGCAGAGAACCTCTCCTGATATAATGATAATGCACCTCAATGTGCTTAGTGCGAGCATGGAACACAGGGTTCCTCGCAATTTGCCAATGCGCTCTAACTATTAGTGAAGATGGTGGTGGAAGAAGACTGACCAACACCCAAATCAGCCATAAGGCATCTGAGCCATACACACTCAACAATCGCTTTGAAAGATGCCCTATACTCAGCCTCACAACTGGAAGTGGCCACAGTAGGCTGCTTCTTGCTCAACCAAGATATACATGAGCTACCAAGCATGAAGCAAGAGCCACTAGTGGACACATGAGTGTCATAGCAACCAACCCAATCAGAGTCAGAAAAAGCATGCAAATCTGGCGATACTAATCCCCCCTTGGGATAAAACAACCCAAGTATCCAAGTACCACTCAAGTAGTGAAAGATGCACTTAACCGCCTACCAATGCTTGACTCATCGGCAATGCATAAACGTGCTCATCTATGAGACAACAAACTGAATATCTGGCCGAGTAATGCATAAGTAAATCAAGCATCCAATAGCATGTTGATAGAGAAGAGCATCAAATGCATCTCAAGCATCATGAAGACTCAGTCGTAAACCTTTTTCCATAGGAGTTTCAATAGGTTTAGAGTCTTCAAGGCCAAAACGCTGCAATAATGTGTCAATATATTTCGTTTGATACAAAGCCATTCCACCATCAACATGCATAAATTGAATGCCCAAATAATGATGCAAATGCCCCAAATCAGACATCTCAAATGAGGCATGCAAATCAGCCTTAAAATCATCTATATGCTTCTCAATAGGACCGGTGAGCAGCATGTCATCAACATAAGCCACAATGATCAGAAGTACATCATTAGCACATATAAGGTGCTTTCAATTGGACTGTTCTCAAAACCATGTGCAATCAGATAGGCATGTATCTTTTCATACCAAGCACGTGGTGCCTACTTTAAGCCATATAATGCCTTCTTTAACCTGCACACCTGGTTTTCATGCTCTTTCTACACAAAGCCACGGGGCTGAAAAACATACACTTCTTCATGCAAGTCACCATTCAAAAATGTTGTTTTAATGTCCAACTAATGTACATTCCAACCATGATGAGCTGCAAGTGCACAAATGCTACAAACAGTGGTCATTCAGCAAGTAGCAGCAAAGGTTTCATCAAAATCAATGCCTCTTTCCTGTGCATAACCCTTTGCAACAAGCCTAGCCTTATCACTATCAACTGTACCATTAGGTTTACACTTCAGCTTGTATACCCACTTACTGCCAGTGGCCTTCTTTCCAGGAGGCAAGTCACATAAAGACCAAGTACCATTCTTCATTATTGCATCATATTCAGATTGCATAACAGCCATCCAATTTTCTGAATTTTGTGCTTCATCCAACGAAACAGGCTTAGTCTCATCATATAGGCTAGATGCAACCATAGCATAACAATCTGATGCAAAATAGGCACTATGAGAGCCTGATCAAGTATGATATGACAGAGGTGCATCTAATTTGCTATCACGCAAGGTCTGCACCAGCCATTTTGGCATAGTTCTTGCCTGCTCAATATCAGCTCTCTCATCAATAAGTGCATCATGTAAATCCGTATAAAAAATGGAATGATCTGCATCATCACATGAAACCTGCAAAGGCTAAGAAGTTGCCTCATTAGGACCAGCACTAGACTATTTACCTGCAAAAAGAGACAGCAAAGTATCATACATGTCTTTGGAGCTAACAAATGTCTCCGTCGTACATGAAAGCAATGGCTGAATAGCATCTTCCACAAAAACAACATCACAGCTAACCAGAATCCGTTTAGTTTGTGGATGATACAGACGATAGCCTTTACTTTCAGAATTGTACCCAACAAAAATACATTTTACTGCTTTATCATCCAATTTTCTGTGATGTTCTTCGGGCACTAATGCATATGCCAAACAAACAAAAACACGTAGATGAGCAACAGATGGCTTGCGGTCATGCCAAGCCTTATATGGAGTGATAGACTACTACGCTTTGGTGGGACACCTGTTAAGTACATATGCTACACACATGACACCCTCAAGCCAAAAACTATGTGGTAAAGCCTGACTCTTGACCATACATCTCGCCATCTCCATGAGTGAGCTATTCTTTCAACAACTCCATTCTGTTGAGGTATATACGGCACTATACACTGGTGTTTTATCCCACGTTCAGCCAGAAATGCATTAAAATCAGAAGACATATATTCCCCTCCTCGATCAGAACGGAGGGTGCCCATTTTACATGTTGCCAGATTTTCAGCCAAAACCAAAAATTGTTTGAAGCACATGAACACTTCGGACTTTGCCTTCAATGGATATACACATGCATGCCTGGAAAAATCATCAATGAAACTCACGAAGTAAAGATAATTTCAAAAAGAAGGTGTCTGCATAGGACCATAGACATCACTATGTACAAGCTGCAATTTCTGAGTAGCCCGAACTGAACCATCTTTTGGAAATGAGGAACGCTGCATTTTGCCCAAAATACAGCCTTCACAAACATGTTTTCCAGGTGCCTCAAGTTTGGGCAAAGAGGACACCATTTCATATTTCTACAAGCATAGCAAACTAGAAAAATTCAGATGACCAAAGCATGCATGCCAAAGCTTTGCATCTGACATAGCCTGAGAATCATGTACTGCACATGCCGAATCATTCATAGATCTTTCATAGTCTATGAGCTTATATAGCCCACGACATAAAATGCCAGCAGCAATAATCACATCACCATTTGACAGATCATGAATTGTACACGTGTCATCAACAAATTTCACAACCAAGCCAATCTTGGCTAATGCAAAAACTAATAATAGGTTCTTTTTATCCTTGGCATAAATAAAGCATCTGAGAAAGTGAAAGAACTACCATCATTAGTAGTCAAAATGATCTTACCAACTCCCATAACAATATAAGAGGAGTTGTTGGCGCATGTAACAGTATTCCCTGTACACGCTCAAGTGAAGAGAAGAAACTGCGCTGTGAGGTAATATGTTTGGTCGCCCCACTATCAAAGTACCAAACATCTGAGTCTACTACAGACATGCACTGCTCATGAGAAGATGGGTCAAAACTACAAACAGTAGTAAACGCCCATTCTTCTTCTTGCACAAGATTGGCAGACTCTATTTTTTGGTGGCCAATGAATCCCTGTTTTGTCTTGTAGTGACTTTAGACTAAAACAAAAATTTTCATTGGGGGGGGATACTTTCACTTCTGCGTACGCTGCCGCTTCACATACCTTCACATTTTTGCCTTTTAATTCTTCACTTGTGCACCTAAGAGAGGGTTCACCTAAACCTTCAAAAACACTTTAAAAACACTTGGAACCTTAGAGAAATTACATAAATACCTTTGCAACCTGCAACCAACTTTCTGCAATTTTACACTTTGTGAAAAATTAATGGTGCATTGCATGTGCACTTTGACACTTGAACTTTGCACACTTTGACTTTGCCCATGTTGACTTTGACCTTGACCTTGTTGACTTTGATTGGTTTGACTTTGACCTTTTGACTTTGACTACAATTGACTTTGACCATTATGACTTTTATGGGCTCAACAGGATGATAATTATCTTTTAGTCCTAGAATGAATCTTGAAGTTAGATTTGATCCTCAAGGGAATTAAAAACTTTAAGGAATAAGTTTAAATTCAAGGAGGATAATATAATGATCTCAAGATACTTCAAGATCAAGGAAGTAGAAGATATGAAGTTAATGATGGAGAGTGTTAATCTCCAAAAGAACAAGTTATCCTTGATGTTAGAGCACTTCTATATCAAGAACCACCGGGATTGCACCTGTTTCTATCTTCACTTCATCACTTTACACATACAAATGTTCCTACTTAAAATTATCTCAGCCTGATTATAACTAAACTCTCAAAACTTGTACAAAGGTCACTCAACTATAGCTTAAGACTTGTACAAAAGCATTCCTCAATAGGATAAACACAGAAGGAGCACTGAGCAAAAGATCAAGGTACAACTTTCTTCTATTTAGAGAAATCTTACATTTGAGTGATACATCAAGTTCTTCTCACTTTCTAAGTCTCTAATGACTTCTAAAACTTTTCACTCATCATCCCTCTCTCATGTCTCGACTTTCTACTTGTATATATAGGCATATATGTACAAACTTGTAACCATTACAAGGTATAAGTAAAGTAATTACAAGTTTAATGTACATGTATATACAAGTCTTTATCTTTTGATCATGTGCTCATCTTCAAGCCACATATGTTGAACTTTGCTTCATTCTTTGACTTCAAATCTTTGTCTAAACACCAATTGTTGATTGTCTTGCACCAATAGCTCCCCCTCAATCATATGTGATTTTCTTCATCTTTTTATACCTGTCATGTCTTTGAACCTTTGTAACTTAGGTCCATCCAAGCTTTTGTTTAACATGTCTGCAATCTGATCTTTTGTTGAAGTATGTATGACTTCAATCTCTTTATCAATCACCTTCTCTCTTAAGAAGTGATATTGGATCTCAATGTGTTTAGTCTTGGCATGAAACACAAGGTTAGCAGCTAGATACAATGAACTCATATTATCTCCATGAATAGTGGGTGCACTCTCAATGATATCAAAACTCCTCATGAGAGTCTTCAACCATATAACCTCCTTTGCAGCTTCAACCATACCTTTATACTTTGCTTCTGTGGATGACAAAGCAACTGTATGTTGCTTCTTAGAACACCAAGAGATTATCTTATCTCCCACATAACATAGATACACATAGCTTGATCTCCTATCATCAGGATTACCTACCCAATCTGTATCACTATATATCTTGATGTTTGTATCTGATGTGAATCCATAATACAAACCTTCTTTGAGTGTACCCTTAATCTACCTTAACACCCTTTGTCCTGCAACCCAATGTTCTTTCCTAGGACAATGCATGAATTGAGACAGCACTCCAACTGCATATGACAAACCAGGCCTAGTTAACGTAGCATAAATTAGACTACCAATCAGACTTTGATATAGCTTCATGTCTTTGAATTCTTCTCCTCCATATCTGCTCAATTTGTGATTCAGCTCCATTGGAGTAGGTGCTACCCTGCAATCTTCCAGTTTAAACTTGATTAGCAAGTTCTTCAAATACCTTTCTTGAGTTACATATACTCCATGTTGAGTATATGAAATCTCCGTGCCCAAGAAATATGACAAATCTCCCAAGTCATTGAACTTGAACTCCTTCTCAATTTGCTTCTTAAGACCTTGTATGCCCTTCTCATCTGTACCTGTAAGAATTATGTCATCAACATATATGCGCACGTAAATGAATCCATCATCACTTGCTTTAACAAGCAAGCTACTATCTACTTTAGACACTTGAAAACCAAGCTCCTTCAAGAACTTCACAAGTCTATAATTCCATGCCCTTGGGGCCTGCTTCAAACCATACAAAGCTCTCTTGAGCTTACATACATAATCTGGATACCTTTTATCCTTGAAACCTTCTAGTTGCTCCATCAAAACATCATCTGAAATATAACAATTTAGAAAAGCATTCTTCACACCTAATTGACATATCTTCCAACCTTTACATGAAGCAATATCTATGAGAGTCCTTATGGTTATCACGTTTGCCACAAGACTATAAGTCTCATCATAATCTATACCATGTGTCTGAGCATACCCTTTCACAACAAGTCTAGCTTTATATATAGACACACTTCCATCTACATACCTCTTTGTCTTGTAGACCCATTTGCATCCAATGATCTTTTGACTATTTGGTTTAGGAACCAAATCCCATGTCTTATTCTCCATCAATGCATCATACTCCTCCTGCATATCTTTCTCCCAATTTTCCTTACCTTTTGCCTCTTCATATGTAGAAGGGTATTCCTCTATTTTTACCATATAAGCATAATCCTTAGTGGTCAAAAATGAAGTATCATAACTATACCTTGTAGGTTGTCATTTTGCCTTGATGATCTTCTGAGTTCTCCACTTCTTGAAGTTTCTGGTTCATCACATTTTGGATCAAACCTTGGCATTTCTTCAACAATTGCTTCATTGTTCTCCTCTTCATCAAATATTTGAACCTTTGATTTACCTTTCTTCTAGTTCAATGTTTCTTCATCACTTGCTTTAATATTAATTGTACCTGCATACCAAGTACCTTGCTCATCAAATGTAACATCCTTTGACATAAGGAATTTCTTTGTGGATGGACTCCACAACCTATAACCCATTTGCTTATCATCATAACCAATGAACACATACTTTTCAGCTTTAGGTTCCAATTTATGCCTCAATTGAGATGGCACATATGCATAAGCCAAACATCCAAACACTTTGCAATGATCTAAGGTAGGTCTCTTACCCCACCATGCTTCACATGGTGTCATACCCTACAAAGCTTTACATGGTAGCCTATTAACCAAGTATGTGGCTATATTTACAGTCTCAACCCACAAATAATTAGGGGAATTTTTCTCCTTCATCATTGACCTTGCAAACTCAACAAGAGTTCTATTCCTCCTTTCTGCTACATCATTTTGTTGAGGAGAGTACCTGCAAGTAACTTCCCTTTTTATACTTGCATTCCACAAGTAATCATTGAACTCATTGGAGAAATACTCTCCCCCTCCATCTGACCTTAGTCTCTTCAATTTTGTTCCTGAAACTCTTTCTGCATACACATGATAATGTTTAAATGTATTGAACACCTCTGATTTATCTTTGATCACATATATGGTGATCCACCTGGTAGTGTCATCAACATAAATCACATAATATCTTGAACCATTAATGCTAAAGTCCTTTGATGGTCCCCACACATCTATATGTAACAACTCAAGCTTCTCTAAATACATGAAACCATGCTTACTATATGATTGCTTGTGAGCCTTACCTAATTGACATGCTTCACATCTATATGTCATGTGTTGATCTACAACATTAGGCAATCCAATTATTGAACCATTGTGAACCATATCCTTAATTCCTCTTTCATTGAAATGTCCAAGCCTTTTATGCCAAAGATCTAACTCAGAGATCTTATGTCGTCCATAGGTGAACAAGGCATGACCAACATTGCCTTGAATCTTCAATGTGAATAACCTTCCTTCTTTCTTCCCTGAAATAATTTTTTTATACCCATTGCTAGCGTCTTCCACAAAAACTCCATCATTAGTGAACCTTGCTTCATAACCTTTCTCTACAATTTCACCTACACTTATCAGATTCTTTGGAATTGTAGGAACATATAGAACCTTACTCAAAAGAGTTCTTCCATCTTTGGCCTTTACTAATCCAATGAGCTTCACATTATGCTTTGTATTATCACCTGTTTGAACCACATGATTACTCACCTTATTCTCCAAATCAATCATCAAAGCTATGTTGCCACTCAGGTGATTGCTACACCCTGAGTCTATGTGACTCTTTGATCTTCACTTTGTCTTTCATAAGTTGCATTCATGATTAAGGTTAAATCCTCTTTCTGATATGAATCATAATTGTAGTAGGTATTTTTGTAGGAGTGACTTTGAAATCATCTACTTGCATTTCTTCCAAAGTAACCTCTACTACCTCTACCTCTGAAATTACCTCTCTAATTTCTATTACCTCTTCCTCTTGAATTAAAGTTCTGATTATATCCTCCACCATTCTGATTATTATGCAAACATTCATGAGCTAAGTGATTAGTCTTACCACAAATCCAGCAAGCTTTGACACCATCTTTAATGCTTCTGCCTCTTCATCTTCCTTTGCCACCACCTCTTCCTCTTAGGAAGTTAGCTTGGCTAGTAGTGCCTTCTTTTCCTTTGAATACATTGTTTGACCTATACTTTTATCAGCATCACCTTTGACATCCTGCTCAAAGGTTAGCATATGTCCTAGCAATTCATTCAAATCAGAAGTGAAATGATCTAGTGACAATTCAATGTATAGAATGAATGGCTTCCACTTCTCATCTCCTCTCAAATCTGTGAGAATTTGTCTTACCAATTTATCCTCTTCAATATCTTCATCAACTGCTCCGAATGCATCTACAATATCCTTCATCCTTGCTACATAATCAGAAATGGATTGAGAAGCCTTCTTCTTGAATGTGGTAAACGATGCCCATAAAGATGCCTTTCTTGACTTTGTAGTGTTTTGGAAATGCTCCTCCAAAGCATTCCATATGTCACTTGCACTTTCAAGTCCTCTAATGTGAGGTAGCAAGTAATCATTGACTCCCATGTAGATAATGCTCTTTGCTTGAGCATGCTTCTTCATCCATGTCTTCAAATCTAAAAGCTCTTCCCTAGTTAGAACAATAGGATCCCTAAATTCTGGTTTTTCTTCTTCACCTCTGATGTATCCTAATAGGTCTTCGCTCATAAGATGAGCTTCCATCCTCATTGACCAACCAGGATAGTTTTCTCTATCCAATTTCTCTATTTGAAGAGAATCTCCCATCGTTTCTTCACCTGTGCAATAAATTGAATGGCCCTTTACTTCAAATGTAGTTCCTTTTGATCTTCTTGATAACTTCAGGTCTTCTTCTCTAGATTTCACTTCAAACTTTCACTTTTTGAATATTCAAAAGTTGATTTTTGTACAGCTGCAACAGTCGGGGTCCTCCTTTCTTCAATTTTGATGACTCTGGCTCTGATACCACTGATGGAGAGTGTTAATCTCCAAAACAACAAGTTATCCTTGATGTTAGAGCACCTCTATATTAAGAACAACTCAAAACCTCAACAAATTTTGGAAGACCAATGCCAAATTATCAAACTTTCCAGTAACTTTTGAAGAAACTAATTATTCAAAAAAGTTTGTTGCACTTAATTCACTCGTTGACTAATCAAATGTGTAAAGTTTTAATGAAACTTTATACAAGATGTCTAGTAAATTTTGTGCACCTTCTCCAAGTTAAATATCTCCAAAAGATTCAGTAGATCTTCAGATTTGGTTCAAACAATGTACCTATATCTGAAACTGCTCTTCTGTGTAGTCAACTTTGACACATGCAACTTCTAATGCATGGTTTTCCCAGACTAGACCCCGTTTATTCAAATGCTTTTAGCCACAAGTATCTTACCTCTCAACTTCAAGAGTGAGTGCTTGCTCAAAACTTTACACTATGGAGGGAGATCTGATCAAAACATTTACCACCGGGATTGTGCATGTTTCTGTCTTCACTTCATCACTTTACACATACAAATGTTCCTACTTAAAATTCTCTCAACATGATTATAATTAAACTCTCAAAACTTGTACAGAGGTCAGCTTGTACAAAAGCATTCCTCAATAGGATAACCATAGAAGGAGCATTGAGCAAAAGATCAAGGTGCAACTTTCTTCTATCTAGAGAAATCTTACATTTGAGTGATACATCAAGTTCTTCTCACTTTTTAAGTCTCTAATGACTTCTAAAACTTGTCACTCATCATCCCTCTCTCATGTCTTGACTTTTGACTTGTATATATAGGCATATATGTACAAACCCGTAACCATTACAAGGTATAAGTAGATTAATTACAAGCTTGATGTACATGTATATACAAGTCTTCATCTTCTGATCATGTACTCATCTTCAAGCCTCATATGTTGATCTTTTCTTCATTCTTTGACTTCAAGTCATTGTCCTAATCACCAATTGTTTATTGTCTTGCACCAACAGTTAATAATTTCCAAGATCTTATTTTTCAAATAATGCACATACTTGTTCTTATTTGAATCATGAAACACTTCAAGATAAAGTGTTGATTCAGAAATACTTTATAGATTTTTGAAAAACTAGGACTTTGACATTCAAATGATCCTTTCATGTTACCATTCGTGTCCATGTGAAAGGCCAAATGGCCATTGGACACTCCTTTGTATATGTTCTTTAATAAAGCATATAGTGACCTAGTCAGTCATAAACTCTAAGTTCAACCACATTTGTAACACCTAATTCTGTGTTTGTGCCCCCTATTGTACTGTGTTTTTCTGCGTATTCTATAGCCTCTATGTGGAGTTCCGTGTGCAGCCCTAGGATCTGAGTTTCTACTCCGAGGATATCATCATTGAGCTCTCAAGAAGGAGAGCACACTGTGGTGCATCGTCATCAAAATACTTCACTAGTATCAGACCATTTCGATGCAAAAGATTTGTTCCTTTTGTGCGAGCGAAGCGAGCACCTGCCCAAGGTTTTCTCCACGTCTTATGACTAAGGTGGCGACCAAGGCATAGACCTTGGCATACCTTTCATCTGAGTCATCAAAGTCACCATTGGCACTGTTGGTTGTGTGCGAGGGAGGACCTCAATGATCAAGGAAGATAGAGACTCCTGGTGCCTCCCGAGAGGTCACCCATCCCAGTACTGTTCCCCCCGAAGCTTGCTTAACTGTGGCAATATCTTACCACTAAGCTACACTCTTGTGGTGTCTGAAGAAGGGGAAAGACTAAGTTTAACATTACCTTGAACATGTTTTGGTCCCTCAAAGCTTCATTCTTTGCTTTCAAAGCCTTTTTTGAAGCATTTTTGGGGTGTCTTTTAGAGCCATTTTGGATTTCTTTTGCACATAGTTCTCTTCACAAAGGTCCAAGAACATGTTTTGGTCCCTCAAAGCTTCATTCTTTGCTTTCAAAGCCTTTTTTGAAGCATTTTTGGGGTGTCTTTTAGAGCCATTTTGGATTTCTTTTGCTAGTTCAAAGGAGGCAATGGAAGCTAGTAAATGGAATTTCAAAAAAGCTTGATAACATAGATGAAGATGATTGGGATGAGTTAGATGAAATGGTCAGGTCCACCATTCACTTGCACCTGGCAGATAATGTTTACTTTAGAGTATTAGACTGTGAAAGTGCAGAGGAGCTTCAGAAGAAGTTATGCAATACATATGAAAAAGAGACACCATCAAATAAAGTGAATTTGATGAGAAGAGTATACGACATTTGCACGAAGGACAAAGATAGTGTTGCTTCTCATCTAAGTGAGTTTGATGCTATATTCTCCAAGTTTGAGGATCATAAAATGGATATGAAATGAAAGTAGCATTGTTGTTATGCACATTGCCATCATCAAGGGATACATTTTGCACTGCTATTATCAATAGTGCACCTGGTGGTAAACTCATCTATGATGACATATGTGGAGCACTCTTGAGTGAGGAGATTCATAGAAAATCTATGGTTGGCACTCAGAGTGGAGATGCATATAATGTTCATGATTTTTACCAAGGAAAGAATCAGCAATGTGGTAGGAGCAAGAACAAGGAAAAGAATGGTCAACGAAATAAGAGTAGAAGTAAATCAAGGAAGAATGATATGGAATGACATTATTTTCATAATAAAGGACACATGAAGAAAGGTTGTTATGCCTTAAAGAATGCTAAAGGTAAAGGATAGAATGTTGATGGGCATGTTAAAAGGTTACTTGCACCATCTACTTTGACTATGAAGATTGAAGAAATTAATGCTATTTTTTATGATGCTGATGTGTTGACATTTGATAGTATTGTGCCCATTAAGGCTCTTATGGCTAATTCTCTTTTCCACATGCACTCCTAGATTCTAGTGCTTCTTTCCATGTGATACCACACAAAGAATGGTTCTCTAATTATGCAACAAAGTCTCTTGGTACTGTGAGACTTGGTGACTCTTACTAGTGTGATGTTGTGGGGATTAATGATGTGCTTGTGCAATTCATTGATGGTTAAAAATTTACTATGCATAATGTATGCCATGTACCTGAGTTATCACACAGTTTGATGTCAATTGGTCAACCTGATGATCTTGGTTACAAGGTGGTCTTCTATGTTCATTCCTTTCGTATATCAAAGGGCAATATGATTATTGCAAAAGGAAGCAAAGTTGTCTCACTTTATCCTTTATTTGTATCACACAAAGAACACTTGTTAGCTGTTATTGAACAGCCTATGGCTTGTATTTGGCATGGTTGTTTGGGCCATATATCTTGTAGTGGAATGGAAAATCTTTCTCGTTTTGGCTACTTACTTGTGTTATCCTTCTCTGATTTTTCATTTTGTGAGCATTGTCAATATGGAAAGCAAACCAGAAATGTGCATAGAATGCACATTGACTCTTCAATTCAGCCTTTAGATCTTGTTCGTACAAATGTGTGTTGTCCTATGCCCACTAGGTCCTTAGGTGGTTCTCTTTACTTTGTCACTTTCATAGATGATGCAACTAGAAAAGTTTGGGTATATCCTATCAAATCAAAGGATGAATTATTCCCTACTTTCAAAAAATGCCATCTTCAGTTGAGACTGAAAAAGGAACTAAGCTTAATGCTTTATGTTCAAATAATGAGGGTGAGTATACCTCACATGAATTCAGGCTTTTTTGTCAGCCTAAAGGGATTGCTAGAGAGTTTACAGCTCCTTATACCCCATTACATAATGGTGTAGCTGAAAGGATGAATAGAACTATTCAAGATAGAGTAATTTCTATGTTGCATCATGCAAACCTCTCATAAGGATTTTGGGCTCAAGTAGTATGGACTCTAGTTCATGCAATTAACCTTTCACCTAGTACTACCAAAGGTCTGAAAGTGGCACAAGAGTTATGGACAAGGAAGCCACCATATTATGATCATCTTCGAGTTTTTAGGTGTGAAGCATATGTTCATATACCCAAGAATCTTAGACAAACATTGGACCATAAGTCAAAGAAATGCATTTTTCTTGGATATGATCGAGAAGGAAAATTTGGATATTGCTTATGGAATCGTGAAACACAGTCAGTGATCAAAAGTAGTGATGTCATTTTGAGTGAGGTGACGATTGATAAACAACCCATTAAGGAGGTGGTTGAAGTAAGAAGGGTGTTGTTTGAGGATACTAGTCCTCTAGTTAGCATGCATAAAAATGAATCATAAAGGTGTTCAAGAGAATTTCTGATCTGATCAATCTGCACATGTTCCTATTCAGCAACCATTGAGACACTTTGCACGTGTCTCACATCCACCTGATAGACATGATCCACGTTTAGATTTTCTTATGCTAATAAATGTCGATGAGCCTTCTTTCTACAAAGAGGCTATGTAGACAGAGGATCATGTCAAGTGGGAGCATGACATGAAGAGTGAGTTGGACTCTATTCAGAGGAATGGTACTTGGGATTTAGTACCTTTGCCAAAGGGGAGGAAAGATTTACCTTGGAAATGGGTATATAAGCTGAAATTCACATCAGATAGTGCTTCTCCAAAGTATAAATCACCACTTGTTGCAAAGGCTTTTAAGCAACAACATAGTGTTGATTTCAAGGAAATCTTCTCTCGAGTGGTCAAGATTACTACCCTACGCATGTTGCTTGGATTCATTGGATATGGAGGACTTAGATCTAGTCCAAATGGACGTGAAAACTAGTTTCTTGCATGGGTTTTTTTAGATGAGATCTATATGGAACAACCAAAGGGTTATGTAGTTCTTGGCAATGAAAGTCTAGTTTGTAAGCTCAAGAAGAGCTTTTATGCACTTAAATAGTCCCCTAGACAATGGTACCAAAAGTTTGATGCTTTTATGAAGTCTCAAGGCTATTCTTGAAAGCAATGAGGATCATTGTCTCTACACAAAGAGATGCTCAAATGGAAGCTTGATATGCTTGATACTCTATCTCGATGATATGTTGATTGTTGGGAAGTCCTCTTATGACTTGTCATGTTCTCAAAAAGAAGTTGAGTCAAAAATTTGATATGAAGGATTTAGGAGATGCCAAACATATTCTTGGCACGTGCATTACTCGTGATGGGAGTAAAAGAAGCATATAATTGTCTCAAAGTGAGTACATATCCAAAGTACTTCACATGTTCAATATGCAGGGTGGAAAGGCATTGAGTATACCTTTACCCATATAAGTGAAATTGAGCAAGGATGATTGCCCCAAATCAGATGAGGAAAAGGAATTCGTGACCAAAATTCCCTATGAGTCTGCTGCTGGTAGTCTCATGTATGCTATGGTAGTTATAAGACCAGATATTGCATTTGCAATGGGAGTTGTGAGCAGATATATGTCTAATCCTGGCAAGCAACATTGGGAAGTAGTCATGATGATTTTGAGATATCTGAGTGGCACTATGGACAAGTCTCTATGCTTAGGTAGAGGGAAGGCATCCATTATTGGTTACACAGATGCTGACTATGCTGGTTGTGTAGACAATCGTAAGTCTACATTAGGGTACATTTTTCAGTTTGTTGGAGGTGCTATCTCTTGGAGATCTCGTCTTCAAGAATGTACTGCTATTTCCACCACAGAAGTTGTAGCAAGTGAGGCATGTAAGGAAGCACTGTGGCTTTCTCATCTTGCTTGTGATATGGGTTTACCTCAGCATGTACCTCATTTGCTGATAGTCAAAGTGCCATTTACACTGATGTTAGATACCACACTAATATCTTGTGGTTGGATGATGTTTTAGATTTACTTTGAATCTTTTTGAGAATCTAGTTTATATCTTATAAAGATAGAAAAAATGTTTCAATACCTTGTTGAAACAGATCTTCGAGTAGTTGAAGTCGTGAGTCATTCAGAATATGACTCATAGCAAGAATATCTCTTAGAATTTTGAATTGGTTGTACAGAGTTTTAGTTCTTTCTTTCTGCTTTCTAAGCTTTTGGATTTGCTCATATATTGTATCTGATTCTTTTCACAAAAGTCGAGGATTAGCCAGTTAGAACCAGGAAACTAAATTAAACATCTCAAATAGATGTTATGTACAAGAACCTTTTCCATCTTCAAAAGATGATAACTCTAAGTTGACTTATTTATTTGAGTTTGCTTCAAGCTATAGCATAAATGATTTTCTAGGGTTTAGTCCACTCTAAAAAAGAGAAGTTAGGAATTTCTTATAAGATTGACAATTCCCAAGAACTTTTAACTAACTTTTGAGAAAACTGTCCTAAGTTTGAAAATTTTCATTTTGGATTTGATTTGGTGAGGTTCAAAGCAAGGTTGACCACAAGTAAATTGTACACTTTCTATTATATTTTACATAGGATTTTCAAGCCCATTAGGACAACAATCCTCTAGTTGAGTGAAAGAAATCAAGTAAATATTAGTCGAAAGTAAACCATAGTACAAACATCCAAGTTTGATGTTTGTGGCAACTAAACTTCAAGTTTTCCAAATCCAATTCAAGTGAATCAAGATTTCTCAAGTTCTTGATAGGGATAAGAATCCCACCTTAGACTATGTTTATGCATCAGTGATGCCCAAAAATGAACTACTACTTGGAATCCATCCATTTCATATATTTGTGCCTAGATTGCATATCAAGAAACAGTGAATTGGGAAGGGATGTTATTAGATCCACCCTTAGTATTCATTCACTATTGTGTACTTTGACCAGTTTATCAAAGTGCAAAGCCAAATGGTGATTTGAATCATTCGGGTAGGGATCCCACCACAGAGATGAAACATGCTCTTCTCGTTTTAGAACATGAGGCTCTGGGGTTTCCTATAGTATTTATATAGCGCTATTTTCAAGGATGAAAATATTTTTTCCAAGGGATGAAAACATAATAAATTAATTCTATGATCTAAGGGTCTGGCTGGTTCAAATAGATCTAAAATCAGACACTTTTTGGTCACCCGTGTGTATGACCAAAGATCTCGAGACTAGACTTACGAGAAGGTCTTCTGCTCTTGTAAACAAGTGATCCACTTAGCTTAGTTAAGTCTCAAGGGTGTGAAGGAGGAGGTCTTGGGTTCAATCCCCATAAGGTACATGGGAAGAGTATTTTTCCCAAAGAGATCTAGAGCCTTCTATTATAAGCATCCACTTGAGTTAACTCAAGTTAACTGGGACACTTGGTGCACATGCAGTTACATGGCCGACACATGGATGGTTAGTATACACCTACCCAAGAAGGCAGTCCCCTGGAGAGAGCTATATATAGAGGCATAAGGTTGGGAGGAGATTCATCTCTCTAGCACATGGTGGTGTTCATAATATTAGTCTCTTGCAAAATCTGACCTGCAATCCTTTTTCAACAATCTGACCTACACTTATGAGGTTTTTGGTGATAGTTGGAACATACAATACTTTGCTCAATAGATTCATATATTACCATCTGAAGTCTTCACATTATCTATCTTCTCCACTAGATGCCTTGTGTCATCTGTTGTTTTCACTTCATGTCTATTCCTTGGTTCCTCGAAGTCTAAGAGTAGAGCTACATTCCCTGCTACATGATTTGAGCACCCTCAGTATATATAGAATACATGTTCATCTACTCTACCTTGCTTCATGGTCATGTTCATCAGAAGAATTGAATCTTATTGTGCTTGATCATCTGCATACTTTCTGTAGTCTCTCCTTCCATTGTATCCTCCTTCGTAATTGTTGTTGTTGTTGTATGAGTTGTTGTTATATCCATTATTATTGTTGAATCTACCTCTTGAGCTTCCATAACCTCCTCTATTAAAACCTCTAACTTTTTTATTATTGGGATTTTTGAAACAATTCTTAGTAATGTGATTAGTTTAGCCACATATGAAACATGGAGAGGAGCTTTGAGTTCTCTGCATGCCTTGTCTTCCTCCTCTGCCTCTTCCTCTTGAGCCTCTGCCTCTTCCTCTTGAGCCTCTACCACTACCTCTACCTGCAAAGTTTGCTTGAGAGGTGTTACCCTCATTATCAAACTTTTTACCTTTGCCTTTGCTATCTTTATTCTTTTTCTTATCTGTATAGAGAGTAGAGGATTGATTTCCCTTTGATTTGTCTCCATTCTTCATAAGCTTTGCCTCATGTGTGAACGATTGTCCCATGAGGGTGTTGAGATCAGGAACCTGCATGTCCATGTAGAGGTCCATGGCTATGGTGAAAGCTTCCCATTTCTCGTCTCCCTTTATTCCATTGATTACTTGCCTTACTATCTGCTCTTCATCAATGATTTCTCCAATGCTTCCAAGTTGGTCTGTTATGTCCTTCATTTTGGTGACAAAGTAAGTCACACTTTGCTTGGCCATCTTGTTGAGTGTGGCGAATCCCATCCATAGTTGATTTATTCTTGCCTTAGTGCTTGATGAGAAGAATGCTTCAAAATCATTCCAAGTCTCTTGTGAAGTCTTGCAACTCTTGATGTGTGGAAGTAAAAAAATAAAAGATTGAGTTAAGAATGTATGACCTTTCTAGAGGATCCTTTGAACAACATGTGTTTAACCTCTGTTGTTCTTCTTGAGTCGATTGGCCTTTGCTTCTGAGGATTGGCATCATCTCATCTCCAGCTATGTAACCATAGATGTTTCTCCCTTGAAGATAAGCTTCCATTCTAAGTGACCAATATGAGTTGTTACCTTGATCCAATTTGTCTATGGATGAAGGAAATCCATCTCCCATGTTGATTTGTTGTTGCTCTGATACCACTATGAGGAGATGTTGAAATAGATTCCAGAGATGAGCTAGTGTTGCACAAAACCTGCTCTACACCTACCAATCTTACCCCATGGATGCTTAGTATACCTCTTTGGCTTCACAATAATGCATTTAGAACTGCCAAGTCCTTTGGAGCATCATTTTGCATCAAAACAGATAACTAGAATATGTATGAAATGTGGAGAATCTTCTATTTTGGAAATAGAAGGTCTCAGTCTTATGCTTAAAGCTCACACTTAGTATGAATTGACCAAAGACATTTTTCACACATCTAACTGAAGTACATAGCTAACTAAAGCAAGTTATTTCATAAATTTACCAGTACCATACATTGAGAAATGAATCTAACAAGTTAGGGGGGTCATCTCGATTTTTCAAGATCTAGAAGGTGTGCAGACATAGTCGCCTTCCGTACTTCATATCTCAAGATCTACTAAACCAAACTTGTTGGGATTTGATGTGGATACTAGACACTCCAATCTAACTATTCCAAGTTAAATTATAGAAAAAAATGAGTACACATAGAGAAATTGATTCCACAAGATCATTGTAATGATGAAGATGTAGCAATGAAGAGTAGATAGAAATGTACTTGAAGAAATGTATCAAAATGTAAATGCTATTGAACATATGATACAAGGGAAGTGTAATGGAATACACAAAGAAAGTGTGAGCTTAATGTATGCTTAAGTTTGTAGCTCAATGCCTGTCAGAATGGCTCTCTCTACCCATTACTAAAATCATGTCTATTTATACTCATAGTTTGAGTTCGAATTTGAACTTTCCCGCACCTTAAAGTGATCCTACACTTTAGAAACGATTTGAATTGATTCTTCCTACCACATGAATCATACTTTTAGCTTCCTAACTCCACATGATAGATAGGATTTCCTGCAAGATGTAAAGAACTAGTATTGTCACCAAAAAACATTGGTGAGTTAGAATGTAATCCCAAATCTGCATATAGCAATTTGATCCATATGGCTTCTTGAGTAGCATTGGCTAATCCTCTGTATTCAGCCTCTGTTGAAGATAAAGGAGCAGTAGGTTGCTTCTTAGAAGACCATGAAATGGGCTTATCACCTACAAAAGAGAGATAACCTGAGGTACTCCTCTTTTTATCCTTACAACCTGCCCAATCTGCATCTGAGTATAGCTTGATATCCAAATTTGAAGTATATGGAAAGTATAAACCTTGATTTTGAGTACCTTGAGATACTTCAAAATCCTCTTGGAAGCTTCCAAGTGAGGTGCTCTAGGTTTGTGCATAAATTGACTTAAGACATTTACTCCAAATGCAATATCAATCCTTGTCAATATAGCATAGTTTAGGCTTCCTACTATGCTTTGATATCCTGTAACATTTTCAAGTACATTACCTTCATGATCACTTAGTTTTTTATTTACCTCCATAGGAGTGCTAGCTATCTTGGCATCCTCCAAGTGAAACTTCTTCAACATGTCCTGCACATACTTTCTTTGAGTAATATAGATTCCAAAATTCGTATAGACTAACTCAAGTCCAAGAAAATACTTTACTGACCCTAGATCACTGATTTTGAATTCCTACGTCATTTGGTTCTTGATCTGCTTGATGCCATTGGCATCACTACCTGAAAGTATGATATCATCAACATACGCACATAGGTATATCAACTCTGAATTGCTTCTCTTAACAAACAAAGAAGTATTTGCTTTACTCATGATGAATCCTTGGTCTTGAAGATAGGTAGTCAACCAATGATTCCATGCCCTAGGTGCCTGCTTCAATCCATAAAGAGCTTTATTCAGTTTACACACATAATTTACCTTGCTTGGGTCTTCATAAATAGGAGGTTGAGCCATGTGAACCTCCTATGAAATCCAGCCATTTAGAAAAGCATTTTTTACATCCAATTGGTATATATTCCCATTCCTTGATGCATCCACACTTACCAATACTCTGATGGTTGGCATTTTGTCCACAGATGAGAAAGTCTCTTCATAATCAAGTCCTTGGGTTTGTGCAAAACCCTTGGCCACAAGTCTGGCTTTATACCTGCTTATGGATCCATCTAAGTTTCTCTTGATTTTGTAAATCCATCTAGAACCAATTACCTTCATAGACTCCTTCTTTGGCACTAGCTCCCAAGTATCATTCTCCTTGAGTGCTTCAATTTCTTCATCCATAGCTTCCTTCCATTCTGCCTTGGTCTTTGCCTCTTCATATGATGAAGGCTCTTCAAGTGGTAAATCTTTAGCAAGATAAATGGAATGCTTAGTAACTAAAGAAGTGTCATACCCATATCTGATTGGCTTCTTGCTCTCCCTTTGTGATCTTCTAATTTCTTGGTTGGATGATTCAGGTATGTCCTCCAACTTCTTCATCTTGACCTTGCCTTTTAATTTCCATGATTTGAATTCTTCTAGGTTGATGATGTCCTCATCATCTGATTTGATGTCTTCAATCTAATTTGGCTCCTCCTTGGTGAGGCTTGAAACTTCTCTTCCAATTCATAAGGCAACTTTACTTTCCTGCATTCACTTTCAAACCAGGAATCATTCTCATCAAACACAACATCTCTACGGACCATAAAAACTTTGTTGGATGGATTATAGAACCTGTATCCTTTCTGATTTAAATCATACCCTATGAAGATGCACTTCTCTGCTTTAGGGTCTAGCTTACCTCTTATTTGAGATGGGATATGCACATATGCAACACATCCAAAAATCCTACAATGATCAAGTAATGGCCTTCTACCATGCCATGCTTCATATGGGGTCATCCCATCAAGTGATTTGGATGGCAACCTGTTAACAAGATAAGTGGCAGTAGATACACTCTCTACCCACAAATAATTTGGTAACTTTTTCTCATTTAGCATATTCCTAGCTATTTCAACAATCAACCTATTTCTCCTCTCTGCCACCTCATTTTGTTGATGGGTATATCTTGTTGTAATTTCACTTTTGATTGCTCTATCCTGCAAGAATGCATCAAACTCATTTGAGAAGTACTCACCTCCTCCATCTGACCTTAGTCTTTTTAGGCTTCTTCCTGTTTGGTTTTCCACAAGTGCAAGATACTGTTAAAGCAATTGAACACTTCATCTTTGTGCCTCATAATATACAAGATAGTCCACCTACTGAAATCATCAATGAAAGATACATAATAGCTTGATCCAAAACTTGAAGGATCTTAACTTGGTCCTCACACATCTGTGTGGACAAGCTCCAAGTATCATGCATGTAGCCTTTCTTTGAGAAGTGTAACATGTGAGAACTTCCAAACTAAAAAGCACCACATTTATAGATCATGTGTTTCTTGGATACATTAGGTATCCCAAGCACACATTGATCTCCACATATTTTCTTTAAGGTTCTTTCACCAATATGCCCTAATCGTTTATGCCAAATCTCAAGCTCTGACAATGTTTGATCTTTTTAATTATAAAGTGCAATATTCCTTGTATCTTCAAGTTCAAATGTAAATAATTTACCTCTCTTTTCTCCCTTGGAAATTCTTGATTCCATGTTGGGGATCCTCCACAAATGCTCCATATTTGTTGAACCTAACATGGAGACCTTTTTCCACAATTTGTCCAATAGTCATCAAGTTCTTGGTAATTATAGGTACATATAGAACCCTGTTCAACAAATTTCTATTCCCATCAGAGGTTTTAACATTTCCTACCTTGACCACTGAATTCTTGGTGTCATCACCTATTTGCACTTGGTGCTTTTCCTTGGGTTCTTCAAGCTCAGAGATAAGAGCTACATTTCATGCCACATGGTTTGAACATCCTGAGTCAATGTAGAAGAGATGGTCATCATTCATACCTTGCTTTGAAGTCATGTTCATAATCAGAAGGGAATCCTCTTGATCCTCTGTGTAATTGTTCTAGTCTTTCCTTGATTTGTAGCCTCCTTGGTAGTTGTTGTTGTAATTGTTATTGTAGTTGTTATTGTAACCTTGATGATGGTTGAACCTTCTTCTTGATTGTGTGTAGCCACTTTGGAAACCTCTACCTCTATGATTCTTGAAGTTCTTGTAACACTCATCTATGGTGTGATTTGATAAACCACAAATATAACATGGGGAAGAGTTGAAGGGTCTCCCCCTACCCTGCTTACCTCCTCTGCCCCTGCATCTTGAGTTCCTACCTCTTCCTGCATAACTGGCTTGAGAAGTAGTACCTTCATCTTCCATCTTTTTACTTTTCCCTTTCTCTTTAGACTTGCCTTTATCTGTGTATAAGGCAGAAGAGTTGTTACCTCTTGATGAATCTCCATTTTTGTTGAGCTTGGCTTCATGGGTAAAGAGTTGCCCCATGAGTGTGGTAAGATCTGGAATCTGCATGTCCGTGTATAAGTCCATATCAATTGTGAAGCTCTCCCATTTGTCATCTGCCTTGATATCATTGATCACTTGTCTCACAATTTTCTCCTCTTCAATCTCCTCTCCTATGCTTGCCAATTGGTCAGACACATCCTTGACTTTGGTCACATATTTTGAAACACTTTGCTTGGGTTGCTTCCTTTGAGTAGTAAACTCAATCCACAATTGGTTCTTCATAGCCCTTGTGTTGGAAGAAAAGTGTGAAGACAATGTATCCCAAGTCCCTTGGGATGTCTTACAATTCCTAATGTGTGGAAGAAGGAAGTCAGAGATAGAGTTAAGTAAGTATGACCTTGCTAATGCATCTTTTGCACACCATGAGTTGAGTCTTTCAAGCTCCTCTCTTCTAGGTTGTCATTTGCTTCTAAAAATGGGCATCTCCTCATCTCTTGATATGTATCCATAGAGACTCCTTCCTAGCAAGTATGTCTTCATCCTCAAGGACCATGCTTGGTAGTTGTTCCTATCAATTTATCAATAAAAGAAGGAAAACCATCTCCCATTTTACCTCAAATTGCTTTGATACCACTGTTGGGAAAGATGGATGGACACCTCAAAAAATGAGTTGGTACTACTAATCCTTGCTTTGTACCTGCCCTCTTTCACTTTAGACTTTTGTTTGTAGGCCCTTTTATCTTTCCAATGACACTAAATAAGTGCCTATGTACTTTGAAGATGATGCTTCAAACAATAGAATCAAAACAGATAAGTTTGCAACTAGCTAGTGATCAAAAAGTTGCTATTTTGGTCTTGACACCTACTGGATGTTATGTTGACTACTCATAATACAGTAGCAATTACAAAACTTCCTTTTGAGGGTATCTAACTAGCTTAGAGAGCTAATGATTCCAAGTGGAATCACTTAAAATGATAGACTACACTCTGAGCAATGACTTTAGCAAGTAGAAGCTTACCCTCGATATTTTAGGAACTCTACAGAGAATGACTAGTGACCACTTCAAGACAATTTTCTCCCAATTGGTTGAATGAAACTTCTTCAAGCTTTGATCGCTTGTGATAGACGTTTAGCTTGTTCCAATGAGCTATAGAACATTGAAACTTGTGGAGAGATAACTGAGATATGAGCAAGCCAAGTTCACTGTTCTGAGTGACAATGAGAGAGATGAAGATAGATGTAATGATCAATGTAATGTATTATGTAACAATGTTGTACATGCTCATTGGCATGAATATGATGCCCAATGATGGTGATAAGAGTAGGCTATAGTGCGAGACTCTCAATTACATCAAATGATCAACACTAAGCTCAGTAATGGGGGCACAATGGCCGCGAGATTACAACCCCTTTTTATAGATGCTTTGTCTCCAAGCTTGAATTCAAATTCAAACTTTACTTTACCTAAAAATTCTCCTCTAAGTTAGAAGATATTCCACCAAAAATAATTTGTAGCTTTATCTCTTCCTAACCTGACGAGTTTGGTGCTTTTACAAGATTCCTTCTAAGTCAAGTGACTTTTACAAAGGTTAATGGTAAAAAACCATATGCAATGGTTCATGTGGATCTTCAAAGACTTGCACATAATACTTCCAATGCCTAGCCAAGTGTGAAGGCTTGGCATTTTCACCAATAATGTGGTTACTCTTAGAGAATATGCATACAAAATGGTTTGGCCTCATTCTGCTCATGGCCATAGAAAGATCTGTATCTATGAAGGATCTTCCATTACAATCTCTCTCTCTCAAAAACCCTAACTGCCTTTCTCTTATGTTTAGGACTTATAATCGAGTTAACTAAAACTCTATACATTAAATTACTTATATACATTGAGTCCTTATGCTCCTATTTCTCATAATCATAATTCTAAAGTTTCTAGAACTATTCTATTACTTATATACATTGAGTCCTTATGCTCCTATTTCTCATAATCATAATTCTAAAGTTTCTAGAACTATTCTGGATCCTAGTTTTATCACTATATTACATGTGTGAATCTATCCCTTCACATAGGCATGCTTTTTTACTATCCAAGTTCCATAGTCTCTTTGTCCTTCTTGTTTTCACTTATGTCTTCATATCTTCATGCTTAATTAGTGAGTTAAGCCCCAGCAGCTCCCCCTCAATCACTAATTAACATTTTTTGACTCTTCGTACATTCTCCTTCCTTTTATTCCTGCCATTCCTTTGAATCTACTTGTCTTCAAGCAAGTGAAGGCACAAGTGCATGAGTGAGAAGCACACAAACATGCACACACATACACACACACGCGCACACAAGGTAGGACAAAGAGAGAGAAGCAATGGAGTTCTTTAGATTACTTTCAACAAGCTCATACAAGTTCAAATCAATTACAAGCTAACCTCAAAAATGAGCTCTCTAGCTCTATTTATAGTTTTTTACTAGGTTTTGGCCTTGTCCAGACCTAGTGTCCGGCCTAGTTAAAAATTAGGTTCTCTGCCCTATTTGGAGGTTCAAACGGAGTCTAAAAAATGTGAAAACTGATAGGTAGGTACTTCTAAAGCTCCTCAAGCTCAAGAACTCCTTGGCTTGCACAAAATGGAGCTACAAAAATATGAAATGGTATTTACAATGGTTTTTAGTGATGAAAATCACTGTTTTTGTAGGGATTCCTTCTAACATTTTGACATACATTTCCTGGAGCTCCCTACTTGCTCCTTCTTGTGTGCCCAACTCTTTGATGCATGAAAATTTAAATGGCCTACTTGCCAGATCTTCTTTGACTATTGTGTCTGCTTGTGCTTTCTCTTCGCTCCGACTCCCTTCGTAGGCTTCCTTGTCTTGTGAGTCCTTCAGTTCCTTGACTACTGCCAACACCCCCCCCTCTCTCACGTCTGTCGTCTCTGACATACCCTTGTATAGCTGTGCGTTGGACATAATATTGAACAACATCGGAAGCGAGGTGGTGTTCTTCTAATCGTAGCCCCCGTGCTAGGTCTGTTAACAATGCATCCCAATCCACTGGTCCTCGGACGTCTGGATGTGGCACCCGCAATTGTTCTGAATGGATGGTTCTTTCCACAGCGAATAAGTGGAGGAGATGTGAGGGCCTGGGTACAAATATTTCTGAGTGATATTCCCAGAATCCTGTTACGAACATCTCCTCGAATGTCTGTTTAAAGCAAGCTGGGAGGTACTTGATTCTGGCGTGCCAAGCTTATATTACCTCTATTGATGGGGTGGTGCTCATGTCGTATACCAGATCTTGGTTGCATGTAAGGAAGCCAACTCCTGAGAAGTGGGGGTCTTTAATGTTCTTGAATGTCCTGAATGTGATCAGCATTAATTCAAAGATTTTCATGCACATTTGGGCCATCACATCGGGGGTATTCCATAGTCGAATGCTCCAGTGACAGATGGTAGAAATCATATAAGTCACAGTGGGAGGTCCTTGTGGAGGTGCTAGATAAACATAATTTAACCACTTTGCACAGCCTTTGATGTTCTTGACAGCAATGGTAAACTCGGGCCAGGTGCATCTGCGGAAGACTGGAACATAACATGGATTGTATTTAATAAAGAGTGGCATGTTAGTCCAAGTACGAACCATCTCTGGGTAGGTCTCGAGAAGACGGATCCTCCAGGTGGGTTGATGAATGGATCCTTTTTTAGCACTCTCTGGGATATCATCGGGCCCAAATTGTGTGGTGAAAGTTGGAGCCTTTCCACATCGTCATTGGATCTCTGCGTTGTAATCTGCCAGGAGTACACAGTATAGCACATACTGATCGTCGTTGGTGCCGATCCATCTATGATGAGACATACTGCGGAAATACTCTGACTTTATGATGGTGTCTTCTAATTTGGCCATTGATTGGATTTGGATTGCCACTCGATCTTCATGGGTTGTAGCTGTTTTTTCTAGTGTCTGGAGCCATTTGGGTACTTCGACTTCCAAGGTATCCATTCCTTCTGAGGTTTGCTAACCACCTGGCATCGGCATAGGAACATATGGTTCCTCATATGTTTCGTCCACCTCAATGGGTACCAATTCATCTGGCTCTGGTTCTACAATTGGAGAGGGCTATCTTTCATATTCCAGTAACTTCTTCTGCAGTTCCGCCACCTGCTCTGTTAATGCCTTTACTTCCGTTGAAGTCGAGGTTGTTTCTATGACTTTGGGTTGTGCCTCCTGTTCCCTGAGCTGGCGACGTAGCTCATCCCGTTCCTTTTCCAAATCGTCATGTGCTTCTAATAGATCGGCATAGCTTTCCAAGATTGTTTTCATTGTTTCTGAGGGAACTGCTTTGAATTGTTTTGGGTCGATTTCATGGGGAGAGCCTTCCATGGCAGCTTCCAAGTTTTCTTCGTTTTGCTTCTGCAGACGCTTGTTTTCTTCAAGGGCTGTAGCCATGTGTTTTCTGAGTAGAGTCAAATTTCGCCAAACTCTCAAATTATCTGTTTGGTAGACCTCCAGTAAGGCTTTGAGTTGTTTGACACCTGGCGCTTGTGATGGTTGGGGTGTCTCCAGGATGGTTTGATGAGCTTGCTCGAGTGTGCTGTAACGTTGATTGAGGTCTGCATTTTCTTCTTCTATAATTGTAAGCCGTCTCTGTAGTTGTTGATGATTCGTAGTCAGTTGATGATGATGGTCTTCGAGAGCCTGATACTCACTCTGAAGTTGATACATGCATTGATGTAATTCCATGAATATACTATTCACATTAAACGATGCAGGGAAAGATGAAGATGCAGGGGGAATGGGGAAGGGGAAGGGAGTTGTGAATGATGTGGAGTCAAGTGGTGAGGTAGGTGGAGGGGGTATGGGAGATTGAGGCTGCGTGGGGGGTGGGAGTGGTGCTGTGGCTGGTGATGTTTCCATTGTGTCGAACATGTGTGTGACTGTGTAGATGGGAACAGTGGGTGGGGTGGATGTGATATTTGTGAAGAGTGTTGTGAAAGTGGGCATGGTAACTCCTCCGAATTGGATGCCGGGAGAGAGAGAAATTCCCATGACGACTGTGATAATGGCAGAAATGGGCGTGGTAGTGCCAAGTGGTGAGGTGACTTGTGTAGTGAGAGGTGAGGTGGGGGGTGAGAGTGGTTCTGCCTGATGTGCTTATGTTTGTGTGTTACCTCCTGGTTCTGATACATTGATGTGGATTTGTTTGCCGGATCGCATGGGGCGAGTAGGCACTCGTTTCTCAAATCGATGAATATAAGTCATGGCTACATGAACAGCCTCATCTAAGCCTACTACGTCTGCGTGCAGGTTCATCGATTCAACAAACATGTCATCCACACCTTCCTCGGCTAACATTTGGCTCATGATCATCTTTCCTGTCTCGAGCGACAGTTTGTGTTGTTCTTGGACTCGCTTCATAGTTTCGTATAATCTTTTTATTTGGGCCGAGTATGCCGGGGCACTTGCTAGTTCTGAAAGCTCGTCATATTCCTGATCATACTCCTTGTTTGCCTCTTCTTCTTCTATCTCTTCTTCATCCTCTTCTACTTCGACTACTCCCGGTTGGGTCGGGGCTGAAGTTGTAGTAGTAGGTTGTGGTCCTTGCGTCTGCTCTGCTTCTGTCTCCAGATTAGACTCATTGATCAAACGGGCAATTTCTTCATCTGTCAAATCAGCAAGGGTGTAACCCTGTGGGAACTCCAAGTCCGATGGAATCGGAGGGAACACCAGGTTGGGTCCTTCTGCACTTGGTCTGGGTAGGCGAATGGTAAATGGTCGGACACACCTCCTTTGTGGAGGGGTAACTTCTGGGGTGGTGGTGGCTCCCCTGGCTTGAGCACATGGTAATTGAACTCCCCCTCTCATTTTCTTCGATGGAGGACCCGCCGTTGATAGCCGTCTTTGGAACTCTTGGGCCCTGGACCATACTAGTGCTCTTTGAATGGGCACGTCGTATGCTAAACACCTATATTTTCTGTTTCTTATTCCACCGTTGATGGGCTAGGTGTATTTGATCGATGATCTAGTGTGGTATATTGATGGTGAGATTCTCTGTCTCCACTAGGTACAAGCTAAACCATATCTTTTTTGGTGGCATAGTGAAGCGTTCTTGGGCAGGAAAAGCAAAATGCTGCATGATCGTTCGTAGGTGGAGAGCAATGGTAGGTGTCATTGCTACCATGTCCTTCAATTTATTGAGATCCTTATGCTTCATCCTGCCTGGAACCAACGTTTCTTTCTCAGTGGGAATATGCATACCTTGCATGTTCAATGCTTCCCGTACCAAATTGAGGGTCAGTTTGAATCTCTTGAGTTCGTGGCTTGGCAATAGTGAGGGCAGCACAAAACTACTATCGCCTCCCTTGGCCCTGCTAGGAGTGATGGTACTGATAAAATAGGAGCAGCGTAGGAAATCTAGCTTAGGCAAATGTGCCTTGCAATAGCTATCCAAGCCCACTTTGGTCCATACCGATCGCATCACTTCTGCATTCTGATAGTTCTCAAATTCGCGAGTGAAGAAATGGTAGCGTCCCCATTTGCCATTGAACTCAATTTATGCTTCCCAAAAGTAGGTGCCATCACCCAATGGCCCTGCGACATCACTAAACCAATGAGCGTGTTTCCCCACTTGAGAAGTGTGTCCCTGAGGAGGGTCCTGAATAGGGAGCACATGCACCGCTTGAAGTTCTTGAGGCCTCTCGGTGAGTGGTGGTTCAAGGAGGAGGGTTTCAATGTCCACAATCTATGCGCTAGACCCTGCCTGGGAACTGGTGCCTCCTGCTTCTGCCATTGTTATTGCTTGCTTGCTGGTTCTGTGAAAATATAGAATCATGCATTAATATTGTAATGGACAAGATAGAACACTTTTTGTCCCCGTTACAACATTATCATGAGGTGAGTAATGGGTTAGTGGGTCAGTGAGTGTTCGATGATTGTGTGTGTAGTTAATGAATGGATAGACCTACGAGCTAGATGGAAAGATGCAGTGTATGAGTGATGTAGTTAGCAAGTGAGGATGAATTTACACATGGGGTTCGGGGGTTTTATTACAAGTTTTAGGCTGCCAAACACAATGGATGGCTTTCGGTTTTGGTTTAGTGGAGACTCTGGAGGGCTTTATGAGTATGTCTGCTTGGGAATGAGGCGTTTTTGGGACCCATTTACAAGTGAGTCTGTTCGTGCTTCTGGGTGACTCTGTGTTCGTGCGTATTAAACAAGAGTGGGTAATGGCTCCTTGAGTGAGTGAACCCTGTCGTGTATGATGTGATTCGTGCGTGACTAGTTGAGCCCGCAAGCAAGCCTTAGGCACCCAAATTTGTCTTGATTGTGGGCCAGCCTTCAGCGACTTCTTGGGTACCCAGATAGATTTCACTTCCTCAAAAGAAGTTTTGGATGTCTTCTTATTAGTATCATGTCGTTGATTACTAATAGGAAGTTGAGATGGTTGTTGTCGCTTGACTGTAATAGTCCACTCGCCTTTTCGCACCCACAATTGTTTCAATGGCTAAGTCATTCTGCTTCACACGTTCTTTTGGCCTCCAGCATAGGTAGTCTTCAGTAATTGATCTGTCTTTGGTTGTTGCCTCCCTCTGGCCTTTGGAAAAGAAGGGAGTTCCGTTGAGTCCTTGACTTCTTTATTGAGATCACCATTCCTCTGCATCACATAGCTTTGGACAAGAACAGCATGGTCAACTTCATGTGTACCCCTGGAAGGACCAGGATTCTGTGCCTTTCCTAGTTCCTTGAGTGTTCCATTATCTAACTCAATCGTAATTCGACTCTGATTTACCCATACCTGAATCAGTCCACTTCTTAGGTTTAAGTTGACTGCATGGTCATACATCCAGTCTTGACCCAAGACCAGAGGCTCCGTGAGATCCTCATCTTGACACACTAGTACTTTAACTGTCATTAGAACATCTTGAATGGAGAGGGGAAGTTCCACCTCGCCCATGCAAGGGGTTTCCACACCTCCCAATCCTATGAGATATGCCTCTATAGGATTGACTTTTAACTTCAATTCTTGACACTAAGAGAGTTTAACGGCACTAGTGGCTGCACCTGAGTCAATCAAGGCCTGTGCAGTCTTTGCACCCTTTACTTGTCCTATCTCCAAGGTTACAAAAGGACGTCGATCAACTATTCTATGGGGGCTTACACTTGAGACTTTACACATAGCCATATGATATCCTGGGTTCGCACAGTCTTCTATCCTTGGCTGATCTCGTCCTTGTCTTCTCATCTTCATTTTTTGGATGCGTTCCAAGGCTTCTGCCTAAGCTTCTTCTCGAACTCGTTTTTCCTCTTCTTTACGTTTCTTGGTAGTGTTGAGTCGATTGAGCATTTCCTCCATGAGAGGTTCTTGATATAACTTGACTCTGCATCCGCTTATGTAGCTAGGGAGAATATCGCCTTCTAAAGTGGCTAGTTGTACTGCTCCACTAGTTGAAATCCTGTTGATGATCATAGGTCCGTAACCACGTTTTTCTAGCTTTCTCGCATGTTGTTTCAGAGTATATACCAAAACTAAGTCTCCGGCCTTTAATCCTTTATCCTTAACATGGGCATCAAAGTACGCCTTCTGTCGTTTCTTAGCTGCATATATTCCTGCTGCAGCTCTTAGTCTGGTTTCACCTAATCGTTCAAGGTCAAAAAATCTTGAAGAGAGTTCATGACCCGTCCACTCATGCTCCTGTGCTACTCTCAATGTGGGAATCAAGAAGTCCAAAGGTAGCACCGCATTTTGGCCAAATACTATCTGAAAGGGTGTGTCTTGGAGTACCGTTTTATAGGCCACTCGGTATGCCCAAACAGCATGGTGTAGTTGTTTGTCCCACAGAGCGTTTATTATTCACCAATTTGGTAAGCACATTGCATAGAATCTTGTTTGTGCTTTTGGCTTGCCCATTAGCCTGTGGGTGATAGGGGGCAGACTTCTTGTGTACAACCAAGAACTCTTGGAGCAGATTTTCAATAACTTCATTCAAGAAGTGAGTGCCTCTATCACTTACCAGATCTTGTGAACACATTCTCAAATAGGAACTTAGCAGTTGTCTGAGCATCATTCTTTGTTGTAGCTTTTACCTCTACCCACTTTGTTAGATAGTCGGTGGCAACAATGATGTATTCAGCATGTGAACCCTTAGCCGGGGGATTAATAGGACCTACGAAGTCTATTCCCCACTTAGAGAATGCACGTCCACCCATCATGGGTTTCAGTGGCATCTCATCCTTGCGTATAGGGTACTGAGTTCTCTGACAGACATCACACCATTTCACATAGACCAGAAGCCTACAAATAGTATTACCTTGATCACCCGATCTGGTCCAAAATGTCCTCTTGCTACACCTTGGTGAGCTGCTTCCAAGATCTTGAGATATTCGCTCTCATGGACACATAGTCTCACGTAACCATCTTTACCACGCTTGTATAGATTATCACCAATGAGTGAGTAATCTAGGGCTTCTTGTTCTAGACGTCTTTGTCTGGCCAGTGTCATATCTTGAGGGAATGTTCCCGTCCTCAGGAAATCTACTAATGGTTCATTCCAATCTGGCACTATGGACACTTGATATAGAGTGGCATGTTCCACAGGTGGTTTAGTGCAACAGATTGGGCATTCCTTGCACAACTTTTGGACATCGGCTTCCATAGTAGGCCAATGCACTCCGAATCTCCTAAGTGTCTGTAAAGTTCTTTGCTTTGAGTAGTGTTGCTCTAATGCACCTACATGTGCTAATTGCAACCATTTTGCGTACTCATCCTCTTCCACACAACAAGCCAATATCCCTTGATCTGTCTGTTTGTACATGCTTCTTGCCATGATATGGTACTTCTGGGCTTTTACTACCTCTCTATCTTGAGTGTTTATGACTGGGTGGTTAGGCCCGTAGGTCAGTACTGGCACTAATGGCTTAGCCCACTGAGGTACAACTTCCAGATTAAACAAGTAAGCATCAAGAAGGTCATCTGATACTCCTTGTGGGGCTTCTCCCGATGTGAGCCTAGAGAGATGGTTTGCTCTCAAGTGAGTCTTCCCTTTCCTCACCACAACTTCAAAGTCGTATTCCATTAGTAGGAGAAACCATCTTACTAATCTACCTGTATTGCATGGTTTGTTTACCAAGTACAATAATGCCTGATGATCGGTAAAAAATTTAAACTTATTTGCAAGCAAATAGTGTCTAAACTTTTTTACTGCATATACCATGCCTAATCCCTCTCGTTCAGTGGTTGTATAGTTTTGTTTAGCTGCATTCAATTGTCTACTGGCATAGGCAATTGGAAGATCCATATTACCTTCACCTATAGGTTGTGCAAGCACACATCCAATAGCATAATTGGATGCGTCCACGTGAACATGAAACGGCTTATTCCAATCTGGTGTGGTCAAGATTGGTGCTGAACACAATCTTCTTTTGAGCTCCTTGAAGGAGTCCTCACACTCATTAGTCCACTCGAAGTTAGTCAAAAGTCCATACAGGGGCTTTGCTATGATGGCATACATGTGTATAAATCGTCGGTAATAACCACAATGCCCCATGAAAGCTTGTACTTCCTTGACATTCTTTGGCCTAGGTAACTCGGCTATGGCTCTTACTTTCTCTTCATCGGTGGATATGCCATTCTTTGACACTATGTGTCCTAGAATCTTGCCTTGCCTGACCATGAAAACACACTTTTCAGGGTTCAGGCAGACTTGATACTCTCTACACTTGTCAAAGATTTGCCTGAGTTCAGGTATGTGTGTCTGTCTAATGTTGGAATGAGCACAGAGATCATCAACATAGACCTCCAAATTCTTCCTCAAGAACTCTTTAAACACGTGACACATCAGCCTCTGGAAGGTAGCGGGTGCATTGGTAAACCCAAATGGCATTACTCTAAAAGCAAATATGCCCCATTCTGTGGCAAAAGCTATCTTATGCTGATCTTCTAGAGCTATGGCTACTTGATTGTAGCTCGAAAATCCATCAAGGAAGTTGTACACTTCCTTGCCTGCTATCCTTTCTAGTAGATGCTCTGTGATAGGAAGTGGATAATTATCTCGGATAGTGGCTACATTGACCTTTTTCAAGTTAATGCACACACGTAGCTTTCCATTCTTCTTGGGCACCACTACGATGGGGGACACCCACTCAGTGTGCTCAATTTCATAAATAAATCCAGCTTCTACCAGTCTATCTATCTCCTCTTTGATCTTAGCAGCATAGTTATCATTATATCTGAATGGCTTTTGCTTAGAGGGTTTCACGTCTGAGGTCATGGGAATTGTGTGTGAGCATATGTCTAGGTCAACACCCTTCAAATCCTTGTAGCTCCAAGCGAATACATCTCTGTATTCTCTTAGCAAAGCTATCAATTCGCGCGCTTCTTCTTCCGTCAGGTCATGTCCTATATAAGTACATCTCTCCTCTCCTTCTTCTAGGGCTACCACTATTTTCTTGGTGGTTTCTTTGTTATCATAGGCTTCTCATGATTGTGCCTCTCGTTTAGGCATCCTTATCATGACTCTTCTATCATCTATCTCATACTTCTTAAAATTTTCTGGGACCTCAAACAAAGATTCTTCCTCTTCTTGTGTGACTTCTTTCTTCTTCCTTTTCTTTCCTTCTTCCTTAGGGGTCACATGTGTGGCTAGCCTTACATCATTTGTAAGCTCTCCGTGCCTCTATGGTTGAAATTCTACTTCATAGAAGTATTCTTTATCTGATGCAAAAGGTGGGTCCATAATGATTGACTCTAGATCGGAGTCACTTGCATCCTCAAATGCATCAGGGCTAGGTTCACACTCTTCTAAAACTGCATCTCCCATGATTGGCTCTATGGAGAAAACTGAAATGTCATAGCCATCCTCATCACAGTGGGGTGTCCATTGTTCTTCATTGATGGCTACATCCATGGTTGCTAAAATTTCTACCCAGCCGTGGGGTTCAAATTCTTCGTCAGGGAACACTACAGGTGCATAGGCTGGGTCTTGAATTGATCTGTGTGTCTCTTTCGCACCTACGTCTCTGGCTTTTTCTCTCTTCTCCTCTTCTACTGCCACTTTACACATCCATAAGTGAGTGTCTTCGTGCATCCATGAGGATCCTGATCCTATGGAGTGCATAGACTCTGTATCATCTTTAGCTCTATGAATAGGATTCCATTGGATAGGAGGGACATCTCTATGAGAGTAATCTTTGAGATTAACCTTGGTCGTGACACCTAGGTGTTGCAAATACAAGGAATTGGTTCCCCAATCCTGTACTACTTGCAACTGTCGCATAAATGGTCTTCCCAAAATCATCTCATAGGCATGGTTCTTGCTAAAATCACAGATAGCAAACGTGTGCTCAAACTCTACACCACATGTAATGAGAGTTATTCCTTCAAGTAGTCCTAAAGGCCTCTCTATGTGACCATCAGCCATTTGCAATTTCATCCTCGTGGGCCTGAGTGCTGGCTTGCCCCACCGCTTCCATAGGGAAGTGGTAGCAATAGCAACTCCTGCACCTGAGTCTAGAATTGCCTTAGTTGTGTACCCTTGATGGGTAATGGGAAGATAGGTGTTTCCTTCTTCACCTTCACTCATATCTCCTATCTTGTCTAGAGGAATTTCTGGCACTGTCCTATGAGAACCTACCTGGGAACGAGGTTTTGCTATCTCTGGTACTTGTTTGGCTACATGTTTCCATAACTCTAGCCTAACTTTGAGTAGCTCTTCTAAAGTGAGGTTGCACTGCACTTTAGTGTTTTTCACTACCTCCGTATTCCTAGGTATGACTGAGTCTTCGTTTCTTACCATGACTATGGGTGCTCTCATACAAGTCGACTTGGCTTCCCATGGGCCTGTGAAATGGGGTAATTCCTGTAGGGAGTTAGACTCGAAGTCTAACCTCTCTCGACTTTGTGCACTCTCCTGCTCTCCATAAATAGAGGGAATATCTTGTGGGAATTGATCATGCGTGTCATCCACAAGTTCAATGGGAGGAGGGACTTCACTTTCTTTAGCCCATTTGTCTTCTTGAATCTCTCGTAGGAATTCTGGTGTGTACCTATTCATAGAAGAGGAGGTGTCTGGTTCAGTGGAATTAGGCACAAAAGCTTCCTGTGGGGGAAGGCTTATTCTTTTGCTTGCCTCATCTCTTCCTTGATTTTTTTCTTCCTTGGCAGATCTTGCAATTATGCTCTCTAACTTCTCTAGGAGTCCATCCAAGTGCAATTGTGTCTTAGCTGAGCCAGAGTAGTTGAAGAGACAACTGGCTTCAAACATAATGCGACCATTTTCGCACAAAGCTTGGTTCTTTCTATCTCTAGGTCAGCTCTGGGGTAGCACTTGTCATGCTCCGTCACATTTGGCCCTTCTTGGATTCTGGCCTGATATGCCTTAAGCATCATGTCTATGTCTTCAGGAGTGGGGTCAGCTAATACTGATCCTACTCTAGGGGTTGGTGGGATGGTCTGAGGTAGGGGGACACATGGTGGGTTAGATGGTGATGGACATAAGGGTGGTGGTGGTATGTGAGAGTTTGTTTGAGAGGTGAGTTCAACAATTTTGGCTTTTGTTTCTCTTATGCTTTCTTCTAAGTCACTCATCTTTTTAGACCATTGTCTTTTCATTCTCTCTCGACTATCCCTTTAGGCTCTCGATCGTTTCTTGGCTATGCTCTCGGTTTCACTAACCTCTGCACTCTTCTCTTGACCTATTCCTGGGTTTTGTTGCAAAGCCTGGGCCCTAGTGACCACTTGCACTAGTGCAGTGGAAGTGACACTTCCTGTTGAGTCTACAACTAACCCAATAACGTTAATTGGAGTTATTTTTGGCATATTATTGGGATTCTTTGGGCAGTCTTGTAAGAGATGCTCCTTCCCGCAATCTTGACAAAAGCCCTGAATTGTTACTGATTGAGGTTGCGTAGATGCAGGCATTGGGCAATCACGAATGAGGTGGTCTCCTTGACATCTGTAGCATGGTCCTCTAGGGAATGGGGGTCTTACCTCCCTAGGTTGAGGTCTAGTATTGGGATTTGTGTACATGATGTTTGCATACTCTGGATCCCAACTTGGTTCACTCGGTTCTTCACTATAGTAGGATTCACCATGTTTAGGAGACTACATATAGTAAGCTTGAGGGCTATCAATGTGATTGGACTCAAAACTATGATCACTCGGGTCACTTTCCGAGAGCAATGGAGTCACTGGGACTATGGCTCTATTCAAATTTTCCTCAGCAGTTGCATACTTCACAGGAATCACATTAGCGGGGGTTGGAGGTTGTTGAGCTAACACAGGTTGTGGCCTTTGTTGGTTTTGGTAGGGTTGTCGATAGGATTGTTGCGGTCTACCATATTGTTGTGGAGGGTACTGGTTCTGGTATCTTCCCTATTGTGGATAGGGCTGAGGGTAGGTTTGTCTAACCGCTTGCTTATTGTATGGACAGTCTTGTGCTTCGTGATTTGTGTATCTCCGTTCTATGGTGCAGTATTGACTACTAGGATTCACTTGGGGTTGAGCCATGATGGGACATATGTTCGCCATATGGTCACCACCGCAAGTATAGCACCTCTTTACTGGGGCAAACCTTGGGATTTGTTTACTAGAGACACCTAGTTTTTGAGCTACTTTCTTAGCAAGTTCCTCAATTGATGTGGATTGTGAGGAAGAGAGGCTAGAAGCACTATCGGAATCTTTGTAGATTTTTGAAAGCTCTAGTTCCTCCCCTAGGTTATCCTCGATGTCGATGCACATGCGTACACACTCTTCTATGGTCCTAGGGTCCTTCAAGTACACATAGGATCGCAACTTTGTACTTAGCAATCCATCCAAGAATAAAGCCACTTGTTTGGCAGGTGTGGGTAACTCAGGAACAGGGCATCTCTCAAGATACTGCCTAAATCTTCTTCCTGCAAGTCTCACAGTCTCTTGAGGGGTCTGCTTGAAGCTGTGTATCAATGAGGAAGTATTATGCCTTATGCCACTTTTAGAGAATTCGGTGATGAAAGCCTCTAAAAGTTGGTCTATGCTCCTGAACTGTCTCTCATTCAATGGTTGAAACCATGTAAGGGTTGTGTTCCTAAGTGTTAGACCAAAGGCATTATATTGCGTGAACAGGTCCTCAACTTGTTCAGCTCTCAAGACTTGCCTAAACTCGGCCACATGATCATATGGGTCTCCCGTGCCATCGAAGTAATTCTTCATGGACTTAACTAACTGAGTCGGTCTCAAAATCCTGGTGTGTTCTCTAGGCCTTGGCAGAGGGAAATCATCAGCATTCCTTTGGTTCCTTGGGGCTCTAAGTCCCTCAGGTTCCACTCTATTTGTTTCCGTTCTCGTTCTGTCTCTTTCCACTGGGTTAGAAAAGCTTACCTCCGGTCTATGTCTGTCTCTTTGAGTTCCATGATCTTGGGATGTTCCAGCTCCTGGGTGACCAAAGGACACATTCGATCTTGGTTGGGGGAAAATAAATTCACCTTTCCAAGTGTAAGCATGCCTATCATTTTCTATAACCACAAAGACCCTCTCTGAAGCATGATCCAAGTAGGTCACTCTGCCTGGACTATTAGGATCTTTGAACTCATATATCATGATTGTTCCTACCTCATTCGGCTGATCAGATCTATACCTCCAAAAGGCTTCATCAGTCTCTCGGTTCAGGAGTACATCTATGCTCTTATTGTCTTGGGGAATCCACTCTGGTGTGATAATCCTAGTGAGAATAGATTTGCCTCGGGGGGTTCTAGGTTCTACACCCATGTTTCCTTGCTCCAGGTCACCTAAATCCGCTTCTGAGATCACATTCCCAAATTCATCTGTCCTATCTGGGTGACTGGTGACTACATATATTGTCCCTTCCTTGTCTAGGTATGCTCCGTTTTCAAACTTGACAGCTGGGTGCTCTAGTCCAATGGATTGGTCAGGATTTTTGATCTGGACCACAGATCTTCCTAGGCCATCCTCATAGATGCTAGCACTTAATCGGTTGGTCCTAAGGTATTCGAGTTGCATCTTGTAAGGGCCTTCTACCCTATGCAAATATGGCACTCTGGAGCTTCCTGTGGGTCTCTCCATACCGTGGGACATCTCAGACTCGCTAGTCTCAGAGCTAGGGCAATACAAATGATGGCTCAACTGCTGGGCCCAAGACCTAGCAGTATGATTGACACTAGCCTCTGAAGATCTAAGACTTTGTCTATCTCTCCCTAGGTGTCGTCCTGATCTAAGGTTCATATGCCCAATTGAATGATCTCAAATTTTCCCAAGTACACTTTGCGTTGCTGAGTTCTTTTGTATTAGTCACTTGTTCTTTTTTAATTGCCCTTAGGGTGTCACTTCTTGTCCATTTAATCTTCGTCGCAAGGAACACTTAAATTTTATCGTACTTTGAGTGTGGTCGCTCAATTTAAGTTCTTTTCCCTTAGGTTGTTTCGCAATTGTAATCTCCTAACACTTGCACTTGAGTGATTAGAGTTCTTGGACTTGGTCGTTCTTAACGTGTCCTTAATTAATCAAGACCTCTACCCGTACTTAGCCTATGCTAGGGATTGACAGAGGGTGTTGAGAATTTCCAACCTTAAGTTTCTTCCCTTGGTTGCCCTTGTATGCCCAGGAAGCGTGTTCCCAAGCTCGCACTTACTCTTGCTTCAAGTACCCTTTGATGCTCTCAAAGAACGTGAAAAAGTCCACAATTAGCTCAAGAATTGAATTCAGTTGACAGACAGATCACTTTCATGCATGTAGTTCACAGACCCAATTGCCTTTTGCCTCTATGGAAAACAATCCCAAGGGAAACTTAGTTTTCCTACCCCGGGATATGGTCACTTCAAATTACCCTATCTAATAATCCTGACATTAATTCTATCGTAACCAGTGGAAGTTTTGGTTGTACTCCCCACGAGCTTTCCAACAAAACAAAAATCACTGCAATCGGATTTCATATGAGGAGGTTATGTCCGTTCAGGGTTTTGGGGCTAAAACAGGATTTAAGACAGGTTAACCGGTAGACAGGACTTCTCGAGATGCTTTGGGTATAGGCCTCACAATGCTCTACTAACCCTTAAAAGTTCCCCACAATTTGCCAAAAAATTAGACCACTATTTTTTGCCCTTAAAAATTGGCCAAATTTGCCCGTCAATCGCATTCGCAAGCTCTGCCAATCGCGATTGACACGTGGCCCGAATTTTCAGTTGATCGTGGTCAGTCGGTCGTTGACTCTGTCGATCGCAATTGATGGGTCGATCGCGATTGACAGGTCCGTCGCGAGGGTCTGTCCATCGTGGTCAAGCAATCGTTGACTGGGTCGTTCGCGATTGACAGGTCCGTCGGGGCTGTCAGTCGCGATTGACTGGTCGATCGCGATTGATGGGTCGATCACGATTGACACGTGTCACGCGTAAGTTCAGTCGATCGTGGTCAGTCCGTCGTTGACTCTGTCGATTGTGATTGACGTGTCAGTTGCGATTGACAGGTCAGTCGACAAGTATCCGTCGTGGTTTGTCGATCGCGATTGACAGGTCGATCGCGATTGACAAAAAACTGAGGAATTTTAAAATTTCAAGCACATATTTAGGATGCCCTAGGCCTACACATCATGGTTATACACTTTGTTTTGCAAAATAGTCAACTTTTTTGTCGGTCGCGATTGACAAAGGTCAACGCCTCGGGACCTGCACAGTCAAATTTTTTACCTGCTGAAGCTGGTGCAGCTGCTGGGGATGCTGATTCCTATAGAAAATCTCAAAAAACACAGAAAATCACAAGCACACAAACGCTCTCTCACTCTCTCTCACAAGTGAAATGAGGGAAATGGTATGGGTGGGGTGATATGACCAAAAACTGAAATTTTTCGCGATGATGGAGATGAATGTGGGAGATGGTGAGGATGATGATGGAGATGATAAAAACAAAAGAAAATAGATAAAAGTGAAGAAAATACCTATGACTCCAACGCCTCAACTCTACGTCTTACCATCACACGCTCGTCCTCAAAGCTCGATCCCCGGCAACGGCGCCAAAATTTGGTGTAGCTCAGTGATGAGTAGCACCTCCTTTAATGTCAATCTGGGAAGACATGAGGATGGTATGATGACCTCGAGCAAGTGAAGGCACAAGTGGGTGAGTGAGAAGCACACAAACATACACACACATACACACACACGCGCACACAAGGTAGGACAAAGAGAGAGAACCAATGGAGTTCTTTAGATTACTTTCAACAAGCTCATACAAGTTCAAATCAATTACAAGCTAACCTCAAAAATGAGCTCTCTAGCTCTATTTATAGTTTTTTACTAGGTTTTGGCCTTGTCCAGACCTAGTGTCCAGCTAGTTAAAAATTAGGTTCTCTGCCCTATTTGGAGGTTCAAACGGAGTCTAAAAAATGTGAAAACTGATAGGTAGGTACTTCTAAAGCTCCTCAAGCTAGGTACTTCTAAAGCTCCTCAAGCTCAAGGACTCCTTGGCTTGCATAAAATGGAGCTACAAAAATATGAAATGGTATTTACAATGGTTTTTAGTGATGAAAATCACTAGTTTTGTAGGGATTCCTTCTAACATTTTGACATACATTTCCTGGAGCTCCCTACTTGCTCCTTCTTGTGTGCCCAACTCTTTGATGCATGAAAATTTTAAATGGCCTACTTGCCAGACCTTCTTTGACTACTGTATCAACTTGTGCTTTCTCTTCGCTCCGACTCCCTTCGTAGGCTTCCTTGTCTTGTGAGTCCTTCAGTTCCTTGACTACTGCCAACACACTACTTCGAATTCCTTCTCAATTATCTTTTCTCTTAAGAAATGATATTGGATAAATTGAACCCATATCATCTCCATGTATTATAGGTATACCTTGATCAATGCCCAAGCTTTTGAACAGGGACTACATCCACACTACTTCTTTGGTTGCTTCTACAAGTCCTTTGTATTCTGCTTTAGTTGATGATAATGTTATTGTATGTTGTTTCTTTGAACACCAACTCACAAGCTTATCACCTATGTACATCATGTATACATGTGTTGATCTTCTATCATCTTGACTTCCTATCCAATCTGAGTCACTATATGCTCTCAACTTTATGTCTAAATTAAAAGGATAATATAATCTTTCTTTTATATTTCCTATGATATATCTAAGAACTCTTTAACCTGCAATCCCAATGTTGATCCTTTGGACAATGCATGAATTGTGAGAGAACTCCCACTACATGTTAGTGTAGCATAAATCAAACTTCCCACTTGAGATTGAGACTTCCTCATCTCTTTAAATTTTTCACCATCAAGTGGAGTTGAAGCTTCTCTGCAATATTCCATGTTGAACTTCTTCACTAGGTTTAGAAGATACCTTTCTTGTGATACATATATACCATGATCTACATAAGTGATTTCCATTCCAAGAAAGTATGATAACTTCCCTAGATCACTTATTTTGAATTCCTTCTCAAGTAATATCTTTACTTCCTTGATTCCGTCATTTGAGGTACTTGTGATTATGATGTCATCTACATAAATACAAATGTAGATTATACCTTCATCTCTATTTGATAAGTAGACTTGTATCTGCCTTTGAAATTTGATATCCAAGATCATTCAAATACTTCACGAGCCTATAATTCCAAGCTCTTGGAGATTGCTTTAACCCATAGAGTGCTCTTCTTAATCTGCAAACATAATTTGGATCCCTAGAATTTATAAACCCTTGAGGTGTCTCCATGTATACTTCATCAAATATGTATCCATTCAAAAATGCATTCTTTATATCCAATTGACTCAAGGTCCATCCTTTTGATGCTACAATAGCAATAATTATCCTTATGGCTGACATCTTTTCCACAAGATTGAATGTCACATCATAATCTATGCCATGAGTTTGGGCATAGCCTTTAACCACCAATCTAGCTTTATATCTGGCTATTCTTCCATCTCAAAGATGCTTTACTTTGTAAACCCATTTATTTCCAATCACTTTCTTACCATTTGGTTTTGGAACAAGTTCCCATGTCTTGTTCTATTCAATTCATTAAACTCTTCCTTCATTACTTTTTCCCATTCTTTCTTTCCTTTTGCCTCAACATAGTTTTGAGGTTCTTCATCATCTTTCACCATATAAGTATAGCTTTTTTGAGTCATATAACAAGTATCATAAGAACACTTTGTTGGTTGTTTCCTTAATTTGCTTGATCTTCTTGGTTCATTCTCTTCATGTGTATCTGAATACACTTCCTCATCAAACCTAGGTGCATCTTCATTTCTTCTTGATGATCCAATTCTATATTACTTGCTTGCATGTAATCTTCATCCCCATTCACCTGCACATTTGATTTACCTTTCTCACTTCTTCTTACCTCTTCTCCAAATGCTTCAATCTTGTGACTTTGTTCTGCATACCAACTTTTTTGTTTATAAAATGTCACATCTCTAGAAACAATAAATTCTTTATTTAGAGGATTCCACAACCTATAACCCATCTGCTTTTCATCATACCCAATGAATACATATTTTTCAGCCTTTGGTTCAAGCTTATCTCTAAGTTGTCATGGTACATAAGCATAGTCAATTGATCCAAACACTTTACAATGATCTAGTGTTGGTTTCTTACCCCACCAAGCTTCATAAGGGGTTATTCCATTTATAGTTGTAGATGGTAACCTATTCACATACATGGTAACCTATTCACAAGGTATGTAGTTGTGTTCACAGCCTCGGCCCATAGATAATTTGGACAATTCTTTTCCTTTAACATAGCCCTAGCAAATTCAACCAAAGTTCTATTTCTTCTTTCTGCCACCCCATTTTGTTGAGGTGCGTACCTGCAAGTTATTTCCCTCTTGATACCTGCATTCCAAAGATAATCATTGAATTCTTGGGATAAGTATTCTCCCCGTCCAGCAAACCTTATTCTCTTGAGCTTTTGACCTGTTACTCTTTCTACATATCATGAAAATGCTTGAATGCTCTAAATACTTCTAATCTTTCCTTTAAAACATAAAGATTTATCCATCTTGTAGCATCATCAATAAACAGAACATAATACCTAGAGCCATTGATTGATCCTTCTTTTGTTGGTCCCCATACATCTGTATAGATGAGCTCTAGTAGTCCATCATGCTTGAATCCTTTCTTCTAAAATGCTAGTCTATGTGCTTTTCCCATTTGGCATGCTTCACATTTATAGACCATATATTGGTTGTCACATTTGGTAACCCTAGTACAGATTGATTTGCCACCATAGCTTTGATTCCTCTTTCATTAAAATGTCATAACCTCTTATGCCAAGGGTCTAGTTCTGTGACCACTTCTTCACCATGTGTGAGCAAAGGTTGACCAATATTTCCTTGCACTTTTAAATTAAAAATCCTACCTTCCTTCTTGCCATAAACAATCTGATTATATTCATTCTCTGGATCTTCCACAAATAATCCTTCATTTGTAAATCTGAATTGAAAATTGAAAACCTTTTTCAACTATTTTTCCCACACTAATCAGATTCTTAGGAATTATGGGAACATAAAAAACATTGGTTAGTGAATCTGCTCCACTCTTGCATTTTACTTTTCCAATTGAATGTGCATTGTGTCTTGTGTTATCACGTGTTTGAACTTATGACTAGAAATGCCCTCTTCTAATTCTGACATTAATTCTATATTTCCTGAAAATGATTAGAACAACCATAGTCAATATAGAATAAATTGAGATCTTCTTTCTCTGATGTACTTATTGAATTCATCATCAATGTTGTATGGTTCTCATTATGTGTGTCATTTGCATAATTGTAGTAGGTGGTATTTTAGGATTGGTTCTATCCCCAATTTCTTCCTTCACCTCTACCCTAGCCACCTCTTTTACTTTGCCTTCCTCTTTGAAAATGATTTTGATATCTTCAAACTTTGCCTCTACCATTGTTACTTCGATTCTGATTTGAACCTTGTTGATTGTGCCAACAATCATAAGCCAAATGATTGCTCAAGCCACAAATCCAACATGTCTTCTTGTTATTATTATGGTTACCCCTTCTCCTTCCATTTCCTCTACCTTTGCCTCTACCATTACCTCTTCCTTTTACATAATCAACTTGAGAAATTGATTCTTCTTCATCCTTTGATTTTCCTTTACCTCTTTTCTTCTTATTCTTTGCATACATAGTAGAGCTTTGTCCTTTATCTCCATCTAGCTTAAATTCTTGCTTAAATGTGAGCATCAATCCAAGCAATTCATTTAGATCTGGTACAAAATGATTTAATGAGAGTCCAATGTATAATACAAAAGGTTTCCACCTTTTATCTCCTCTCAATCTTGCAAGTAATTGTGCAACCAACATATGGTCTTCAATGTCTTCATCTATATATCCAAGACTATCTTTCAAGTCTTTCATCTTAGTGATATAATCACTAATGCTTTGACTCTGTTTCTTTTGAATGATGTAAATTTTGACCACAAGCTAGCTTTCCTGGCTTTAGTAGTGTTTTAAAAATGATCTTCTAATGCATTCCATATATCTTCAGTTATTTACAAGCTTTTGATGTGTGGTAACAAATGATATATGATAGTGTTATATATATATATAGGCTCTTGCACTTAGAATGATAATTATTCTCCCAATATCAAAGAAGAAATAGATTAGTTGATAGAAGTAGGATTCATCTATAAAACTAACCATACAAAATGGCTATCCCCATTGTTGTGGTGCTTAAAAAGAATGGAAAATTGTGTATGTGCATTAACTTAAAAACATAAACACTATCGCTATTCAAGATAATTACCTTCTTCCTATAACTAAGCATCTATTAGAATGAGTAAGGGGCAAGGAGGTTTACAGCTTCCTTGATAGATTTTTGGGCTACAACCAAGTATTCATCACCCCAGAAGCTCAACACGACAACTTTTCCACAAAATGGGGAATCTTTGCATTTCCTGTGGTGCCATTTGGGCTCACCAATGCACCTACTACCTTTCAAAAGCTGATGTGTCACGTGTTTAAGGACTTCTTGAAAAGGAACTAAGAGGTCTATGTGGATGATCTATGTGCTCATTCCCACATGAGACAAACACACGTACTAGAGCTTAGACAAATCTTTGAAAAATGACATGAACATCAAGTGTGCTTGAACCCAGAGAAATGTGTTTTGATGGTTAGGCAAGGCAAGATTTTAGGCCACATTGTGCCAAAGAATGGAATATCAATAGACAAGGATAAGGTGAGAGTTGTAGACAAGCTACCAAGACCTAATACAGTCAAGGAAGTACAAGCTTTTATGGGTCACTGGGGTACTATTGACGTTTTATCCCCCTGTGTCAAACATTGCAAAGCCTCTATACAACCTCTTGATGAACTTTGTGCAAGAAAAAGTGCATGATATGTGGTTGAAATTAGCATATGTTGGTGCATTAGGGCAACATCATTCTAAAAATAGAACCTTATAAACTCTAAAAAGATTAGGTGTATATTGGCCAATGATGTAAGCAAATGTTTATAGGTTGTTCAAGGAGTGTCCAACTTGTATTAACATACACCTCATTGAACATGCTACTTTACACCAAGTGTCGTTAATACTAGATTGGATTTGTACTTTAGTTGAGTTTCTGAGGATGAAAACATTCCCTCAAGAGATGACTTTAGTGTGATAAAGAATTTGAGAGCGAGCCTCAAGACTATACACTCATTGGAGATCATCTATACAAGCATGGACAAGATAGATATCTGAGATTGTGCGTAGATGAAAATGAATACTTGAAGATCTTAGAAACTATACACCAAGGTATTGTAGGAGGCCACTTTGGACTTGACCAAGTGATCAAAGCAATTTTGTTTTCAGGTCTTTGATGGCCTACTCTTCATATGGATGCACATACCTATGTGAAGAGGTGTGACACATGTCAGAGAAGTCAATATCCAATTCACAAATATGAGATGCCACTAAGACCCATGATGGGAGGATGTGCATTTTCTAAGTGGGGAATAGACTTTGTAGGTCCTATTACCCCGCAATTAAGAGTTCACATGTAGAATACATCATACTTGCAATGGATTATCTTACCAAATGGGTGGAAGTAAAAGCTACTAGGAAGGACAATGCACAAACAATAGCTAAGTTCTTGTTTGAGAACATATTCACAAGATACAGGCTGCCCATAGAACTGGTTAGCAATCATGGAACCCACTTCTTGACCAAGGTCATTGAATATCTTCCACATGATTTCATGATCATTCACAAGAAGTATGTACCCTATCATCCACATGCAAATGGATAGATAGAAAGTACAAATAAGATCCTGTGTGAACAATAAATGTTTTGATTGGGAAAAAAACTTCATCATGTTATTTGCGCATATCAAGTTGCCTATAAAATGGTACTCAATACCACTCCCTCTCATATGGTTTTTAGCCAAATTGTTTTGCTTTCTTTAGATTTCTTGATACCCAATCTCAATGTTGCACAGAAGCATCAATGGATATGCCACAAGCTATCCTGTAGGATCATGGGTTTATGTGAAAACTAGATTGAGAGCAACAACAGGCATATATGCACCTAAGAAAAGACAAAAAGCCTATTTTGATGCACATGAAAAGGATAAAGGCTTGAAAATAAGTGATCTAGTTTTGGTGTATAGATTGAAGCAACATGCATGCAAATTAGAGAAAAAGTGACTATGGATCAATGATTATAAATAGCATATTGACTAGCAAAGCTATCCAGTAAGCCACTTTAGAAGGAGACACATTTTCAAACTACATCAGTAGATGTCGAGTCAAGCTCTATCAAGAGCCTTTGATAGAAGATATGCTTAGATGAATCAATGTGGCTAAGAAATGAAAAGAAGAAGACAACAGGATATGAGAAGTACATGCAAAAGCCTTAGAATGCATTAAGATAATGAGATTAATAAGACACGGCTTAGACCACCCAAGGAACCATAATAATCTTCCCCACTCTAAGGCCCATTGATATCACATGGATATGTGCCAGACTAAGAGGAATCCCTCTCCTAGCATCATTGATCGATGACCATTTATATCGTTTGAGTTGATACATAGGACAATTGAATGTCCTTGCTAAGCAATTTCTCCCTTACATAATGATAGTGCACTTCAATGTGCTTAGTCCTTGCATGATATATAGGATTTGCAGCCAAATAAAGTGAACTCATGTTGTCTCCAAAAATCATTGGAGTGTAAGAATATAACCCCAAATCTGTGTAGAGTTGCTTGAGCCACATAGCCTCTTGTGTTGCATTTGTTAAGCCTCTATATTCTGCCTCTCTAGGTGACAATGCCACAATTGTTTGCTTCTTTGATGACCATGATATTAGCTTTGAACCTGCAAAGGACAAGTAACATGAGATGCTCCTCCTATCATCCTTGGAGCCAACCCAATCTGCATCAGAATACAACTTTATGTCTAAATCAGAGGTGAATGGGTAAAACAGTCCTTCATTTATGGTACCCTTTAGATAATTTAGGATCCTCTTGGTAGCTTCCATGTGAGGCTTTCTTGGTGCATGCATAAATTGGATTAATATACTTACCCCATAAGAAATGTCTACTCTTGTGAGGGTTGCATAGCAGAGACTCCCAACAAGTTTTTGGTGACCTGTAACATCCTTAAGAAGTTCTCCCTCATGAGAACTAAGCTTATTATTGAGTTCCATGGGTGTACCTATAATTTTGGTGTTCTCCATCTTGAATTTTATCAACATATCATGAATATACTTTCTCTGAGTAATAAACACACCAGAATTTGTATACACGAGCTCTAAGACAAGAAAGTATGTTAACAACCCAAGATCACTGATTTTAAACTCTTCCATCATTTGAGCTTTAATCTTCTTGATGCCATTAGCATCATTCCTTGTAATGATAATCTCATCCACATAGACACATAAGTCTTTATGAATAAAGAAGAATCTGCTTTCCTAGCGACAAAGCCTTGATCCTACAAATAAGTAACAAACCTATGGTTCCAAGCTCTAGAAGCTTGCTTTAAGCCATAGAGTTCCTTCCTTATCTTGCATACATAACTTGGTTTGTCCTTATCTTCATACCCTGGTGGTTGAGCCACATACACTTCTTCTGATATCCATCCATTTAGGAATGCATTCTTAACATCTAATTGATATAGTTTCCAATCCTTAGAAGTAGCAACACTTACCAAAACCCTTATGGTTGCATTTTTTCCACAAGTGAAAAGTTTTCTTCATAATCCACTCCATGGGTTTGAGCAAACCCCTTTGCCACTAGCCTTGCTTTGTACCTTTTTATAGAACCATCTGAGTTTTTCTTGATTTTATATATCCACCTAAATCCTATTACCTTCATACTTGGCTTCTTGGAAACCAAATCCCAAGTATTGTTTTCCTGAAGTGCTTCAACTTCTTCTTGCATGGCTTCTCTCCATTCCTTCTTTTCATTGGCTTCTTCAAATGAAGAAGGTTCTTCTATCATAGAGTCTTTAGTGATGTACATAGAATGCTTAGTGACTAATGATGTGTCATAGCCATACCTTATGGGCTTTTTCTCTCCCTTTGAGATCTCCTGAGTGCTTGATTGGAGGACTCAAGAATGTCTTCCAATTGCTTGAGCTTGGTCTTGCCTTTTGACTTGCAAGCCTTGAAGTCAATTTGCTCTAGTTAACATCTTCTGGTAATTGTTGATCTTCTTGAGTGAGAGTTGGAAAATCACTTTCCATGTCATAAGGTAACTTGATCTTCCTACAGTCATCTTCAAAACATGAATTATTTTAATAAAAAAACTACATCCCTACTAACTATAAACTCTTCGTTAGTGGGATTGTATAACCTATATCCCTTCTGGTTTTGTTCATAGCCAATGAATATACACTTTTTAGCTTTTGGATCAAGCTTCCCTCTAATCTGTGAAGGGATATGTGCATAAGCAATGCAGCCAAAGATTTTACAATGGTCCAATGAGGGTCTTCTACCATTCCATGCCTCATACGGTGTCATTCCATCCAAGGATTTGGATGGGATCCTGTAAACCAAGTATGTGGCGTCTGCCCATAGGTAATTGGGTACTTTCTTCTCATTCAACATTGATCTTGCAGCCTCTACTATCAATCTGTTCCTCCTCTTTGCCACTCCATTTAGTTTAGGAGTATATCTTTTTGTGACCTCTCTCTTTATACCTCTTTCCTATAAGAATGAATCAAATTCATGTGAAAAATACACCTCCATCAAATCTAATTCTCTTCAAGCTTCCGCTTGTTTGGTTCTCAACCAATGCCAAATACTTTTTGAAACATGTAAATACTTCATCCTTATGCTTCATGAAGTAAAGAATTGTCCATCTATTGTAATCATCTATAAATGAAACATAGTACCTTGACCTTGAGATTGATGGATCTTTGCTAGGACCCCACACATCAATGTGCACAAGCTCCAAGTGTCTTCATACATGTACCCTTTTCTATCGAATGGTTGCATGTGAGCTTTGCCAAATTGGCATGCTCCACATTTGTATATCATGTGTTGCTTGGACACATTTGGAATGCCAAGCACACTCTAATCCCTACATATTTGCTTTAGTGTTCTTTATCCTATATGACCTAGCCTTTTATGTCATATCTCTAGTTCTGATAGGGTTTGATCTTTGTAATTGAAGAGTGCAATGTTTCTGGTGCCTTCAATCTCAAATGTAAAGAGCTTAATAGATTTCTCACCTTTTGCAATTCTCTTGAAGCCTTGTTGAGGGTCTTCCACATTTGCTCCATACCTTGTGAATTTGACCTGTAAGCTTTTCTCAACAATCTGTCCACCACTCATTCGGTTTTTTGTTATGGTTGGCACATATAAAACCTTAATTAAGAGGTTCATGTTACAATTAGAAGCCTTGAAATTTCCAATTTTCTTGACAGAGTGTCTAGGCTCATCACCTGTCTGCACTTCATGCTTCCCTTTGGGTTCTTCAAGATCAGATAGCAATGCTACATTTCCAACCACATGATTGGAACAACCAGAATCAATATAGAAAATATGCTAATCATCTTTACCTTGCTTGTATGTCATTTTCATGATGATTAGAGAATCCTCTTGGTCTTCTATGTAGCTGTTGAAAGGACTTGGAGAAGCTTGTAGGAGGTAGAAAAGTGAGTTGTGAAGCGATGAAGTTTAGCCCAGCCAACTGGCACAAGACCAGCCCTTGACTTTATGGAGACTCAAATAGACCATATAGGCATGCGATAAGTGCAATAAAATGCACTATGTACTTTGAAGCATCAAGGAGAAAGAGTCGATACAAAAAAGATAGGTTTGCGCATTGACTAACTCAAAAAACTTACTATCTTTGGAAGAGACAATGAACTTCAAATGCTCATAATGAACAATGTGACTACAATTAGAAAAAACACTTTTATGGGAGTGATACACATAGGGTTGAGTGTATATAATGCACAAAAGTATAAGGAAAAGCAAACTATACTATAGGAATGAATCAAACACTCAACTGTGGTACTTCCTATTTTTGATGATTACGTAGAGATTGACCTCAAGACAGAGAAATTAAGATTTCTCCCAATCTACTGAATCAAATGCTATGGAAATTTACAAGAATAACCTAGACACTAATATCTTTCCAATGATTTGTGTCTCATCCAATTTGGAGCTCCATAGAGAGCAGAAGCCTATGCAAGATTACTATTGGCAAAGAAGATGATGCAGAGAAATGCAGGAGCAAGACAATGATGGTCACAAGTGTATGTATATTGCTTCCATGTAGTGTAAAAGTGATTTGAAGTCTTTCTATAGACTCTACAAGTGATCCAAGACTTCTATAAGTGGATTTTGAATTCAAATGAAGGTGTTAAGAGTTGTTGAAGGGAATCAATTCACTTTTCTACAATCTAGGAAAAGTGAAGATCTAGTTTGATCTACTTTTAGGTGATTGATTGATTGATTTGATTGCAATTCAACCACCACAATTCCATGGAATTTGGGCTCTCTTTTTCTACTTTTGCATCTGTAAAGCTCTAGGCTTTTACAATGGTAAAAGATCCATGAAAACTTTTTTTTTAAGAATACAATAAGTGAGCATAAGAAAAAGAACTCTCCAATGGATATTCTTTCATCGTAATCCAAGAGATAGATCAAATCCACCTCAAGCATAGTGTAAGCTTGATGTTCCAACAACTCCCCCTCAAGCTAAAGTATGCTTGAGTCTTCATTCTCTAATAAGTTGAATACCTCCGATAGTTTTGAATGTACAAAGCTTTATTCCATGAAGTGCCTTTGTCATCATATCTGCTACTCGCTTTTTAGTAGGAACAAAAGAAATGTAAATCTCTTTTGCCATGAGCTTCTCTCTGATGAAGTGTTAATGAACCTCTATGTGTTTGGTTCTTGCATGGAAAATAGGATTTGCTGCTAAATGCATGGAACTTACATTATCTCCAAATATGTGAGGTTTGGAACTCACAAGCCCAAATCTGTATACAATGCTTTTAACCATATTGCCTCTTGAGTTGCTATGGTCAAACCTCTCTATTCTACTTCAATTGAGGATAAAGCAGGTGTAGGTTGCTTCTTGGAACTCCATGACGCTAGCTTTGAACCTGCAAATGCTAAGTAACCAGAGGTACTTCTTCTATCATCCTTAGCTCCTGCCCAACCTGCATCTGAATAGATTTTGATATCCAAATCTGAAGAGTAAGGATAGAATATACCTTCATCGATTGTACCTTTTAGATACCTAAGTACTCTCTTAGTTGCATCCATGTGTGGTCCTCTTGGAGTGTGCATGAATTGGCTTAGCACTCCCACACACCCTTGTATGAGTAGCATATATCAAGCTAGCTACCAAGCTTTGATCATCTTTAATGTCTTCAATTTCTCACCTTCATAAACACTAAGTTTATGATTCATCTCCAAAGGTTTAGCTATAGGTTTAGTGTTCTCCATTTTGAACTTGAGAAAAATATCCTAAGTCAGTGATTTTGAACTCCTCTTGCATGTGTCTCTTGATTCTTTGAATGCCATTCAGATCATCACCTGTGACAATAATATTGTACACATAGATAGATAACCTCATCTTGATCCCTTTTGATGAATAGAGAAGGATCTGAGTTGCTAGGTCTGAACCCTTGAACTTGAACGTATGTAACCAACCTATAATTCTAAGCTCTAGGACCTTGCTTCAATACATACAATGCTTTCTTAAGTCTGCAAACATAAGATGGATGATTAGGGTTTTCAAAACCTGGTGGTTGTGACATGTATACCTCTTCACTTATCCATCCATTTAAGAATGTGTTTCTTACATCAAGTTGGAGGAGTCTCCAATTCCTTGCAACAGCTACACTTATCAATGTTCATATTGTATTCATCTTTGCAACTAGTGAGAATGTTTCCTCATAGTCTATACCATGGGTTTGAGAGCATCCTTTGGCAAATAATCTGGCCTTCTACCTGCAAACTAGTCCATCTGAATTTCTTTTAATTTTATATACCCATTTGCAACCAATTACCTTTTGATTTCGAGACATTGGAACCAAATCCCAACTGTCCATCTCCTTCAATGCATCTATTTCTTCTTTCATGGCCTTTTCCCAATTAGGGTTTCCCTTTGTCTCTTCATAGGTTGATCGTTCTTCTGAAATTGAATCTCTTGCCAAGTAGATTGAATGCTTTGTAACCAATGTGGAATCATATCCATACCCTTCTAGTTGTTTCTTCTCTCTTGCTGATCTTCTAGGAGCTTGCTTTGAGCATTCTCCAACCTCTTGCATCTCTGCTTTGCCTCTTGACTTCCATAGTTTGTAATCCTTTTCTCTTCCATCTTGTTCATCATCTGTATCACTTCTTAGATCTTGGACCTATGTATCATGCTTGCTTCCTAATTGATGAGAATCAAAATCAAGATCATATGGTAGAGTTACTTTTTGTTTGTCTCCATCATACCAAGACTTGTTTTCTTCAAACACAACATCTCTACTTGTAGTGAATTTGTTGGTTGAAGGATTATAGAACATATAACCCAGTTGAGTTGAGTCATAGCCAATAATGTTGGAACAAGTCCATGGCAATTCTAAGTGTTGACTTGAGTCTTCAAAAGACATGGAAACTTGAAGCAAATGATAAAGCTTTGAAGAGTTCACTTGTGAACTCACCCTTGTAACTTTTGAGTTTTTACTTGATGTAAAAGTGAAAGAATCTAAAGTGGTTGAATCCACTTGATGAGTAGGAAAAGAACTCCATGAATATGTGATTGAATTAGTTGGAGAATCAATCACTAAAAGGTAGGAGAATTGTTTTAGGTGAGCAAGATTCAAATTCAAATCTTGGCTTCGATCATCACTATATATACACATGGTTTAGTCATGGGGTTTGCAACACCATTAGCTGAGCTTAATACCATATCAGACTGTGATCTCAAGGCACACACATGTACCAGTAATTCCATTGTACTTTACATTCAATATACACTTTTTTTCATGATCATTTGTGACCATATCTTCATGCCTATGCGAGTGTACTATTCACTGCCATACTTCTCAATTTTTCAGTCAAATTGCAGAGATAGTTTCTCTGAGCATGGTGCATCATTTTTAGCGACTGAATGATAAAGTTAGCTCCCTAAGTCTACTATATACTCCCAAAATTTCATTGCATTTTGAGTTCACAATCATGAGATATATTCATTTGAAGTCACCTATATCTCTGCATCTTCTACCTCCTGAAAAGGCAGGGATCACATACCTGATTTGCTAAACTTATTTCTCTTAGTATGCTTAATCGTTTTTTATGAAATAACTCCCAATAGGTTGCATTGCTTCCTAATTAGATTCCTCTAAAAGCTCTCTAGTCAATTGTAATCAGAGAATGAGCACTGAGTGAAATACTAAAGCATTCATGACCAAAATAAAAAATTTCTTCATGTTGACTATTGGCCAAACTTGTCTGTTTTGATTCAACTTTTTGAGAGTGATCTTCCAAGGTACATAGGGTGTCTAATACATCCTTTGGAAATCTAAAAGGGCCCACTACATATCCTCAGAGTTCATTTGGCTGGTGTAGTGCAAAGTTTCTGTAGCACCACTTCATCTTCATCAAGTACAAATCCTTCTCTTCACAGTGGCATCAGAGCAAGGTTGGACAACATGGCAGATGGATTTCCTTCATCAATTCACAAATTGGATAGAGGTAACTATGCAAGCTGGTCATTAAGGATGGAAGCTTATCTTCAAGGCAGGAATCTATATGGTTATATAGTTGGAGATGAAGTTATGCCAAGTTTCAGGAATAAATGCCAACCTACACAAGAAGAAACCTAGATGATACATCAAAATGAGTATTTGTAGTACAAGACCATGCAAGAAATACCTACACATGGAGAGGTGATTTAGTATTCCCTCCATTTCGAGCAAATGTAAACACAAGCCATCAGGGTGATGGAATGTCATCAGCCCATGGTACTCAAAGAGATAGTAAAGGATGCTGGAATTGTGGTAAACCTAGACACTTTGAACGTGATTGCAGGTTAAAGAATCAAAATAACAGAAGGCAGCAAAACAACTATGCATCCACAAGTGCAGATGATTCTGAGAAGCTCTTTATGGTTCAACATCACATGATGAATACGATGTCTGCTGGTGTTTCAAAATCGAATGATAATGTCTGGTATGTTGATTCAGGTGCTTCAAATCACATGACGAGTCATGCGGAATGGTTTAGTAGTTTGCAAAAAATGCCAGTTCCTGGATATGTTGAAACAGGTGATGATACATCACATCCTATTGAGCATACAGGAAACATAGCATTATCTATGGAGGACGGGAAGGTAAAACATCTTGCTGATGTGTTGCATGTTCCAAATATAACAAAGAATCTGGTTTCTGTTGGACAAATGGTTGACCAGGGATTACAAGTCAGGTTCAATGCTGATGGATTATATGTAGAAGAGTACAAGCAGGATGGATGATTGGTTGCCAAAGGAAACAAAGTGGGTAGGATGTTCACCTTAAAAGAAGATTCCTAAAATGAATGCAACCATGTTTGCAAAAGGTGCAGGAGTTATTGCAGATATAGAGATATGGCACAAACGGATTGGACATGCAAACTTGCAAAGGCTGAAAATGATGCAATCAAAGGAGACTGTCCATGGACTACCAAATTTCAAAGTTGCAGAAATGCAAAAGGTATGTGCAGCATGTCAATTTGGTAAACAGACAAGAGCATCATTTCCACATGACAAGCATGTTAGTGAGAATGTACTAGAAGTAGTACATACAGATGTTTGGGGTCCAGCAAAGACCACATCTATGGGTGGTTGCAGGTTTTATGTTACCTTCATTGATGATCATACATGCAAAGTATGGGTATATTTCATGAAAGAGAAGAGCGAGGTGTTCACTCACTTCCAGAATTTTAAAGCTATGGTGGAAAAGCAGACAGGGAAGTACATTCAAACATTAAGATCTGATGGAGGAGGTGAATACATGTCAAATGAGTTCAGTAGTTTTCTAAAAAATCATGGAATTCGGCGTCAGTTTTCATGCAGGTACACACCACAACAGAATGGTGTTGCTGAACGCAAAAATAGACATATTACAGAAATAGCAAGAGCCTTGATGGCTGAAAAGAATATGCCTCATTGTTATTGGGCAGAAGCTGTGCATACTGCTTGATACATCATGAACAGAACTCCGACTGTTGTTGTACATCAAGTTACACCTGAACAGAAGTTTACAGGTAAAAAGCCAAACTTATCACATCTGAAAGTTTTTGGATGTATTGCATATGTACATGTTCCAGATGAGTTGAGGACAAAGCTTGATCCGAAAGCAGAAAAATGTGTATTCATTGGATATTCCCTTGAGCAAAAGGGGTACAAATGTTATAACCCACTCACACGACAGGTGAAGGTGAGCAGAGATGTGGTATTTGATGAAATGTCAAGCTTCTATGCAGATGCCAAAGAAGGACTGAGTCTTGAACCAAATGACAAAGAAAATGCTGAAAAATCAAGTGCAGAATCTCAAGTTTTGACTGGACCAGATGCATCACCAAGCAATAGTTCCAACTCAAATCCATGGAGTGGAAGATTACGTGGGAATTTCAGTCCAGCAAATTCATCAAATACATCTAAGAAAGGTAAAGAAAAGCTTTCTGCTGGTCATAAAACATGTGCAGGTTTTGAAGACGTTGATGGAGATTCAAGCAGTTCAAAAAAGAGTCTTGATGAGGAACTTGGATTGCCCTCTGTGAAGACTCCAGGAGTAAGAAGGGCACATGCAGATGATACAAGAAGAAGTGACCCAGGACCAAGAAGATCTGGGAGGATGCGTAATTCAGTGCAACGATTGACATATGATAGTTACATGGCTCGCCATTGTGCCTACATGACAAAGGTAATACAAGATGTTGAACCTTCTTGTTTTGAAGATGCAATTGGTAATGCAGATTGGGAAAAAGCTATGGATGAGGAGATGGCTGCACTTTATGGAAATGATACATGGAAGCTGGTTCCATTGCCGCAAGGAAAGAAATCCATAGGCTGCAAATGGGTTTACAAGGTAAAGCATAATGATGATGGTAGCATAAGCAGGTATAAACATGATTGGTAGCTAAAGGTTATGCATAGACATATGGCATTGATTATGAGGAAACATTCAGCCCTGTAGCTAAAATGTCTACTGTCAGAACACTTGTTGCATTAGCTACAGCAAAAGGATGGACTTTGCATCAGATGGATGTGAAGAATGCTTTCCTACATGGTGAGTTACAGGAAGAAGTATATATGGACCAGCCACAAGGATATGAAGATTCGAAGCATCCAGAATATGTTTGCAGGTTGCAAAAGGCTTTGTATGGGCTGAAGCAAGCCCCTCGTGCATGGCATGCAAGGATTGTTGATTACTTAACCAACATTGGGTTCTCTATGTGTGATGCAGATCACTCACTAGATGCAAGGAAGGCTGATGATGGCATCACTATTGTGGCTATTTATGTTGATGACCTGATTGTAGGTGGTGATAATGAACAAAGCATCAAAGAGGTAAAGAAACTTCTTATGCAGGAATTCGACATGAAAGATCTTGGTGTGCTTCGCTATTTCTTGGGCATTGAGTTTATACATATAGAAACAGGTATATGGATGTCGCAAAGGCAATATGCCTTGAATATGCTGCAAAAGTATGGTATGGCTGATTGTAAGCCAATTTCTATGCTGTTAGATCAGAATTTGAAATTGGATACTACATCAGGTGAAGCATTGGAAAATGCTACTATGTACAGGAAAACTGTGGGAAGTCTTATATATCTCACAATTACAAGGCCTGATCTAAGTTATATTGTTGGACTTGAAAGTCAGTTTATGCAGGTTCCTAGGAAGCCACATTTGGATGCTCTGAGGCGCACTCTACGTTATGTGAGTGCTACTTTGGATTATGCATTGTTTTATGAAGCTGGTGTAGATTTGCAGGTTCATGGATACACCGATGCAGATTGGGCTGGTAGTACTCCAGATAGAAGATCTACTAGTGGCTTTCTTTTCTCACTTGGAGGTGCAGCTATTACATGGAGCAGTAAGAAGCAACCCACTGTTGCTTTGTCGAGTACAGAGGCTGAGTATAGAGGTGCTGCAATGGCAGCATGTGAGGCATCATGGCTGGATATGTTACTTGCAGATTTAGGTGTGGAAGTGCAAAAGCCTATCACTATCTATTGTGATAATCTTAGCAACATACAGTTAGCACGGAACCCTGTTTTCCATGCTAGAACAAAGCATATCGAGGTACATTATCACTTCATCAGAGAGAAGGTATTAGCAGGTGATATTGATCTTGTTTATGTGAGAACAGATGAGCAGGTTGCTGATATTTTCACCTAAGCACTTGGAGCTGAGAAGTTGAAGAAGTTTCGGAAGATGCTTGGATTACACGATATGGTGTTGAGCTTGAGGGGGAGTGTTGAGATATCAAGCTCAACATGTGATGATCCAGGATGACACGTATCATTTTTTCGTTTCTCTAACATGTATAGTGGTCACGCCGGTATATGTCAGGGATACTTCATTGAGCTTTATTAGATTTATCTACCGAGAGTGATGGCACATTTGTTTCTTGCCAGCTCACTCATTCGCGGACATTAGGTTTTTCCTTATGTACCGGTCTTTATATATTGCACTGGTTGTATTCTTGTTTTTAGGTCATTCTTGTACATTCCTTTTATGTAATAGAAGAAGAAGAAGAAGATCATTCTTCCTTGCCTCAATCTATGTGTGTGCTTCTCCTTGAGAGTGAGAGTGTGTGTGTGAGCTCTCTTCCTTATCTCCTTCCTCGTGACAAATAGGGCTTTAGTGCCTTCTTCACCCCTGATCACAAAAAGTGACCCAAATTCCAACAGTTTTGACTCTACTCATGTAGATAGTCCACCCGCATATTACACTGAGTCACTCGAACATGTGGAAACATATCAATACGATAGTCCACCATTGGAACCCAGTTGGGAACCCGATTATGCTAATGTGATGTACACTAACCGTAATCCACAGCCCCAATTAAGACAACAAAGACCATAGGGCCTTAGGGGACCATGCTTTAGGTGTCAAGGAGATCATTTCATAAAGGATTGTCCACATCCTCCAATAGTAGGATAGTCACAATACTATAACATACAAGGCTTTTGTGCTGAGTGTGGTAAAGAGCATGTTATCAAAGATTGTCCCAAGAACCCTGCTAATGCTTCAAAAGTGACACCGATCAATGTGATAGGTATTGTGCATAATGCAAATGGATCCAATCCTACATATGTGCCTATCCAAGCTATGACAAGAGTCCAAGCGCTCTTACAGAATCAACAACTCAATCTTGAGAAGATAGCCAGAGCTAGCAAAGTTGGAGAGTCTAGTAATAAAAAGACAAAATCTTGGAAAGAGTCGAGAGAAAGAATCGAGAAAGTGGAGTAAAAAGATAACTGAGTTGGAAGGTAGTTTAAAAGAATCAAGAGCCAAAATCCTAAAATTGACTTCTCAAGAATCGAATCAAGAGAACCCAGCTCAGAGATCAGGATCAGTTCTATCGGAACCCATACCAGAAAACCTAGACATGATGTTTCATGCATATCAGGCTAGATTAAAGGAAGGACCCCAGATAGCTAAAATGAGTAAGAATTATCCGAGAGCAGACTTAGAAATTGAGAGAACTAAACTTTGCATGAAGATGGTAGAACTAGCACAAACAATGTTCGAAGCCTCTCGTTATCTTAATTGGAACAACATGGCAAAACCTGAATTACACTTTCAAGGACTATTGGAGAGATTAGAATACTTGATTGAGAGCAAGGAGAAAAAGAACCAACATAGGAACCCTATGGTCTCGGAGACACAGGAAAGGAATGCACCATCCCTGTCTCAAGTGTCAAATACAGAAGCTGAAGACAACCTATCTTCCATACATGAGTATTCACATGAATTTCTAAGAGAAATCCAAGAAGAGAAGTGGAGAAAAGAACGAGGAACCCATCCTCCTATTCAAGAAATAGATGACTTGCAAGAGCAATTTCCCCAAGACATTCCCTCTATTTACGATGATGTAGAGGAAGAACAACTGAGTGAATACACAGATTTTGAATCCAATTCTTTGCAAGAATTACCTTAGTTCACCGGACCTTGGGAAGCGAAGTCTATTAGTATGAGAGCACCCACTATAATAGTGAGGAATGAAGAATCAGTAATCTCTAGAAACACGGAAGTGATAAAGAACACCAAAGTATAGTGCCATCTCACTCTAGAGGAATTGTTGAAGGTTAAACCAGAATTGTGGAAACACGTAGCAAACCAATTCCTTGAGGTCGCTATTGCTCCCTCGCAAATAGGAGCACACAAGAAGGTTCCAGAGATACCCCTAGAAAGAATTGGAGATGTAAGCGAAGGAGGAAGGTAACACTTATCTTCCAATAACCCATCAGGGCTACACCACCAAAGCCATCTTAGATTCAGGAGCCGGAGTAGCCATCGCTACCACTACTTTATGGAAACGTTGGGGTAATCCAACATTAAGACCTACTAGGATGAAACTACAAATGGCTGACGGACATATAGAGAAACCATTAGCCTTACTACAAGGCATATCTCTCACCACTTGTGGTGTGGAATTTGAGCATACTTTTGCCATTTGTGATTTTGGGAAAAATCATGCTTACGAGATGATTTTAGGAAAACCATTCATGCGTCAATTGCAAATCGTACAAGATTGGGGAACTAATTCTTTGTACTTGCAACATTTAGGAGTGACTACAAAAGTCAATCTTAAAGACTATTCCCATCGAGATGTACCCCCAATCCAATGGAATACAATCCATAAGACACAGGTAGAAACATAATCAGTACACTCATTGGAATCAGAACCATCATGGTTGCATGAGGATACTCATCTATGGATGTGTAAAGTAGCAAAACAAGAGGAAGAACAATTAGCAGCCAAGACTTTAGGTTCAGCACAACATCCACGAACCCCTCAAGACCCAGCTTATGCACCTATAGTATTTCCAGATGAGGAATTCGAACCTCACGATTGGGTAGAAATCTTAGCCACGATGGACATAGCAGTGAATGAACAACAATGGACCCCTCATTGTGATGATGACGGGTATGATATTTCCATTTTTAGGATTTAACCTGTTGAGGAAGACTTTATCCTAGAAGAATGCATGGAAGTGACCCAAGAACCAGACATGAGTGATGACAAGGATCTAGAATCTATCATCATGGAACCCTTCTGTTCCATAGAAGATTATCTTTACTTTGTAGAAGCCAAAAACCCTGAAGAAGAAAAGGAAAGACAAATGGAACAATTTGATCCATCCATAAGAGAAACAGAAAGTAAACAAAAGAAGAGAAAGAAATCACCTAAGACCAAAGAAGAAGAAGAACCACTCATGGAAGTACCAGAGAACTTCAAGAAGTATGAAATAGAAGATAGACGAATCATGGTACGAATGCCCTAAAGAAAAGCTGACATTGGAGAAGTATATGATAACCGAGAGAAAACCAAAAAAATCATAGTCACCATAGAAGGAGAATAAGAAAAATGTACATATAGAGGGCATGATTTGACGAGTGAAGAAGAAGAAGAATTAGTTTCTCTATCGCAAGAATATAGAGATGTGTTTGGTTGGAGTTACAAAGACTTGAAAGGAGTAGACCCAGATATATGCTCCCATAGAATCCCTATGACTCCAGATGCAAAGCCTACGAAACAGAAACCATACACGTACAATGATAACTACGCTGCAAAGATCAAAGAAGAAATAGATCGATTGATAGAAGCAGGATTCATTTACGAAATTGAGCATATTGAATGGGTATCCCCCATTGTGGTCGTGCCCAAAAAGAATGGAAAATTGTGTGTGTGTATTAACCTTAAAAAAGTTAATGCCGCCACAATTAGAGACAGTTATCCTCTTCCTATCACGGAACACTTATTGGAAACAGTTGCGGGCAAGGAATTTTATAGCTTTCTTGATGGTTTTTCAGGCTATAATCAAGTAGCCATTGCTCCAGAAGATCAACAGAAGATGGCTTTTGCCACAGAGTGGGGCATATTTGCATTTCGTGTAATGCCATTTGGATTGACAAATGCACCCACCACTTTCCAATGACTTATGTGTCATGTTTTTAAGGAATTCGTATGCAAGAATTTGGAAGTCTATGTTGATGACATATGTGCTCATTCAAACATGAGGCAGACACATATCCCAGAACTAAGGCAAGTGTTTGACAAATGTCGAGAATATCAAGTTTGTCTCAACCCAAAAAAGTGCGTTTTTATGGTCAGACAAGGCAAAATTCTAGGACACATTGTGTCAAAGAATGGAATCTCTACAGATGAAGAAAAAGTGAAAGTAATTGCATACCTACCTAGACCAAATAACGTAAAAGAGGTACAAGCATTTATGGGTCATTGTGGTTATTATAGATGATTCATACACATATATGTAATCATAGCCAAGCATTTGTACTCCCTTTTGACCAAGTTTGAATGGACAGATGAGTGTGAAAATTCATTCAATGAACTTAAACGACGCTTGTGCTCAGCACCTATATTAGCAATCCCAGATTGGAGTAAGCCATTTCATGTACATGTGGATGCATCCAACTATGCCATAGGATGTGTGTTGGCACAACCAACGAATCAACATATGGACCCAAGAATCCTAGGATAAGGATCAAAGCAGGAGAGATTACCAAGTCACAAAGATATCAAATAATAGCAAGAAGTATATATAAACAAGATAATCAAAAGATTCTTGCTTGTTATGTAGATGAATCAGAACATGCAAATTGGTTGCAATTAGAACATGTAGGTGCATTAAAGCAACATCATTCAAGATATCATACATTGTAGACTCTGCATAGATTAGGAGTATATTGGCCTTCTATGGAAGCAGATGTCTACAAGTTGTGTAGAGAATGCCTTGTTTGTTGTGAAAGACCACCGGTAGAACATGCCACGTTATATCATGTGTCCCTCACACCAAAATGGAGTGAACCATTAGTGACATACTTGAGGACGAAAACATTGCCTCAAGGAATGACCTTAGCATGACAACACAGTCTAGAGCAGCAAGCTCAAGACTATTCACTTATTGGCGATAATCTATACAAACGAGGAAGAGATGGATACCTAAGACAATGTGTTCATGAGAACGATTATTTGAACATACTAGAGACTGCACACTAAGGTGTTGCAGGAGGTCATTTTGGCCCCAATAGGATAATCAAAGCCATACTCTTTGCAGGATTATGGTGGCCCACTCTTCAGATGGATGCACATACCTATGTTAAGAGATGTGATTTGTGTCAGAGAACTCAATTTCCTACTCGTAGAGATGAAATGCCATTGAAACCCATGATGGGAGGATGTGCATTTTCAAAGTGGGGTATAGACTTTGTAGGACCCATTAACCCCCCTGCAAAAGGTACACATGTAGAATACATCATAGTTGCGATAGATTATCTTACCAAATGGGTAGAGGCCAAGGCCACAAAAAAGAATGATGCACACATGATTGCAAAATTCTTATTTGAAAACGTCTTTACGAGATATGGATTGCCTATAGAGTTAGTGAGCGTTCGAGGAACTCACTTTCTAAATCAAGTCATTGAATATTTGTTACAAGATTTTATGGAGATTCACAAGAAATTTGCACCATATCATCCTCAGGCCAATGGTCAAGCTGAAAGCACTAACAAGATCCTTTGTAACGTACTAACGAAACTCGTGAGCAACAAACGTTCAGATTGGGACAAACAGTTACATCACGCTGTTTGGGCATATCGAGTGGCCTACAAGATCGTACTCAATGCAACTCCCTTTCAGATGGTTTTTGGTCAAAATTTTGTGCTTGCTTTGGACTTCTTGATACCGACCCTTAAGGTTGCACAAGAACATCAGTGGACCGACCATGAATTATCATCAAGAATAATGGACTTGGAACAATTAGGAGAAACAAGGTTGAAAGTAGCAGCAGGCATATATGCAGCAAAGAAGCGACAGAAAGCCTATTTCGATGCACATGTGAAAGAAAAAGGCTTAAAAGAAGGAGATTTAGTCCTAGTGTATACGCTGAAACAACATGCACGGAAGCTAGAAAAGCGAGGTTATGGACCTATGATCATTATCAGACTCTCGACAAGTGAAGCAGTACAATTAGCCACCTTAGAAGGAGACATAATGCCTAATTACATTAGTGGTTGTAGAGTCAAGCTTTATCAAGAACCTCTTACAAAGGATATGCTTAGAAGACTCACATTGGCAAAGAAGCGTAAGGAGGAAGAAAATAGAATACGAGCTTAAGCTCAGGCAGAAGCTATAGAAATGACATGCCTACAAGTTCCAGAGTCCCCGTCACCGCAACCCTCTCCAGAACAGTCACCTACGGAACCCCCTGCAATGATACAACCCATTCGCATACGCCTGTCAAGAACAATTATCACCGAGGGTACGACTAGCGCTATTACCTCTCAAGCAACTATCGTTTAGGAACCCACAACTATAGCAGTAGAAATTCCCACCTCCATTGCTGCGGAAGCATTTAATTTTCCTATACCCAACCTTGAAGGAGAACCAATGAATACCACGTTCAATTTTGAAATGTCGGATGCTTTTTCGAATGAATTTCAATTTTCTGAAGGATAACTTTTCTCTCAAGAGTATGAGCACCCAAGTTACCCTACCACACCCCCTGATCAACCACGAGAGCAAGTAGTATCCAGCTCTGAAGCAGAAAGGACAGAGACTGATGATGAAGACGGAGACGATGAAGCCAGTCAGGCCAGTCATGAATCTCAAGAGAATGTGCAGACTGATTAATAGGGACAACACACTGACACTCAGGGTGACACCAATACTTGCGAAGATGAGACATTTGAAGCAGCCGCATATACATTGGTAATCAAAAAGCTATACTACACCATGCAAGCCGTTTAGGCGCACAAAAAACTCTCAGAGGAGGAAAACCAAGTGCTTGTGGAACAAACACTCACTACAGGAGGCTTCAAAGAAGCCTACATTCAAGGTTTTAGAGAACTCGTAAAGTCAGTAGGCACTAATGAAGCATTACGATATTTGCAGAGGAAACCACTACCACAGTTTGACCCACGCCGAATTCGATTACTATCAAAACCGGGTCAATATATTCATGTACCAACAGATAGCCAATCATCACAACAGACCAGAGAAGCATGCCTTATTCTTGAAGGATCTTTGGCAAAAGAAACGATCTTCATCGACTCTCCATCCCACACTTCTACTGTACATACCACCACTGTTGTCAAAGTGCCCACTACCCCAGCCGCTCCTCTTTCACCTCCCGTCCCTCCAGTCTCTCCTGTACACCCTGCCTCTCCCAGAACATCCACATCTTTCGATAGTGCAATAGCTGAAGCCTTTGTTGCCTCCATTCCTCTCACACTTTTTGCACCTACACAACCTAGCTTACCTCCTAGGACGTCCACCCTCCTATCCAGTCCATTTCTCCATCCATCCATTCCTTCCTTCCCCATCCCTCCAAGACCCCTATTCCCATTTCCCCCTCCATTGAACTTCTCCCCCGTCTCACCTCCCCGACCCACTATATTTCCTCTTTCCCCTCTCCACCAAGCAATACAAGAGACCCCATCTGTAAATTATTCAGCAACCTTTGTAAATCTTGTTTTCACACCCACTATCACTCCACTATTCACAGTCACGGCACTCGATACCATGTCTAGTGACATGGACATATCGCCATCCACTGCAGCACCACTCACCTCATCCATTGCACCATCACATTTAGGCATAGCACATTTCTCCACAGTCACCACTGCATCCACATTCCCATCCCTATTTCCCCTTCCCCTTGCATCAACACCCACACCCATAGCATCTTCACTCAATCCACCATTAATTTTATCACCCACAATCGACACCGCATTCTGTCAAATGTTCGTTTGTATGACACAAGTGAGAGATGAGTTCGCATCTCTAGGCTCTAATTACCAGTTGTAGCAGACCACGAATGACTTACAGTCATAGCTCAATTCTTTATCAATCGAGAATGCCTCCCTTAACACACGCTACTAAGAGCTACGTTAGGCCTACCACAAACTTGAACTCGAAAGTGAACAAAAGACAAAAGAGGCCATTACAGATATTGATTTGTTAAGGGCTCAAACTATTTGCAATGTGATGCTCACTAGAAACATGGGATTACTCAGACGCCACCTAGCGACAGCCAAAGAAGAGAATCAATGCTTGCAGGAACAAAATCGAGAGAACCTCGAAGCTGCTCTAGATCAATCAAACGAACCCTTGAGTCCCAGCCAGTTCAAAGTTGTCCCCTCTGAATCTATGAAGATGTTATTGGAAGATCATGTTTGACTACTAGAGGAGTATGACAGTATGAATGAGGAATACCAGAAGCTCAAAGAGGAACACAAAATATTACAATTATGAGCACATGTACAACAAGTACCACCAGATCCTGTGGCCACATCTCCTGAGATCATCAAGGAACTCAACGCTTTACGGGCCCAGGTAATGACTCTTCAAACACAGATAGCAGCATATGAAGCACCCCCTAGGCCAGATTCCCCACTAGAACTACCAGCAGATGAAGAAACAATGACTATCTAGCATGATGAAGACTGTAGAAGAACTTGGCCAGACCCACTCAGCACGTGTGGAAGCTCAGTTACACGCAATGGCCATGATAGAGGAACGTATATTACAATCACCTTACTTTGCTCACTTGGCCTCTCGTAGGTATATATCTGGGCATGAGCTGCAATATAAGCCATATTTTATGTTAATGGCAGAGTACCAATTGGCCATAGAAAAAGAGACAGGAAAGAAACCTTCCCATGCAACTTAGTTTGAGCCTGAAGACTTGCCACCAGAAGCACAGAGAGGAGAAATATTTCAACCAAATTGGCGCCAGGATTTATTACAAGAATATCCAGAAATGATGAGCACATGGGTCAAGGCACCACTCCATTTAAAGTATAACCCATGTTGGGGACCAATGCCACATCATCGCTCCTGGAAGGCCTTTGCAATCAAAGTACAGAACAACAAGCAGTGCCAGGACTGGCTCAATTACCCATATTTCATGCCACCCCATGGACCACCAACAGTAGGATATAAGATGACAATTATCCAACACTGGCTCCCCCGCTTACGACGAATGGACGATGTAGCTATGCATATGATGGTCAAAATATTTGACATGATGCAGATAGTATTCAAAGTCTTCTGTCACATCAAGGTGCCACACGTTAACACCCCGGGATTCGAGCATGATAATCACGATTTAGCATATGATATGAGTACGACACCATTGCTCCGGGTGTGTTATGCTTGGCACTGTCGCATCAAATATCTACCAACATGCTATAAAATGACCTTCGAAGAAATGTTTACTACAGGATTTTGGGAATACCATTTAGAGGTGTTCATAAGCAGGCCCACACACTTACTCGAGTTATTCACCTGTGAACAAATGGTGTACTCCACGCACTACAGAATCCCGCCACCTGATGAACCTCAACCCATAGATTGGGAAAAAGTCGAAGCAGGTCTTGCCAGAGGTATTCGCATTTCAGAGCATACCCTCGCTCAGGACCTCCTACAAAATTATATCCGACAAACCCCACAACAAGGTTCTGTCGAGGACGACAGAAGCGAGAGGGAGGGGGTGTTGGCAGTAGCGAGAGGCACAAACATCACGAAAGCATGTGCTGGCAGATCACAACGAAGTAGTGGGGAGCCATTCGGATTATTTTTCAAAAGAAATATGTTTAATATTACTTTTTCAAAACCCTCAACAATGATTTTCATCACTTTTGTACCATATGCAACATAGAAAAACCCCTTTTTTGCAATTTGTAGCTCCATTTTGTGCAACCTGAGGAGTCCTCGAGCTTAAGGAGCTTAGGTAGAATGAGCCTACCAATATTGGCAATTTTTAGATTCCATTTACCCCTTCAAATAGCATCTAGAACCTATGTTTTAACTATATCGGTCACTAGATGTGAAACCGGTCAAAACTAGTCTAAAAACTATAAATAGAGCTAGAGAGCTCATTTTTTAGGTTGATTAGGTTAACTAATGTAGACTTGTATGAGCTAGAGTGAGCTTGAGCTTGTAATTGAGATCTTGAGTAATGGAGTCTATTTTCCTACCTTCCATTGTGTCTTGCTTGTCTCTTCATTGTGTGTGTGTGTATGTGTGTGCATATCCATGCTTCTCATCTTCACTCTCACTACATCTCACATTCACGATCTTCATATCACTCCTATCTCTTATGCAGATTGACATTAAGGAGGTGGAGCTTCTTAATGTGGTACTTACCATTGTGCTAGAGCAACAACATAAAAGAAACTAATTGCTCAAAATCTGGAAGTTTTCCCATTACATAAATTGAAGTGGTGATGGTTTCCACTTCTCATCATCCCTCAAACCATTGAGGATATAAGCCACTAGATCATCATCATCTATGTGGTTGTCAATAGATCACAGTGCATCTAAAAGCTCCTTGACTTTGAGAATGAAGTCATTGATGCTACTCCGAGACGTCTTCTTTAGATTGTTCAATGCATTGTTTATTTGAATCTTCCTTGCTTTATTACTAGTGGAGTAGATCCTCTCCAAGGTTTCCCAAACACGCATGCTTGAGTCTAGGTATTGAATGTGTTGTGTCATATCATATTGTTGCTATGTGAATTTGAACCTCGTGGTTGGATACAAATACTCACAACCATGGATATATATGTCAACAAGGAGCAATGGATACCTCATTCTAATGAGGATGATTGGGATGTATCTTTATTCATGTGTGATCCAATCATAGATGAGGAGATTGAAGAAAATGAGGAAAAATCCATCATTATGGATACCCTTGGCAAATCAAAATAGGAACTTTTATACCTAGTAGGATCAATGATCCCAAAGAAGAGACAATAATGAGCGATGAAATGATGATTCCTGTAGTGAGTAACCAAAAACAAAAGAAGAATAAGGAACCTCCCCAAGAGAAAAAAAGGAATCCATATTTGAGGTTTCGAAAAACTTTCAAAAATATGAAATCGATGAAGGAAAATCTTAGTGCAAATGCCTAAGAGAGAAGCATCAATGGATAATCTTACGATAATAAAGAAAGAACAAAGAAATTGTGGTGATGATTGTGAATCCAAAGGAAATATGTACATACGTTGGTGATGACTTAAGCCCATATGAAGAAGAAGAATTGATAGCTTTGTTGAGAGAATATCACGAGCTATTTTCCTGGACCTATTATAACGACCTAAAACAAGTAGATCTAGAGACTAGTTCTTGTAGGATACATATATCTCTAGAGGAAAAACCTAAAAAACATATACCATATACATATAATGATGTATATGCTACGAAGATCATGGAGGAGATCAATAGATTGAAGGTAGCAAGATTTATCTATGAAATTGAGCATCACAAACGGGTATCCCTTATTGCAGTATTGCCAAATAAAAATGTTAAACTCTATGTGTGTGTGTGTGTGTGTATTAACCTAAAGAAATTTAATGCCACAACATTAAGAGGTAGCTACCCCCTTTCCATCACAAAACATTTGCTAGAAAGCATCATTAGCAAGGATGTTTATAGCTTCCTTGATATATTCTCATGCTACAACCAAGTAGTTATAGCACCAATAGAGCAACATAAAACAACCTTCACCATTGAGTGGGGCATCTATGCTTTTTGTGTGATGTCTCTCGGGCTCACCAATGCGGTGGCCACATTTAGTGGATCAACAAATCTTAAGGTCATTTGAAGATAGTGTCAATTGTGCTCCCAAGTTGTGGTCTAAAAAATTAGGTGAACATCCCTTTAGCTAAAGTTTAGAGACAAGCGAGTCAGAGAGTGCCTATAGCACAGAGAGGCATATTGCTTGCTATAGGTTGCTATATCTAGAAATACCTAAGAGAACATACAAAACCCAATTGGAATACATTCGAACCAATTGATTAGGTGCACACATCAATGAGGACAATTTGTAAAGGTTGGTTGTTCAATTGAGAACCATGAAAAACCCTTTGATATTGATCACCCTATGGTCAAGTTTGAGGATGTTTCTTATTAAGATAAGCAAGGAACCATGTATGTGGTAACCATCTTTCCAAATAGGAGTAATGACTTTGGAATGGTCCTTCGCGAGTCTGAGATAGAAGAACTTGACGGAGAAGATACCATGAATGAAGATCCAAGTACTCCTAGAGAAACTCGGTGCTAAGGCATAAAAAATACCCAATGATAATGTATGCACTGAACTATTCGCAAAAAAAGGCTACAAAAGAAGCCTTTTTGTTGTTTTTGAAAGAACTTAGAGAAGCTTGTAGGAGGTAGAAAATGAGCTGTGAAGCAATGAAGTTTGGTCCAGCCAACCGGCACAAGACCAGCCCTTGAGCTTATGGAGACTCAAACAGACCTTATAAACATGCGATAAGTGAAATAAAATGCACTATGTACTTTGGATCATCAAGGAGAAAGAGTCAATAGAAGATAGATAGGTTTGCACATCGACTAGCTCAAAAAATTTAATATCTTTGGATGAAATGATGAGCTTCAAATGCTCATAGCAACCAGCATGATTACAATTGGAAAAAATCCTTTTATAGTAGTGATACACATAGGGTCAAGTGTATAGAATGCACAAGAGTACAATAAATAAGCAAAATATGCTTTTGGAATAAATCAGAAACTCAATAGTGGTACCTCCTATTTTTTAGGAATATGTAGAGATTGACCTCGAGATAGAAAAACTGAGTTTTCTCCCAATCTACTCAATCAAATGCTTTGAATATTTATAGCCATAGATAAGACACTAATATCTTTCCAATCCATCCTCTTTCATCCAATTTGAAGCTCTATAGAGAGAGCAGCAACCTCTACAAACTTACTGTCATTGAAGAAGATGATGCAGAAAATGAAGGAGCAGGACAATGATGGTCACATGTATATATATTCCTTCCATGTAATGTAAAAATGATTTGAAGTCTTTATATATACTTTTCAAGTGCTCCATGACTTCTACAAGTGGATTTTGAATTCAAATGAAGGCGGCAAACATTGTTGGAGGGAATCAATTCACTTTCCTACAATCTAGGTAAAGTGAAGATCTAGTTTGATCTACTTTTATGTGATTGATTGATTGATTGATTGCATCTCAACCACCTAAAATTCGTGGAAGATTGGCCCTCTTTTTCTACTTTTACATTTGTAAATTTCTAGGCTTTTACAATGGTAAAATATCCATAAAAATCTTTTTAAAACATACAATAAATGAGCATAAGTAAAAGAACTCTCCAACTGATATTCTTTTGATGTAATCCAAGCAATAGTTTTTGATGTAGATCAAATCCACCTCAAGCATAGTGTGAGATTGATGTTCCAATAATTTTGGCCACCAAATCCCTACTCCAAGGAGGAGTATCTAGTGTATGAATTCAAGGAACTTGAGACTCTTGGAAAATTCATCTATCTAGATCATATGGAAAAGCAAGACATAACCAATACATTCCATTGGGAAATCTCGAGCCAAGATCTTTGTAAACCTTCAAAGAGACATCTTAGAAAACAATGAGAACCATGGTTAGGTCCTCATTTCTTAGAGAAAGTCAAGGTAAAACTTTGAGTTTGGCTAAGAATAGAGTTGCAAAACTTCTTCCATCAAACAAGTATTTAGATACATTAGGAAAGGATGATTGAAAATTTGTTCCCTATTGCTTCAAGCCAATAAGCTTTTTGTTTGTGGGTCTATAACAACAATAGAGGCTGGATCTTGCTGAGAATTATTCCTTGATGGCCAAGAAGAATAGATATCAACATTCATTTGAAAGCCTCAATGAATGAAGGTTGATTTTTCAAACTAACGTGACAAAATTAAAATTCAAATCCAAACCTAGCTAAAAAATTTTGATGCCAAAAGGGTGAAAAATTCATCATACACTAGAGTCAAAGGTTGAATAAAGGCCAAGGAACCCTAAGGATGATCTAGCTTCAAAAGACTATTTGTCTTGGCCATGTATCAACTCTATGAGTTCCAAGATGTAGAAAATGATGACAACTGAACAAGCTAGTTGAATACTAAATCAAGCTAAGAATATCCATAGAAGGATGATGGAAAAGAAAAATTACCGAATTTCTTGAAGATATGCCTAGACGATTTTAACTTAAAAAAGAAGTTGATCTTTTGAGTTTTGGATAATAAGCTAAGTAATTTTTGAAATAAACGTTGAACAAATCTAACTAACCTAGGAGAAAAAATCTCTCTAAGTGCATCAGCCAATTGAGAATAGTTGAGGGGATAATGTCACTAGATCATGGAATCCACACATTACACTAGCCCCATTAAGAATGGAGACCATGATTTTGAGATAAGGGTATGCAACGTAAAAAAACTCCTAGACAAGAATATGGGAATAAATGGTTTGGAATAGTACTTTGTATCATTAACTCCTCTCTTTTCCACTCACTTGATGGAAACTACCCTGAATTGAAATGGGGGCTAGTCAAGAAGAGGTCATGTCCATGCTCTATAGTTTAGATCATAGGGATTGGGGGAAATTTTTTATATAGCAATAATTTGAAGCATACTTTTTAGGCCAAAAATGTTCTTTAAGGGGAAGAATGTTATAAAGTAAGTCTTCGAAAAGTTAAAAGACAATAGATTTTAGTTCTCTAAATCCTAGGCAAGTAACAATCTTATCCTAGTGGTTAAGTCAATGGAACGAGAAGGATAAAGTCCTAGGTTAAAATCCCATGAGTGGTCTGGGAAAGTATTTTACTCCATGGGACCTCTTAGTTAACTTGAGGAGAGTGGGACACATGGTAGAATTAACCGTAAGTGGACCTAAGGAAACTAGGGAACGTGGCACACATGTGCCCACTTGCCAAAAAGAGGCTCCTCTAGCTCATGGCTATATAATAGATGGTTGAGAGTTGAAAGAAACCTCTTCGTGGTGGTATTATTGTTGCTCTAACAAGTAGACCCCTAAGGTCAACCCAAGATCTTCGAGAGGGAGGCCCAAGGCAGCCTACAAATGGCACAAAGGCCTTTCACAAGGGAAGCCTAAGGCTTCCCTTTAGGTGGTAAAAATCCAACCTTAAGGTGGTCCTCCTTGGCCATCCTTGAGGATGGTAGCTAGTTCAAGATAGAGACCAACAAGGAAACATCACCATATAGCCCTTGCATCCCTTTCGGGCAATGGGAAGATAAAAGGATGAATCAACCCTAATAAGAGGGTGGTTTACAAGAAGAAACGGTTGTCCATTAGGGCACCTAGGCATGGAGCAAAGGTAGTGGAAGCTTGCCCTTAGGGAAACTAATTGGGATTTTTAGCCACGCAAACATCCAACTAGCATGGCATGTGATCTTTTAGGCAAAAGAATATTATTCTAGTATTAACGTGACTAGAATATCAAAAAAATAATATTTAACTTACTAGAAGAAAATTGATGTTATGAAAAGTAGCATGAGAAACAAGGCATGTTATTCTTGGCCGTTGTAATTTAAATGAAGGTTCCTAAATTAAAAGAGAGGTGCCTAAATTTTAGGGGAGGGCTTACAGTTTAAGGAAGGTTCCTATTTTTCTAGAAAAAGGTTTCTAATTATTATGAAGGGTGGCTATTTTGCAGTGGAAGTGCCTAGAAAACGGGTAAGGCAAATATGTTTCCTTCTTGGCATGGGAGTTCCAATAAGAAAGAATCTTCCTTGTATGTGAAACAACACTTATAAGATTCATTTGGCACATGAGGGAGTATTTTTATATGAACTTCCTAACCTTCATTGCTTGGACATCTACCACTCCCACAATTACGAGGCCATGAGGAGTCTTTCTTAGCCCTCCCTAACCTCCACCACTTGTAGCACTTCCACAATTACATGGTCAGGGGCGTTTCTTAGCTCTCTCCTACCTAGAGAGCTTCCATTTTGAGACTAGGTCACTAAACCACCTATCAACATGCATGGCTTACATCTTGGAGGGGTTGTTTCTCTTCACCTCAGTTTCTCTTGGGGCATCTCCTCATATGACTATTTCATGGAACATTTGTGGTCTAGAGATGTAGGGCTTTTGTAGGAGTGTGTATTTCTTGGATCCCATTTTCAACAAGGGGTTATGAAGGTTTTTTATAGTCAATGGAATGGATCACCTAGATGTCCAACATCGGTTATGGAATGAGGTAGTCATAGGTGGGACATGATACAACCATTGGGTGCGAGGTGGGAAGCGGAATCCTTAGACATATATTCACAAAGCTTTGAATATTGTGGGAATCGACCAAGGTCTTGAGGGATTTGTTGGATATGTGGAGCAAAAAAATTGCCATTTATGGACTCCATGTTAGCACATCCTAAAGGGTGGAGGCTTATTTGAAGTAGGGTAGTGCTATTTTGGACGATTTGATCATTCATGTAAAATGGTGGATACCTTTTTGGTGAGCCACATGTCTATGTTATGATTTTTCAAAGTTATGTTTGATTATCGGCACTTTTATATTGTGCATGAATTTGAACTATTATTTCATAGCAAGTCATGAGCTTTATGATAGGTGGATGTTGTATTTTATGGAATCATGGAAGGTTAAATGGATTTTTAATGTTTTAAATGTCTAGAAGATTTTAATGTGGCTGTGTTTGCTCTAGCAGGTGAAGAAGCATGAGGGTGTGGATACAAGTGGATGCGTGTAAATAAATAAATTCAAAGACTAAATCGAAGACTTCTAGAATAGTTATATTTAGGTTTATCTTGTTGTAAAAGTAGTGGTTCGCTTTAGAAAGCGACGCCTTTTGTAAATAAAGTTTTTTTCCTAAAAGACACTTCTAAAAGCGACGGCCCTCATGTAACTTCTATTTTCAGGATATAATAGAAATAAACCTATAAATATGTGTACTCTGAGAGACTCATCCATCAGAGTACACAGGGGGAGATTGCACCCAATATCGCGTCGATTGTTTCTCTCTTTCTGATTCCTGTTTCGTCTTCTTTCTACCTCTGTGTCTGCGTGCGCTGAAGGACCTGATAACACTAGTATCAGAGCCTGGCACATATTACTCTGGAGGGGTTTGTTTGTGTTTATCTCCGCGATTGATTCCTGTTTGTGTTCTCTGTTCGTGATCCGAATTCGAATTCGAATCCGAATCCACGTCCGCTTCCGCTTCCGCTTCTACTTCTGTGTCTATTCCAATTCCAGAACTGCATCGACTAAAGCAAAGAACTTAAGCAATACATTGGCATCCAAGGCTCCCTTGGCGACTGTTGGCTACCCGCGAGGCAATTTTAATTTTGAGTGGCAATAGAGAGTTTTAGATTCCCTAAGGTAGGAGGATTTGAACCCACAAACTCCTACTTATAAGGGAAGTACTTTAACCACTACTCCATCTCTTTGAGTTATCACTCCATCTCCCTTTTGTCATATTTACATCAACTTTCACCTCCCTCTTTCTTTTACAATTTCCAAGATGATCTCACACATGTGGAAGCGCCCATCAATTTTCTAGAGGAGTGCATCAAAGAATAGGGCATAATTTACAATATATAACTCGGATTTTAGCATATAATATATCATTGGAAAGCTCTCGAAACAAACTTTTTAACTAATTTATTAGATTGAGGATCCCACATAGTTTGAAAGAGGGGTTTTTTTCTCTAGATATGGACCCTACAACAATGGAGGGTTTTGGAAATTCACTTTTACCTGGGGTCTCACTCGAGCAACAATTAGAGCTTATGCGATAAGAACTTCAAGCAACTCAACAAGGTGTACAAGAACACGATGCTATGCTCCAGCAAGTACAAAGTGATGATCGTAGCTTAATCAAAGTGGTGAAAGCAATTATCACTGCACAAGAAGAAGGTGCAAGTTCCAAGATAGGTGCTAAGAACTTCCAATTCTCCAGATTCGATGGATGAAAGGATGGCCAATTTGTCCTGTCATGTCTCTCTTAATTCGATAATTTCTACTCTAATGAGTCATATTCAGAAAGTGACAAAGTCAAGTTTGCTACCAATTATTTGGTAGGAAGAGCTCAGCTATGGTGGAATGTTTTACGGAATAGTACCAACCTTCCTACCACATGGGATGCATTTCAGGCAAAAATTAAGGAGTCTTTCCTTCCTTCCTAGTTCCATCTACATGCACGTCGTGCATGGACAACTTTTGGATCGAGAGAAGGAGATAATGTATCCATTTATACTAAACATTTTTGGCAATGTCTTTTATTACTTCGTTCACTTGAGCAGGTTCCTGAAGTTTGCAATGAAAATATGAAGATGGCTTGGAGATGGGAATCCAAGCAAAGCTCCATACCCTTTGACTTACAACCTTGTATGAAGCTATCTCTTTCGCACATGATGCTGAAAAGGAGTTCCAATCTATCACCAAAACACTTCACTTACAACAAATTTGTCAATGTCAACCACCCGTCAAAACCAATTTTCCTTTTAAGTGTCCTTTTACTAAGTTTGCTTCACCTACTTTCCAATGCCCTCCTCAATCCCATTTTGTACCATCCAACAAATCAACCCTTGTCCAGCCTCACAAACCTACCACTCTTCAAAATACAACGATGAATGCTCAACAAAAACAACCCCGTATAACTTGTTGGAATTGTGGAAAGATTGGTCATACCAAAGCTGCTTGTAGGATGAGACCTACTAATAGGCAACCCATTGAAACTCAAGTACACAATATGGAGGTTGTTCTTGCTGACACTGAACCTAATTGGTCTGAAGAAGTATTAGAGCAAGAACTAAGTACCCTGGGTAACAAAATTTCTAACCATTCTCTACTCTGCATGCATGGCACCATTAATGGCATAGTAGTAAATGTTTTACACGATGATGGTAGCTCGCATGATTTTATTTCTCATAAGCTAGTTAAAAATCTTAACCTTACTACTCATCCTTCTATGTATAAGGTTAAGGCTGCGTTTATAGGGAATAGGTATAATGTTACGAATGAGGTGCATAATGTTCAAATTTGTATAGGCTCATATGTAGATGAACGTTCATTTTTAATTGCTCCATTGCAGTCATATGATGTTATACTTGGCATGCCGTTTTGACATAATTACAACCCTTGCATTGATTATGATACACACACGATTACTTTCAAATTTTGAAATAAAGATGTTTCACTGTTTGTAATGCATGATTTTCAACCCTTCCCGTTTATTAGTCATACTCAAGTCAAACGAGCTTTTAGGAAAGGTTATAACTCATGTATTGTCTTTGTGAATAATATAACTGATTATACACATACACTTCCAAGTGCACATAAGTCATTTATGGACTCATATAAGGATGTTTTATAGCTGATTTTACTTCTATAATACCACATTCTAGGGGATCTCTTGACCATAGGATTGATTTAATTCCTGGTAGCTCTCCTCCTCATAAAGCACCTTATAGGCATGGACCTTTACACCAAAATGAAATAGCTAGACAAGTTAAAGATTTACTCAACAAAGGACTAATATGGTCTAGCTCTTCTCCTTTTGGAGCCCCTCTTCTTTTAGTTGAAAAGAAGAACAAGACGTATAGAATGTGCATTGATTGTAGAGCACTTAATAAAATTACCATTAAGAATAGGTATCCTATCCCTAGAATAGATGACTTGCTAGATAAACTTCGTGGAGCTTGTGTCTTCAGTAAAATCAACCTCAAATCTGGGTATCATCAGATAAGAATGACATCGCATGACATTTATAAGACTGCTTTTAGAACTCAACATGGCCATTTTGAATTCATGGTAATGCCTTTTGGACTTACCAATGCACCCGCCACCTTTGCACTTATGATGAATAATATTTTCCTTGAATACCAAGACTTCTTTCTTGTCGTCTTTGATGATATACTTTTTTATAGTAGGAATGATAGTGAACATGAAACTCATTTAGCAACAGTCTTTGATTTGTTACGTAAAAATAAACTTTATGCTAATTTTGAAAAGATTTGTTTCTTCCAAATCCAGATAGAGTATCTTGGACATATCGTCTCTAGTCAATGCGTTCATGTAGATCCCAAGAAGATTAAAGTAATTGAAGAATGGTCTAAACCTCAATCAGTGAATGATACCCCTTCATTTTTAGGATTAGCTAGCTTTTATCGAAAGTTTGCAAAGGGATTTTCTTATATACCCTTCCCCTTACTTTGTTATTGAAGAAAAATCTAAAATTTGTATGGAGAGTAGCCCAACAACAATCTTTTGATAAACTTAAGTATGTGCTTTCCCATGTGTTTGTTCTGCAATTACCTGATTTTGCACAACCATTTCACGTAGTTACAGATGCTAGTGGTTCTGGTATAGGTGCTCTTTTAATGCAAAACAATCATCCTCTTGCATTTGAAAGTAGGAAACTCAAACCTTCTGAACGCAATTATAGTACATATGATAAGGAACTGTTAGCTGTTGTGCATGCATTGAAAATTTGGAAACATTACCTTATGGGTTCAGAAGTTCTAATTAAAACTGACCAACAAGCTATTAAGCATTTATTACATCAACCATTGATTTCTAATAAACATATTAAATGTGCTTCATTTCTACAAAACTTCCAACCTCTGATTCAATATCACCCAGGAAAAGCTAATGTTGTAGCTGATGCTTTAAGTCATCTCCCATCCCCACAAAAAACTACTGTTTCAATTAATAATATTTCTGCTATTCATATTCATTCATTTCATGATATGATCTCCACTTATGCATGTGACCTGTATTTTTCACAAGCATGGATTGCTTTCAATAATTCCACATCACATCATGAGGATCATTACACATTTCATAATGGATTCTTGTATTTCCAACACAAGTTATGCATTACACAAGTATTCAAAGAGTTTGTTATGAAAGAGATGCATGAACCACCATATATGGTTCATAGGGGCATACAAAGTACTATTTCTGCATGTAAAGATTTCTTCTTTTGGCCTAACATGGAAAAAGATGTTGCACACTATGTTTCTCAGTGCATTGTTTGTCAGCGTGTAAAATGACATCATGGTAAACCATTCGAATTATTAATGCCACTTCCTATACATGATGGACCATGGGAACACATTTCTATGGATTTCATTACTAGTCTTCCTACAACTGCATCTCACAATGATATGATTTGGACAATTGTTGATAGGTTTCGTAAACATGCATACTTCATTCCTTCTAAAAAGACTTTAACTGCACCTCAAGCTGCTAAGTTATTTATTAAATGTATTTTTCCACATCATGGTTTTCCTAAAGTTATTCTTTCAGATCGAGATGTCCGTTTTTGTAACCATTTTTGGGTGGCATTATTTCAACATCTAGGATCAAAAATAGACTTTAGTCCTGCATTTCATCATGAAAGTAATGGTCAAAGTGAGGCTATAAATAGTACTATTTTGGATTTATTACGTTGTTACTCTTTAGATAATCCAAGTAATTGGGATGAAACACTCCCTTTACTTTAGTTTGCATATAATAACACCCCACACACTACTACTGGTCGTGCACCATATGAAATTGTTTATGGAAGAAAGCTTCCCACTCCCATGAGTCTCACTCAAACTGACATTCTTATGGCTGATTCTTTTGCACAAGATCATGTTTCTACACTTGCTGAAGTGCATGAGCATATTCGGAAGAGTCAAGAACGTTACATGCATAGTATTAATAAGAAGCACATAGCCAAACAATTTAATGAAAATGATTTAGTTTTGTTACAAATCATTAAAAGGCATTTAAAAAATATTTCTCAACATCCTAAGGTAAAACTTGCCCCATGTTATTATGGACCTTTTCACATTATTGAGAAAATAAATGAAACTTCTTTTCAATTAGATATACCTTCTCATTGGGGTATACATAATTATTTCCATATAAGTTTGTTGAAATCTTTTCAAGGTACTTTACCACTCACACCTATTTTAGATGATCCTCCTTTACTTGAAGAGGATGCGAAAATATTGATTCCCGAGAAAGTAATAGATAATGACGTTACCACTACACGAACTGGTAAGCAATATCATAGGTATTTAGTCAAATATAAAAATCACTCACTTGAGGAATCACAATGGATACATAAGACCTCCTTATCACCTCACTATGATCATTTAATTTCTGCATATCATTCCCAATTACATTAAAACTTTTAGGTTTCCGATTCCATGTTTTACATGGTTCATGCTTAATATTGTTCAGTGATGAGACATGCGACTGATCATCCATGTCTATTTTTATATTTATCAACTGAGGTCAGTTGCTTGTCAACTGGGAGGCATGTTGTATTTTATGGAATCATGGAAGGTTGAATGGATTTTTAATGTTTTAAATATCCAGAAGATTTTAATGTGGTTGTGTTTGATCTAGCAGGTGAAGAAGCATGAGGGTGTGGATACAAGTGGATGTGCATAAATAAATAAATTCGAAGACTAAATCGAAGACTTCTAGAATAGTTATATTTAGGTTTATCTTGTTGTAAAAGTAGTGGTTCGCTTTAGAAAGCGACACCTTTTGTAAATAAAGTAGTTTTTCCTAAAAGATGCTTCTAAAAGCAACGACCCTCATGTAACTTCCATTTTTATGACGTAATAGAAATAAAACTATAAATACGTGTACTCTGAGAGACTCGTCCATCAAAGTACACAGGGGAAGATTGCACCCAATATCGCGTTGATTGTTTCTCTGTTTCTTTCTGCCTCTTTGTGTGCATGCGCTGAAGGACCTGATAACAGTGGATGTTGTAGGTCACATAGGCTAAGTGCATTAAAGGCTTTGGGTCATCACATTGACTCTACCCAATGCAGATTATTGATTATTGTTTGTATTCTACACATAGTGTACATGGATATGGCTACAATCTTGAGTAACCAATGTCCATTGGATGCATATGGTGCTACCCCAATTTAACCTAGGCATAAAGTACATGCATATGATTGGGATATTAGTAGGAGGTGTCCATTGGGATGCAAGTGGTGCTATGCTCATTGAGGCTAAGCTCGAAGTATGTGCATGTGTATTGACTTAGGATAGAGGAGACCTAACACCACTGTGGAGTCTAAGATGAGATACTTCTTGACTTTTTAAGGGTCACAATCCCATCTCAAAAAGTTGAACAGAACTGCCCATATGAATTCTACTAAACCTGTAGCAGACTTAGAGATGCTTATACTAGCGAACCGAAATTGGTATATACCTTTGGCACAAAAAGATGAAATAACATATACACATACATACACTCACATGCATACATACACACACATGCATAGACATGCATACACACATGCACATACATACACACACACATACACACACATACATACATACATACATACATACATACATACATACATACATACATACATACATACATACATACATACATACATACATACATATACATACACATACATACATACACACATATACACACATACATAAATGCACACATGCATACACATACATACACATATAGATACTTGTACATATACATACACAAAGATAGAGACACACACATGCATACATACACACACATGCATATGCATACATACATAAACATATGTATGTCACACATATGCATAGACACACATACATACACACATATGCACATATACACGCACAAATGCACTATACAAACATGTGCATACATGCACACACACAAACAGATGCATACACACACATACAAACTTATGCATACACTCGCATAAACACATGTATACACACGCGCACATACATACACAGACATATACATACACACACGTGCATACATACACACATGTGCATACATACTCACATGCATTTGTACACACACATGCATATATATACATACATAAACACAAGCACATACACACATACACATATACACATACACATACGCATACGATACTTACACATACATACACACACATAGATACATATACAATCACATGCATATTTACACTTACATGCATACATACATATACACACATACACATACACATGTGTGCATCTTTTTTGTCAATTTCTATCAAAACTTGGCCATAACAAGTCCCTCTTGATGCTATTATCTCAACAAGTCAATTTCTATCTCTCAACAAGTACCCCTTGATGCTATTGTCTTGATGCCAACATCTCACCAAGGTGAATGGCATCCAAGACAATGCATATAAGCTAACAGAAGGTTCTTGTTGTATCAATACAATACAACTTCCTAAAGACAGTCTATGTATGGATCTATGAAATATATCATCTCATATATCGAGAGCTCAAAGCAAATATGAAGTTGAACCTTGTACCAAGTTTAAAGCATCAAGAAGCTTTCCTAGAGAGTGTTGATGATGATACTAAGATACCATATGTTGTGCTTCCTAAGAGGACTAGATTACAATGGTGGGTCATACGAGGAACAAAAAAGAGTGCATCAGTGTGTTATGGGAAGCATTGAGATGCACAAGAGAAAAGTGGATCGATGTTTTCAGAAATTGAGTAGAGATGAGGAAGAACATGATAGGCCTATTGATATGAAGAAGAAAGAGGCGGCTGAGATTGTACTACTTGAAGGGGAAATAGAGTCCTTGCAGGTGCAAGCTTAAGGATTTACATGAAGTTTACACGTCAAATCTCATCGAATCTTGTCAAATCTATTCGACATGTTAACTCCATATAAATCCTTAGATTTCATCCGCAATGACTCTATTTCCTCTTTAAGCTGTACAATCTCATCTGCCTCTTTCTTCTTCATATCAATAGGCCAATCATGTTCTTCCTCATGTCTAGTCGATTTCTAGAAATATTGATCCATCTTTCTCTTGTGAATCTCAATGCTTCCCAAAATGCAATGATGCACCCTTGGTTGTTTCTCGTATGACCACCATGTGATCCAGTCCTCTTAGGAAGCACAACGTATGGTATCTTAGTATCATCATCAGCACTCTAGGAAAGCTTTTAGCACTCTCCAAGAAAGCTTGTTGATGCTTAAAGCTTGGTACAAGATTCAACTTGATCTTTGCTTTGAGCTCTCAATATAGAAGATGATATATTTCATAGATCCATAGACCTTTTTTTAGGAAGTTGTATTGTATCGATACAACAAGAACCTTCTGTAAGTTGATATGCATTGTCCTGGATGCCATTGATCTTGATGAGATATTGGCATCAAGACAATATAGTATCATTTCTTGATGCATCATCTTGATGCCATTGACCTCTGAATGATTAGAATCTAATTGTGTAGCATATAAAAGTACTAGATATGAATAATCTCATTATTTACATACAACCACATTCACATGTACACATTTATACATACATGTATTCAAACATACACAAATATACATTCTGAAATATAAATACACATACAAAACTATAAATGTATAATGTATGTATATGTGCATGTATTTAGTATGTATGTGTGTATGTATATGTGTGGATATGTGTATGTATGTGTATGTATGTATGTATGTATGTGTAAATGTGTGTATATATGTGTATTTACATATGTATGTGTATGCATGCATGTTTGTATGTATGCATGTGTATATGTGGGTAAGTGCAAGAGAACGAGGATTACGACCACTACGTGCTAGAGAGATGACTCTCCTCCCAACCTTATGCTTGTAGCTCGAATCAACGAGGACCACAAATGTAACGAGAGTCCACAAGTGCATGTGCAATCTCCTCCACTCCTTTCATACCTTCCACTAGAGTCCACTAGTGGTTGTTGTACTCACCTCTTGAGTTAAGTCTCCCTCGACTCAAGTTAACTCACCTTAACTTGAGTTAGAAGGCTCTAGAGCTCCTTGGGCAAAACTCTCTCCTCATGCTGCCTATGGGAGTTGAACCCAAGACCTCCTCCTTCACAACCATGAGACTTAACCACTAGGCTAAGTGGATTACTTGAATATGAGAGCACATGAAGTTATGCTTGAGTCTATTCTTGAGATCTTTGGTCATACAGACGAGTGACCAAACGGTGTCCGATTTCAGACTTGTCTGAACCGGCCAAACCCTTAGATCATAGACTTACTTTATTACATTCTTCCCCCCTTGGAAAAGATTTTCGTCCTCGAAAACATATCTATATACATACTATAGGCATCCCTCGAGCCTCATGTTCCAAAACTGGAAGAGCATGGTCATGTTCTAAAACTGGAAGAACATGTCTCATCTCTATGGTGGCATGCCTACCCAAATGATTCAAAACACTGTCTCAAGTTGCACTTTGATGAACTGGACAAAGTACAAACTAGTAAAAGAATAATATGGGTGGATCTAAAAAGATCCATGGCCAATTCACAGTTTTTGGATGTGCGATCTAGGCACAAACATGTGAACTAGGTGGATTCAAATTACTAGTCCATTTCTGGGCATGACTGGTGCATGGACTTAGTAATGAAGGTGGGATTCTTATCCCTCGCAAGACTTTGAGAACTCTTGATTCACTTGAATTTGATTTGGAGCACTTAAAGTTTGGTTGTCTCAAACATCTAACTTGGATGTTTGTACAATGGTTAACTCTGATCCAACAATTATTTGATTTTTTCACCCGGCTAGAGGATTACTTTATCCAAATGGGTTTAAAAATCCTATGTAAATTGTAGGAGAAAGTTTACCATTTTTGTTGAGTCAACCATACTAAATTGACCAATTCAAATTCAAAATGAAAATTTTCCAACTTAGGACACTTTTCTCAAAGACTTTAACTAAAAGTTCTTGGGAATTGTCAATCTGATGAGCAATTCCTAACTTCTCTATTATAGAGTATAATTCTTTTATGTTATAACTTGAAGCAAGAATAAGTCTATCTAGACTTATTATCTTTTGAAGATTGAAAAGGTTCTTTTACATAACATCTATCTAGGATGTTCCATTTAGTTATCTAATTCTAGCCGGCTAACTCTAGTCTTTTTGCAAAAGAAATCAGATACCATGTCTGAGCCAATTCCAAAAGATTTGGAAAGCGAAAAGAAATAACTAAAATTCTGTACAACCAATTCAAACTTTGAATATACGTAAACTTGCTATGAGTCAAAGTCGAGATGACTCAGGACTTTAACTTTTCAAAGATCTGTTTCAACAGGGTATTTAAGCATTTTTCTATCTTTAAGAGAAATAAGCTGGAAAAGATTAAGAGCAACTCGAAAACATCATCCAACCACAAGATACTAGTGTGGTAACCAACATCAGTGTGTCGACCTACTGAGGTTCTGGTGATGAGTTTTGTACTCAAATAATACTTCACTTGAGACTAAGTTCAGGTCAGATTCGGTCTTTCTAAGTCCCTACTGGGAATGCAATTCTTGTGCATTTGTTTGATTCAAAAGAGTGAATTTACCAAGTTATACAAGGAACTTGATGCTTGACTTAGTCAATCAAATCCTTGGTTGAAAAGATCAACTCAAATTTATGAAATATTTTTCGACTTAACAACACTTTATCTTGAAGTGTTTCAAGAAGATCTTGGAAGTTACTTACTTCATATCTTCTGTTTCCTTGATCTTGAAGTTATCTTGAAGTATCTTAGGATACTACTTTTATCCTTCTTGAATTAAACTCCTTCTTTGAAGTTTATATTTTCTTGAGGATCAGATCTAACTTCAAGATTCAATTTAGGACTAAAAGATAATTATCCTGCCATGGTCCGATGTCCCATACCACCCTATTTTATATTCACATTAATGTGTGGGTGATACTATCTTAAAGTCAAAACATCTCTTGATAGAGTACTTTCTTTCTCCAATTCTTTACGAAAAATTTTGAAGTTTCAGGCATTACCTCTAACTAGATATTCTAGGTTTTGATTCCTTCACATGATCGTCTCACAATCATGTGCTTTGCCTTGGAAACTTGAAAACCTTTTGATGGAATATCCATTCTTCTTTGCTAGGGTTTTCAAATGAAAACCAATCAGATTTCCAAGTACTTGAATTTTCATAGATTCAAGTTCAATTGGTTTATTCTTGACCAATTTGTAGTGACAAGAGTTTTTCACTTCTTGTCTTTAGATTCCTTTCTTTACTGATGCTTTAGGTACCTACCCCAGGGACTTTTATATAGGAATCTTTCTACTGCTTAAGTCTTAAGCATCCACTCATGCTTTCTGGATTTGTACCAAAATCCCTTTAAGGATAGACAAACATTAAGTTTTACCTTCCATAGACTTAATTACCGTCTTCACGGTTGCAGACTACATTGTTGGAATTTCTTTACTATGTTCAGACTTGGAACAACTTACTCTTTTCACATTTTTCCATTGGATAAATGGAACTTGAGTGAATATATCCCAAAAGCAATTTTTTATTGCCAATACTTGGGCAATCTATAGAGTACTTCCAATCGCATGTTCTCAAGCTTGATCAGGTCTAGTTGATCTTGCGACTAGAATAAAGACTTAGTCTTTATCTTTAAGATCTCCTGAACTATCTAAAGCTTCTTTGCTTACCTGCTGGATTTTTAGAGATCTTTCCCTTACTCAACTCCAAGCATACACTAATGCGTCTCAAATTCCAAAACTAAGAATCCTTGATATACCCTTAGCTTATATCATAATTTGGACTTTAAGTACCACTTCTGGTGGTTTGGGACGTCCAGGGAACTACTTATTATTTAAAGAGAATGAAGAACTTCATTCTCAATACTTGGAAGAATATTATTCTTCAAAGACTTCAGATTCCTTCATGGTTTACACCAACGTGAACTCCTTGTGAGGTTTATGGTTCGAATCCCTGCAACGCTCTATGCAAAGGCTTATCTTCTTTTGCTCTTTTGGCTCATGATTTGACGTCTGCTGCGCTTAATGAAGCTATAGAATGACTATTCAGGATTTGATCAATATATGCGCCTACGTTCTTGGATAAGACAATCGATTGTCTACCTCGAAGTCACAGGTTCAATTCCTGTGTGCGTTAGTAGACATAGACTATTCTTTTGCAACCTCTTATTGAAGTATTCCACCAAGAGGACGTCGATGGAGACTTCAACACACCCACGAGCAACACATGCCGCCCATGAACAACCAAATTTGGAAAAACGAGGATAATAGAGGCTAAAACTAGAATGGCAATGAAGAAAGCTAATGGAGAGAAGCATGATGAAGCTCACTCCAAGGTCACCATGGAAGCTCAACATTGAGCTCTGATACCAATGCAAGAGAACGAGGATTACGACCACCACGTGCTAGAGAGATGGCTCTCCTCCCAACCTTATGCCTGTATATATAGCTGCTTGAATCAACGAGGACCACAAATGTAACGAGAGTCCACAAGTGCATGTGCAATCTCCTCCACTCCTTTCATACCTTCCACTAGAGTCCACTAGTGGTTGTTGAGTCAAGTCTCCCTGGACTCAAGTTAACTCACCTTAACTTGAGTTAGAAGGCTCTAGAGCTCCTTGAGCAAAACTCTCTCCTCATGCTCCCCATGGGAGTTGAACCCAAGACCTCCTCCTTCACAACCATGAGACTTAACCACTATGCTAAGTGGATTACTTGAATATGAGAGCACATGAACTTATGCTTGAGTCTATTCTTGAGATCTTTGGTCCTACAGACGAGTGACCAAATGGTGTCCGATTTCAGATCTGTCTGAACCAGCCAAACCCTTAGATCATAGACTTACTTTATTACAGTATGTATGTATATGTACGTGTGGTTATGTGTATATGTGTAAGTGTATGAATACGTGTATGTGTATGCATGTATGTGTGTCTATGTATGTATGTGTAAGTATATGTATGTATATGCAAGTGTATGTATGTATGTATGTATGTATGTATGTGTAAGTGTATGTATATGTGTATGTGTATGCATGTATGTGTGTGTACATGTAAGCACGTATGTGTAAGTGTAAGTATGTATGTGTAAGTGTATGTATGTGTGTCTGTGTATGCATGTTTATAAATTTAAAGTTTTTTTAATATTTTGATCTTTTTTTTGCATGAGATTAAAATAATAGGAGATATTAGATGGTAGAACAAAATAAAAGAAGACCTAACATACCACCTGAGACGTGGCAATTTTGAGGGGCTTTGATGTGCAGAACAAGAGGAGGAAGGAGGAGATGGAGTGAGAGAGAAGAGAGAAGAGACGCGCATAGATGCGTGGGAGCCTTGAACCCACATAATGATCTCTCTTGAGGCAATGCTATATATATGATGTATATATATGAATATGGGGGTAAGGTCACATGACCCTTACATCCCCAACAATCTCCCACTTAAGGGTCAATGTGACCATAAGTGGTAACACATACAAAGAATGATGTAGGACTATACACTAATGTACAAGAAGAGTCCAGATCTCAACCCATATGGATCATCCTACACCAATTGCCTCGAACAAGGTGTATCCATGCACCTCAAACTACTCTAAACTCATATCGATAAGAGTCGAGCTCACATTTGACTGATGCAAGAACTAACGAAGGTCTTGCAAAGCTCCCACTCGCTCTATGCATGTGTCAATCATCGAACAATTGACAACTCCAAGTGCAAATGCTCCAATAGAAACTGCAATGTCTAGTCTTGAGCATAACAACTCATACATTAGACTCCCAAATGCTGACGAAACATGTGCTATCCTAGCTAACCTAAGCATGTCAGCCATGCCTGTATCCAAGGCATCCAAAGCACCATAACCAAGACCAACATGTCCTGATATATCTATGTCAACATCTGGCATGAGTGAATCCAAGAATGACTGCATAATTGATGACTCCTTAGCATCTAAATCAGCCATCCTATCAACCAAGGATGTGTCTAATTATGCATCCTGAGAGCTAGTATGCTCTGGCATACACTGTGTATCACAAGAGCTATCATGCTCTAGCACACCAAGTGCATCATCATGCTCTACATGAGCTAACTGCACAACATCGATACCAAGATCAAACTGATGATCAAACTCTAACTGAGTATCATCACAATGCTCTACGTGAGCATCCACATCATGCTCTAGAGCATCTAGCTGATCATCCAAAGTGTGCTCTATAAGAGCATCCATATGATCAATAAAATCATGCTTTATATAAGCATCATGAGCATCCAAAACATGCTCTATATGTGCATCCATCTAAGCATCTGAATCTTGCCATACATGTGTATCATGAATGTCAATAAGTCCATATGTAGGTAGACAAAATGAGACATGACGAGTCTCACATTGCACATAAGGTTCAACTCCCACTGAGACGAGACTGTCTCTCACATGAAGTACCTGTAGTGGATACTTATGCCCAATCCTGACACCTCTGACAAGCATAAGCTGTCCCAATTGCAACTGAAAATGATGCTCACCAAGGAATGCATAACATCTTCTCTCTTGTAACTAGCTAACTGAAATCAAGCTCATATGGAATGAAGGCACATAGCGTACATGTCTGAGCATAAGTGATGCTCCACTAGGTAGCATAAGACATACATCTCCTGCACCCTCAATGTCATAGGTCGTATCGTCAGGCAAGTGCACATATCCATGACTCTCACCTGAGAATCGATAAAACCACTCATGATGTGGAGTAACATGAAAAGTGGCTAATGCATCAAGAAACCAAGCCATATGTGTGCTATCCAATGAACAAGAGGAATCCTGAGATAAACCATAGGAGAAAGTGATATCACCATCACTGGCATAATCAACTACCATAGACTCTCCTGAAACCACTACATGACCTGCATCACGTGCATATCTCTGACGTCGTTGTCGCATCCGCCTGAAGCAACATCATCAAATATGGTCCTCATGACCAGAGTGCCAACATCGAAGTTGTCGATGTGATCTATGTCTCACATGAGTCAATGGACTTGCATACATATCATGAAGTCTCTACCATAATGCACTACTCGTCTCCTCATACATAACAGACTCATATATAGAATCCACAAGCTGTAATCGGATAGTGGAGATGGCCAATGCATCCATATCCATCCATACATGGTCGTGCATGTCACGAGGCCTCTGTGCATCTCTATGCACATACATGTGTAACCCTACACGAACCAATGTATGCCACATTTGATCTTTCCATCTCAAAAAATCAGTGCCATCAAACGGAGAAGACACCATGTTGGCAATCCAAGAGACTAGTAATGTAACAAGAGACTAGACGCAATACTCTATCACCAATAGGATGACACCTGCATATACATATGCACAACTCACATCACATATATCTCATTGGAGAAGAAAATCATGTGAATCACCTGTCACATAACCATGCATCTAGCATGCACATAAAACCATGAGCATAAGCCTACTCACCAAGTCTCCAAAGTGACGAAGATGATGTGAAAGAATCCTAGAAAAAATCGGCAGAGTATCCCCTATAAACTGAGCAATCAAACAAGATAACCAATAGCAAAAGTACAATGAGTAATCTGTCACCACTTGTCACTGATCCAATCAAAGATAATGGCAAATACACATGCCAAAAACTGATAGCAATATATGCCAATACAATGGCTATACACCTCCCACTCAAGAATAGATCTTGCAAGATGGTACAACCTGTCACAAACAATGTGTGACCAAGTCCAAGTGAATGGAGATAATCAATGATCCAAAGCTATCACACAAGCTTCAAGATCCACTAGAGCTCTTTTCTAGCATAAAAGCCGATGAAATTTCAACAGCATCTCCTCTGTAAAATGGACTTTGAACCAAATAAACCATGTGGGAATCACCATCCACATATGCCAAGAATCACACTGGCAAATACATATCAATCAATGACCAAATCTTGATAACGGTGACAAATGAATGTGTAACTGAGGCTCTAATATGGATCATGTACCTGCAAAGAAAACAAAGATACAAGTACCAACCAAGATCCACAATCAACTCTCACAAAATTATGTGCAACCGGTAACTAAATCCATAACCAAGTGGCATAAGCAAGATATAGACCACAATGCCACTATACATCCATGATTGAGCTCATGATGACATAAACCTGAAAAAAGAGTATACCACAATGTCATCTTACATGCCAACACGTGACTAGATCATGCTCTACTCTCATATGGAGGAGCTACCACAATGATCATACATGTACAATGCTTTGAAGCTCTGAAAATAAGAGCTTGCACACCAAAAATTCTCTCTCTCGGAGAAGTTCCAGAGCAAATTCAACCTCCAAGAGCAATTAGGCTTCTTATGGTGAAAATATGCTGCCTTGTGTTTTGCTGTTTCAGAGGTGATAACCTCTGAATCTGAACTTTTTCTCTTCAGTAAACTTCAAGAACTCATTCTTGGTTACATAACAAGATAAAGAACACCTCAATCGGAGATGCATTCCAAGCTATGCATACCAAGTTGAGTCATCTCATTCTGATTTGTAGAACTCAACTTATAGCCAAAACACTAACATGATGTCCAAGTGATTGTAGATTAGTCTTCTACATCAGTCTGCGTTTTTTGAATTTTCTGCACCATTGCAATCTGAAGTAGATTCTGTACTCTTCTGCGAAGTTGTAGCTTTCTATGTTAGCTATGCACAGAACTTTAAAACGCATCAATCCGAGCTTCTTAACTCGAGTTATAAGCGAAATACTGAACTGCTATTGAGATGTGTCGACCTGCACTTTGACCTCTTACGACCTAAGCTTCCATTAGAGCTTTTTGCACACAAGCCTTCAACATGCAATGATACCAATGAAGGGTTTTGGTGTGCAGAACAAGAGGAGGAAGGAGGAGATGGAGCGAGAGAGAAGAGAGAAGAGACACGTGCAGATGTGTGGGAGCCTTGAACCCACATAATGATCTCTCTTAAGACAATGCTATATATATATTGTATATATATGAATATGGGGGTAAGGTCACATGACCCTTACATCCCCAACAAATTTTTCGCAGACAGCTACGTCTTCAAGAATCATTTCTTCAATAGAAGGTATACAAGTTAATACTACGACTTATAATTCTCATATATTTTACAAATGGTTTACATTGAATCTATGTATTTTGTTTCATTAAATAAACACAGACTACTGCAAAGAAGAGAGTTGAGTCAGGTCATACATCGCATTTAGGCCAAATGGGCATCATGGTTTTGTAGCTATTTTTATTTGTTTCAATGCAGCGAAAGGATTATGGTCGATATCCTACGAAAAAGGAAATCGATTTTGCTACACATTGTGGATATGGACATCTCAGTGAGTACATGCAAGATCATCCAAATGCTTTTGTAAGTATTACTAAATTTCATATAATTATTCTATTTTTATTGATGTTTTATATGTTTTATTTATTTATGTTTGTTATATGTAATATAGAAGTATTATGGAGAGGCAGATATGGATGAGGTGGAGAGATAGACATAGGTGGTCGCTATGGATTGTCACAGAGTGCTCACACCTCTATCTATGATGCCACTACAGATACACTAGATCATGCAGGTGATCGTGATGATGAGGATGATCATGATGATTAAGACTTACATGATGATGTGGATGATGATGATCAAGATGATTTGTATATTACATTGGATATATATTTTACATTGATATACATATTTTTTTATATCTATATATTTTTTCATTCCAGTTATGTTTTGATTTATGTCTATGGTACTAATTAATGAGAAGTCTTATTTGAATGATTTTTATTACTGTTTATATTTAACATGCATTTTACTACTTTAATTATATAATTTATTCATCTATATATGTTTATATATATATATGTGTGTGTGTGTTGTGTATATATATGAGCATGCATGTGCATGTGCATGCATCTTCATTTGCATCCATGTGTATGTGCATGCATTTTCATTTGCATCTATGTGTATGTGCATGCATGTGAATATGCATATGCATGTGTATAATTATGTGTTAATGTGTATGAGTATGTGTATATGCAATAATGCATGCATGTCCATTTATGTGTTTTTAGATATGTTTGTGCATATGCATGCGTATGTGTGTGTATGTGTATGCATGTGTAAGTGTATGTGCATGTATATGTGTATGTGTGTGTATATGTGTGTGTATGTGTGTGTATATGTGTGAGTGTGCATGGTCATGTATATGTGTATATGAATGAGTAAGTGTGAGTATGTTAATTAATGAAAATAAAATAGTTGAAATGATATACAACCAATGAAAGCTATACTTACAGTAATTAGCCATATTTTATGCTTGCTTAACTTTTTGAATAACCTATAATAAAGAGAGAGAGAGAGAGAGAGAGAGAGAGAGAGAGAGAGAGATAGAGATAGAGAGAGAGAGAAAGAGATAGAGACATCAAAAGAGATAAACAAAAATGAGAAAGAGAGAGAGAGAGATAAAAATTAAAAGAGAAAGAGGTAGAAAGAAGGAGAGAGAGAGATAGAGAATAAGAGAGGGATTAGAAAATAGAGAGATCCAAAAAGGGCTCCTAATCACAACATAGATTTGAACATTGGAGAGCTCTTTGATCAGATGTGCATAAGTGATGATCGAAGAGTGGTCCAACAATTTAAAAAAAAAATCAAAGGTAACCATGGCATAAGCGATGAAAAACTAGCATGCTCTTGATAATCGCATGTTTCGTATAAGCGATGCATAAGTGACAACAAATAGCATCACATAAGCGACATCAAGTAGCATCACATAAGCGACATCAAATAGCATCACATAAGCGACATTGGCCAATAAGTCATATAAGCAACCCTTATGAGCAAGTCATATAAGCAACATGCAATGAACAATGCTAATGTTTACATTGCTAGGAGCACAAGTCAAAACATCAGAAATAACATTGAGATTAGCATCATTTAGACGACGATATGCACTCGACGCCCGCTCCCACGAATTGCTCGATCACAAAGCGATGAAAAGGTGTCGTGTTAACGGTCACTACACCCCCTTTATTTTTGTAGTGATAGAAGCTCCACAAGTAGCGGATCTATTTATCCAACATGTCTTCATATTGCATGGGCTATCAAAATCCATAATTTATCCAACATGTCTTCATAAGGCCTCATAATGTGACTAGAATGTCTCACTTTTAGATGAATTTTGGCATGGATCATGTTGCTCATAGTACCCAAATAATATTATAGTACTATGGAGTTCTTAATGAGTCTTCACAAAATCTTAGAAATAACCAAAGCCAAGATGTAGCAAAGTAGCTAATGGGATAAAGAACATAGTGACAAGAAGAGATCTCCTAGAGTCATTAAGGAAGGAGAATTTTTTTCTTCAAGTGCGAGCAAGATCATATTAATTATCCATAGGGAAGTGCACTAAAGTTTCATTAAGGTTTTGTGGATCTTGGAAGATCTCTGAAAAACTTAGTGATGTTGCACACTAATTAGAGATTCCTCTTGACTATAGAGTTTATCTAATATTTCATGTCAATAAACTTGGAAAGTATATTTCAAGGAGGATAAGCTAATAGAAGGTATTGTTTCTTTGTAGGAAAGTGACCTCACATATCATTCTCTAGAGAGAATACTAGATAGGAGCATAATCAATTGAGGAATCATGTAATTCAGGAGCATCTAGTAGCCTAGGGAGGATCATCGCTTACAATTCTACTTGGGAGTCAAAAGTTTTGATTAACACAATACTTTTCCTCATTGAATACTAAGGAAAATGATATTTAGAAAGGAGAGAGAGTGTTAGACATCGGTTTACATAGACCATCTCATGTATGTGTGTGACCAGGGCATATTTATCCAAGGTCTCTAGATCGAGGGATAACCTAAAGTACCTAATGGATAGTGGGGATAAGTGGTTCATGAAGACCACACGTTGATACTAGAGCATTCCACAACACTCTCTATTTTAGGTAAAGTTGGATATAGAGGATGGAAGATGAGTTGCACATGACTTTCTAGTCTTCAATTGAAAGATTTAGGAAATAGAGTCTTTCATTTTTAAGTCCATTATTCTTTGGGATAGTTAGTCTTCCCTTGTTTCATATGCTCATGTGATGTAAGCATGATGGTCATGTACAAGGCTTTCATTCCATGGATTAAACAATATAACAATCGGGTTTTTAGATGATACACTCATTTTGGCTAAAGATACAACGAGTAATATTCAATATATTTTAGTTCTATGAGTCAATGTAGAAAAATAAGCTTTCAAGTGACATTTCCTCTTCAGCTTTGGAGGGGGGAAAACTATGAGGGCACAACTCTTTTGATGATTGGGATACTCACTTGGTATGAATGTTCTTTCTAAATCTCAAGTTCAATGGATTGTGGAGTGAGTTTCATCTAAATGAAGTGTACAGAGAAATATGGCCTAAGATAAAACACAATCTAAGGCAAGCTATGGTGGATCAAACTAGAAATACCATAATGAAGGGATGAAATAGGAGTGAACTTGAATATGAAATGAGAACTTACATGACAAGCATGGAGCTTGAAACTCAAGGTGAAAGCCTCATTGGAGTACTTGGGTGAATTGAGGCGCTTCTTATATGGAGTAGAGGGCAAATGTCCTTACATGTGGGATATATGTGCAAGCATGAGAATGAAATTAACTTTGGACAAAAGGGTGGAGCATGGAATTCTCACCACCACCCCCCCCACCCAAATGTGATGACCTTTTTAATGTGGGGAGCTAATGACATATGGTGTCACTTAGTCCATTGGGTTTTTAGATCCAAGGACATATGGGATCCTTAGACATAATTGGACATATGACACCCCTTTTATTTTCATGGACATATGGCATCCATGGTGGTTGGACACATGGTATCCCTACGATCTAGGGACATATGGGATCCCTAAACATATAAACTTTGCATCATGGGGTAGGTAGTGATTTGGATCCATTTGCCATCTCCTTTGTCGTAGAATTCATATTTGCTTCCTTGTTTGAGAATGCATTGAGCTAGGTGTTTGAGATCCACCATTGGGATCCTTGGATGTCATACGCTTTTTGCTATAAAATCCTTTGTTATTTTTGAGCTTCATGTTGTGGATGCCACGATCCTCTTTTTAGCATGTCTTTGAGATTTGAGCTTGGATTTGTGAGACATTTCTTTTAGCTTTAGGAATCTTTATATGATATAAGGTAGAGAGAGTACATAAATTCAAGAGTTCATTGCTTTGGAGAATGTCTTGATAGACAATGATTAAGAGGGAAGGTCCTACCATCTACAATGATTAAGAAGGAAGGTTTTGTCATCTATTTTTGATGGCAATGTGTAGTCCCTTTAAAAGGAGGTAATGAATGAGTGCACATGAACAATGAGAAAATCCCCAAAATTCATTGTGGGATACAAGGGGTCCCATGGGTGCTAAGCCCGTTCAATTATACAGCTATAACTTCTATTAATTAAAGATTGGAAGAGTAGGCTATGCCAAACTTCCAAAAAAAAAAAATCCCCAAAATGAATTGTGTCGTTGTGTCAACAACTACTTCAACAATACCAATTGAAAGTAATGATGGGCAGATCAGTCCAGAGTTGGCTTTGTAAAATTAACACAAATTTCAAATGATGATGGCAATCATTTTCGAATTTGAAGACATAGACCCTGAAATAAGAGTGAACTACAAAGAATGGACTATCCTTCAGAGCAGATGCATCACTTGGGAACGTTCAAAAACTCGACTCCTCATCGGGCAAGACTTGCCGTGCCATGAGGGTCTTATGTGGCACGATAGTAATCGCCTGTCCAAAATTCCTAGTATCAAGGTGAACACGGACTATTATATCATGCTTAACAAAAAATGGTGCCTGACTTGGACTAGGTTGCGCTGGGATTTGAAGTTCATATCTATCTGGCATCTCCTCATCGAGATCAAAAAATCTATTCTCATGTGGCAAGTTCTCTACCGTGGTATTTGGACCAACCTAAAGGTTAACAAAATCTGTGGAGCTCTGTCGTGGTGCAAACGATGCCACCACAGTACTGAAGATTTGAGCCACATATTCTTCGCTTGCCCCAAGTCTCTCCTGCTCTGGTGGACCCTTGGGAATGTTCTAAGGTTGCAGGCAAAAATCACTTGAAAGCAAACACTGAAACCCTTTGGAAGATTTGGAGGGAGCGGTGTGCCATCAATTTTGGGCATCCTCCTAAAAAGTGGTCGATTGAGAAGTCTCTTTTCCTCCTTGGCAAAAGAATGTCCAACTGTAAGAGGTCCCCACCTCTTAGGCATCATAAAGTGTTTCTCATTGAGAACAAGAAGCTTAAACCCAAGTGGGCCCCGCATGAGGGGGACGAGATGGTCGTTTATCTCCTTTGTAACGCTCTCGAGACCCGCAGCTCTACCGCTGCTTTGTGAGATTTGGGGTCCCAAGGGCACTAGTCGCATTGACTTGTAATTTGTTCTTTTTTTTTTCAAATTTAATTAAAGTCCGGGAGAGTAGGCGAAAGCTGAACTTTCTTTACGAGAAAAAAAAATCTCCCGTAATAAATGGTGCTAATAAGTCTATGGCGTCCCGATTTCTTCTCATTACGTGGCCATAATGACAAAGATATTTTTTGAAGACACTGTTCGTCTCTCTTTTTCTTCATGGCGCAGAAATGCCTTTGAGCAAGGCTGCCAGGCATGCATCTCTATCTCCTGTTCTTTGTTCACCTTCGAGAAGATTCTCCTGCACAAATACCAACCATGTTCTGCAGAGCCTTGTCTTGAGCAAGTTAGAGCCTTGTTTTGAGCAAGTTGTCCTTGCGCAACTTTGCGGGGTTGGAATTTAAGGTGCCGCAACCATGGATTCTCGAGATGAAAGGCCAGAGGAGATGAAATGCTCTATGTGTGTGCGCCACTCTCTGTAAGTGTAGCCCGACGCTTCTCTCTCCCTCTCTTTCTCTCTATGTAGACATCCTTTCTTTTGATCTTTTATTATCGTTAACACCCCGATTCCTTCTGATATCTTCCCCCTTCTTCTCTTGCGCTCAACAATTGCGGAGGCCATGGCAGACTAGCAGTTGTAGATGAAGATGCTTGACGGAGCGCTGATCAATAGTCGGAGAATGGGCAGTTGTTCCCCAAGAATGAAGCATTCTGGATTGTGCGATCTTTCAAATAGCCACAAGACTGTAGTGCATTTTGAGTCATAGTTATCTGTGTGCTTCAAGTATTTTTAGTATGTGTACTCTCTATATATTTTGTGTGCTTCAAGTATTTTTAGTATGTGTACTCTCTATATTTTGTGCTGTACTATGTAAGTTTTTTTTATCCCTTCCGTCTTC